>CAKAOJ020000124.1:0-600000 GCA_916701645.2 Sebastolobus alascanus
ACGTAACTAGCAACCAAATATTCACCAAACAGTCGCGACGAACACGGGACCGTTTCCCCAAACAAGCCAAGCTCCACCCGGGTTTTAACTTTAAGCCAAATTCACGAGGACAACTGCACATTCTCTTCCTGCTTTCAACAGCTAACGTAACTACGACAACCACAGACTCATTCGGCCGAAAGTCGGCAGTTAACAGGGTCGCCTGATAAACCGAAACACCGGTGGCATCGGCGTGTCCTCCAGGTGTAGACGTGAAGCCAAAGCTGAACTGGCCATCTGGCGTGGTAACATAGCCATCCACGAAGGATCTGAAAACCATGGGCATTAATACAGTATGTAAGGGATAATAATAATATAATTTTCATAAATTAGCAATTAGTTCCTGATTTGGTTTTTACTTGTTGCTGGGGAATGCACCTTTGTTTAAAAGTGTTACCTGTAATTTACTTCGAACGAATTAAATATATGTTTGCACTATTGGAAAATTCAAAACAAATCTGTGATTTGTGTATGATTTTGTATCATTTAAGCGTATAAGCTTAAAGACATCCATTTTTTCAGAGGGGGAGTAGGGAAACAAGATGATATTTTGGCTTATTATATGTCCATGAAAGCACTAACCATAAACGTGTGCAGGAAAAAAAACAAGTTTGATTCTGGTCTGTCACAGTTTTCCACCAAAAATCCACTCACACTCTGTAGGTTTCCCTGTCAGGGAGTGGCTGATATGGTTGCTTTCCCTCTGATGCGCTGCTGACACCATGTGGCCACCGCAGGAACTGCACCTACAGGGTGGGGGCCAATAAGGTGGGCCGGTGTGAAAGGCTGGGGATTTGTTGCTGTGTACAGTAGAGCCCAAACAACACATTCATCACCGGCAGACGTCCCCGCTCCGCTCCTAGTGTGCCGAATTGATGAACCATCAACTCAAGTTTCATCACGTTCACTTTATATTGATAAAGCAATCATGCATGCTTTTTCTTCTGTGTATCACGGTTTCCCCCCACTCTCAAGACAAATGGGGTGTCAGAATGATATTTTTCCCCCACACTTCTGTGCTCTGCTGTGAGGATGACGTGGGCTTCAGATGGAGGGTCAGGACAGGTTTTCTTTAGGAAACAAGTCAAGTTTAGAGATTCTGAAAGTAAGCATTTGCTCCGTGACGACTACACAGAGCAGTTTGAAGTGACAACTACAAAGAGCAGTTAGATATTAAATGAACTTAAAGGGACTATTTGTAACTTTTCACGCGCATAAATCATAACGGGTCGGAATCCCATGCGCGCTCGCGTGTGGGTACGCGAGCGCGCAGCTGCGCTGCTCCTGCTGCCTGCTCCTGCCTGCTTGCACACCGCGCTCGTTCTTACTCGCTCGGCTCGCTCCAACTCCACGTGCACGCGCGCACACTACACACTGCAGAAGAGTTAGTTTAGCTCTGAGAATATCTAGTGAATGTGCAGTGGACATTTGTGCAGAAATAAATGCTGCCGCTCCTCCAGACCAACAGAGGTTTCCCGTGTCTTGTGAAGTGACGGAGCTCCGGAGAGAGTTACGTTATCGTCCCGACCGGTGTCGCTGTCCCCCCCCCCGGTTCCCTCCGCGGTCGGCAGGCTGAACAGGAAAAGCCAGCACTAGAATCAGCATTGATTCATGGAGAGACCTTCCTCTGGTCAGCTAACATTACTGCCAAGCAGGTGAAATATAGAGTGATATTGTGTGTTAGCTGACGTGTGTCGCCTCACTGTTTAGACCGGTGCTCGTTCATGTCAATGTAGCGCGAGCACAAGTGCGAGCGCGAGCAACAGGACGCTGACTTTCGTTGACATTGCGGCCACAGGTGTCGCTGTGAACAAGCAATTTCTGATTCTTACATATAGCCCCTTTAATATATAGAAAACAGTATTGAACCAACCAGCAAACATGACTCTGAAACATTTCCATCCTTCATTTTTTTTTTTATTAATTCTTCTACAGTATACAAATATTCACACACAAAATGTTCTCAAAAAAACCCTAATGTCTCGTAAACATTCGTATAGCCTCGCCTTGCAGTTCCGTCTTCTATTTCCTTCATCGTGTGCTGTATTGCCACAACCTCCTAAATATATTTATTTTCTAAAAACAAGAGGCCACTGGATCCTCCTGTCGTCCTGTTGCCCAGACACACCTCGTACGCGGCATCATCACCCCCCCCTGACATTTCATCGCCCTCGCCTCACATGTCACATGACCCCCCCCCCCCCCCAGTCGTGTTAAACTGCAGCAGTGACAGCCAGGTCCAGGATGAAGGGAAGAAGGCAAAAATCACAGTGTGAAGCAGGAGCTCTTGACATCAGTGCGCTCGGCGCGGGCCCAGAGGTGAGGAACAGCAACGGGACCGTATTGCATGGGTCGGCTTCGAGCTTAGTGTGTGGTAAGGGGTCGGGGGGTGAGGTGGGGGGGGGGCAGGTGTTGGAGCATCAATCAGATCTGGATCAAATAGTTCCTTTATTGAGCAGATAATCCTTAGTGTTTGTCTGGAAACAAAGACGGCCACATCCTCGAAGTACAGTAGCGACTGTTTTAGACTTCCTGCCACTCGTGTATCCTTAAATGAATATTGCACTCCAACCACAAAAAGAATTATTTGCAGAGACAATTTGACCGAAATCTGGTAGTGACCACAAATTTTACAAGGGGACAAGGTATTTAAGACAAAGAATGGAAATGGTATGTCGGTGTGGCTACAGGACACAGTAAATCAAGTAATAAGGGACAGCAAGGTTATAGGGAAAATGACTGGTGCGGGTTAAATCTGCATATTCTTCTTCAGTAAAGATCAGTTCATACAGTAGGAACCCCCACCAATATAAATCTATTTAAAAACATCTATAAGAACATAATCATGTGAAAACAAAGTATATATATATATATTTATATATATCGAGACCTGCATAAGTGGTGGCATTGGAGACGCATCAGATAATTTTGGCTCTGGCATTATGTGCTGCATCTCCACTGCCGCTGCCCATGCATTTCTCTCATCTCTATATATCTTTATTCAATATGTACTCCGCAAGCAGCGGCTCTTTCCCAAAATATCAGGAAAGCAGTAGTGCAACAAACTTTTAGCAGGATTTTTTTTTCTTTTTTTTATTTCAAAAGGAAATTAATCAAGTACGTGAGTTTAGGACTCAAACACTTCATAAGATGCAATCCATAATTTGAGCGGGGGAAATTGTGTTTTTAAGAAATCTTATGACCTGTTTTTCTTGTTGATATGCATGTGATGATGTCACTACTGAAAGTGTTTATTTAATACTTTCAGTAGGAACAACAAACAAACATTTATGGACTGCACCTTTAGACCCTTACACATAGTGACTTTTTGGTTCAAACCAAAATGATTAGAAGACGGTGAGCAGGTCATGTGTTTTGGCTGTCTGGATGACAACTGTCATGACCTTTGACCTTTCATTGACTCTTCCTTGACCTTTGCAGGCTTCCCTGTGAGGCTATGAGTGAACTAAATAAAAAGGCATTATTGAAAAATAAGGCTACCAGCCTGAGGCGTTTAAAGGCACCCAGACTGAGCTACATTCTGTCTGACGACAAAAAGAAGAAAAAAAACGAGAGGAAATGAAATGTTTTAGCTTACATTGATGTCCATCTTTTTAGTATTAGGGCTAAAACAACTCTCTATATTTTATTTCTCTCTCTCTCATACACTATCTCACTCTGCAAGTATTATTTTTTCTTCTTAAATAAGCTTTTGATTTTAGAGGAGGAGCGCTTGATTTTCTCTCCATTGTCGCTGGAGTCCTGGGAGGAGGTGCTCTGGAGCTTGTGTTCCCTTCCCACGCTCCGGCCCTCCGAGTCCAGGGAGGTGAGAGACGGGTAGCGCCCCACGTGGGGCAGCATGCTCGCGGGCAGCTGGCCGTAGCTGTAGGACTTCTCCAGGATGCCGTTGTACACGCCCTTGCCCGTCGGAGAGGTGACGCTCCCCTGTGAGAAGGTTAGACTTTGGGACTCGGGTATGATGCGGGTGAGGTCGGGCGAGCCTCTGTGTGGAAACGGGTGGTGCTCCAAGGCCGGGGAAGGCGAGGTGGATGGCGGGCCGGAGGGGGTGGTGGCCGGAGTGGGAGGCAGAGGAGGAGGCGTGGAGTCCCTGAGACTGCTGCTGCTGCTGCTGCTAGTGTGGGTGGTGGAGGTGGAGGTGGTGGACGCGGGAAGCTCCGGACTGAACAGCATCAGCTCCTCGCGGGAGATCTTGCGGTACGGGGTGTCCGAGCCCGGTGTGCAGGGGTTGTGCAGCTGCTTGCGGCCCATGGAAGAGTTGAGAGAGTCTGTGTCGGAGCCGCACTCCTGAGCCGGATCCCTGAGAGAGGAGAGCAGACGCACCACGGTCACAACAACGCGGGCAAACAGAATTAGAGCAATCAATAGTCGAAAAGTTTTTTAAATGTTTTTTGGCATGGAGGTTAGCCTGGACCTCCATTACGAGGGGAAATTTCACAGCTCACCAAAGAGCGAAATCACAAAAATAATCATGTGAATTCAACTGGCTCATTTCATTTCAACTGGTTTTGGTAATATGATGAACTGCACATTTTTAAGGGACTTTGTACAACTTGAGCACGATATAAATCAAAGGAGAAGCTGCAATTTCGTGGCTCTTTCTTGGAGAAGGGCCCTGTGTCTTAATCTACTTTTAACAATATTTTAATCTATATACTCACATGGGACACATTACTAAATAAAGTTATGCTTAATCAAATTTCCACACACTATTTTACTGAAAAACTTGGGGCCAGTTAGTTTTATTCCAGAATAGGAGCACTGGTTGGTCTCTGGGCATATAATGAAGGTGCCATATAGTGTGCGTTGTGTACAAACTGTACACAACGCACACAGGGCAGTAGGTAGTAATAATAATAATAAACTATATTTGTATAGCACCTTTCATACAGGAAATGCAGCACAAAGTGCTTCACAATAAGGGAAAATATACATAAAGTGAACATAAAAAAGGGAAAATAAAATAATATATTTATAGGTGGTGGGTTGGGGCGGGGTGTCAATAGAGGCCCAAAAGCAAACAGGTAAATCTGGCCATGTGTGAGTTACATTTGTCAGAAAGTACCAACATTCTGACATTTCTTAATATTTAGCAGAGGCAGAAATGTTTTTTTTTTTCATTATTGCATTAGGACATATTAATGCCTACAAGCTGTGTTTAACACTTGCTACACTACTGTAGGTAGTTTGGGCATCAATCCACAAGCATTTCTTATTACATAAGAATGCAAAACTTATTGATTTTTCTAGGTGAGCCTTTATTTTAAGTGGCTAAAATATGTTTTGCTGTCGGCCTCGTCCACACAAGTAAATTGCTTTTGTTCCGTGTCGGTACTCTTGTCTGTTTCTCCAAACGGGGGGCGTGCCGACCGTCATCTACTGTAGGTAATACACTGACTATGGCTAAGTACCTCATACAACCCCACTTAAAAAACACCTGCACTATCCCTTTAAGTCCTCAAAGTTACACATTTGGAAAGATCAAAAATCTTACAGGTTGTTTTTTTGTTTTGCTAAATGTTTTTTCCTTTCATGCATTTAACATGAATGTGACTTTGTGAGTTTTCTTGGGGTTTTACCGACACATCAGTGAGGCTAATTGGGGACAAAGTGCAGGTATTTAAGTAGACAGAAGCTCTGCTTTAATTCCTGCATTCATTATGTTGGACATGAACTAATTACGGCGTATCATGTGCAGGTTCCAGTAGAGGTAATTCATGCATCATCCTCCCAGATGGCGCCCAGTAACAAGTGGCACAGTTTAACCCCCAAGCTTAAAAGCGTCAAGTGTGAATGTCTGGATAAAACACCTGTGAGTCCAAACTGTAAAACCATTCCGCGGCGTTCCGGCCACCGCTACATACCCCCTCCTATCCGAGCTGAACAAGATATGTTCGTCGTCTGCCTCGGGGCGATAGGAGAGGGACGAGCTGGCCATGGACAGCAGGTCGGGGTCCGGGGACATCAGCGAGGACTGCGGCGAGCTCATCAGGCTCCGGCGGGAACGACACTGGCTGCTGCTGCGGGTCAGCGAGGGCCGGATCAACGTGGCCGCTGGGGAAGGAGGAAACGGTGATATCATAATTTAGTTCACTACATTTTTTCTGCTTTAATTTGTGCCGCGAAAAATCCTCTGCCGTCTCGCTCACTTGTGAACTGCGGAAGGATGGGAGGCGTGTCCTCGTCCAGGTCATCCACTCCTCCTGCGATGGGGTAGGGAGGCACCGAGACTCGCGGCATGACCACCCAGCTGTGGTCCGAGTAGAGGCTGGCCGTCAAGCTCGGCAGCCCCGAGTTATTGACTACGGGGAAGTTGCAAAGCTTCTCGATCTGCTGCCAGCGGTGCAGCCGCTCCCTCAGGCACGCCGTCACCTCTGACAGGGATTTCCTGAAAAACAAAACCGAGTGAGGAGGGGGTACCTAGCAAACAATTTTTTGATACTGATTCAAATTCTTCCCGTAAGAAGCTTTGATTTGTCAGGATTTAGACAGTTTTGGCACACAAGCCTGCTGGTTGTATTGTGATATCGTACTTGTGCCTATTAAAGTGGTCGTGCAGAAGATTTGACTTTGTTCTCTCTTTTATGTGATTTCTTTCCTTTTTGGCTTTTAAACACAAAGGGATTCTTTATCTCAGCGGCAGAGCCTGGTTTATACGAGACGTCTGAATATATTAAATACGTCTGGAATTAGACTTTCGGCGTCTACCTAAGAAATGTAATAACATTATGTGGTCAAATGTGTGCAAGAACTTGACATAGTCCAGGCAGATATTGTCACTGCTTGGGTTTTTTTTTTCCAATGCGGTGAGTACTAAAGAATTTGACCAAACAAAGCAAATTCTTGGTGTAAAATGGCTCCAGATGCCTCATTTAATAAGTTAATGCGATAATAACGCGTTAACGCCACTAATTTCTTTAACACATTAATGCAATCGATCTTTCCGAAGTTCCAGGCTCAGTTTTAAAGCTAGAGTGAAGATACTGGCACACTGACAGCTGTTGTTGCCTGTTGGGCTGCAGTTTGCCATGTTGTGATTTGAGCATATTTTTTATGCTAAATGCAGTACCTGTGAGGGTTTCTGGACAATATCTGTCATTGTTTTGTGTTGTTAATTGATTTCCAATGATAAATATATACATACATTTGCATAAAGCAAGTATATTTGCCCACTCCCGTGTTGATAAGAGTATTAAGTACTTGACAAATCTCCCTTTAAGGTACATTTGAACAGATAAAAAATGTGCGATTAATTTGCGATTAATCGCGATTAACTATTTTAATTGATTGACAGCCCTAATACATATAAATAAATGTATATGGGTATGCTGCACTTACACTGACTACGTTTACATGCACAACATATTCTGTTTTTTGCCCTTACTCCGAAAAAGACAATATTCCTACTAAGCTGTTTACATGGCTAATGAAAATGAATATTCCACTAATATTCCCGTTTACATGCAGCCATGCACACTCCGATTAATGTAAAACACTCCCATGACGTTCGCCCGCAGCTACTCCCTTTAAATAACTTAAACACCGCTCTGCAAGTTTTGCAAAACTGTTCTTTAAGCTCTTTTTTTACGGCTATGCCCGAGAACAGACTCCGACGCCGTAAACAGGCAAACGTCCGAGTGTCCCAAACTGTGGTTAAAAGCCCAGAATGAGACGCATAGTCTGAATGCGCTGTATACATGTCCAAAGAATGCTCCTAAAACCTGAATAATATCAACATATCCAACATGTCTTATTCGGCATAATAGTGGAATTATAGTGTGCATGAAACCGTATCTTATTAGATAAAACAGATGTTGACAAACATAGTGACTGACATAACGTGCCATCGCAACATGACCTGGTATTCGATACGACAGGACCGATCTCGTAATATTTCATATCATAAGTACTGTAATTCAATCACAGTACTTATTAGAGGACAATGAATTATCCTGTAGTCACATGTTAGGTTGCACACATAGATACAAATTTACCTCTAGCTCATGTTGTATCACATTTAATGTGTGTAGGTGTGCGTGTGCGTGTGCGTGTGCGTGTGCGTGTGCGTGTTTCTTACTTTGCCTCTAGTATCTTGTGGTCCACCTCATCCAGTGATGAACTGTGGGCTACATGAAGGGTTCCAAACACAGAACTTCTTTTCTTCTTTATTTTCTCTGCCTAAGATTAAAAAACACACAAAACGTTTCAAGTATTATTTTGACTTTGACTGGAATGATTTAGGCTTAACTGTACGTCAGATCTAATTCAGATACAGTTGTTTTTGTCTCAAATTTAACAGGGTTCCCAAATAGGATGGAAAAGCCCGTCAATGTCTCCAGCATAACCCAGACGAATGAGGCTCTCCGGTTTGTTAGCAGGCCTGATTTCAGGTCAGAAGGGACTCTCTGAACTGAGAGTAAATGGAAGTGCGGCTGACGTCAACTCATTAATCAAAAAAGCAATCTACGTTGTTCATCCAGCCCAAATTGAAGGCTTGATGTGAATTTGCAAGTTGATCGAGTTTGGCCAGATGCAAGTAAGAAAAACAAAAATAAACAATAATTTGGCCACAATAATGAGAAAAACTCATTTGAAAAATGGAACCATTAATTGTATAAATCCTGCTGACGTACTATGAAGAGATTAGTGCCAGAATAAAACAGTTATATTTATCATGCTTATATTTAACTGTTGAATTAACAAAAATATGAGTTTGAATTTTTACTCGAAAATTTCTTGAAATTTTATGTGATAAAAATTCATTTTAAATGTGGTAATCCTGATTCATATTCAGCTTCCTAAGACACATTTCTCCATTTTAGGTGTTAAGCTGAAGATTACTATTTCCTGCCATCAATGGATTCACCTCACTCTTCAGTTGACCGGCCAAAATATTACAGTTATTTTACACTATAATACTACTACTACTACTACTATACTACTACAGGCCAGCGATGCTGCGTTGCACTGCTATTAAACAATATTGTCTGTCTGCGAGACAGCAGACTGATGTGCTGAGCTCTCGCTGCAACCAAACACTTGATAGTAGCAGTAAACATGATTTAGAGCAAGGCTCCGTGTACTTTAGTTTGTTTGACTGGTGATATAAAAAGTCGGCAGGGTCTGATTTTGGCAGCTTTTGATTCGGTTGCCTTCTGCCAGTCACCAGGACATAAAAGTCTCTTGTAGCACCTGTGGATATGTGTCTTAGAAAGTCGAACCTAAGGTAAGGTTATCTTTTACAAATGCACACGATTTAATTCAAATTGACATAGTACCTGAAATCAAATATATACAATTCAAATACTGTACAATCTCTGCCCAACCTCATCTCTTTTCTCTTTCTACAACACATGAGCACGTTGAACATGGCTAACCAACTCAGCAATAGCTCACGACAGGCCGTGGTATGTTGTGGTGATATCACAGCTCTGGGGTGTTGTTCGGCCCGATGCGAAGCGAAAATAATCATCAAGTATGGCAATATGACAGTTATATATATTAATATGCAAGAATTTCCTAAAAAAAAACAATGTATAGACTGAAATAAAAGTAATCCTCTCAATCACTACTTATGTCTCACTTATTTGTGCTTTAGAACGTATCTGCCATAAAACAATAAGAAAATAACGTTTTATTTCCCCGATTCACTGCTTTGTTCTCACTGCCGCCGCTCCCTCTCTTCATTCACTCTATAGCTCGCTCTCTCCCTCGCTTACTTGTTGAGCCTTTGAATGCTGTGTATTTACAAAAATCAACCCACAACTGTAAAATATTATACCTTTAATGCATAATAATGTTCACAACAAAATAGGCCCTCCTGGGCTGGCTGGCTGCACACACGGAGGTGGTTGCTATGGAACGTACACTAGCAGCTAGAATATTTCTTTTTTTCATCACAGGCGTTATATTGATTTCATTATTTGGCTATTTATTTACATTATTTGTACGTTGTCATTTATCATGCAACCACTGAAAAACTGTCCAGCGTCAGTGGGATGACTTCGATAACTGCTGTTTATGTTAGGTGGAGGTGTGTCGCTTGGCATGGCGAGGATGTTGCTCCACTTTCTCTGGTCCCCAAGTTTCGGTTGCCAATTGCTCTGGAGAGAGGTTTCACACTTGTGGCCACTTCCGGCCATAATCTCTCTCATGTCAAGACCCGCATCAGATAGTTTCTGAATCGTGGTGCTGTGGAGGCAGTTGTAGAACTTTCTTCTTTAAGTAGCTCTGAATGTCGTTTAGCAGGTGGATTTTTTTCTGGAGACAGGCACTGCTCAGTCCACGCCTTCATAGAAGTTAACCTTAAATGTCTCCATTCTGTAGCAGGTTTTGGCAACTTACTTTGTTACTTTGTATCTGTAACCTGGTCCGTGTAGGCGGAAGTGATCCCCCCGTGATGCTGTCGCTAAGCTAACGGAGTGATACTGGAAGTGCAAAGGAATTAGACGTCATAGCAGTGGTATGTGGGTATTATATCACGGCTATGAACCAATCAGATGGCTTGATTTGAGCTACCTGTTTAATAATGAATAAATAAATAAATCGATAAATGAAGTTACCTCGTCTTTGGCGACGCACAGCTGAAACTCCGCATTCTGCTTCTTGATGTTGTAGTATTGAACCTCCACCTCGTGTGTGAGCTGGAGCCACTTCTGAAGCGCTTCAGGCACCGACCGCTCCGAGTGCATCTCCTTCTCCGCTCGCTTCAGTGCCTTTCGTACCTACACAGGAGGAGGAGGAGGAGGAGGAACACGATATGGGTTAAATTCACGGTAAATTATTTAAAAAACTTTTCCCATGAGATCATTGATCAAATGCTGTAAGTGAGGGTGAATTTCGAATGAACTGCATTTACTGTGTAAAAATGAGTCCGATCCCGGCTCGTCTGCGAGCGGAGAACTCATTACAGAGAGGAGCTCTTAGATATATTGGTGCTGTATTTTTTATGTGATGGGAAATGGGGAAATCTTGTGGTTATGCAAAGGAGGTATTTTGTGGAATTTAACAAGAAGAATATGAAATTAATCTTTTCATTTCAACGTGTTTTAGCAGCAGTAATGAATACATTTACATTCATATGCGGTGAATAAACTGACCATTTGAGTAGAATATGTAAATACTGCGCATTTGAACATTTGAATAATGATTAATCTGTTTTCCAAGAGGCTGTTTTCAAGGGCAATAGGCAGCGTGGGAAGCCATACCTGTACTAGCTCTTCCTCAGCGTATTTGAGCCGGCTGAGCTCACATTCAGCGCCCTCTCGCAGCTCTCGGAGCCGGTGAGCCTCCGTTTTGGCCCCGTTGATCTCGTCCCTCATCTTCTGCTCGAGGTTCTGCTTCTCCACGGCCACCGTCCGGTTCTCCTCCTGAGCCTTTTCCAGCCTGAGAGATAAGAGGAAAAAGACAAAATGTTTCTACGCAGGGTGGAGAGGCTAAGAAGCTCCCCGTCATCCCCTATCTCATTTTATATGTGTACGTCTGATGCATTTCCTTCTCTTACCGACTCTGCAGGTCTAAGAGGCTTTGCTCAGCATTTTGCAGGCTCTCCAGATCCCTCATCATCTGAGAGATGTGCACCTTGCTAGACTTGTTCTGCACATAGGCAAACCAGCAGCCCCCGACACCAATCACTATGGAAACCATCAGGACGAAGTCTTTCATCCAGTTATGTTGTGGACCTGCAGAGGGAGGGAGCAACGCTTTAGCAAATACTGTACATTTCATTTAACTGCAAAAATTGAGAATGTGGGCAGAACAAGTTATGCATGAATAGCATTGGTGTAGCTGATATGATTTTGGTTTTAAATACACTGCATACTTACGGAGAGGAGGGCCAAAAAGCACTGCATCTAGTGCCTTTAGGTTTAGCTTTTGTTTATGCCGCTGGTCTAATATCTTCAGCTGCATCGACATAAACGACGGTTCATTTGCCGCTATTCTGAAATATGGAGAGAGAGAAAAATCTGCATTGAATACTGAGTGTCTTTCTTCACAGTCAGATTTCAACTATTTCAGTGTCCAGTGAGCATTATATTTGTCACAAGTATTTGTAGCTTCTTACCATTTAAATGTGTCATGAGAGAAAAATGTAACTTTAGTGTAGGGTAACCATGAAAGGAGAGTTAGGGTGTTTAATGAGCCGCTTGTTAGCAACTGCCTTTTTAAAGACACTTAAAAGCTTCAAAATTCACGAGTGGGATATTTATTGATGTATTTTATATCGTAGAATAAAGCGTTGAAATCTGTTAAGTTTGTGTTAACCACAGACCTTATTTTAAGTATCTAAGTAAAAACCCATGAAAAAAAAAAGTTGTCTTTGAGACGAGGGAGCCAAAGGTACTAAAATGCTAACTCATTTCTGGGTTTTAGGACTCATTCCTGCAGCACTCTCTATGGATGGGGTTAAGGGTTACAGACTCGATAAAACATTATAGGAGCAATAAAACAGTATATCAATGCATCAGGATTTTATGGACCATCAGTATGATGATTGAACTTTCGCAGTTTTAGGGGAGTATTTAGTAAGTCTATGGAAAATTACCATCAGGGGTGCAAAGTTTTTCAATTTGTTAGTGTATATTTTTACAAAGATTACGGGTGTGAACAAGTGATCTGATTTCCGTATGTAGATATAAACGGCTCATTCTGAAGTAACAAAAACACAACCATTCTTATGTTTCGGGTGATTATACACTAATGAAAACATACTTATTGATATGATATTCCATTTCTGCCAATAAATCCCCCCAAATGTTACACACTGTTCCTTTAAAAGCAGCGGAGCACAAAAAGGAAAAGTGTTCTCTGATGCTGAACTTGGAATAGCGGTTGAAGAGAAAGAAACTTTTGGATCTGCAAGAGTGTCTTCATCCAGGAGGAGAAAGTATATATATATATGTGAGAAAATAGTATCATGTTGTCAGCTCAATAAAAAAAATCAGTGACTGATTGAAAAATTAATTCTTTACTGCTGTCACTAAGTTGTCTGAACTATTTAGACGTTGTCTCACCGTCCACCGCCACCACCATCTTAAAGGCTCAGACAACATGGCAGCCTGTGGAAACTGTAACCCCCCGTTCTGTGACATCACCTCATGAGTCAGCGCCCATCAGCCGAGTGGCGTAACGTGAAACCCCTCAATAACCCCGCCGCCCACCCCTCTGTCTACTCATGCCGTACATTCAGTTTGCAGCGAGTCACATTCCACAAGGGTCCCACCGACGTCTGAGATTCTTCTGTGATGTCGGCACTGAGTTGTTAACAATTTCATTTTACTGGGAATTCTGGATACATCCTGCGTGCTTTTAAAAGACTAAACTATGACATTATGATTAACTACACGGCAGGCGGGGACTCTGAATTTCAAAAAAGGATTTGCAGATTGTAACGACGGTTGGATTTAAGATATGGTCTTGAAAAGAAATGTCTACAAGCAGTGAGAAACCTTTTCTAATACAACAATAGAGGAACGAAGACACTGAGGGGAAGAATCTACCTGTATTTTTTTTTTTTATCCTGTGTTGCCTTTTATGACCAGCAGTGGGCAGCATTGAACAGAGTAATGAAAACTAAAAGGTGCCTTTGGGTCTTGTAACAAAGATTGTAATAGTGCTGCTGTTCTTAAACACACTTCACTGCTCACTAACGGCAAAACATCTTAATTAGAGGCAAAGCAGTGACATGAAACACTTGCAACATCTGCCATGAAAGTGCAGAACGATAATAATGATTTTTTTTTTTAATCTTATTATCAGCATTACTGAAGGAGAATAGGGGATGGACGGCTCCTGTGAGCGATGAAGGGAGCGAGACGTTGCGTGTGGTGAGCGGTACGAACCGAGGTAACGTGTTCCCCGTGACCCGGAAGTCCCGGAAGTTCGTCTCATACTGCGGCAGCTCCACCGACTCCTTCAGCCACTGCACCGAATCCTCCACGGTCCAGTTGTGGACTGAAAGAGGAGAGAGAAAAGGGAAAAGATGAAGATCATTACTTTACTGTTAAACACTTAGATGATGCTTTTATCGAGAGCAACTCACAGAGTAAAAGACGGTTCAGAATAAATAGTGGTGAGGAAATAATAAGGTCCTTTACTTCAGTAAAAGTCCCTATGACCCCTCTAAAGAGGCACAAGATGAACAAGTTCTGCTACACAAATTTGCATGTGTTTTTTGGGCTTTTCTCCAATCTTTGCTTTTATGAAATATTGTCAAGTTTTACCTCTTTGAACGGTTTTTCAAATGAAATCATCAGACATTTAAAGGGGAATCACTCTATGGTAGAAGCTCTAACAACACATGGCGGGCTGGTTTTAACAACGCCTTTAAATTTTACAAGCTTATCTAATGTGTTTTTGTTTTTTTAAATCTTAATTTGAAAAGTAACTAAAGTAAGGTTGGGTGCTGTAGAGAAAATCAAATATCACAAGTATAATTTTTGAGACGATGTTGTAGGGTTGACTATTGGTGCTTTCACAAAATATTTACACAATTAGATTTTTGATTAATAAGGATCAGTAATGTGGATATAATGACTAAGTGGGTAAAGGCAAATAATAGAACAGCTAGAACAGTCTGGTAAGTTCATAAAACTACATCACCTTACAGTAATGCAGCCTTTAAAACTAGGAAAGATAACATTTATGCCATATTACGATATCCAAAATTTAAGACGAAATCTAGTCTCACATCACGATATCGATATAATGTTGATATTGCCCAGCCCTAAACTAAAGTTATCAAATAAATGTAGTGGAGTTGAAGTAAATAGATCAATGATCATAGAACATTAAAGATGATAGAAACCTGATGTTATGACCTACAGTATGTAGTGTACCTGACTTTTGTTCTTTATATCAGGCTCCAAATCAACTAAAGCAGTTCAGTTCAGTTCGTTACACATTAGAACGTTTTATTTTAGTTTACATTAGCAAAAGCTGTGGATAGTACCTGGTATCTTTTTTTTAGGTCGAGGTTCCAGGCGAGCTGAGCTGCTACTAGAAGATGGAGTTAAGGTCAAAACACTGCAGACCACTGATTGGTCAGAGAGAATCGTCACTATCATGGGACATCCTGCACAAGCCTGTTGTTTTTAAATAGCCAAGCTATCGTCAATAGTGACCGCATTTCTTTTATTCATTCGACCCGTATTTTTAAAAAATGGCAGCCTACAAAACTACGCCGTACACTACGACGAAGTGCAGACGTTCCTTTGTTTGGTTGCCGATGAAAGGATTTAGTAAGTGTCCCGTTAAAGATGATGTCACGCAGCGTCGCTACGGCAATCAGCTGAGAATCCTGCTTACACTGAGGGGGTTCTATCTGCAGTGGAGATCGAATAGAGAAAAGCACCTGGTACCAAAGCCGTACCATGCAGTGGTATGCTTTGTTTACTCTTTTCTTTTATTCTACTTAATAAGCCAAATAATTTGATTTATCCAACTTTTTTTCTTCCCTCATGTTGCTTCTCTTGAGCCAGGACCGTAACACCTGATGGATAATTCCCTATTAAAAAACATCAGAAGACAGATAAACATCAAATATTTACGCAACGCCAGTGTGTGTATTTATTTCAAATGCTAAGTAAGCACGTTAAAAAACTTGTTCCACAACCACTTAGCTCCACACATATTTTCAGAGTGATAAACAAACAGTGGCCCGTACAGGCTGAGAATGACAGATTGGTGGGGGGGTGTTTGAAGATAAACCACAGATGTGTTAAAAAAAAAAAAAGAAGACTTTGGGTCAAATGATCTGAAATTCAAATAAGAGAAGAAGGAGGAGGAGGAGGAGAGGGGAGTGGAGGAAGTAACTTTTTGAAGATATTAATTGCAATAATATGATTAAATCTGCAAACTTCACTACTGGGAAAGTTTGTGTGATCAGAATGAAAGTGAAAAGCTGCGTGCCCCTGAGCTGCCTGATCATTAAAATAATAGCAGTAAATGATGATTAAAACTACTCAGAATCACAGATGGGTCTTTTGAATAAATAAGCCCATAAACAAAAATGAGTGTCTGCTTATTTATACTTTTACATCACTAGATATTCAATCACACATTCTGCGGAGAAAATAATAGATCACACTTCAATCTGGGTAAATACACGCTTGAGTGCATATCATTGTTCACATCCTCCTGCAACCCTTGAAGCACAAGTTCACTTGAGTGTTTAGAGAATAGGTGGAGTCACTTAAGGTGCTGACAAGGACTCTGCCAAAGAGAAACCACACCTGACTCATGTGATTTAGTGTATCTATATAAAGTGTGTCACTTGCTCTTTATGCAGCCTGGGGAAGGTAAGTTGGGACTGACATGCTGCTGTGAATAACAACAACACTTGTAATTGGGCTACTGGGAATGTAGTTTTTATTTTATTTATATATGTTTGTTATTCTTTGTATTGTTTCTTTTTCATTTTTTCTTGTATCTCATAATTTTAGCACTTTTTTTTGCTTTATTATTCCATTGTAAAGCACTGTAAATAAAGTTATTCGTAAGTATTGCACCCATGACGGCACCCAGTGCATGTTTTCTAAGGTCGACCTAGGATGACAGTTATGCTGTGTCTCAATTTGCGTACTTACGTACTTACTCTACGCTATTTTGAGTGCATAAGTGCGTTCACACTGTATGGCAAAATGCAGTGCACTATAAGTACCCGGATGTTGTACTTATAACGGTCAAAAACGCTGAGTGTGGAACGCTGGACACATCTCACCCTCAACCGTCGCCATCTTTGCTACGTAGCGGAAAGGGAGGGGCCACCAAACTTGCGAAAATGGCGGGAGAGGACGCTGCAGCGGTTGCGATTGAAACAGCAAACACCGAACTATAAATAGTTAAGTTATACATGTGTTTTTTTTTCACTAAGTACCACCATACTATAGTCAGACAGAAGCCATTATTGGGTTGATTTATCTGTATGAATTCATACCTTTGTTGGATTATTCCCTGTTTAATCTTGTCCCTGTCATCTCCGTTGCAGCAACAGTCCCGAGTATATTAACGTGAGGTCATACCATCGCTGTTTAGCCAGCTCTCTTTAGGAGAAAAAAAAACTACCCGTCTGTTTCAACCCGTGGTATTTTTTCCTACTTGATTAGAAAAACTTAAATACTTTTTTCCTACTTGATTAGAAAAACTTAAATACAGGACATTAAATGTAGAGGTATTTGTGTTGGTGACCTTGTGTTAGTGACCACTTCTCTCGCTTTACCTTCAGAGGTCTTCCAGCCCTTCCACAGCTCCTCCACAGTGATGTGCTGGTCTTCACGGTGCAGGTTGCTGTGTTTGTTGGTTTGCTGCTGCTTCATGTCTTCTATTATAAACTAGGAAATATAGAGAAACAGAAATTGAGTTTTCTAGGCTTTTCAGAAACAACATGAAAGATATCGCTGTGTTAATTTACAACATTTTAATGCTGGGGTAGGCAACTTTGGAGCAACCAGGAAGAGAAAGCTAGATCTTTAAAGTATCCACCCGAAGAAAAAAAAAAATCTCAGCCACTCCCTTCAGGGCTCCCTCCAAAGCACATGAAAGCGCTCTGCGAGACTACTGCTGGAAGACGAGTCCACGAGAGAGCGTTGGGGAGCACAGCGCATCGTTGTCATCGCTAACCGTATCCAACTACCTCATGTCTCATTCACATGTAAGACCTAACATTAAAATAATGAATGTAAACAACAAACATGGCTACTATTAATACTCACAGCTGTCAAGCTAGCGTGTTAGTATTGTGAAATTTTGTCTTCCTAGCCTTGTGAAAGACTCCAGTCACACGCAATGAATGCACTTGAAGAGTACGCGCAGGTATGCCGGTAGTTAGACGGGGCTTATTAAAGGCCTACGACAGCCACAGATACTGGATTTTTTTCTGATTTTTGTCAGAGAATTTGATTTGTTGATTGCTGTCGGGATATAAAAAATAATTTCGACAAATGCTCCTAAAAATAAATTGCCTACCCTAGCTTTAAAATGAGTGATTTTTACTAAGAACTCTGGGGGAGATTCAGACGGCTGTGCTTGTCCGTGTATGTCCATGTGTGGTTTGACAGAGAGCTGTAGAGAGCCGGATTTGCCTAAAAGTCTGGCTTTGGATCACACACACACACACACACACACACACACACACACACACACACACACACACACACACACACACACACACACACACACACACACACACACTCTCTTTTTGCTCTCTTTTCTTCCTTTTAAGGGACTTTGAAAAGAGAAAGAGACCCATGGCGGAGGCACCACTTCCACCTGTGTGTGTGTGTGTGTGTGTGTGTGTGTGTGCGTTCAGTTTCCGGCTGTCCTCCTTTGGTAGCTCTGAACTAAATGCCCCTGCAGAGAAAGCCATAGAAAACAAACCCACCAGGGAACTGCCAGAACAGCAGCAACAAGGGAAAGAACGTGTATGTGTGGCTTTGGCATAAACTAAAAAAAACACATCCCGTCTGATTCATACACCCTACCGCCTTAGAAAGCTAATTAGCCTTTGATATTACTGCAGTCAAGTATCATATGCTATTCTGCTGATGGGCAAGCTATATTATTGAAGCGATTTGTTATTGTAAACAGATTCATTTGAATCATTAGACGATGAATTTGGACATAGCGTTTTCAAGCATTTATCACATTGTTTGACTGCCTGAGAGACACCATATTTTGAAAGTTTTAGCATTATACTCTACCGTGGACACTCCACTTCATATGGACTCTTCTCATGAACACAGTAAACACGACCCCATTTGAAGGTAGTATAAGTCAATAGACGTACCCGAAGCTTTTTTGTTTTTTCCACGGACTACTGGTAGATAAACTATGCTGAAGTTGCATGCATTAAACTCATATAAATATACTACGTATATATACTGTAATGTAAGCTGTTAATTGTTGCTAAGGGACACATAGAGAGGAGCTTAGCTGGTACAATCACTAGTGAAGATGCTTAAGCGAAAGTGTAAATTCACAGAGGGATTAAAAGTTCCTGAGTTTTCAACATCGGTGTGATCAGCGGGGAGCTGAATGTGCGGTCTGTAGTGCTGGCATGTACTGCTTGTTCAAACAAAAAGGTGCTACAAACTCAGAGCCGTTAGAGAAGAGAACTCATCAGCAACATAGAGAGACTGAAGTCGTTTGAGTCATGTAATACTGAATGTTCTAGCTGCAGCTGAGGGTGTTTTGACATTTCACATCATTATGAATCACAATAGCTACAGATCAATGAGTTTCACATCTGACTTGATGGATCAGCAACACACCCAGATTCCAACACAGCTTGAAAAGTGTCATGTGCCTGCGCTCAGACAGACGTTATCGTCAATGCTCGACTGCACCGAATCCCTTTGAAATAGTCCTAAAAGCATCTCCAGATACATCTTGGACAACCGCGACACAGACGTACATTCATTCATTCATTTTCAAAATCCACCGGTACTTTTACACATCTGTACTGTGTGCAAAGAGAGTCTGAAGGAGTGCCATTGAATGCATAATGGCAGTCTGGTGTTGAGAGGCAACAAATGTTTCCAACACTGAATGCATTTTTCCTGTCACTGAAAAAGAAAAATCTCCCTCTGTGATCTCGAAATTGTTTGAAAATGTCCTCTGAGATTCACTTCTGGCACATCCACCGATATGTATATTCTAACCACACGTTCTAGAGATGGAAAGGGATGATACTTAAGTTGTCAGAGTGAAGCAAAAATTGTGCACCCAATGCTTTGTGAACACAAAATCTGGCGTCTCTTACGTCAAAGGGATTATTGGACATCGTAATTCAGTGTCATTACAATTCGTGCCCGGACGTGTCCGTGTCACAAGATCTTTTCCTTCATTTGGCTGAATCTCCAGCCTGGGGCATAAGGGTGTGCCAACTGGTGATCTGAAGTGCTTTTATCAACAGTCCAATTCAACCTTCACACACAAACCTGGTTGTGTGACTCAGGGTATTGAACACACATTCAACCTGACCATTCATAGATAGTCAGTTCATGAGGAAATATACTGCAGGTCATGTGGTAGACCCGGGTCCACGACTAAACCTTTTGAATCTGTTTATGAAATTGTTTCTTTGGGTGGGAGACAATTGCTTTGTGAAAAAAAAAAATCTCTTTTTTTTTAAATTTCTCTCGAAGGTTATAAGGCACATTGCTGCTTGACAATGCCAACATACTGATGTTTAGTAGGTGCCATGTTCGCTAGTTTAGTTTAGCATGTTAGCAATCACACTAGCAGGTATTTCGCAGTGGGCAACCTTCGTTTCTGAAAAGTTAAGCCAATGCTGAAGTGCCTTAAACTTGCATTCTTTCTAATAGCCAGCAGGGGGCGACTCCTCTGGTTGCAAAAAGAAGTCTGATTGTATAGAAGTCTATGAGAAAATGACCCTACTTCTCACTTGATTTATTACCTCAGTAAACATTGCAAACATGAGTTTATGGTCTCAATCATTGGTTTCAAGTCTTCTTCAATACAGCATGATGTTCATTTAGTAAATTATGGTCCCATTTAGAGTCATATAGACCATAAAGCAGGGTAAGCTTTAGGGCGTGGCTATCTTGTGATTGAGAGGTCGCTACCACGGCATTGTCCAGTCAGGGAGTTGTCCGTGTTTTTGTCTTACAACTTTAACCCTTTCACAGTGTTTTTTCAGTTCATGGAAATTAATTATAACCTTTTTGGTTGCCTAAAAATGTCTTATTCAGAGTTCGGTTGTACTTAGCTCCACCCTCTTGTGTCACTTCTGGGTGCAAATAACCAACATGGCGATAGCCAAAATGCCGAACTTGAGGCTTCAAAAAGGGCAGTCCACAAACCAATGGGTGACGTCACGGTCACTAGGTCCACTTCTTATATACAGTCTGTGGTATTTTGTCATAAACCAAAGTCTTGGACAAATTAAAAGTGTGTCCTGATGACGATGAAAAGTTAACAGATCACCAAAGTTGACATGAATGTGTTTACCAAATTTAATTTCATTGTCGCAACATCTCTCTCAAAACCACAAATGTCAATCTGCTGTTGGCTCTAGAGGAAAAGTCATTAGGATTCACACAATGAATATCTGTACAAAATTTCATCGCAATCCATCCAATAGTTGTTGAGATATTTTAGTTTGGAACAAAGTGGACCAACTGACACTACAGATTTACACTGAACCTAAAATAATCCTATAGTAACTCTTAAGTTGTTGTTGTAGCCTGTGTTCAACCACGTCAAAGCGTTTTAGGGTCCCCATACGGATCTGAAAAGCTCTTTCGCCACATCAGTAGTGGACAAAATACTCTGAGGGGCCTGAAAACTTTGCACAGAGCTTTTTTTCCCCCTTCGCCTTCTTCTTACTCGATACAAATGCAAATGAGTTTTCTCACTGACGTAAAGCCAGGAACCGACTAAAGGAACCAACTGCCTGCTGCTGAGTCACTGGAGGGATCACAATGTGTGCTGTACTGGACCAAACAAATGTCTTGCAAAGCCTTTAACGCTCACTGCACTTTATGAGAAATGACGTCGTGCTGGCAAAGATGCCAACTTCGAGGAAATTTCTCTTTATGGCCATTAAAGAAACCTATCTTTTGAAAGTTTTAAATGTGTATATTTGTTAATTATTTCACCTGTCTTTTTTTTTTTTTTATCTCAGCTTGTAAAATTAATAGTAGTATTAAAAGTAAATGTAATTGGTTCAAGTGCTGCCATCTCATCGTAAAACCTCTACTTGCGGGCAGACTGGCGGAGCGGCTTTGCATATGGTCAAAGACAGCTTTGTGATGCTTTATGGAGTCATATGAAATATGTGGTGAGCAGCTCATATAAAGACAGGCCTTTGTGTGGGAGCCTTGCGGCCTCTGCGGTTAAGGGTTTAGATAGTGTGATAGCTGTGATAACTGCGGCCGTGGTGTGTCGCCTACTGAAATGTCAGAGGAGAAGAAATTCCTGCGAGAAAAACAGGTAAAGTGGCCTTAGATTGTGTTTACACTTTGAGACTGAGTCTCGTAAACATGACGATGGGACAGAGAGCGTCAACTCTGCCTGAGGAGCAACGGACAATAATACATATTCTACACAGACAGAGGCCTAGCACAGGCAGGGTATGACACACAGTCAGACACACACAGCAGCAAACAAAGACATATTTGTTCCTATCAGATTCCAGATTGCGGGGAGCTGGCTGAGATCAAGACTCTTCCCATGAGCCTCTGCTCTCTCCAACAGTCGACTGCGACTCTGTTCAACCCTGCATCAGTCCATCTGTCCACATCTACTCATCAACTGAGAGTTATTACATCCATCATGAACCCAAAATGATTTTTTTCCCCCTACTCAACAGCACACCTCAACATTAATCAAACCCATTAGTTATGTGAAACTGCAGGAAGTCGGTTATTAGATTGATTAATTGTTGTCATCAATCCGTTATGAATTTGGGACAAAAAGTACGCCGTGCTTGTTTGTGATTTATGAAACGCGCGAACTACTCGGAGCACAACTGATTCATCACACATGACAACTGGGCAGGCTCAATTGTGAAACCATCACTCGTATGATCTTCCTCGTGCTTTTCAGTGAGAGCCTGTTATTTTTAAACCAAATCAAAGTGGGTGTCTTCGCATAACAATGTGCTGTGTTCTTAGAAATTGTAAACTACTTGACTCAATTCAGAGACTTTGCGACACGAACTCCGGGTTTCATCAAGTTATCCTTAGTGTAGCCGAGGTCTGTAGTTTGTTTCACTTTAGAGGGTCTGAATTACAAAAATCTATCCATGTAACTAGTTTTGGTTTTATTAGTCCAGGTTTTGAGTCGGTGTGGTGGATATGAACAAAATTCTCTATCACAGTATGTGTAGTTTTATACTGCAGTATTGATATACATTGTGATATAGGGCTGCACGATTACGGCCAAAATAATAATCCAGATTATTTTGATCAATATTGAGATCACGATTATTCTTTGATTTTAGGGACAAAGTATTTTTATTGTCACATTTAAATAAAGAGAGCACTGCTTTCACTTTGACATTGTGCTACATTCCTGCTAATCACCAAATCTTTGCATCAAAATCAGACTTAAAATAAGGTTGTCCTTCACCTGAATTCAGTGCATTTTCGTTTTGCCCGTAAAATACGCTCAAGGCGGCATGACAGCTCCCTAAATGTGAAGCCAAAACATCTGGATCGTCCCCTGGTGGCTGGCTGTTAGTTTAGAAAGCGCTTGATTTGACGTGCAGCGGAGTTTTCTATGAGCGGAGCATACATTTTAAACGTCAATATCGCAGTCGATCATGTTCATTTAATTGTGGGAAGCCAAAATCATGATCGCGATTAATATTCAATTAATTGTGCAGTCCTATTGTGATATAGTTTTCTGGAAAATCATGTGGAAACTGTATGGATGAAATAACCAGAATGTCTATTTCTACCTAATCACTATAAACAGATTCTGCATTCACATGTAGAATCTGGAGGCAACGGCACAAGATTTTGGTAGCGGAAGGTTTCCGTTTGTAGTCCGAGTGGTATTGGCCAATCACGTTCGAGCAGGCTTTGGTTGAATGCAGGTAAACAGTCCGTGTGGAGAGCAAAAGAGGCGGACCGCATTGGCTGAAATGCAGAAACCCACCGGCTATTGTCTGACGATTTCGCTTTTTTTTTTGGTTTAAAATTAGCTTGTAAACTGGCTACTTGTGAAACTATCTGGTCGTACACGGTGTTGTTTTAAGGGGAGCTCTGTGCTGCAACCATCTATTGGCGACCAGCACCCGGGCGTCGTGACTTCTGGCACCCTCAAGGTTACATCAAGACTCCAGGAAGTCACTGCACACGTCCAATGGTCGCCAAGAAAGTTATTTCAATCAAACGTTTGTGGGTGTATCTTTGTTTTGTTTTTTACAGTCAGGCTAGCAGTTTCCCCCTGCATCTAATCTTCATGCAAAGCTAATTCACCACCCGGTTCGAGCTCCATACACAGACATTTGAATCCTATAATCAATCCTCTCCTCTTGGCAAGAGAGCAGCTCACCACATTGCCCCAAAATGTTGAACACACTGCTAGATATCACGAGGTTTAAGAAAGAAAACATGTATGTTTTTTTGTAATTTGGTTGAACCAACCCTTTAGAGCACAAGTTCCACATCTCCATTCAAAGCAGTAGGTCATAAATAAATAATCTCTCTTGAAATGTTCCCTCTAGGACATTCCCAGACGAGTCAACAAACACCTTCTTGAAGCTCCTTTCTATAGATACGACCTAGACGCTCCACGAGCCTCCTCGAGTTTCTTCTGTTCATACCCTGCCGAGACTCGAGCGAGTCCTAAACGCAGTGTGCTAGAACTTATGTGCAAGCCGAATTTTTCCACCAAGTTGCTATGCATGGCCTGTCAGGAACTAATAAAGCACACACACGCACACGCACACACACAGAGAAGCAGCGCTATCAGCCCCCGCTGTGACGTGGGTTAGGCTCTTGCAATTTCAAAGTGATGCAACACGATCCAGCTGAGCGTCTCCTCGGCAGACGGGCAGCACGCAGCCCGGCACCCACGAGGAGAGGACGTGCACCTGCCGTCCCCAGCGACTGTGCTCAGCAACAGACCCCCGGACGTCAATCAAAAAACCCACGGCGACGCCCCGACTCTCAGAGTAATCAGAGGCAGGATTATGCTTAACAGGATTACAGCTGGATTTTAATTCCTATTAAAATTCATCCACGGTAGTCGAGTTACAGACGCTGTTGGGAGTAAAAAAGTGATGATTTTGGAGACTATAAATACACGTCGTAAAAGAGGTTCAAGTTTGTATTTATTTAGATGTAGACAGGCAGGGGAGAATGATTTGACAGTTTTGATCTTCACGGGTAGAGAATCACTTCTTGGGCATAGATTATAAAAACACTTTATGTCACACCGCTTCAAATATCATATAATCATGAGAGGGTATAGCCATGCTGGTAAAACTGCCACGTGCAATTAAAAATCAACCTTTTACCCTCATCATGCCAACTGATTCTGACAAAAAAATCGTATCTGTTCGCTTCACTAGAAAGCTATTTGTGTTCTGCCACGACTCTCTGCTCCAAATATCAACTTCAAAAGCAGCCGAAGCCTTTTTCTTTTTGTTCCACATCCTGACTGATAACTCCATGACGTGACATGTGAGTGAATACGAAAGGGAACTGAGGTACTTGTTGGCCTCACCACTTCCTTGTTTGCTCTCCTCGCCTCACCACTGCACAGTAGTCAATATATCCAAGTGCTCTTTTTGTGTGGGTGGCCCATTACAACTAACAGCAGGACCCGATGGCGAAGCAGTTAATGAAAGTGTATATGATGGGGAACTTCGAATGAAAAACGCCACGGTGACGTGCTACAGACAGATGCTGCGGTGACCGGTGCATCTCGTGTCGATGACTCAGCAACCTGTAAATGATCAATGTGTGTGTGTACGTTTTATCTGCGTGTGCTGATATAAACTATGAGACCTGGGTAGGTATTAATCTGTCTGTGAGGGTTCATTTCACTGTAACTTAGCAACTCTGATTGTCGTTAAGTTACAGAGGAACTTTAAGGGTAAAACAAATGTCACTCTTCAGCGCTACCAGGTAACTCACTGATAAGGCCACTTTCTATTTGGTTACAGTAAGCTGTATTTGGAAATGACACCGCAAAAACAAACTACTCGTGTTGGTTGAAACAGGCTTTGCTATGGCAAATAAAAACTGTGTTTCAGATCTTCCTGTTAAGAGACCTTGACTAAGGAGGTTGCGATAGCACAACATGCCAATATCTGGTTCATGCGAACATGGCCGTGACAAATTACCTGCAATCAAACAACCATTAATAAGCGTGAAGATGCTTGCAAGGTCACTAGACTCTGAAGTAAAGCAGAAAGAAAGAAATGACTACCTGAACTCAAAATATTGTCTTCGTCTTGCTGGGCCTTTATTTTGCTGAAGCATGTGGAGACCATATTTATTTTTTCTATTCTAGAAATAGTTTTCAATTTCCCGGAGCATAACTTGTAACAGTGAAAACAGTTTACTATCATAATGGACTCGGAAAAACAGCCAATATTTACATGTGAGAAGCTAGAACAGGTGATTTATTTGCATTTTCGCAAAAAAAAAAATTCTTAAACGGTTGTCGATGATTAATTTTATGTCTGCTCTTATGGCCTTTGTAACATCCACTAAATCTCTTAACCCAATGTGTACTGTGTAAGGGATGCATCGACTTTTTCAGTCCTGAAACAAGAGCTGCAACAATTAATTTATGAATCAATTAGTTGTAAACTGTTAAATTAGTCGCCATCTATTTTGATAATCGATTAATCGGTTTAAGAAAAGCTTCTTAAATGTGAATATTTTCTGGTTTCTTTACTCCTCTGTGACAGTAAACTGAATATCTTTGAGTTGTGGACAAAACAAGACATTTGAGGACGTCGTCTTGGGCTTTGGGAAACACTGATCGACATTTTTCACCATTTTTTTTACATTTATATAGAACAAACAACTAATCGATTAATCGAGAAAATAATCGACCGATTAATCGACAATGAAAATAATCGTTAGTTACAGCCCTACCCGATACTGATACCCGGGCCTTGGGTATCGGCCGATACTGAGTACCGATCCGATACCAGTGTTTACTTAATCAGCTGTATGACTCACTGTGTGGACGTGACTGAGGCAACATCAGGCTTGACCTAAACATTGCTTTTCTAACTTTGTAAAACAAAAGGTCCATAGACATTTCATTTTAGACATAAAATAACCATAGAACCTGTTGGCGTAGCGAGCGTGAAATACCTCCAAACAGCGGACATGTTTGTTGACGTGGTACGCGCACATGTTATCAGATGTAAACATAGAAATTAATAGAATAGATCGTTTCCGTTTCACCCTCCATCAAATCGGCCTTTAAAGACGGCTTATACATCATATTTTGTGCTAAATATTCATAAATCATTTCCTTTGCTGCTGAACATGCTGGTGTCACCATATATCACCACCGACCTCGTGGCATCTTTACCACCAGCATAAGAATCTCTGAAATGCATGTCACGAATATCCTGACCACGGCTATAACGTTACAAATACGAGCATCCTCTCATCTTCGTCATCCTCTCAAATTCTGTGATAAAGGTGTGAGGGGGGCAGAATAAGAGAAGGAAAAGCAGGAAGTGCCAGTGAGATCTCTGTTGGCTGAGTGTACGGTTTCAACCAGGTGGCAAAGGGGCGGGGGGGGTGGGGGGGTTGACAAGTCTCGTCCCCCGAACGCCAGATAGGGGCTGACATCCTCCGACCCCACACTCGTCATCCTCCCTCATAACAGTGTGTCACTGCTTTCAACTCATCGCTGCCAGGAAGAGACTGACGTTGTGACGACACCGACAGTAAATGGGGGCCATTTTTTTTGCCCCATATGCAAACACATCGGGAGCAATTTGGGGCCCAGTGTCTTGCTGAAGGACATTTCAGCATGTGGACAAACCCCAACCCTACTATATGTAACCCTAACCCTAACCCTACCGTTAAAAATGACGTTAAATCTACACAGGGGGTGTTACTTTCGTTAATATTGACGTTTTTAAAGAATAGCGTTATTGGCCGGAGAGCATTGAACATAATGCCTGTTGGTATTTATTGGGAGACATTTGATTCAAAGTTGCATAAAGACTGTGAAGTTGAGCCTTTTTCTAGTAGTCTATCTGAAGAAATACATTAAGTGTCAAGTTTTCAAAATGGCTGCACAGTTTCACTTCTTCATACAACAAACTTTATCACAAACCAGACAGCCCTGTGTACAGTACAGTATCTACGAGAGTGTGAGACTAAAACCTTCAACCCTTTTAACTTAAAGAGAACCTATTATGCTCTTTTCCCCTTTCCTTTAGTGTGTTATATAGCTTTTAGTGAATGTAAAAGGTCCGCCAAGTTACAAAGCCCACAGAAACACTGCTCCTGAACTGCCTGAAACGCTTTACTTGAAGTCCTGCCTTTTTTCTTCAGTAACGTGGTGATGTCACCAAGTAACACATTTGCATTATATCTGGCTAGTAGTGATGGTAATAGTGGTCAGGGCTTTTTATAACCCGCACCCACCCGACCCATTATGAGAGCCGATCCGCACCGCTCGACCCCAAAAAATATGCGTAAATCAACGACCCGAACCCGACCTGACCCACAAACCGCCAACTTGCATTATAGTAGCACAACAAATGTCATGACTGAGGTCTGAGACAAGGACAGAGACAAGCGGACTTGAGCGCCGCGGCACGCAGTGTGTGCATGATCTCACAGAAATACGTGAAATGACCATGACCTCTTTACAGCACATTACTCTCTCTCAAACACACACACACACACACACCAGCTGTGGTGGAGGCACGTAATTTTAACACATTCCATGCCACGTGTGTGTATGTGTGTTTGAGAGAGAGAGACAGAGAGAGGAAAAGAAGGTGGACTATTGCACCAATGTTTCTGTAAGTTATTAATAACTTACTCGGAATGCTTCTTCGTCACTCTTTGACCCGCCTACCTAAACCCGCAATATTTTCTAATATGTGGGACCCGCGGGTTGTGGGTCGACCCGCGCATCAGTACTGCCTAGCAGCTAGTTGGGCACGCCCTCAAACAAAGCTAGTTAGAGCGGAGCTGGAGCGGAGTTCGAAGAGTTTGGTTCGGTTGACCAATCACAACAGTGGGCCAGCTGACCAATCAGAGCAGACTGGGCTTTTCGTGGGGGGAGAAGAGCAGAGCAGACAGAGGGTGAAAAGAGCACAGCCGGTATGAGAAGAGTAAAGCGTTTTTTGAACATTGAAGCATGTAAATATGTTCTAGTAGAAACCCAAAATACAAGCATGCACCTAAAATAAGCAAAATAGGTCCTCCTTAATATCATGACGATGAAAATCTACTTGTTTCAGTGTCACGCTCCCTGTCACACGACAATGTCCGTCTTTCATAAAACTAGCTGATAGACGGCCACTAATTTGGTGAAAGGAGCATCCATCATGTTATGAAACCCTGCTCCGCCCGCCGCCGGAGCCCAGAGAAGAAGCTTGGAAATCCTCAGTAATGAGCGGCGGCCAAAAACAACCGTTGGAAAGAAACAGACACGGCCCATTGCCCTTATAAAGACAAAGGGGGGAAAGGGGACAACGTGTAACATACTCCTATACATTTAGAGCACATACATACATACAGGCACCAGTGGTATATATGCACAGACGCACATCGCCTTAATGTGGGCCGGGGTCCAGTTCTAACACCGCAGCCCTCGGAGGGTCTTTAGACACGACTCGTACGGCGTCCAGCTCTTTACCGAGGGGCCACAGAAGGGCTCTAGGGTATAACCGTTTCTCACGCCAGCACTTCTCCGCCAGTTAAAAATGACTCCTGCCAACACACACACACACAAACACACACACACACACACACACAGAATGTGACCACGGTCCCAAGTGGTTTCTTTTGAACATAGGAGGTCGTTGATTACCAAGAGACGCAGAGGCCACGGCAGGTCAGAGTGCTCTCCGATGTCAGTTCGACCCCTCTTGTCAATTACAGAAACCTGTCCCTTGTCTCTCCGGACGCACCGCCTACACATACTGTATACACACACTACCAGCGTCACTACCACCATTCTTCAACTGTCATCACAAGCAAAGGTTTTACATCTTTATGGGTCGGTACAGTAAGTTAGTTTAACTGAAAGGCACAAAATCTCAAATAAAGTCCTTCATCTCATGATATTAGTTGTGCATTGCAAAAGGCTGGATGGTCGTGGTGTAATTAAAATCCAAATAAAACTGCAAATATCAAACATATATGCTACTTCAAATTATAGCATAATGTCTGTAAAAACGCAACTAAAGATCTACGTGTTTCTGATGATGTGTCGCTATGTTAAAAACGCTGACACCAGCTACAAAACCTGACACACTGCCTCAAGCTGTTGCTCTCTGTAAACTAAATACTTGGATGTAGCCATCTGCTTTCAGAGGCGACAGGCAAGTATTCTTGTGTCTACACTTACAAGCAGTTTGGTTTTGGTTAAGCTACTGATCTACACAATACTGGTAACACGAGAAAGCACCTTGTACACCTTGTCTTAAAATATAAAGAGACAAATTATTACATTTGCATAGGAGGTCCTGACCCCAGGCTGGAAACCACTAGTTAAACCTAAAGGTCCCTTAGGTGCTGTTTAAAACCCAGGTGCATCGTCATGTGTCTTCAGTTTAAAACCCAGGTGCATCGTCATGTGTCTTCAGGCAACACTCTGAATCTGAGCGTCCCAAATCCCAAATGTAAATCCACAAAGCTCACCTCCACACTCTCGTTGACCTCTATTCCCCCGTCATTGTCGTCGTCCAGCTGTTTGTGGATGTGCCGCAGCGCCTCCAGACTGAAGCGGTCGTCCTCGCCCATGCATGGCGGCATCACTATGAGACAGGGGTCTGCAGGGGGACAAAAGAGTTCAGGTCAGAGATGAAGGGTCGGGTGAAGGCGAACAGGCAGCCGGAGGAAGTTTGTACCGGCCCACTTAAAAGGATCTTTAGCACAGATGTTAATCCAAAATACCATGACCATGACGAACTACACATTTGGTACACAGATGACACACGCTGCAAAACAGAGTTTACTAGGGCTGACCCGAATGCTTCCAAGCTTTGATCGTTGCCATGGCAATCAACCTCCAAATCAGTATTCGAAAACCTTTTTTTTTTTTTTTTACATAAGCATGTAATAATAAAGTATAACTCTCAAAATAGCCCATGAAATAAGGAATAATCCCACAACATTATTCATATTCAACATTAATTATCATTAGTTAATTGTTAGACAGATATCACTGTTTGTTACGGTATGTGTAGAGGTGCATGTGTGTACAGTAGTGCGTCATCGGCACTGAAACGGGGGAGATGAAGACAGACGGACAGAAGAACATGTCAGCATGCTCCGCCGCACCTTGCTGCAAAGCTTCGAATACCTTCAAATATTTTTTACCGCAGCTTCAAAGCCCCAAAAAAATGGTATTTGGGACAGCCCTAGAGTTCACATTCTAAGTCACAGAGAGCAAAAGACAACGACGCATGTAGTAAAATGAGGTTGTGTTTGCAAAGACAGTCCATGTTTTGTAGCATAAATATATTTGATGACTCAAGAAAATCGCTTATTTTTAAGTGTAAGCTAACATGTTAAAATCTTTTTTTAGGGCGGCAGCTTTATTGGCATTAATTCAATAGAAATTGGTTTTAATGACATCTAAATGCTAGGTGTCTTGAATAGTGGTGGGAATCACCAGAGCCCCCACGATACGATATTATCATGATACATATGTCTCGATACGATCTTGTTGCGTATTGCGATAAGATGTATTGCGATTTATTACCTTTTTTCAACGGCAAATTATGCAGTTTGTCAACATTTATTTTATCTAATAAGATACAGTATTCACTCTGTTCATCTCAGAGTTTTCATTCACATATCTTGAGGTCAGAGGTCAAGGGACCTCTTTGAAAATGACCATGCCAGTCTTTCTTCGCCAAAATTTAGCGCAACGTTGGGGCGTTACTTAGCGTTCTTCCCGACAAGCTAGCATGACATGGTTGGTAACAATCGATTCCGTAGGTTTTCTAGTTTCATATGATACCAGTAGCTTCACTCTAGCCTTAAGACTGAGCTTGTTACAACCTCCGAAATACAGAATAGAGACCTTCGGATTGTTAAGAGGTTAATAGTTTCTAAAAAAAGATAGATATATGACGTCCGTGTATCGATACAGTATTGCCACGCAAAATATCGTGACACTATCCATTTTTTCCCCCACCCATAGTATTGAAGGGCAGAGTCACTTTGAGCTGCAGCTTTTGGAGCGATTTGCTGACAGGTTACAAAACAGTAGCAGCAAAAAGAAACATCTTAAAGAATATTAAGACGCTGGTGTCCCTCATAATTTCCAAGGAGAATAGTGGAGGGCTCGTTTTCCTCCTCTGTGCACCCCTTACAGGCAATTTGTGCTGACAACCTGCGTTCGCATTTATTAGAAAATGCATGCCACTTTCTTGTGTGATTTGGACAAAGGAGTTTGTAAGTACTGCTGTTAGCAATCATAAACTGACACTGTAGCACCAAGTCAAGTGAGTAAAACAAATTCACCGTCTAATATCTCACTGCACTTGAACCCGGGCAACTCAATCTTCAAATATTTAATTTGTAAATACACTGCTTTGCTGTGCGTCTGAGAAAAGTGATCCCAGTTGTGGCTGTTATCGCTAATATCTCAAATGCTGCGCTGACGACAACATATAAAGCATCTTCTCACAGCAGCTGCTGGACTCTCTCTGGTGTGCTGTTGTCATTCCTGCTGCGTCCCCAGGCATCCCCCCCTTGTTTTGATTCAGTCCCCCTCCCGTCCCCACTGGGGAAAATGAGCCCATTACCTCCAGCCTTCCGAGCCATGGACAGTTTGAGCTGGCCGGGTGCCAAACTGTCTCAATGGAGCCACAAAACACACAGACAGACAGATCTGAACAGCCACAGACACAGTAGCTCATACACAAACACACAGATACACGAGCTCAAAACCACATTTTAAGAAGATTTAAGTCACAACGTGCACACGAAATGACAGAATCTATTTCTTAAACCTATAACCGCCTGTTTATTGTCAATCCAAGTAGTGCCAAGGCCTCGTCCAAGCCCAACACGTAATGATGCTCCCTGTTTGGCAACAGTTTCAGACCAAAAACAAAGCCACACAGCACCCGAGGGAGACACAACAACACCCAAACACATGAATCAGGCTCTGGCAACGAGTGGTGTTTCTCTATCAGAGGAGCTATCTGGATGATAGAAAAGCCACCAGAAAACACAAAAAAAAATGCAAACGAGGGACAATTAGAAAAAGCGAATCATGTTGTAGTGTCAAAAATGCTTTTGGATGCACAAAATCAACATTTTTTTCACTACTTGAAATGCTCCATACATTTTCTGAATGCTCAAAAAGACAAATGTAGAAAATGTACAAATAATCTCATGCCGTTAAAGCATGATTTCAAAAGTTTGACATTTTAAAAGGGAAATACACTTTTCGCCTTCTTGCCGAGAGTTGAATGACAAGATTGATACCACTCTCTTGTCTGTATGGCAAATATGAAGCTTGAGCTAGCAGCCAGTTAGCTTAGCTTAGCATAAAGATTGGAAACAACTAGCCTGGGTCTGCCTATAAATAAAAAAAAATGGCCACCAGCACTAAAGCTCACTATTTAATACATTATATCTCGATTGTTTAACCTGTACAAAAGCCAAAGTGAAAAAAAGAAAGGTATTGTTTTTGTTACCTTTAGAAAGAGCCAGGCTAGCTGTGTTTACCCGTTTCCAGTCTTTATGCTAAGCTAGGTTACTCGCCTCCTGGTTCTAGCTCCACACTTAACACACAGACACAAGTGTATATATAGAACTGTATGTATTGCAAACTGTTTTTATATTTGAAAAGCACATAATAAAATACACAAAGAAAGCTGCAAATAAGTCATAACTATTTCGGATGCATGTAAAGAAAAAAAAGTATGTAGGCAGTATGTACAGTATGGTGACCATGTGGCCTTTTCTGTGGGTTTTTGATGTAGGATCTGTTTACTGAAGCAAGACTTGACACGTTAGTTATAGAGTTGCCACTTGGCAATCCGCAGGAGAAGCAAAAGGAGACGTCTGATTGGACGCCTGCCCGGGCTAAGTTTGGATGAGAGGACACTGGGGAGGATGTCCATGTCCAATGAAGAAAACCAGCGTTGGCGAAGGGCTGCCCCTGGACTGAGCCTCGCGTCGATACAGTGCCAGAGGTTGGATAACACAGTGGTCATTTGTTTTCGTGTAAACAGATACAGTAGGCTGATTGAAGTGTGTGAAACCTCAGTGGCTTTAAAATCTCCACCTGTTAACACGATGATGTGCTGGCTCTGAACTAAATATTCTACTTGTGTTTTGACAAAGCTGCCGCGATTAGAAAATCACCAGCCACTTCCTGGTATGATCACATTGTGTGCACCAATCAAGAATCTGCCTGTTACCACACCTCTACCAAACTGTCTGGTGTATAAGCGCACATACCGTAATTCTTCTTAACACTGTGCACTACAAAAATAGTGAAAGAACAATTAATCATTTAATCGATTAGTTGTCGACTGTTCAATTAATCTGCAACTATTTTGATAATCGTTTAATCGGTTTGAGTATTTTTTAAAGAAAAAAAATTTCAAAATTCTCTGATTGCAGCTTCTCAAATGTGAACATTTTCTGGTTTCTTTACTCCTCTATGACAGTAAACTGAATATCTTTGAGTTGTGGACAAAACAAGACATTTGAGGACGTCATCTTGAGCTTTGTGAAATGCTGATCGACATTTTTCACCATTTTCTGACATTTGTTAGACCAAACAACTAATCGATTAATCGAGAAAATAATCAATGAAAATAATTGTTAGTTGCAGCCCTAATTTAATTTTCAACTTCCCTCTTTAAGCTAACCACACAAGATGACAATGTGTATCTATCAGTGACAGGAAAGATTATCAACACAATGAGGCTCTTTGTCAGATCAGCCTTAGGCTGCATTCACACCAAATCAGGAGATGCGGCAATTATGGTACGGTCCCCAACGCCGCAAACCAAACTCGCAACCTACATTCAAATGAATGGAAGGACGACTGCCGTCAGACCGGACAGCGCCGTGGTAGCGACCTGTCAATCACAAGGTAGCCACGCCCCAAAGCATACCCTGCTTTATGGTCCGTTTGACTCTACATGGGACCATAATATACTAAATGAACATCATGCTGTATTGAAGAAGACTCGAAACTAGCAATTGAGACCATAAACTTTACAATGTTTACTGAGGTAATAAATCAAGTGAGAAGTAGGGGCATTTTCTCATAGACTTCTATACCATCTGACTTCTTTTTGCAACCAGAGGAGTCGCCCCCGGCTGGCTATTCACTTTTCAGACCCTGGAGTTGCCCACTGGTGGGAATGCAGCCTTATTTCAGTCGTGTCCGTCTGTCTCTACTCAAAAAGCATCTGATGCTCGAGAGCGAGTTAGATAATGCATTTGCTTAGCTTGCCAGTGCAGTTTACATAGCCTGTTGTTTGCATAGCATGCATAGCTATTTGGCTGTTTGGTTATTTAAATAGGCACAAAACTCAAATACTTTACTTGTGTTTTACATACACACACAAACACACACAGATGGCTGCACGTTGAATCCCACTTTAACTTTCTTTGTTTTGCAGAGACATCAGAATTGATAACGGCGTACTTTTACAAACAACTTTCTATGATGTTGATCTTTTTCTTATTGTCATTTCTTTCTATACTGGTGGCCTAAATCTGTTCTGCATGCGTGCAGAACCCTTCATGAACCGACTTATCTTTTTGAAGCTCATAGAGGAAAAAATTATTCTAAGATAAAAGAAAGAAAAAAAAAAACGCTGTCATTCACTGACAGTATTTAGGCTGGGCCACCCAGTGTGCAATTCACAAATATGACAGCACAAGCCTATCCGTCCCAGGTGTCCTATTTTTTTAGTACGTTTAGGGAGAGTTGCGAGCGCTACAACGAGGCACCATGCGACAGGAAGTGGCCATCGGTGACCCCGAGCATTCCAGGGGGACGCACGCAAAATCAAAACATCCGGTAGAAGCGGTCCCAAAAGATGACAAAATTGGAAAGCACTGGGTTATTTTTAACGCATCAGGCTCCCAGTTGTCAGGATGTAAAAGCTCAACAATGGCAGAGGTCTCCCTCGCTCAAACACACACACACACACACACACACACACACACACACACACACACACACACACACACACAGCAGGCAAACACAAGCAGGAAAGCAGTCATACAATAATTCACTTTGCCATAACTCACAAATGTGTGCGAGCTGTCACAGAGGGCGGCAGGTTTGGTTCAAAAGAATCTGATAACAAAAGCGTTTAGCTGTCAGCCGCTGCCTTTAAAGTGAATTTCAACACTTCAAAATAGTTTTTTTTGCACACTATATGCATGTCATTAAGAAGGTTCTGTCTTTATTTTCACAGAAAGCTGTTAAGTAGGTGACAGGAGAAGCAGACAGCGAGGAGCGTGTGTCTGATGTGTTAACGGCGACTTTTTGGGGACTTCCTTGAACCGGATCCCTTGAGACACATGGACATCGTGTTTATACAACTGAATCGATACAGCAGGCCCAGCTCGCTAACCCCACTGCATTCTGGGTGTGTTGAAAAATGTTGGGAGACCGGCGTCTTCGCAAAGTGTCAGATAAACGTTTTCTCGTGCAGGTTTGATGTGGTAATACGATAGAAGTGACAGTATGGGAGTAAAATTTGTTTTTATGCACGCCAATTCTCACATGTGCTCTTATTCAACTCTGATCAGCGGTATGACAGGAAACGACTGTATTTTCTATTAACTTTTAAGTGTTTCTCGGTGCCATAGACCTCCGTTAAAAACACATCATTTTTCTCACATGAGCCAAACCGTTGCACACGATCCTTCAATACGAAGAACACTTACAGTTTATTCTGAGTCGATCACACATGCACTGTTCTACTTGAGTTAATTCTCAGTAAAGTACTGCACCAAATGTGTATTAATGAGCAGCTGTAAATAGTTCCCAACAAATGCAATGTCTACACCAGTTTGAATAACGTTCAGAGGTGGGACCAAGTCATTGTTTTGCAAGTCACAAGTAAGTCTCAAGTCGTTGCACTCAAGTCCCAAGTAGGGATGCACAGATACCAGACCGGATATCAGGCTGATACTGACTCAAATAGCTGGATCGGGTATCGATGACAATGAGGCCGATCTATTCATATCAATTCTATATTTATACACTATATACATTATATACTGGAATTTTAATTCCTGAAGTTTTGACCAATTTGTTGCTGCATTAAAAAGGTTTACACTTAATTGTAATTCCTGTTAATTTTGAAGATTTTTTACCAAGTTGTTGGTGTACGATTTATTTTATTAATAATAAATAATCAGGAAATTTGTATCTATGTATTCTATTTGTTACATTTAGTGAGGCTTACAGCTTATTCATTTAACACTGGTATTGGATCGGTACTCGGTATCGGCCGATACCCAAAAACCAGGTATCGCTATTGGGACTGAAAAAGTCAGATCGGTGCATCCCTAGTCCCAAGTCCTAAACTTTGAGTTTAGAGTCCTAAAGAAGTCATAATGTGCTCTTCACCAAATGTAATGCCATTTTAACAACAGAGCAACTGTCGCCAACTGGCGCTCAGTAACGCAACGTTAGTTCTTCATGGTTCTCTGATGCAACTTGATTAGATGCTGTCGGATTGGTTCAAACAAAGTGGATCTGGGGAATTAAATGTAAGATAATCAAATGCAAGTCCCAAAAAATATCCAGTATCGCGATATTATGTTTTGTGTTACTGTATCGATTCTCAAAAACACTGTATAAATTTTGAATTACTAGTTTACTTGGAAAGATTAACTCAGTCAGTACTTTATTTCATTCTCAGTGTATGTGCCCTCTCAAAGTAGAGCTATGATGTTGGATGTTAGAGGGACTGTGATAAATGCAAATGCAGATCCCACTGTTCTGACTGCATGGAAAAGTAAACTTTTTTTAACTTAGATTTTATGCATATGTTGGTGTGTTCTTTATACTACTTCAGCAGTGTGGCGCATAGAGGCTTCATGTCAGCCCCCCCCCTCGTAGCCCAAAGACTGAGCTCTCCACCTGGGAGGAGAAGGAGTCACACCCCCCCCCCCCCCCACACCTCACTTCAAACCGATCTTGGGTGAGGAGCCAGATTCAGTGTAAGAGTATCCGGGCGGTGGGTGTGGGCAGGGGCGACGTGGAATTAAGATGGCTTGATATGATGGGCTTGACATGCGACTCTGGGGAGCCGAGGGGCCTCGTCTTACCCGCAAACTGCTCAAGATGTCTCCGTGTCCTCAGCTATTTCCTGCTCTCACGCGGACACGCACATTGTCTCCCTCTCTCTCTCTCTCTCTCTCTCTCTCTCTTTTGAGTACAGACACAGATGACATGTCAAAGACACACACACACACACACACACACACCTTGCGCACACATACAGCGCCACACTCTCGAGTGTCTAAGGTCGTGGCAGTACAGGTGGCGGCAGACTCAACGAGCAGACCAGGATGAAGTAATGCGGAAGCGGACTGGAGAACATGTCAGCAAACACTCTCCACATGCTAAAACAGATGAGAGTGAGCTCACTCGCACGCAGTTTCACCTCTTCGTATTTCAGCCTCCTGACGGCGACCACATCTCAGATACACTCAGACAAGCTGCGAGTAGCCGACTGAGGTCAAACTGTATTGTCTTTAGTCATGGGGGCTTGTAAATCAATTAAATACACATGAAAAAGTCACATCAGATGCTTCTATGAGTGATACGCTGCTCAAAACGGCCTTATATCCCATGCATACACACAACAGCCATATGAAGCATGCATCCAGTACAGTATTAGGAGTTAATTGGGCAGCTACAGCATGTATGTAGTCTCAACATATCACTTAGACTGCAAGAATCTGACATCACAGCTAAGCCTCAATCTCTTTTCATTCAATGCTCCAACCACAGCCGAGCAAGAACGTAGTCAACTTTCCTGGGCTGTGTCCAGAATAGTGCACTATATATTTACAATTTTATTTGAGTGTCTGAATTCTCAGTGTGAAACTGAACTTCCCTCAAAGCAATGAAAATAAGTACTTTTTTCAAACTGTTCCACTATATGAGACATCTCATTTTATAGGCCCCAAAATTACTTTAAAAAATCCTTTTTTACAAGTGTCCAAAATCTTAATTTACTGCTCACTAAAGAGTAATCTATCGAGTGTTTTTTTTTAGGAATAAGTGAATGCGTGAGTATTTTCGACCTTAATGCCTCACTAAATTACCAAGACACTGAAGACAGTAAAAAGATCATGTGTCACCCACATGTAGGGCCTTACAATGACACACTAGACCCTGATAAGGGGTGTAATAAAAAAACGATACACACTAAGTATCACGATATTATGTTGTGTGATACTGTATCGATCCTCCAAAACGCTGTATCGATTTTTAATTAACCTCGTAGCCCGGTCGCTATTCAGAGGTTGTAGCAGGCAAAGTATTAAAGCTGGAGTGAAGGTACTGGTATCAAATGTAACTAAAAAACCTAATGAATCCATTGGTACCAACCATGTCATACTAGCTTGTCGCAAAGGAGGATAAATAACGCTTCAAACTTAGGGTAAATTTTGGCGATGAAAAACTGTCATGGCCATTTTCAAAGGGGTCCCTTGACCTCTGACCTCAAGGTATGTGAATGAAAATGGGTTCTATGGGTACCCACGAGTCTCCCCTTTGTAGACATGTCCACTTTATGATAATCGCATGCAGTTTGGGGAAAAAAACATGCAGTTTTTTGCATGCAAGTACAAATGTGTTATCTTCCTCTATCACAATATGTATCGTATTGCCCGATTCTTGCTAATACACAGCCCTAACCCCGATCATATGAAAATCCCATTTAGTTCATTTTAACACAAAGTGATTAAATTATGATAACCGGTTTAATACAATTCAAAGCCACATTCGGATCGAAAGGTACCTAAAACATATTTAAAATGTTAAAAAATAAACATTTAGATGAATGCAGATTCCACAGGGTAGGTAAGCTGGCAAGAAACTCAGACAAGAAATTAAAGCTGCAACAATTAATAAATTAGTCGTCAACTATTAAATTTATCGCCAACTACTTTGATAATCGATTAATTGGTTTGAGTAATTTTTTAAGAGAAAAAAAGTGAAAATTCTCTGATTCCAGCTTCTTAAATGTGAATATTTTCTGGTTTCTTTACTCCTCTATGACAGTAAACTGAATATCTTTGAGTTGTGGACATTTTCTGACACAACAACTAATCGATTATTCAAGAAAATAATCATCAGATTACTCGACATTGGAAATAATCGTTAGTTGCAGGCCTACAAGAAACATTAGCTAACATTAGCTTGCAGGGGAAGCTTAGGATCAATTTCATCTTTAAACATTCTGGGAAAAATGATTGTGATAAGATGCCAAACGGACAGCAGAAGAATGGAGAAAAAAAATCATACTAGACTCTCCTAAAATGTGTGAGTTTTAAGACAGCCAAACTGCGTATCAAAAAACAATATTTCTAGTGTAGTTTTCCTACAGTCTGCACATACTAAAATCTTTCCATTACTGTCTGCATTAATATGTCTCAGTGGTACCTATTCAGTCAATTAACAATATAGGTCAGTTAAGAGTGTTATACTATTTATCTCTGAAGAAAATAGTCTTTTATCTTGTTGTTTTGTGCAGGCAAGTCAGAGGTCAAAGTCGGCTACAGAACTGGGGACTGCTGCCGTGCTCGGGGACACTTCAGCATTGCAGCCACTCGAACCTTTTTCTTCTGGTCTCATGATTCACTTCATGACTCCTCTGGCCCCGATGCAACAACGGAGGCTACAAGACCTCCCGCTTGGATGTCAAACAGTATATTACCACACTGTGTCAGCCTTGTCAGCAGTTCATTAGATCCACTGTCAGCGTGCCAAACTCCTATCAGCTTTCACGCATTTATGGCGTATGCGCTTACCATATGGATGATAAGTGAGATGTTAAGTACATTCTTATAAAATTCCTTATAGACATTTTATTGATGCTCTCAGCAGCCACGAGTTCAGTTACAACATTTGCTCCAGGGACATGTCGGACCCCGTCTTGTGATTAATTAAAAGTCATACGTCTTGTAATAAATAAAGCTAAAAATCCTAATTGCATTGCATTCAATACACCAATTAGATTCTCCAAATTGTGTGAAAGTGCGGAGGGGAGGGGGGGGGGACGGGATGCCAATGTGTACCACACTTGTGCCCCGTAACTAACGCCCATATGGCAGTGTCATAAATCAAGCTGACGGGTCAGTATTAAAAGCAAGTAAATAAAGCTTCTGGAGAGTCTACCATTTCAGCTCATCAGCAGCCATTAATAAGACACAAATATCATTAGCCGCCTACAAATGCCACCGGCTAGTGCAGTGAGTTAAGGGAGAGAGAGGGAGCTAGTTAGTCGAAGAGGACGAAACAAGATACAGAAAGTGTTTGCATGTAACTCTCGGTTTTCACAAGCTGTTAAAATGGACGCCGTACATTTAAAAACTGACCTCTTTCACTCTGGTTTGTTATTCAACGGAGTGACACGAGGTGGCTTTAGTGAAGTCGGACAGCAGGAGGGAAAGAATCTGACAGCAAAAGTAAAAACAAAAAAAATCAAAAACAAGTGATTTTTCCGTCTTAATACACTTGCAAAAAGATTCAGAACATTATTTATTTACCAGGCTTTGGGGTTGTTGTTATGTTTGAGCTCCTGCTATGCTGACAGGTGAGCTTTCTGACTCCCCAGGGTGCCCTAGGGCATGTCAGAAGAATGTGTACTCACACGCAAAGCAGGAGGACACACAAACGAATAATTGCCACAAAACTTTTTTAAACAACATGCATCAATTATTCGAATTTCTCAAGACCCGTTTGCCAGCCAAAACAAAGTGTTGCAAAACCACACGCACACTAAGCTGCATGTGTGTCCAGGCGCCAGACGTTCGACATGTTTCGACTAAACCTGACCCACCCTGAACTGTATTATCTTTGTGGTAATTTGCTGCATGTGAGAGGCAATGGGTTATGCAAACAATACAGGTGGAGGCGGAGCTGGATATGCTCCGGCAACTGTAGTTAAGCAATGCGACTACTGTGGATATTCAGTGTGTGAATAAAAGGCCCGACTCCACGGCGCTCCAAGGCCTGACTGCATTTTGAGAATGTTAGAGGTACCCTGTAGAGTTTGAGACAATGACCATGTTTACGTGCACAAAATATTCCGGTTTTTGCCCTTATTCCCCCCCAAAAAAAAATATTCCTACTAAGCTGTTTACATGGCTAATGAAAATGAATATTCCACTAATATTCCCGTTTACATGTAGCCATGCATACGCCGTGCACACCGTGCGAAAACAGCCTCCCTCTTTCATTCCTTCAACCGCCTTCTTGAAAATGTCAGTGTTGCGATATATACGCGCAGATCCAAAAACCTGTTGATATCAAAGTCTTTCATAATGTTTAAACTAGGGCTGTCAAAGTTAACGCGATAATAACGCAAATTAATTTTAATGACAGTAATTTCTTTAAAACATTAAAGACACCTTCGGAGGTTTTAGCGGGCTCATGTCATACCAGCTTGTCGCGAAGGTTAAATAACGCTCCAAACTTGCGCTAAATTTTTGTGAGGAAACACTATCATGGCCATTTTCAAAGGGGTCCCTTGACCTCTGACCTCGAGATATGTGAATGAAAATGGGTTCTATGGGTACCCACGAGTCTCCCCTTTACAGACATGCCCACTTTATGATAATAACATGCAGTTTGGGGGCAAGTCATAGTCAAGTCAGCACACTGACACACTGACAGCTGTTGTTGCCTGTTGGCCTTGAGTTTGCCATGTTATGATTTGAGCATATTTTTTATGCTAAATGCAGTACCTGTGAGGGTTTCTGGACAATATTTGTCATTGTTTCGTGTTGTTAATTGATTTCCAATAATAAATATATACATACATCTGCACAAGGCAAGTATATTTGCCCACTCCCATGTTGATAAGAGTATTAAATACTTGGCAAATTTCCCTTTAAGGTACATTTTGAACAGATAAAAAAATGTGCGATTAATTTGCGATTCATCGCGATTAAATATTTGAATCTAATGACAGCTCTAGTTTAAAAGTAGTCGTTTCTCCTTCCGACCAGAAATGTGGGCTTTTCTTTTGGGCATCTCTGCAAACTGTCGGCTAGTTGGTTTGTGTGAAACGCACAGAGAGGCGAGAGGCCGTGTGTCGCAAACTGCCGTAAAAAAAACAATTGAGACGCATATTCCTAATGTGCTGTATACATGTCCAAAGAATGCTCCTAAAACCTGAATAATATCGGCATATCCAACATGTCTTAATCGGAAAATGCTCCATTCAGAATAAGCCCTAATTCGGAATATCCAAACGGAAAATGCTGTTTACATGACCCGTATCAAATTCGGAATATTGTCATATTCGGAATAATAGTGGAATATTAGTGTGCATGTAAACATAGTCAATGTCTTTAGGAGTGGTAAACAGAACCTTTGTTTGAAAGAAAAACTCTACAGGGCACCTTTAAGTTTGCACTGCTTCTGCCCTAAACAGATAAAAGCCTTCTACTTCCCTCTCTAAGGAGCTCAGTCATTTCCACGGAAACAAGGTATCCCTTAACCATCTAAACCACCTTAATGGGCATCAGTAATCCTCTGCTTAGGCCACAGCTTAAAAAACGGTGGGGGACAAATAGAGCAAAACGTGTGGAGGCCCACCAAGTCTGATCTAAAAACTTCCAGAAAAGGAGACGCTCCTTGCGCCCGGGCGTCCCAGGAATGTTTCAATAACAGCACAGAACACGAGATGTGTGATGTGTGATGTATGCGGCTGGCCCGTGGAAGAAAAGCAGGAGGAGAGAGGATGAAAAGACAAGCGCTCGTTTAATTAGCTCGCTCTGCCTCCGACAAGCTCCTCTGGATATAAGGTTAATGGATTGAATGTCTATGGAAAGCGAGGCAGGGAGCAGCGGGCTGAGATCACATGCTAGACTTTAACAACGAACAATGAAAAGCATGATGAGAGCTCAACATGCAATGGCCATGAAGTAATGGGATCCAATGTTCTTGCATAACTCGTGAATATCAGTGATTACAAGGCAAAATAAATTACTTTAGTCCAAATCATTCAAGCGTACAGAAGATGCAGCCTGGATATCCCCGACTGGGATTAAGTGTTCCTCATCTGTGTCATGGCCTCGAGACGAGAAAGCTGAAGGTTAAGACTTTCCCACTGGACTTCTGAGAAGCATCTCTTTTAGGGTTTGGTACCCCACGTTCCCTGACCTTGTCACAAATTGGCTAAACAAATAACAGAAGGAAAATAGGAACACAAAACGGAAACCAGATGTGCATGGAAGCAACTAACAGCTGTACTCATTTGAATCTAGAAAGATTAAATTTAAATACAGCAGAATTTATAGCATTGGAATATTTTACTTTGAAAAGCAATTTAATTTTATTTATGTTGTTTGAATTCCCCTCTTCGAACATTTCCAGTAAGCAATTTCCCTTTAGGGACTCTTGACATTTTAGGGCTTACAAATCAAATTTATAAATTTAGAAAATTGGGGGGAAAATGTCCAATATTTCAATTTATTAGTCAAATTCTGACCTACAAGACAGTCAAAAAAACAAATCAGGTTGCTCGAATGGACTGGATACAACAAAATTCAAGATGAAAAATTCTAACTTGAACTTCTCAGATACTTCTGCTTGATATTTTGTTCAGCCTTAAAATTTTACATTAGCTGCAATTTGACTGAGTGAATTTGAGCAACTTTAACCTTGTTTTTTTGAAATACTGCACATTTTAAATGTATTTGAATTATGGAACTGCATAAAATTAACCTGCTGTAAATTATATTATATATGTATATACATAAACACACACTTATTAGGGATGTCACAATACCATAAATTTAGTAGTCGATACAAATACTAGTGAAATTCTCCAACTCAATACCACAATAAAAAACAGAGGTAAAACAATAAATCCCATATACTTCAACATACACTCCTTATTACCGTTTGCATACTGGTTTTTGAGAATTTATTATTAATCCCTGATGATCCGCCTCAAGTTTCTCACTAAAAACTACCTTTAACAAGATTACATTTGAACGCATCATGATATCGTTAGAATTTACCTTCGCCCAATCCATCCATCCATCCATCCATTATCTGTAACCGCTTGTCCTATTCAAGGTCGTGGGGGGTCTGGAGCCGATCCTAGTTTCCGACTCGTGTGATCCCAACAGTTCCAATAACTCCAGAGCGTTGTAAAGTCCAAAAGTCAAAATGTATTGAAAAAAGATCGATAGATGTAATTATTTCCAAAGTCCTCAACATGTCCTCAACGAAATATTCTGTATTTGTTGGCGTTAAGCCTTTCAAAAACAACATTTGCACAGTGGTCAAACAATTGTTTCAACAACACGCGTCTTCTCCTTGACCGCCCCGGGTGTATGCCTCCAGTTGTGTGCACTGCGGCAAGCGAGACAGCAAACAATTGTTTGACCACTGTGCAAATGTTTTTTTTGAAAGGCTTAACGCCAACAAATACAGATTGAAGCAGAATATTTCGTTGAGGAAATGTTGAGGACTTTCGAAATAATTACATCTATCTATCTTTTTTCAATACATTTTGACTTTTGGACTTTACAACGCTCTGGAGTTATTGGAACTGTTGGGATCACACGAGTCAGAAACATACGAAGTCTGTAAGCCCCGCACTCCGTGAAACACAAGAGCAGAGGATATTAATGAACCCGGTAAGCCGCTGCAGAATGAATATAGGGGAAACACTGATTAGTGTAAATTAATATTCAGAAATAGCCTAGCGGGTTTAAACAGAATGAATAGACAAAAAACAGCGCAGCATTCAAATGTTGATTTAGATTAGAACGTCAACGTTACGAATGAAGCTTCAAACTATTCTGTACAGCCCTAAAATAGAGATTGTAAAAACATCAAACATGGAAATTACAGTACATTTCAACATTAGCATTCAGTAGTGGTTTAATGTTACACTTATGTGTTCAGTTGCATCAATAGATGTGTTGCATCTGACAACTGATTGAAGGTTTAACCACACAGATCTTTCAAATAGCCTACAGTATGAATGATCATATTACAGGTACATTGTCGTAAAAGAAGCCTGATCTCATTAGTGGCATGACAACCGTGGAAGGAAAATATTTGCACCTTCAAAACAAGCAGGTGAAGAGCAGTAAAAGAAACAAAAATACTTCACACTGCTCTTGCTCAGTGCAAGATTTATTATTACTAACATTTACATTTTGTTGGATCTTACATTACCGGAGCATCGTTCGAGATGTGTGCATAATGTAAATTTTAAAAATCCACAGCTCGACCTCTGCATGGCCTTGAAAGAAAAAGATTTAAAATGACATTTATGTGAAGGGAACACTGCCTGTTCAAACTTTCACCGCTAACTTTAAACCTTCAAGGTTTGTCAAAACAAGCCAATGTCTGGGTGCTCAGAGGGCAAGGACACCCTTTTAGTTTCATTTTGAAGAGTGGCACTAAAAGACAAATTGGTTTAGGACACTTCCGTCACTGCGTTGGCATGGGTTTGTCTTAGTCTGACGATTTGTAGCAGACAGCAGGTTTGGCTCTCTTCCAGCTTCCTGCGTATGTCTTTTACCTTCCTGACAGGATTCTGGTGTTTTTATTTTTAACTTGGTGCTCCTAAAAATATGGACGCCGGTATGGAAGCTAAGAATAAATGCCACGCTTCAGACAATAGCAAAGTCGATCCGTGGAGTTGATCCAAAGAAAGACGGCTATCAAATTTGGAGAAAAGAAAGCAGCTGAGTTTACGCAATTGATGCAATACCCATGCAGAGGATTAACAATAAGGTGCTCCTAAAGGTTACCGACTGCCTGCATCTTAAATCAAAACATAACCTACTGTCTCTGATGTGAAACACAACAGAAACCAATCATGTGCAGACAGAAGTTCCTACACCTTTTACAGATCTTTGACCTACTTGCTGACAGTCATTCTGTTGCTATCGGGTCCTTTGATGTGTAATATAAACTGCGCCAATGTCGGACCACATCAAGGAGAGGCAAAGCGGCTCCTGAGAACCCAGCTGTTGGTCCGGACATGCTACTGTTAGCAGCACTAAGACGGATTAGCAACTCATCACAGCTCCCCCGCATCCAAGACGTGGGGGAAAAAACTGTTCAACTGCTTGCTTGTTTGATCAATGAAAAACAACCCTGGAAACTATTATACAACTTTAAACCTGCATTAACTGATTTTTTTTCGGACATGTAGGGGCAGCGGAAAGAAGACAATACCGACAACAACAAAAAAGCACATAGATATGCATCCTAATGCTCTCTAGTTTTCTTCATTGAATTACATTTGCGTCTGAGTCTCCCTGTTCTCTACTTGTATGCTAGTTTGTTATGAGCACGCAGGTCAGAGCACGAATGTTGGTGGATACAGACTTGAGAGGGGACAGCATACCAAAGAAATCCACACCGCTCTTTGCCCCTCTTGCCCAGGCCACCACATCACGTGCCCTCTGCCAAGGGAAAGTCCCTGAAATCAGAGGGGACAGCTCCTCACGTCCAATATCTAACTTTAAAATGCCACTCAAATATATATAGATCCATTTGCCTGAATATGAATGGAGAATCGGCGGTAGACGCCTAAATAGTCAAACATCTTCCACAGGTAGTCTCACACTGGAAAACAAAGAGATTGGATTAAACCATTATAGGTTAAATCTATCTATGCTCACAAAAACACTGAGAAAAAAGACTAATGCTTCAGTAACTACGTGTGATTAGCCAGGAAATGACATGAGAAAGACACAGTGCCAATTTTAGGCTTCTGTGAAGGGCATGGCCTTCATGGCTTCTTCCTGTGTTAAGGTGACAAGTATTATGCTATTAGGTTGTGACCCCTAAACGCCTTTTATTCTGAAACAGTGGATATATTTCTACAGCATGTTTTTAGAGATGCTACTAACAGTGGCCGTTGCAATAAATCAATTTATTGGGTAGTCTATAAAATGTCAGTGAAAAATGGCCATCAAAGTTTACAGAAGTCAAAGGTGACATCTTCAAATTGCTTGATTTGCCAGACCAATGCTGCAAAAGTCATTTTCAACGATATGGAGAAAGAAAAGTAGCAGATTCTTGCATTTGAGAAGCTAAAAAACAGCAAAAAAAAAAGTGTTTTTTCTTAAACTAGAATTATCGCCTAGTCAAGTTGCAGTTTACATCCACGTCTGTCGAAAATGTCATCACTTGTCATAATTAGCCCCTGAATTCTTGAGTTATGGTGTTTTGTGAATTCACAGTGACCTTGACCTTTGACCACCAAAATCTAATCAGTTCATCCTTGAGTCAAAATGGACGTTTGTATCAAATTTGAAGAAATTACCTCAGATATCCTGAGATATCGTGCTAATGAGAATGCACCGGACGGACAACTTAAAAAACGTAATGCCTCCGGCCACGGCTATCGCAGGCGCCGAGGCATAAAAATGACTTGAACTATTGCAAAATACAGTTAATTTGTCAGCATACTAACCATTTCAGCACTACTATGTCCTGTGTACTAATGTACCTGACGACATTAAACTGAGAGCAGCCGAAGAGGAAGTGAGGAAAAAAAGGAACCTAGACCAAACATAGCATGTATGTTTTTGTGTTTTTTTCCTGCCCATTTGCATGTAGTGGTGCCAGCTTGCGTGCATCCATCACAAAGGGCTCACCCAGCCAAGCGCCCATGCATTGCCAGCTGGGGGATCAACACCTTAAAGTGTCGCGGAGCGGGTCAACAATAGTCCCCTCTGGGCAGACGGTTCTGCTACTGTAGGCCACTCACAGCAGGAAACACTGTACAGCTGAGTACAGTGACCTACATCTCCTACTGAGGCGCTTTCTGCACGAGTGAATCAGCTTACTGGCTGCTAGTGTTGCCTGCTTGTGAAATTAATTGTCCCGAATGTACCGCTGTGTGCATTAGAGATTCAAGAATGTAAAATAAGGATTTGTTTCAGTATTTAAGTTACAGTAACACGGTGTTTGAGGAAAAATGGTGCGCCTGTCCTCATAATCATGAACAGAATTTTGAGTTAGGTAGTTAATACGTCTTTGGAGATATCACTGGGAATTAGCGACATAACATTGCCTCCATGCCAGTGAATCGGGTCACTGATCGCCTCAGCGCTTGTTAGCGACTTTAAATGCGATCTCTGCTCTCTACCATGGCTGGTGATCATGGGCAGAGTGGGGTAAACCGTTAAATAAAGCCCAGTGGAAACTGGTCCTATGCCGCGGCGACAGATCTCGGTAATGATAAGGAACCTGCCGCCAGCAGTCACCTAAGGGAGCATGATGGAAAACGCACACGGAAAACTTCCCCAGTGGTTTTATAAATACACCAGGGGAGAGTATGTTCTGTTTGGTGACGGGACTCATTAGGTTGGATCACAACCCTAAAGCCCCCGATTGAGATGGGCGACAGCTGTCCACTTCTGGGGGAAGTCAACAGGGCAACTGAGTGGCGTCAGTGTGGCGATACGTCGCCGGTCTTTCATTTGAGGTCATTATCTCCATCAGGCTTAAGCCTGGAGGGGATCATGCGTTCGGTTGTGTGAGTGCGTGTGTGTCTGTCTGTCCGCAGATAATCTCGCATACTACTGGACCCATAAGCCTGGTATTTTTTGTGCTCATTTATGACTGTATGCTCAAGGACCTTTCATGGTTGCGGTGATTCACAATTCTTGAAAAAACTATTTTATTGACTGTTTTATACCATCATTAGTCATATTTACATTCAATTGTCATGCAAATTTTAAGTGACCTTTTGAAATGTCGAGAAAAAAGAAATGCGAATCAGGTGTGTTTCCATAAACTGGTTTGGAGCAAAGAAACTCGGCTACAGCGCGATTTGGTCAGAAGTTGGCGCTATAGGCTACGCATGGTGTAATCCGCCAGTAAACAGAGTAGAGGAATCAGCGAGGCAATGTCCACTATGTTCACCAGCTAGTCACAAACTTTGCCTGCATGCCGTTTGGTGCTGGGCAGATTGCGTACAGTAGGTTTATCAGAGCTCTCAACATGGCGACGGCTGAGCCGGCGGCTCGCAGCTAACGGTGCTAATAGTGCAAACAACGGCGAAAAGTGCTGAAAGAGCCTACAGTGTTTACCTGAGCGGGAACGGGGGGTGGGTGCTACTCTTCCCAGACGACGCCATCGGTCGGATCACATGCACAAATATGCACTAAAAGCATGTGCGGCCGGCCCAGCTATGTCAACAAAGCATGAAGAAACTCGGATTACAACACACACAGAGGCAGTGACTTCATGCTCTGCTCAGGTAGACTTTACTCCACTATATCTTTACATAGCAAATAGTTGTTTGCTGCTATATTAATACTCTGAATTTCAAATTTAACACCTTTAAAGTTGCAGTCCGTCAAATCTAAATGAGCTGAAAGATGCTAAAACTATGGAGCGTTTTGGCCTCCTTCAGCTGAGAGAAACTGCAGGCTCGGGTGATAATTCGCTGTAGATTCATCACTACAAGCAAGTTTTGAAATGTGCAAATATTTTGAAGTGCTTTCAGGGTTGGTTACAGAGTTTTGGTAAAGTTTTTTAGCTCATGGGGAACTCTTCAGAACAATCTGTTCTAGTCAGGGAAAGGAAATGGCTTTGCCTGTCGAGCTGTATCCCATAGAACCAGGACATTATGACTCGCTCCACGTTCACTCTGACACTCTGTCACAATTAGCCCCCAGAGCGAACCCAAAACTCGCTCTGAGGCTCCAACACCACAGTAAGTAAAAAAGCCTGGCTTTCCTCAAGCGAGTGTGTTACTTTGATAGAACACGGGCCAGCCAGCAGCGACGGAAGTATCACAAAATGCAAATGCCTGTGCTCCCTGCAGTACTTAAGCAAGCACTGGCAAACATAAGCAAATGTTGAACCTCCTTTCCAAACAAATCCCTTTATTAATGCAGTCGCTTTGCTCTGAGATCGCCAGTGTCACCTCTGATTTAGCTCTATAAACAAAACAATATCCAGCGAAGTCTCTCCAAACTTTGACGATCTCCGGATGAAATCTTAGCGACAGAGTTATAGATCATGTAGGAATACCGTACGTGACAAGCAGAGTGTGAGAGGGATCTACTCATGTTTGTTTTACTGCTTTTGAGTCTGTAATTTAACCTACAGCCGCCAGTTTCTGTATCTGTGAGTTATGTAAAGCGTATGCTAAATGGGGGCCCTGTATCTGAGACGACTATCATCCAGCAGAGCACATTATTTGAGAACTGGATGTTCCTCGCAGTCGGAGGGAAGGGCTTTGTTTGTTGAAACGCCAAACAAGTTAAATACACCATTAAAACGGGGGAAGACCACGTTCACATCGCCACTCAACCATGCCCTTTACAAATGCCTCTCTCTTTTTGCTTTTTTGCTGAAATTTCTAACACCATTTTCTTCCTCGAGGTGTGCAGAGATGATTTATGATTCCTATTGTTTACTCTGAATTTGGCTCATGTGAAAAAAAAAAAAACTGCAGTGCATGCAAGTAAATTTACAATAAAGCAGGAACCCTACTACGCAGTTGAAAAGGTCCACAATGAGGAAGACGTTTTTGTTGGTTAAGACAAAAACCTGAAACATGTCACATTACTTCAACTCAAACAGACTGTGAAATTAGTTTAACACCAGCACATTCAATTTCAAATCATGTGTGTAACACCAAAATCAATTACTACATCAGCACCTGATTCAGCTTTTTCTTTCTTCCAAGATAAACTAAATACAAAAATCAGCCGGTTAATCTGTTAATCTAAATTACACAGCTTTTCTAGACCGCAATAAAGATGTTGGCTCATGCTATGTATGATGACAGCAACTATTAACTGGTACAATTATCTGTCAGAAAAGCTAATACGACATGATAATATCCAAAAGGATGAGTCTTAAGAAGGGCTGAACGATTTTGAAAAAATATCTAATTGCGATTATTATATATAATTGCAGTTGTGATACGATTTGCGATATTAGAGGGAATGATCATTTTTACATAATTATTCTCATTGACAGTGAAAAACATATAAAAATGATTATGGTGTGACTTTTGCAGGGGATCTGTACCAAACATAGATATTTTCTTAAGTTTGTAGAATATTACACGTAGGCCAGGACATCTCTGCAAAACGACAGTATTTAATTTAAATGGTATTTTGACACACATTTCGCCCTTAACAAATATTGCACCTCCTACGATTTGAAAATTGCAGTAGGCCACATCGCGATTTCAATACATTTTTTATTAACTGTGCAGCCCTAATCTTAAACCCTGTTAGTGTTTAAATTTAACTTTATATATTAAAATTTCTACCCTTTTCAGACCTAGTAGGGAACTCTGACTAGGACTGTGTATTGGCAAGAATCTGGCGATACTATACGTATCTTGATACAGGGGATTACGATTCAATATATTGCGATATATTGTGATACTCTTAGCAAGGTGATATATTGCGATTTCTTTTTTAAATCTAATTTTAGGAAAACTGAACCACCATGCATGAAATCTAAGTTAAAATTTGACTTTTTTATGCAATTATGCAAACATCCAACACCATAGCACTACTGTGAGAGGACACATCTCACTGCAAATGAAAAAAAGTATTGACTGACTAATATTTGCATGTAAACTATTAATTAAAAATCGATAGCGTTTTTGAGAATCTATACAGTATGACAAACATAATATCGCGATATTCAATATTTTCTTACACCCCTAACTCTAACACCACTCATTTCTTGTCAAAGGTACTCAAACACGTATGTAATCATCCTCCATCACCATCCCCTGCTTTATTTCTGAAACAACGCTCCTGCTTCTCTTAAACTCTGATCTTTTGAAGATCCTAAATCACAAGGGAGCTGCCTGACTCACCAAATGTTAAACCCAACCCCCCCCAGGTCTCACCCCCTCACCACTCACAGCGTGCTAAATGGCAGCTTTGAACCCTGAACTGCTTCAATAACAACAGCCTCGTCTCTGACCTCAATTACCAGGGCAAGAAATATATTCATGACTACTGAATGTGCGTATAGGCACAAACTGTGTGTGTGTGTGATTTTGTGTGTGTGTGTGTGTGTGTGTGTGTGTGTGTGTGTGTGTGTGTGTGTAACTTTACCTGCAGACAAAATTAGTAATTCCCAAAGACAAGCATCACTCAGACAGTTTCTGAATGTGCAAACATCCTACAGTAAATATTACTAGTAATAGATGTAATGAATCATATCTTTAAAGCCACACTATCTAAGTGATAATGTAGCTAAAATGCTAAGCTATAGTAACAGTAGCAAGTAGCAAGAGACAGTAAAGTCAGCAAATTGACTAAGTGATGTCTGTTATACTGTACAGCGACAGTTACTTAAAGTTAGCTTACATTAGCTTCCATAAGCTACTGGTCATACCAGACCAACCAAGGCTGTGGCAACAAAGCCCCAAAGTGTATTGAATTGAGCAATAATGGTGCGTTTTATTCCCCTAAGAATTCAGCTTTTCATTTGTAGGGAGGAACAATGTGTTTCTCAAAAGTTACGGTCTTTCTTTAAAGCTTTAAAACTGACCTGTTTTAAAGTAAATCTTTTAAAAATATATCGCACCTTTAAACCGAGATTTAGTAGCATTTAAGTAGAAACACAAACACAATTCAAGATTCACTTAGGCAGCTGTTAATCTACAAAGGAAACTCTGCATATACAGGAGCTACATGAACAAACAAACACACACACACAGAGTTGTGTTTTTTCTCGCCTGACACCAAGACCAGTGAAAAGGCAGTTGACCTTTCCACGCAGCCAGCTGGGAAATGGGTAACGCTGCGGTCATGTTTACTGACACTGTATTAAGTCACCACTATCCCCGCATCCACTGCACTCCATTGTTCCGAGGGAGATGTCGTCCCATGGCTCGTTTTTACACTGTCGAGCTGTTGCTGTTTAAAAGGGCAAGTGTGCTTTTTTCCTTATTAATCCATTGATTGTATATCCCTGGTTTGTTTTCAGGAGCTGCTTCACACTTGTAAACAGACAGTCATGAATGCTTAACAGCTGCCTGGGACGAGGTTTATTACTTAACAGACGGGCAGGGGTAGGTGGGTTGGATGAACATAAATATATAAATGAGTCTCCGTTAACGAGGCTTCATTCTAACTGTCCTCTGTCGGTGTCAACACAAATAATTTTGTGCAAACAGCCCAAAGTGCAAAAGAGTCAAAAAATACACTTGAAATTAACAATTTAACCGTAGCTTCATGGGAATTCACTTGAACGCTAATATTTGCATCAACTTGTTTGACAATATTTTGACAATGTGCCTGTAAGGGGTAAGTGAGTGGAGGAAAGTGAAGGATACCTGCAGGTAGACGTTTCACTGACACGCTTTCAGTCGCCTTTGGTGGCCTTCATCAGTGGGTGGAGTTTCAGTTGTCATGGAGATAGTTCAGTAGTTATAACATGACCGAAGCATGGAATTTCAATCACGTGATAACGGTCGGTCGTATATGGAGGGGAGATCGTAACCGATGTTTCTCTTCAGGGATGGTCAACTGTATCATCATCTCCATGGCAACTGAATTACATCCTCTGACGTAGGTCACGGATACCCTGACCCTGTCAGATGGTTTGTTTCACAGAACCATCTGACAAGCCGTCATTGGAAACTGTTTGGAAAAGGGCAGGCACTTACAAAAAAATACTTGGCAGGTGATTGGATGAACCATCTGTCAATCAAACTGACGGAAGTGAAAGGCGAAAACATATGCATAATTTACACGTTCAGTGCAGTTCTTTGCTCTTCTTTCAATGAAGAAATACTCTCCAGTTCTGATATATAACTGATGTTATTGCAGCATCTATGCTAAGCTCTTCAGTAACCGCCATTGTTGTTTAGAATGAACAATCACCTCTCCGTGTCGTCTCACGCTATGGTCTCACCGGGCTCTAAATATCGAATTTAGCACATTTAACAGAGAGAGTAGAGTTCTAAGAAATGCATGAAAACAAGCACAACCATAAACAAATCTCTACAGGGTTGTCAAAATAGATGAAAAAGAATGACATTTTGAAAATATTAATATGAAAGTCCACTCCAGTTACATATCCACCAGTTATTACAGATACCTCAAGTATTAGTACTAGTACTATCTATGATCACTTTCAGTGTAATTGAATGTCTAAAGTGAGAAGGACTGAGGTCGTCTCTGAGTGGATAAAAGCAAGTGTTTCCATGGTGAACGAGGAACCTCAAAGAAAATTAAAGTAATCCACATCTACAATAACATAAAATAACACTAACCATCACTAATAGACTTTAGCCTGCTAACATATGAGCATGCATACTTTGCAATTCAGTCAGAATATATGCTGGCATAAATTTAAAGTTTTTAATATACAAGTAAAACTATGGCTTCAACAATAACAAAGATGTGAAAATGTAATAAGTTTTCAATGGATCCACTGGTCACATACTGTACACGTACGCCAACTTGCATACATATACACTTAATTGTTTTTTCTCAATTAATCGGTTAGTTGTTTGGTCTATAAAATGTCAGAAAATAGTGGTAGTAGTGAATAGTGGACATTGGTACCAACCATGTCATACTAGCTTGTCAAGGAGGAGGCTAAATAACGCTCCAAACTTGCAGTAAATTTAGGTGAGGAAAAACTGGCATGACCATTTTCAAAGGGGTCCCTTGACCTCTCTGACCTCAAGATATGTGAATGAAAATGGGTTCTATGGGTACCCACGAGTCTCCCCTTTATAGACATGCCAACTTTATGATATGATTTGAGCATTGTTTTATGCTAAATACAGTACCTGTGAGGGTTTCTGAACAATATCTGTCATTGTTTTGGGTTAATTGATTTCCAATAAGAAATACATAAATACATTTGCATAAAGCAAGCATATTGCCCACTCGACAAATCTCCCATTTAAATGTACATTTTGAACAGATAAAAAATGTGCAATTTTATTTGTGATTCATCGCGTTTAACTATTTTAATCGTTTGACAGCCCTAATATAAAATAAAAGAAATAGCGCTTTCTACATATTTTCTCACCATGCATGTGCCTTTATTTCAATTAGATTAAGGGAACTGTTATGTAATGTTAAAACAAATCAATATTGACTGGTTAAAACTGATGCAAATCCTCTCATTAGGTTCTGCCAATAGCACAATTACAGAGGGGGGTCACCTGTGGCCTTCTGGGAAAGATCAGCAAAAAACACCTACTAATGTAAACAAAGGTGGGCTTCCTTTATGCTGCTTCCTACACTGCATGTGTGTATCATCATTTATGGATTTAACCTCCACAACATCCTCAGTGACACATGAAGGGCACCATTACTGTAAAACACCCTCAGTGAGGATGCATCCTGCATTCCTGTCATGTCATGCATTCCTCAGCAATGTACAGAGGAGGAGAGGAGGAGGAGGAGGGAAGAAAAAAGGTGACTGTCGACATAAAATGCATCACTTTCCATTCAAGCCACATGCGCAGGACATTCCTCGGCTTTCCCCGAGGAAGCCACTGGGAGCAAGAAGACGAAGAGGGGGGGTAACACTGTACATGGAGACACTTGTATCCGACATGGACTGCAGCTTACCTGTGGTGGCTACATTCGCAGCATCAGACGAGTGGCCGGGTAGATCATTCGAGTAAGTGCACTCCAAGCCCAGTACCGCATAGATGACGAGTCCACGTAGCAATACATTCAATACCTTGAGGATGTAACTCATGGTGGAGGTGAGAAGCTAGTATCCGTGGGACTGTGTTGGGGGGATGACTGGGGCAATCCCGAAAAAAAAAAATGTCAGGTTCAGACTGGAAAACACCAGCCAAAAAAAAAAAAAAAAAAAAAAATAGTCTTTTTTTTAAGCAGATTTATGGGGTGTCACAAGAAAAATAGACACCTGGAAAAAAATGCAAAATCCCGCAGTAGAGTAGTTTGCAAACCTTACAGGCTGACAGCTAAAACAGAATCATAAAAAAAAAATACAAAATAATAGTTCATCCTGGGTCAACGAGAAGCCCAAACTACTTTGTAATAAGACCCCCTTTCAAAAAAGACTAATGGGTTTACTGTCTGTTTCAGAGGGGTGACTGCTGCGAGCTGCAAGCCAGTCCCCCATATCTAATTATATTTAAAATATCAGCTAATAAAAAAAAAGATCCACCAAAAGCACATGCAGCCTTATCTGAAGGAATTCCCTGTGAAATGGTTTTTTTTCTAACCTCGGATATCCGTGAGATATATATAAATAAAAAATAAAAAAAATAGCTGTGTTAAATCCCCTTTACGTAGGCCTGTGAGTTGGAAGAAAATAGTCTCTGTACTTCCACGTACAGTATACAAACACCGGGGACAGCTTCGGCATATTGAACTCGCAGCGTCTCATTAGGTCCGCCTCTTTCACACGAAAGTAGCAAATCCCATCGCATCAAAAAAAAATACGCTTCTTCTTCTTCTTCTCCCCCTAATCCGTCTCCGACCTATATGCGCCTACTTTCTAAATGTTTTTAAGTCAGGCTTCTTCTCACGGCTCGGAGTGATACTGTATCCCTCCTGTCATATCAGCTGCTCGCCGGGTAGAGGAGGGAGAGACGAGCAGGGGCGGAAGTCAATATGCAAACTGGTTTGACACATCAGGAGAAAGAGGAGAGGCGGAGGAGGAGGAAGAGGAGGGAGGAGGGAGGGGGGTGAACGGGCTTTTAATTTGGCCACGACTGCTTGCAGCGTGCAACACATGAGCGCGGAGGGATTTGTTTTTGTTTTAAGGGGAAATTCAGCGGGGCGTCACTTCCATGCTACCCCGGAATTCACGCACTGCTACCGGGCGATACTGCTCACTGCTGCCGGGTGTTGAACCCGCGTCCGGAGCGGGGGAAAATCCTCCCTCATAAAAACGTTTTTATTACTGTCATGGTGACGCGGAGGAGGGAGGATGCCCTTGCTTCATTGTTCTTCACTTCCCCACACTCCGGGGCCCCATGCAAGTTTTTTCCTCCCGGCTGAGCGCTCTCATTGGCTGGAGTGTCCCAACATGGCAGAACCCGATTGGCTGGTTCAGACAGCACTTTTTTTTTTGGTCAGTTTTGAAGATGCTCAGCGCGGGAGACTGTGTTAAAGGATGATACCGGTGTTTTTTTTTCCAGTAGCAATTCTCTTGATTAAGCCATGTTCTTTACTTTGGCCCTGTTCAGACCTGGTATTAAAGCTGCAGTGGGTATATAAAACATATTATATATATATTATGGAATTTTTTTCCAATGATGCCAAAAATGTTCGCCTACCGAAGCTTTAACGTGCGTCCTGAGTGATCGGATCACAAGTGGGCAGCTTTAAGTACGTCTGTTCACACCTGGCGTTAGAATGCCAGAATCTCCACATGTGTCTCGAGTGGCCACTTGTGATCCGATCTCACTTCCCCGCTCTATATGCAAATAAACACGTAGTAAACACATGACTAATACAGCAGACGTTGTGACGTAATATTACATGAATGCCAGTACAGTGGTAATATCCTACATATTCGTGAATTTGGGTACATTTTATTAACATCAAAATATAAGGTTTAATGTACCGGCGGTACAATAAGCAACAGCAGGGTACAGAGCTCCAGAGCCAGGGATGAGAGCGAGCGGGCGGGCGGGCGTCAGCTCCGTGCAAAGCACCAGAACAAAAACACTGACACATCTCCGACAGTATGATAATAATGCACTTTGCATGTCTAGTCTGATAGTCTGTAGATTATGTAGCCTAAAGATAAGATATACTTTAATAAAATACAGTCGTACCAACAGAATACAGTAGAGCACAGATGCCGCAAGCAGACAAGCGCTCGCGTCGGCCTGTCTATTCACATGAGCGCAGTGAGAGCCCGCGGATCCAAGCGGGACGTCAGTTAGGTAGGTGGTCCTTAATGTGGCCCAGGACACATTTGAATGTGGTCTGAGTGATCGGATCTCAATGCGTCCTCAATGCGTCTCGAGTGCGTTCACACCTGTACTTTGAGCTGTCCACTTGTGATACGATCACTCAGGATACATGTTAATACCAGGTCTGAACAGGGCCAAAGTGGGGTCTGGGGACCCCCAGGGGTCCTTGAGGGGGTTTCAGGGGGTCCCCAGCAAAAAGGGGAACCATTTATTTTCACTATAATTACATCCAGAAATAACACAATGACAGCATGTATGATTATTTTGGTCATGGGTTTCATACACTTCCTGTAATAAAACAACCCGGAGCAAAAAGTCAGATGGGGGTCCCCGGGTCAAAATCTTATCAAATAGGGGTCTGTGTTCTAATTTGTGTCAGTTTAGGGGTCCTTGACGTGAAAAAGTTTGGGAACCACTGCCTACCCCATACTACCATTACCACTACTTACTACTATTAATAATAAGAATAGTAATACTGCTACTACTAATAATAATAAATGCCCCACCCAACCCCATACTATTACTAATAATAACACAATAATGATAATTATTATTATTAACCACTACACTATTTACACCACTACCAAGCTATCATTAAGTTGTTATTATTATTACCACATGCTCTGATAAAGTATGAAAAAACACAGCTAAAGACAGCACTCACATTCATCCATCTTTCACTTTTGTGGCTTTGTTATCTGAGAAAACAGCTACTTTTAAGATATGTTTGACAATTCGTAATTTGGGTGTATTTCGAATAATAATAAAAAAAAAATGAGCTGTGTAAATAAAAAGAGAAGCCTCCCGTGGACAGGTGTGGTAAATAAGCGTTTCGCTACAAACACTAAACACAGTGCATCTGGTCCTTGTGCATACTTATACGTATGTTACAATTCTAATGCTACTGTGATGTCCATATCAAATAAACTAACTAAATGTAAAGAGTCTAATTGGGCCAAACACATGGTATGTATTACAAAGTTATTGACTGAGATGTAAACATCTATGTTTTTGGCAAAAGAAAAAAAGGATTGACCAAAAAATAAATAAAAAATCTGAACTCAGGGTCCACTTAAAATCTTTTCCATTAAAAGAGAGAGAGAAAATTAGTACTCTTTCCAAAGTCAAGAATGAACCCCCACGTGTTTCCATGTTAAGTCGCCAACAAATACAAATGAATTAATTTAGAAATACAGGAGCAATCATCTTTTTCATGAAAATATTTTCACTAGAAAAACCCTGCCTTCGCAGACCCCGTGTGGACAGCAGCATTGATTAAAACGACACTGTTCAAAGAGATGGACCAGGGGAAAATGAGGCTACATTGCTTGCAGTAAAAAGTAGACCTTATTACAGACTCCAGCTTTAGGTGACATTACATATGACTTATTGCATGCTCAGGTGTCCTGATCTGGGATCCAACTTTCTTACTGTTATCCTAATATACTTTTTCTCTGGATCTACTGAGGTTTGGTGGTCAGCGGTGTCAGAAAATCTACTATACGTCATCGAAACATGCTATTCTCTGTGCTGTGCTTGTTTGGCTTCTGTTTTATGTTGTTGCATACTGAACTACTTGATACGGCTTCCAACGAGAAATCTTGTCAACCTCAGATCAGGGCGTTGACGGACAGAAGTCACATCTCCCTGCAATACAACACACCAGCCACCAGGAGGGAACTCTGTATGAGTGAACTGCACAGCAGCAGGTAATAGTTGTCTCAGGAGGAACAGACTTCTGGGGGCCAAAGGAGGTGCAGGATAAAAGAGTCACCCATGGGTGTCCTAGTAAACAGGTGGCAGATGTAGCAGGGAGAGAGAGAGAGGGAGAGGCGAAAGAAAAGAACAGCATAATTCGATACGAGCCCGCAGAGGGGGCGGCAGGGAGGAAGGCAGCCAACAACGAGGGAGGAATAGAGCAGATGCTGCATGTGGGAGGAGGGCGGTGGAGGGGCAGAAGGTCAAGTCCCCCCAATGCTGCTACCTGTCACTTACCTTTTTTATCCTCTAGAAATGCCTACGGTGAGCTTCCAAATATACAGTATGCCCTGTCCAAATATTTACCCTGTCACACAAACCAAGAGAAATATTCAATTAAGGCAGGAAAGTACCGAAGCAAGAGTGACTAAAAAAGCTGCCAAACATTTTAAGGTCTGAGACTTTAAAGGATTTATTCAATAACCAAGTGGAAGTGATTTAACAAAACTTTATTACATTTAAAAACAAAAATAATATTTGAGGTCGCAATGAACATTCAAATGTGTTGGATGAAAGACATTGGCATTAACTGACAAAAAATACTGTTAATAATATAGACAATAATGATTTGATTGCATTCAAATTAAAGGTGAAATACACTGTATGTATTGTACAAATAGGTAGGAATTAAAGGTTTTATTGATAACATTTTTATGTAGATGATTTAAAAAATATAAAATAATAATACATCCACAGAGCCTTTAGAAAGGTGCTGAATAAAAGTATGGCTTTTCCTGAAAACAATTACTATGATTGTGAATTAATAATTTTAAAAATGTTGGCGGGTCCAAAATGAATGTTTTGTTTATGTCTGGAAGATATCTGACGTTTGGTTCCCACTTCTAACAAGGCTTGTGAGCCAGTAGTAGTATAACGACGTTGGTATCACTTGGTGTCTCTGGGTCGACAGTTAGTGTGGAAAAAACGGATAAATGGCTGAGTTTGACGGTAATTGCCTGGCAACGACTTGTTGTGAAGTAAACGCAACAGAGCGGGGGAGAGAAAATGCGACATCTTGTGGCTGAATGTTATCAATAGCACCTTTAAATGCATAATTTAAAATAAATATTCAGATGAAATAAAAATAAATACTGGCACTAGAGGTGCTAAATGTCCCTTAAGCAGTAATACAATAAATTACGTGTATACATACTGTAGCAGCTTCTAATCATATAAGTTACACATTAATCCAGTTTGTCTCTTTCGACTGTTTCTCTCAACACACCGGCGCACGCTAATGCTTCCCATCTCCTCGTTCATCAGCAACAGCATTATCTAACAGTGTTATAACAAGCAGGAGCTACAGAGTAAATTGCGAGAGCGAATTAACACTTCATTAGCCGAGCTGGGAGATGTTACCGTTGTTCTCTTTTGCTGCCGCAATACAATTACTGCTTCATGCAACTCGTCTCCTAATGAGCATCTCGGCCGATCCGAGCACTGCTGCGCGGATCGTCTTTCCTGCAGAGCATATGGCTTAAGGAGGTTAGCTTAACCTTACTGGTTTGTAGGCTATACTTACATACTGTGTAATATCTGATGACACGATAGCGGGTATTCACTATTTATGGTGCATCCATGCTAAAGAGGGGTTTGGCTTTTTGCTTGAACTAGTGCAAGATATGCAAGATACTCTAGCCTGGTGTTTTCTTGATGGATGATTAATAGTGCGGTTGTGGCATTGCAAAGTGGCATTTCTGCAGAGTCTCGTTATGCTCCGAGTGGTTGTGTACGTACTCATATCCTGTAGATTTCCACGCTCCTCAGATGGCGGTGGCAAACAGAAAGATCTGGATGAGCGGCATGACCTTCAGAGTTGAAAGGTCGGCGAGGACAGCCTGCAGTGTGTGTGTCAAACAAAAACACGCATGAGACTTGTCATCTAAATTCACACTCCCTCCTGACCAAAGCGATCCTACCTTAGCCCACACCCTCACCCCCCCCTTTCAAGAGACATATTTCAAGATTTAAAAAAAGAACGACATGCATAATGATGATGCGGGATCCTTGGGAAGTGACAATCCTCGCCTAAGGGTACACCGCTCCCCACCCCTGTCCTTTTGGGATCGGTGGGAGATTAAATTTAGGGACCCTATCGTGTTTAGAGAGAGGGTTTAATGTTTCAACGCTGGGCCCGAGCTTCTAAATATAAAGATAAGGAGCAGTGTGTTATGATATCTTCTCCTCTCTGCCGGGGCAGGTGGTAAATGAGCAAGCAAATAGTTGCCGGCCAGCATCTTAGAGCAGCAGATCAGCCTGTCGCCCCAATGCGTCACATTGTAGTTTAACCTCACCCTCGGGGGGGGGGGGGGAAGGGGAGGCGAGGGAGGCGAGTCATCGTGTGGTTTACTCTTGGTTTCAGTCATATGATAGTGGGACCACAGTATGGGAGCGGTGCGCGGTATACAGCGCAGGCATGCACAAGAATAACACTACTAGTTACTATAATAATGCAGCGCATGCGACTGTGCAGAAGCTAAAGAAGGATGCACTCGTTTAGCTGTTAGTTGCATTACAGAATTCGAAGTTATTAACGCAGAAAGATGGTTATCCAATAGTCTTTGTGAAATAAACTTTACAGTGGAAGTGGTGTTGGGATAGGAAGAGGGAGGACTTGGGGGAGTGTTGGCAGGATGGTGCAAAGGGAGGGGTAAGAGGGCGAGGGCATCTTAAGTGTCCAGCCAGCCATTTTTTCTTTCAGACATGTGCATGCAGAAGACTGGGTTACTGGTACTGGCTGGTCGTCAACGGCTATTTACGGCCTTGCAAGAGTACGCGGGGGACAGGGAGAGGACTGGAGGTTCAAACACACACACATAAGTCTAATGTGAGACGGACATACCTCAGCTGAGGCCAGCGACGTCACTTCCATCAGGTTCTCGGCGCGGAAGGCAAACACAGCGGCTGCGAGGACTGGCGAGGAGGATGGCATATGGGGAAAGAAGAGGGGAAAAACAAAGGGAGGCGGTTAAGATAGAGAAAGATAAGAGAAGCAAGGGGTAATAGCGTCCGTACAAATATCAAGGCTCGTTACTGCAGAGTTCATAGCCGAGCATGAGCGCAACAACTCTTACCTGCAACTACCTCCAGCGAATCGTATCCCAGGATTCGATCCCAGAGGAGAAGCAGCTGGTCGGTAGACAGATAGCCAGAAAAGGCCCGCACCATCCACTTAAAGGCTATACGCAACCTGGGGACAAGACCGTCACATCTTTTTTTTATTCAGCCATGCCATTTATTTATTTTATCAGGAAATTGTGATTCCACTAATTCACCACAAGATGGCAGCACCTCATTACAGAAATAAGACTTGTTTGTGCAGGGTGTTATGTGACTCCTAACGCTATATAAACAACGGCTAAATACAGAACTATAATATAGTTTTAAGAACCTGGATGGAAATAGACAGAACTAGTGTATCATCAATGTGAACAAGGAAATACATCTTTAATGGCCAACTCGTGCTGCTGGACCAAGATGAATATATGATTTCTGTGGACCTGACAAGGTAGAAATGCTGTTACAAAGACAAGCATATTAAACATTTTTCATGAAGGTTAGGAAGGCTCTTTGAGGTCTCACTGCAGACAGACATGTGCAGGAAGGACAATTCAGGATAGGAATTTTCCATGGCAAAGACAATTGAGCAGGTTTGCATTTAAGTGCATGTTCAACATTTCAGTCAAAGGTCTTAAAATTTCCACTTTCTTACAAAACTGTTATTTGTATTTGCATATATCCGAGTGAACAGACTCCTAGAAACTTAATTGCAAAATGCAGTCCTAATTAGCAGGAAATATTCATCAACTTTAACCGGTTTTGCAGTGTCCTGATTAGACGAAACGCTTCTCCTCTCTTCTTTGTCAGGTAGAGTAAGGTAATGTCACTTTCAAAGAGCCTGAAGCGCAAAGCTGACAGGTACAACCGCAGCTTTAATGAAGAATGGAATGATAAGTATTTGCTGACTTTTAAGTAATGCCAAGCCTGTATGACACATTTGCAATTAAACGATTGTTGTTGTAGAAGAATCCGTTCTTAGGCGTCGTCATTAGACAAGGCGTGCAATTTTAGAAACGGCACCACCCACGTGAAGTTTATAAAAGATGTGAATCCATTTCATTCATTCCTTCATTTCAGCTTCACCTGTCCTAGGTTACTGCTATTCAGTGCACAACCAGCGAGGCAAGCACAGCTTTGACTCCTGCATTAGGTTGTGTAGGCTACTCACTAATAGGGTTGGGCGATATGACGGTGTATACCGTGCTATGGTAGAAATGTGTCCACCGGTAGAGATTTGGCAATACCGTTTCCACCGTGGGTGCTATTCTCACGTGATTGTGATCTCGTGACATTGCTGCCTGACAAGGTAACGTGAATTGGGCAAACACGTAGGAGAAGAGGGAAGTAGAGCAGGAGGAGGCATCCCAACCAGCCAAAGATGAGGAAGAACTCTGAGTACATGATTACCAGACATTTACACACTAGTTTATTTTGACAGTGTTTTGTCAGCTTTTTAATTGAAAGATGAGCAAATAATGTAGGAATAGTCTAGTCTTTTTTTTCTTTGGTATACTCTAAAATACAAATTTATATTGCACTGACTGAAGTCAGGCTGGTATTTACTTGCACCTGTTAACCTTAAAACCTGTAACACTTGACATTATTGTTCTCAGGAACTTTAAAGCTTCCATTTTGAAAGTCTGAGTCTTTTGTTTGTCTTTTGTTTTTAACTCAAGTGTTGTCTCATATGAAACAGTTGTTTTTGTTTGTGTAGAATTTCCAAATAAAAGAAGAAAAATAATGAAATGTGATAAAGTACAGCATGGTTATTTTAAACCATTTCTTAATTAAATTTACAATTAGTGTATCGTGATACAGTATATACTGTTACGTGTTACGTGTACTGTTATATAACATTTTGGCCATATCGCTCACCCCTACTCGCTAATAATAAGCTGACAGACGGATTTGGAAGGTCTTTAGTACCCACGGGACGAACGCACACGCATTTGTTTGTTTTTTTAATCATTCCTAATAGGATTATTTCCATCTCGGCTGTTTTTAGGGTTGCTTCATTACAGGTAGAAAAAAATGCTAGATATCCTAAAATACCAGAACTCATTTTTTCCTCCTCACATTTTCCGAGTTCATTAATAGTCTGAGGGCCAGATGGGAAGCTTTTGCGGGGCCGTATTTGGCCCGCGGGCCGCCAGCTGACGATCACTGACATAAACTGTACCATTGTGTCATTGGAATTTTTCTCTTTCAGTCACCTTTACCATTGTTTTGAGTGGATAATTAATAATGTATGTGGATAAATTACTCTTTTAAGTCTCATTGAACTGTTGAGCGACACAGCACCACACAGATAGGACGATGAGGATGTGCGCAGGCTACTCACGGCTGCGCCCCGATCTGACGAAGGTGGTAGAAGAGCTGAGGCAGGTGGGTCTGGAGCAGCCGCTCAAACTGCAGGCACAAAGACACGATCCCCTGCAGGAGCACACGTGCACAAGTTCAGCACGTGCATGAAAGTACGTAGATGTACAGACATAACACACAAACAGAATATTTTGATCTTGACACTTGGCAGTCGTTACATTCAAAAAAAGAAGATCAGTGAGTTTACCGAGGGAGAGGAGGAGATGGAGTGCAATCTGAAGAAGTAGCGGATGTACATTTCCCTGAATACACTGTACAGCTTGGATGGCTCGTTGTACAAGAAACACAGAGGTGCCACTGCGGGGCAAACACACACACACACACACCCTGTTATATCTTGCTTTTGCAGTGTTCCTCCTGCAAGTTTAGTGTGAGAACCAACAGGTGCAAAATATACTCACCATACATTGAAAACCCATGAAAAGGGATCACACCTGTGCAAATTAGATTTTTTTCAGTCAGTGCAGTTAATACACATAAACATTTATATATATATATATATATGCAAGTATATTCATTTAGGATGAGCCCCTAGAGATGGGTCATCTAGTTTTCAAGGGTGTCCTACACATAATACAATCAAAGCAACAGCAATATAGTGGCAACAGACAAAAACAACAACAGACTACACAAAAATTGTAAAGAAATATAACCGTTAAATGGCCACAAAGTAGCCAAGGACAGATCATTAATGTCACTTAAACATGTACAATTCGTCTCAAAGTAGGAGGTAAAAGCATTCTTAAACATACCAAATTATGTCAAAGATCGAATGTTGGAAGGTAAATTACTGTTTTATCAATGTAGATAAGCAGCATATATTTTAGTCTTCATACAAAGCTTTCACTGATGACCAAAATACTACATGAGAATAAGCAAGAAAATGTCTAAACATTGTATTATTTTTTGTTTCCTACTGTATATAAAATAATATGATGTGAATGTATGCAGGCTCACCGTTGGGAGGATAAACAACAGCACACTCCTCATCTCCTCCCTTCCCTGTTAGAAACACAAACACACAGATCAATCAATAACCTAAAACACAGTGTACTGGCTTCCTAATTACTACTGTCATGCTCATGCACAGGTATCTGTGTCTAGACACGTTGCATTGTCTTGAAGTGGCACTGTGAGATGTGATGATGATGATGATGATGTGATGTGTGTTTTAGTGAGCATGTGTCCTTGGTGAAAGCCACATCATCTCACCCTGGATGAAGGATCTAGGAGGAGTGGCACTGTTGTATTTGAAGTGCTCCAAGACGGCGGTGTCTCGAGAGAAACACAGCAACACCTGGGAGGAACACACAGGCTCGGTATTAAACATACTCACACCCACACACACACACACACACACACACACAAAGACATGGATTACATGCACAATATGTAATATCATCCTTGCCTTGACGACAGGAGACAAAGGAGACAGTAGTTAATACACTGTTTTTTGCTCTGGAGTCGGTGAAGGCCTTGAGCGGGCTTGATTTTAATTATATTAAAGCAGCACACCTGCAGAGCTTTCCATAAGCGCCGGCTGCCTGCCAAACAGACGACAACTCATTTAAGTCCAACCGGCTACTTTACTATTAATTTTTGATTCTAATAAAATAGTTTTGATGAATACGTTGCGATTCGTTAAGCGTGTACATTTCACGACCACTAGCCTCCGCTTCAAAACGATGCAAGCATGATAGAAAAACATCCCTATCTGTCTGTCTCAGTCCTGCCCCCCACATGCTCTATATCAGTGGTTCTCAACCTTTTTAGGACCCCTAAATTGATACACATTAGGTCACGGACACCTATTTGATAAGATTTCGCTTCAGGGTTGTTAGATATGTCTAAGACCAGAATTTTACAGCTGTCAACTACAGTTGAGGAGATGGAACCTTCGATCAGAATAGATACTGTTATGACTCTTACTCACATCGGACTCACTTCTATAGTGAATTAAATGGTGAATAATAATAATAATATTAGTACATTTTATTTGTAACGCACTTAACATTTGAAACAAATCTCAAAGTTAATATAAACTGTTCCCCATTTGGGGACCCTTGGTTGAGAACCACTGCTTTATATGAACGAGTATGTGCGCGCTCAGCTGAGAGGTGTCCATGCAGAGTAAAGAGCCGTGAGTCATCTTCAGTGTTGGACAAATATTAGCAAAATAAATACTTCGAAAAACACCGGTGGCAGCAACTTGGTGATTGAGCAGTGAGCACTAAAAAGTTCACTGAAAGGTCTGCATTTTCCACATACGCCACACAGACGTTTAGGGCTTAATGAATGAACAAACTATCTTTACTTACATTGCGCTTTTACAAGTTCAGTTGATTCACATGACTTGAGTCAGGTGATTCACATGTTTTGTTATTTTAGAGTTCTTTTTGGCATAGGTTTATTTTATAAATAATTGAACTTTAAACCAATACATAGGCTAGATAAGACATGGAATTAAAATCATGTTCCCCCTTAAAATAATCTTGTTTATTTTTCATTGAATAAGAATGTATATAAGGTTTATGGCATGTCTGGATACAAATTACAGTGAAGGTGTCAATAAATAAATAAATAATAAATAAGGTCGAACGATTCTTAACAACAAAAGTTGTGATCAGTCAGGAATAGGCGTGGTTTTAAATATTAATAGGTATTTACAGACAGTGTGGGCTAAAATGCACTAGAAGCCTAATTTTCCTTTACAATAAATCACTACATGTTTACAGTCGGGTAGGCAAACTCATTAAAATATGCATTAAATAAGATATATATGCTGGAATTTTTTTTTTAAATTTAGCTAGCTGGCTACTCTATACCCTCGTGGAAAGCCCTTCACCTGGAGCCAGCGTCTCAGGATGTACTGAAGCAAACTGTAACAGAGTCTCGAGTGGATGCGTGCTTCACAAATGACCGTATAAGTGGGAGATTTCCATTACAGTCCAATTTCTGTGTCTTTTTGAGCAGCGATTTCATTTCCACCGGCCACTTCTGATGAATTACATCAGGGGGGAAATAATCTCTCTGGGCAAAAATGAGACCGGCAGACATTCATGAGAGTTCATTAATAGGAGACTACTAAAAACGACGGAAAATGAGGCTATAGCATGTGTCTAGGCTGCCTCTTGTCTGACTTTAAGTTTACTCGCTGGGTGCAAAAACAGGAAGGTCTACCGTCGTACTTGAAGTGTTTTTGTTGTATACTCGGTCCAGAAGGACATATTATTGAGTATAAAGTCTTTGTTTATATGTTGTGTAGGGGTATCTAATCAGGTGGAGACATATTCCTCAACTATTTCCTAGACTGAAAGTTTTTTATTTTAATGACACATAAATAAACACACCACAAACAGCCACACCTTCTCTCCAAACATTTCCGCGAAATTGCACTTTCATCCCACAATGAGTGGATTCTTTCACTGCCTAGTGAGTTTACCATCGGTCAATATTGACAGTGATACCAGAGCTTTGTTTTTGCTACACCTGCGTACTCATCGGTCAGCTACCATGGAACCATTTTAACAGCTGCTGAATAAACTGGTTGCCGAGTACATGCTGATGATCGTCTATCAGCACCAAAGACAAACAGAGCGGTGACCAGAGACACTAATAATAACAGGTTGTATCCTTGTCTGGGATGAATACGTACGTAACTGTAGGTAAAGATGCTTAAGCCCTTATCTAGCGGAATGAAGAAGTTTAGTTCTGGAAAGCCAGTGATTGTATTTAATATTTGCGGGAGCCAATGTAACTATGTTGAAATGCTGACTTCTTAAATAGACGTGATAAAAAGCTATAACCCCTATAAAAAAACTCTTAAACAGTTAGTGAAAAACATTTGAAAGTCAAGATTACACGCTTTGTAGGGCTGTATCGAATGTCTTTTTTTTTTTTTTTACATTCAAAGCTTCTATTGACGTTTTCAAATTAAGCTTCGAATGTCTGTCGTTGTATTTTATGACGTCGTCACCCTAAAAAAAAGGAAAGAAATGGATTTTTTGTTATTGTTGTTATATAAATGTAATTTATGGTGTTGTTAGATTGCTGCTAGGCCGCCTTGTTAATACAGGTGCGTGAAAAACAGTATAGATAAGTTTCACTTTCAGGTCAGTTCCCCTTCGGAATATATTCTAAATATAGCGTACACTTAAACTGATATTGATTTTTTTTATCTTAAAATTTTTTTTTTTTATCTACTGTAGGTACTACACTGAGTATGGATAAGTACCTCATACAATTCCACTTCAAAACACCCGAACTATCCCTTTAACATTAGAGATATCTGTATTTGTCTGTGCTCTCCACACTGGTTTGACGTGGGCTCAGCTGGGATTGTTGCTTATTCTAATATGGATATTTGACGTTATAGAGAAACATTTAATAATTGAAACAAAGTTTTCAGAGTACTGGTATGGTAAATAATGAGAGATGGAGAGCTGAACTGTGAGAAAGTATATCCTACCTGATAGAGGAAGTCTTCAAACACAAAGTAGTAGTCGTCATTACTGGCGGTGAGCTTCACATCCTGGTGGGCAGGGTGTTTGGAATTAAATTTGATCTCAAATGTCAAACGAGAATGTACAATAAATGCTACAGCTAACGGCGAATCTCATTAGTATTAGGAAAGAAAAATAATTAAAAAAACAGAAGTACAGTATATACAGAGATTGTGTGTATCAGAAAATGTTTCCAGGAAATAACCTTGGTATCAAAGATTATGACAGGACAAATGTTTTGGTGAAGGAACTCCAAAATTCACTGGAAAACCAAAGCTTTCAGTATTTCTTTTTAGTTTACTGTGACATCTTGGTTACGCAGCTTCATAAACATGAGCAGTGACAGTGTAGAGGAGTGTACCTTATAGATGAGGTTGTCCACCAGCAGGTCATGCTGTATGACTCCGGCCGTTAGCTGCTCATAATGCATCACATCCTGAAACGGCAGAGATCCAACACGTTTTATGTGCGCAATAACTTGCATTCAAATCATAAATCCAGAGCCCCATATGTGTGGTCTTGATGATAAATTAAATTGTTGACTAAATGTTTGTTTACAAAGTTTAGTGTTAATCCTATTATGTGATTTTCAGGACGAAGTGAAGTTCCAGCTCTCTGATAAATATGGTATGTAAAAAAAAAAAAAAAATCGCCCTCTTTACTGCTAAACCGAGTTTATGCATTCTGACGGCGATGACAGAAGGATTAAACCGAGCTAAATGGATGGGTGTCTTGTTTCCGACCACATGGCTAAACTCAAACGTGTCTCCGGTGTGAGACGGGTCCGATCAGCGCTGCGGATGCGAGGAGAACAGAAACAGAGATGGTCATTTTGACAGCTGAGGTAGAACATTGAAACCATTGTGGTAATATGGACAGCGTCAGTGGAAGTTCTGCTAAAATACTTGAAACTGAATATACATCTTGGAAATTTGGGTCACGGCAGTTCACTGCTGCTGTTTGTAAAGAATAGAATCTACCTAAAATTGAGGCAGACAAATCTGACACCATCCAGACAACTCTGTCAAAACTTGTAGGACAAGACGAGACAAAGAACCTCACATTGATTCATTTGGTGTTTGTAAAGCAATACTCGGTAAAACTTGCAATGCAGGTTATGCAATTTTGATGCATGACTCAAAACGACTGAGACAATGCACATACTTTCCCCAGCCAACTCTGACTGTTTAATGTGTTTGCCCTTGTGCCGTCCGGAGCCACGCTGACACTCTCCAGACCTCAGTCAGGTCCCTGTAACTCCCCCTCAGAAATCAATCTTCCCATCACAAGCAGTGTTTTATCGACTTGGCCTCAACAGGAGACTCTGGACTCCGGCGTTTACACAGCACTTCGCCACACAGGCAGGCAGCTGCTCTGTTTGGGCTAACAGTGCTAAATCGCCAGTATTTGATTATCTTAGCATGTGTACACACGGGACAAGTCACAGCTATAAGATAAAGCTAAGATAAACAGGACAGGGAGTAAAAACACAGATTATGTTGCAGGTCAGTTGGTGTCCATGTTGGGTTTTTACTGTACAGTGTAAATCCCTGGATACAAACTGAACAATGCATTGAAACAAATACACAAGAGGTCCACAAAAGACCTGGTGAAAACTTCACCTTTTAGTAAACATGCAGTTTGGGAATCACTGCAGCTGTGTGTGCACGGCCGCCACCAGGGTGCAACTCATCTATGTGTTTGTGTGTGTATATGCATATAGTACCTGTGGCTGGTTGGTAGAGTTGAGGATGAGGGCCCACAGGTCTGCCCGGAGCCCGGTGGAACAGCCCTGCCTACTGTACTGCTGCGCTGCTGCACTGTCCTGCTCCACAACCACTGGACCAAACAGAGACAAAAAGTTAGGCACAAAAGAGAACAATAGAAGGGGTGCATGAGACAGAAAGACGTGGACAGACAGTCCATTCCTCTATGCCCAGTTTTAGTGCTGAAAAAAATGGAATTACATTAAATTAATTTAATACATTTGATTTAATGTAATGTAATTTACATTTGATTAATTAATTTAACTCAATTTAATAAAATGAAATTAACTTGAATTAAATTAATCAATTAAATTAATTCAAATAAAAGTTATTAAATTAACTAAAATAAATTGCATTTAATTTCATTAACTCACATTGAGTTAAAACAAATCTATTTAATTAAATGACATCAAATCAATTATATTTAATTCAATAAATTGAGTGCAATTTAATTCAATTAACTCAAATTGAATTAATATAATTATATTAAAGGGAATTACATCAAATAATTATATTGAATTTCTTTCTTTCAATTAACTTAAATAAATTTACTTCAATTAAATTGACTCAAATTGAATTTAAGATTACATTTATTTACATCAAATTAATTATATTGAATTTAAATTTTATTCAGTAAATTTGACTTGCCAACCAAGAATTTATCTGACCAACAAGAATCACTAGAAAGCCTCATGATTTGCTGGCAGAATTACATAATGTACAAACAGCAGCTGGGAAAATGAACACCTGCATGTCTTGAATGACTGCTCCACAACGCTACAACTGTTAAGAGGTTTGTTTTTTCCAAGAAAACTTGGAAAGGATGACCTCCATTAGCATAGAAACAAACGATCTTTCAACAGGGACTTTGATGCATCCAAAAAAACAATAACATAAGTTATGAAAACTACAACAAATGTGTCTGATTAATCTAAAAGAGTGGGCGAGCTGCAGCGTCACATCCACTGGTTTGGCTTTCATGGGTTTGCTCAAACGTACACACAGGTTCACAATTTCATTCTATCCTTCTGACATTGTATAAACATAAAAAATCATAACACAGACATTCCCTTAATGATGATTATTACATAACTTTCCAAAAAACACTCAGGCACAATGCTGGAAACGACCACATCCCCACATCTCCATTCTACCCTAAATCTCTGTTGTGACAGTAGCCAAAAACACACAGCCCTTGACTTAAGGTGCTGGCCAGTCATAACATAAACGAACACACTCCTCGCCTCTTAAATTTCCTATTTGAGTGCACTTAACACTTGGCCTGGAATACAAGTCGCAGCCCGGGAGCCAACACACAGCCAACCTAGGGTGAAATAGTGGACCTTGTGGCTGTGTATATAAAATACAGCTTGTGTTTTTAAGACTCTTGTCGATTGATGTCTGATCGGTGTCCATAATAAGGTTGATGTTAACACTGGGTTCACAGCGGGGCAATGAGATAAGACTTAAAGTGCCGATTACTGCACCTGAGACGGCGAGGAGGAGGACTCATTAATGGCAGGAAGCTGACGTTGGGGATTTTCTGTGCACATGTGGTGGTCAGTGAGTGAGCCAAACAGATATTTCTAAATATACTGGATGTATTATTTCATACACTCTCTTTCAGGTTTTATTCTTTTAAAGTGAGTGGATATAATTAGATTGTTTTGATGCTGATCTCCAGAAAAAGACTCTTTAATGTAAAAATAGAACCAGATCTGTAATCGTCTGAAATAAAAACAAATATAAAACACAAAACTACATAACAGACAGACTGAAGGCTGCTCCTGTACCCTGAGGTTCCTCTACTTAACATCAAATTAAAGGGAGTAAATGATGATTAAATCAGAGCTAATGATCACTAAGGATTAATGATAATGTCGTGATACTCCTGGTAGCCTCCGGTTGGTGCTTTTGGTTGTGTCGGTGTCCTTGGACCCTCATATACCTGCTTGCCGGTCTAGGATTTGTACTTAATTTAGATCAATTTGTATGCACATTTATGCATTTAACTTCTTCCACTCCTTGAGGGCGCCCTCGTGCTCGCCATCCAATCGCCGAAAAATGCAATTCTTCCAGAAATCTTTTGATACTTGGAAATGTCAAACGTTTTTGATACCAAATCACAGCAGGTCTTTTTCTATGATGTTCCTCGAGGTCTTGGTGTCTTAATGTGGTATTTTTGAGGGATTATTGATCATTTTTATCAATTCTTGAGTGGTAAAAAAAATGGTTAAATGTATCCCCAAATCTGTGTGACAAATGGTATCAACCCCAAAAATTGCTGCAACAACTTATGAGACATAATGGAGCATGGGAATGGCCAACATATACTTCTATCATAATGTTCTAAGCCCTGATACACTCTCACAATTAATTGAATTAATTCATGTTTGTTTGTGATTTATGACTAGAACAACTTGACACACAGTGCTGAGCTGCATCTCACATTAATCTCCAGGTTCCCAGCTTTCAGATGATGTACACCACTTCTATGTGACATATACTGCTGACCTGCTATCTCCCCCTTAAGACCCCCTGTCCCCCTTAAAAAAAAGACAAAAATGGATCGATGGTAAAGAGGGTTGGAGTGAAATAGGCTGAATACCTCAATTAAAGAACCAGAATAACAGAAACCCATTTACAACAACAACACTGACCTTTTTTCCCGATTTGAACATACTCGTTTTCAAACAGGTCTGCACAGGAATAAGAAAGACAGAAGAAAACAAATGTATTACTAATCGTCTGCTAGTGGCTCAGTTTTTCAAGCTAATGTTATCTCTTTGATTTACAAACACAGGGACGGTGGATACGATTCTATTTAGAGTCTAAACACCGGCCTGTAACAACGTCAATATCTGGACGTAACAGAGATATTGTTTGAGAAAACCCAGACGGCCATGTGGCACAGGAGAAGCCAGAGTGGTATACACACCATTATTAAACCCCCGTGTTCAACAGGTAAACACATTTATTTTTGTTATTTCTGATTAATTACTGCTAGAATAAAAATGGGTTCAGGTGTAATATTAAAAAGCTGCTGAATGGACTGCTTACATCTCTTAATTACCAATCATATATCATATGCTATTATATATTTGATAGCATAAAAAGTCCTCTAAAGGGTTAAATAGACATTTAAGCTGCCCAATGTCCAAACCAGTATCACAACTGGAAATTATCCAGCTATGACACAATGTCCTGCATGCCACGTGTCATGGTGACAGGATGCAGAAACCATTGAACCAGCTGGCTTATTAAAGGAATAGCTTCGCTAGCTGTTTCCCCCTGTATCCAGTCTTTATTCCTTTAACTACGATGGTGCAAGCATTAGCGTATTTGCACACTTTTAGTGAATACCTGAATGGATGTGTGCATGGTCATCAATCCCCAGCTGCCCGGTGGTCAGGTTCACCTCTGAGTAGGCCTGTCTCTGAGAGTTTAACACAAAAAAACACATTTCAAATCCATTGTGCGTTTCCTGGGGCAGCTTAATAGGATATACTGTTATATGTGTTGAACTCAGGAGGTCACTAATGGAAAAAACACCTGCAGATGGAGACACACACAACAATGAACCAGACATCCACATGGGTCCCTACCAGCTGCGGGATGTCCCTGACATTGAGGGGAACCTGGATGAGACCCCAGTGGCTCCTGACGCCGACGTCCTCGCTGCTATCGTGATTCGGGTTCCGCAAGCTGATTAACACCTGTGTATAAAAGCAATAATGTAGCATGAATTAATTCATTTTTCTTTCTTAAAATTCCAGTTCTTCTTCAACTCAAATAAATCACACTGAATACTCTGAGGCGGGGTGGGAATCACCAGAGGCCCCACGATACGATATTATCACAATACGATATTATCACGATACGATACAGTATATAATAAAATAGCGATACCTGTCGGCCCGTGTATCGATACAATATTGTCAAGCAAAATATCGCGATACTATGATGTATCGATTTTTTCCCCCACCCCTACTCTGAGCTACAAGAAATCTACTTACCTCCAGAAAGTCTTTCGGGGCATACACAGGCCTAAAGCGAGTTAAATCTGTAGAGACACAAAGACATTGTTGTATCTCTACAATACATGAGGTGATAGTAACACTTACGTGTACAAAGGACGCTTTGTAAGTGGTTCTTCCAGCTGATACATGTACACAATGTTTAGATATGCTGTTCCGGAACAGGTTTAGCAGCTGTAACACCTAGACTACTCTACACAAATGAATCCAAGCGTGAAGTCCATTTAATCAACTTGAACTTGAATATACTTCAGAACGCATTTGTGACACTCAGCTTCAATTTGGCCGCTTCTGAAAAAGTCAAAAGAACAGTACAGGACATGTTCAGCCGGCTTTAAGTGGAACTTCCATGCGCCGTCTTCGTAGCGCGGCAGTAAATTAAAGTGCCGTGTCGTCCCCAGAAGGAGGGTACAGTAAGGTTTGGACGGAAGGAGAGGCGCTGCTCGTTATAGCAGCTCCGTCCGAGGAGTCTGGACAGCTTCTATATTCGCAGTCCAAAGTGTTTATAGCCGAAGGGGACGGCACATCCTAAATGTTATTATATGGCAGTGAGCCGTGGTAGCATTGTTAGGACACAGGGTTACCGTGTTCTTTGTAAATGTGCTGGCTTCAAGTGCAAATGGTTGGTTCATTGAGAGGTTTTCACAGTGAGGTATGAGACGTGTCCTCTGAGACTAAATGATAATAAATACAACAATCAAATTCTCCACTGGAGCAGCTCGGAGGCTAATAATCAGCGCTGTGATTCTGGGCAGCCCAAAGGCCGTGATTTCGACCTTTGAAGCCTGATATTAGCAAGCAACTATCTTTGAAGGCGGAACACCAGAATCAACATCTGGAAACCACATAATATACTTTTCAGATGTTTAGCCAAGTCCTTAACAAAATCTTCTCTGGATAAATAGTGGTTAAAAAAGCAAACATGAAAGTGGTAGATCTGGTTAAGAGATGTGTTAAGCTGATGCAAAATACACCGGCGTCTGACTGATGTACCGGCGAACACACGCATCAACACTAATCTTTCATAAAAGGCAGATTGCTCAGGGCCAAACCCCTGGGTAATGTCTTGAGACCTGGTTCATCCGTGCCCATCTCGTTCCATTTGTTGGTGAGCTCCTTCTGCTCCACTGCGGGCCTCTGCGGAGAAGGGCGGAAAGAGAGGATTTCAACAAACGAATAATGCCATACAGACAAAACACAACCAATCTAGAAAATGTCACATCGGAAATGTGGTCATAAATACAATAATACGTGCAGAGAACCAATAATAAAACTGATTCCAAACAGCACACTGTCTGCTTATTACCCATCTACAGCTAAGGAAGCATTGCTAACTTTTCTGAAGAGGGCTTAACTAGCTCTTGGCTATTGTCAAAGTTAGCCACAGTTAAAGGGATAGTTTGGGTGTTTAGAAGTGGGGTTGTATGAGGTACTTATCCGTAGTCAGTGTATTACCTACAGTAGATGATGGTCGGCACGACCCTAGCTTGGAGAAGCAGACAGAGTTACCGAACGGAAGCAAAGCAATGCACTGCTGTGGTCGGGGCCGGCAGCAAAACGTATTTTAGAAAGGCCCATCTAAAAAAATCAGTATCAGTGTATGCTATATTTAGAATATTTTCGCCAGTTTACCTTGCCTTGAGACAGCTATACTGTACAGTTTGTTTCTGACAGGGAACTGAAGCCGTTATCTATGCTCTCGCCAAAGCAACCAGACTCAATTGAAAAACAAAATTAATTTTACCTCGCAGAACACGGGAGTTGCTGGTCTACCGCTACCTCGATTGGTTAGTTTGTGTTAGTGTGTGACTTTGGTTAGGTCGGATTCACCAAAGTCACACAATAACACAAACTAAAATTAAAGGATTTTTCAATAGAGTCTGGTGGCTTTGGCGAGAGCATAGATGGATACAACGGCTTCAGTTCCTCGTGGCAAAGGGCTGTCTGATAGCGAGGTAAAGCGGCAAAAATATTCTAAATATACACTTAAACTGATATTGATATTTTTTGGTGGGCCTTTCTTTTAGGTGTCTAAAATACGTTTTGCTGCCGGCCCCGTCCACATCAGTATATTGCTTTGCTCACGTGCGGTAACTCCTGTCTGCTTCTCCAAACTGCCGACCGTCATCTACTGTAGGTAACACACTGACTATGGATAAGTACCTCATACAACCCCACTTCAAAACACCTGAACTATGCCTTTAAGCCACAATTCAGCGCTCCGTCAGCCTGGGGTTAAATGATTCATCGCAAACTATGCAAAAACAAGGCCTTTGCCAGAGAATCTGAATTAAGAGCTGTGTGAAATTATGCTACGTTAGCTGTGATTCACAATATTTTAGCTACCATGCGGGCCAGAGGCACTCCAAGCTCCGTACTCATGCTGTTGAGGCTTTTGAGGACACGCTTCTCCCAGCTGGCCTGTGTGAGAGAGCAAACACACACGCTCAGACACATTTGGTACATACCTAGGCGATAAAAAAATAAGGAAATCGGCAGGCAAAAAAAAGACATCAGTCAGATAGGTAGAAGAAGAACAAGTGAGGAGTGACGGAGATAAGTGGAGACGGACCGACCTGTGCCTTTCGCATGTAGGCCAGCGGCTCTTTGAGATGCTCTGGGGGAGCTGCGGGATGGCTCGGGGGCAGCTGGCTAGAATAAGCAAACACAAGAGCGGGACGAGGAGCGTTACAGAACAATGGAAGGAGAGTTGATCAAGTAAATACATAAAAACGCCACTGTGGTTTTGAGGGATCGGAGCCACTACGAACACAAACAACATCTATTTTAGAAAGAGCTGCGTAAAAGTGCTTGACAGAAGTAAGTTGTCAAACAAAAGGCAAATAACATTTTGAGATTTTTCTTACAAACAGGCAGTCAGTCACCATTAAGCTCAGATGAGTCAGAACGCATTTCCACCAGACGCAGCGAGCGTCTCATGTCTTTCCCCCCCGCTAAGCATGCTCAGGGCATATTGAATGACTCAAGGTCTCAGTGCGATAAACAACGTTCAATTTAAACTAAACACATATAAGAGCACATAGGGCTGACTAATGGCCCAAAGAAGGAGGCATTAGTCAAAGTTATATGTCGTCCTTTAAAAGCAAAGCATTAAGCGTCCTATGTTTCAGTCTGAGCCTCAGGAGAGCGAGGGCGGTATGTTACCCTCAAAGGTAATAGAGCACAGTATAGGAACACTTTTCAAAGCTGTTTATTGAAGTTCAAAGAGATTTTCAGCTATTTAGCTATTTGATTCTAATAAAGATTACTAAAGAGAAGTAAAAGGACATAAATCTGGATTATTATTATTATGGAGAAATTAGCCTTAACAATCTCTTGATAGCTTCAATTCCAGTGTTTTTTGGCGAAAATAACTAGTGAGCATATGAAGCCAATAATACTGAAAGGAGAACAAAAACAGGACATAACTGTCAATAAGACGCTGAACTGCTGCAGGGGCAGATAACAATGTGAGGAACAAATATTTGTACAAATATTTGCACCAGGCAACTTTGCATCCTAATTATCTGTAATACCCAAAACTCAACACACTGTACAGTACACAAACTACTGTTTACCCAGTGAGCAATATTTTCATAAGATTTATCTTAATTCTTACGCATATATCCCCCTCTCTGTGGCTGAGCTCACCTGTGTAAACAAGGTGCAGCATATGCAAATAATGAAGACTTAAAAACTTTTAAAAACATATGACAATGCTTCACTTCCCCAGTGGGATGTTTGTCAAGTTAACGTGGCAGTAGGCAGTATATTTTTGGCATCATTGGGCTAAAATTCCATAATAACCTTTCAGCTTATTGTAATTCAAGTGTTTTAAGAGATAACTAGACTTCTGCACCTCCTCATGGCTCTGTTTTCAGGCTTTAAAAAATCTAGCCCGTGACGGAAGACTTTGGCCGATCACAGGTCATTTCAGAGAGAGAGCGTTCCTATTGGCTGTGCTCCGGTTGGTGGGCGGGGCTTGGTATTTTCTCAACAGATCTCAACATGGCTGCCGGGTCACAAACTTTCTCATTTCACAGCTAAACCGTGCACTACAAGATGTTTCTGAAAACATTTGAGGCGAGAAATAGGCATTACGGTTACAGAATATTGATTAATATTTGATCAGCGCTGCCTAGTTTGACCGTCAAACGGCGCAGCGGCTCAGGGTGGAAACCTGCAGCCTTGCAGCAAAAGCTGGACCGGAGAGGCCAGACACACAGCCACCCGACGTTAAAGATCAAAGTAAGCGCTCTACATATGTTGAGCGCCGTCCTTTTCTTGCAAAATGTCCGGCGTAATCAATAACACCGGTGTTGTCACAAGTTTATTAACCGGTGGGAAGCTTTCCTCACCGTGACATCCCTAACTACAACACACACAGAGGGGGAGTGACTTCATTCTCTGCTCAGGTAGAAATTACTGCTCTATATCTTTACATAGCAAATAGTTGTTTGTTGCTATATTAATGCTCTGGATATCATCTAGAGCACCTTTAACTTTAGAGATATCCATCTATCACCCAAGGCCTGGTAGCTCTTGATATGTGTGAGCATTTGCTTTTCGATATATTTGTTATCTATGTTGCTTTAGTCCACTGAATAATAAAGGTAAGAGGCAAACTGAAGAATCTTCAGGCCACTCTTTTTCTCTTAATGCATAACGTTATGATTCAGGCTGAGCACATGGGTGTGTTTTTGCATTAAAAATATTCTAAGGTCCTAAAAAGGTGTTACAGACATTTTAACCCATCAGCTGCAGTCAAAATGATGTCCTGCACATGCATTAGGACTCATGAGCAGGGGTTCTTTTCATTGACTTCATCAAGGTTTGGTCAATTTGCTCCATATTTAACAAGCTACCCGCTCCATTGAGGGACAAATAACACCTTCTCCCAGCCTTATAACTGACGTAAGCATGAGGTTTCACACAAATGCACATGGGAAACTCCTGAGAGTTACTACAGACCTAAGTGCATATTTTGACAGTCTACAGTAACTAAATATTGATAACTGTATGCATCACTTGCAATATTTACTATTGGGATATGGCTCGATTGCAAACTCCGTGAATGAAATTGACGCCTAACAGGTGTGTGTATACAGGTCTGTCTACTATCTTTGTATATTCCATTTTTTTGGGGGGGGCGGCAGTAGTCCATAGGGACTTGGCTTGGGAACCGGAGGGTTGCCAGTTCAAGTCCCCGCATGGATCAAGTACTGAGTGTGAACTGGTAGCTGGAGAGATGCCAGTTTGCCTCTTGGGCACTGCCGAGGCGCCCTTGAGCAAGGCACCAAGCCCCCAACTGCTCGGGGCGCCTGTCAGGGGCAGCCCCCTCGCTCTGACATCTCTCCATTAAATGCATGTATATAGGTCCTGTTTGTGCATGTGTGTGTGTATTCGTGCCTGTGTGTACTATGTATCTGTAAATAATAGAGTGAAAAATTGAATTTCTCCTCAGGGATTAATAAAGTGCCCTTCTTCTTCTTCACATAATTAACATAAATAAAATGAATCTTAACTTACACATGCAGCTCTCTGTACACTGCATTCTGTAGCTGTCTTTCCCAGCCTGTAAAAAAAAATTGAAATGCGTTATCACCACACAGAAAGACATTATAATAGTTTAGTTGTTATTTGTATTACAATATGCAGGAGGCTGTGGCAGTGTCTGTGTACAGAAGAGGACAGTAATGCACCTACCTGATGTTTTGAGAAAACTGCGTACGTCCTCTTTAAGGGACTCCAATTTGATGTCAGGTTGATGTAAACACTCCTACATAACATTTAAGGAAGAATAAAAAATACAAAAGTTGGACATTCATGTAGCTTGTACGTTGTGTTTCTCACATTACCAGAAGTGCAAAATTCAACAGTTCACGACACTCTGAGATTGACAACAAACCTGCTCCTCGTTAGCCACATGCTAACTAGCTCAGCTCACTCACTTTGGCTTGTCTCTCCAGCTGAGAGTGTAAGTGGCTTCCTTTCAGCCGCTGGACGATCTGAGCGATGGTCAGAGACAACTCGGAGCCCTCGTCCATCCTCCTTGTCAAAAGTTTCGCGTCCGAAACGGCACGGTTTGATTTGTTTAACGCTAGCAGCATCCGGGGCGATGCGGCAGCCGCCCCCTGCAGAGGTTACTTAGCAACTGAGGACGGTACGGGACGGTCAGTGAGCCTGCAGGGGAAACATGAACCAGATTACTTTGGTTCCGGGATGAAAATCTCTGTTCCGACCGGTAAAATACATACATTTCACACATAATCAGTGGTGGAAGAAGTACTAGTATTTTACTTGAGTAAAAAATAGCAATAATACTGAGTAGAAATAATCTGTTTCAAGTAAAAGTCCTGAATTCAAAATTTTACCTAAAAGTATTTGCATCAATATATCCTAAATTTAAAGTAGGCTACTCCTTATGCAGAATTATTTATATTATATTATTAGATTATAATTAGTGATGCATTAAATGCATTCATTTAATGTTGCAGCTGGTAACGGTGGGGCTGATTTTAACTACATCGATCCATAATAATACATCATCATTTATTTGTTGATTTATATTTTGTATTGATAACCTGAATCTGCAAAATAACTAGTAACTAAAACTGTCAAACAAATGTAGTGGAGTAAAAAGTACAATATTATCCTCCAAAATGTGGTGGAGTAGAAGTATAAAGTAGCATAAAATGGAAATACTAAGTATAAGTACATCAAAATCTTACTTAAGTAAAAGTATTAGCATCAAACTATCCTAAATTTAAAGTAGGCTACTCCTTATGCAGAATTATTTATATTATATTATTAGATTTTAATTAGTGATGCATTAAATGCATTCATTTAGTGTTGCAGCTGGTAACGGTGGGGCTGATTTTAACTACCTCGATCCATAATAATACATCATCATTTATTTGTTGATTTATATTTTGTATTGATAACCTGAATCTGCAAAATAACTAGTAACTAAAACTGTCAAACAAATGTAGTGGAGTAAAAAGTACACATATTATCCTCCAAAATGTCATGGAGTAGAAGTATAAAGTAGCATAAAATGGAAATACTAAGTATAAGTACATCAATATTGTACTTAAGTACAGTTCCAGAGTAAATGTACTTGGTTACATTCATAATTCAATTCATAACATAATCTCATCTCATTTAAAAAACACTTCACATGATACATTTCAGTGGTGGAATGTAACAAAGTACATTTACATACGTAAGTACTGTACTGAAGTTCAATTAAGTTGACTTGAGTATCATGCTATACTTCTACTCCACTACATCTCAGATGGAAATATTGCAATTTTTTTACCTCACTATATTTATCTGACAGCTTAAATAATATGAATTTTATATGAGTAGATTACAAAATATAATACATTATTATAAATTAAACTACACAACAACTTCTAATAGCTCCACCTCAAGCAACTACATCAATGAAATGCTGCTTACACAAGAATGCACCTTAACAGGGGTCATTTTTATGCAGAAAGAATACTTTTAATTTTTGATACTTTGAGTACAATTGCTGATAATACTTCTGTACTTTTATAAACGAGAATTTGAATGCAGGACTTTTACTTGTAGTGTGGAATTTTTTTTTACATTCTGGTAGTAAATACTCGTGATAAAACCACATAGGCTCATGTGCTCTGATGATACATGATACAGGTACATGTGGGTGTCTGACATTACAGGAATTCCACGTGCATTTTTGTATGGGGCAGAACTGGAAATGACTAATTGCTTTAGTATGGCAATGAAGGTGTTTCTGTTGTGGAAAATGCCACTCTTCTCTTCTCTTGAGTTGGATCAACCATAATTAATAACAGCCCTAAAAGATCATCACCATGTGAACAGCTTCACTCCCAAAGGCTTTCTTGAGGAGTTCAAAATAACAATAATTTCTTGGCTCTTACAGGGAGTGAGACAACTTTCACTGCAGCTCAGGGTGTGACTTATTCCCAAATATCGGAGTTGGTGTTGATTTGGGCACTAATGACAGCGCATCTCTCCGCCCATCGGAACATTTACGCCCCGAGTCGATGTGCCAACATATTGCTGCTGACATGTAGGCACATGCAATGCCACAACAGGCAATATCATGCTTGGAAATGTGTAAAGGGAGGCATGGGCACACTGTAGGTATAGCCTAGATGCAGTGCAGAGCACTCCTGGCCACATCTGACATTTTTTAAATGAAATTAATTTCACCTTTCCTCTCTTATAAATGATCCTGGAAATTAGACATATTTGAGATATTAATGAAGAATCAAGACGAATGCTCAATGCAGACAATAGTGCTACTTACTCTATATTACTGCAATGATTTACGACTGAGTGTTTCATAAAAAAAAGGAGGGTGATGCTGACTTGCACACAGACCCTAAAGGCGGGCTGAGCGCTCAAGAATGCGACCCGTGCACATGTTGTCAGTAGCTGGAAGTGCCGAGCAGCACAAGAGGAGCGCAGCGCACCAGACCGGGAGCGCACGGAAACTTGTAGACAACATTATCAATATTTGTTTCTTCTTTCTTTCTTTCTTTCTTTCTTTTTTAAATCGGCTGAGAGGAAATATTGGGATACATTTCATCCTTTCGGAGCGTTTTCCTTTCTTATAAAGAGCATGACGCACACATATGACTGATTTTTACTCGAGGCTACAAGGGAGAAAGCGAAATGGAGACTTTTACGATACAGGACATGCTCATAAATTCGACTGACCTCAACAAGATTTTATGTAATCTGGGGCTCAAGAATCTCTCTGAGTGCGAGAGCGAGCAGGAACCTTCACCCGAACCTAAAGGTACAGTGCCTTTTCTATATTTCTATTTCCATAAAATGATACGGAACATCATTTCCAATAGTTGTATTCTGAAATGTGATATTAGTTTTTATTCCAAAAGCAACCAATTGCCTCCATTTTTGTGTGCCCAAAAAAAGAGACTGCTTTGGGCTTTTTTTTTTTTTTTTTTGCGTCAGTGCGCATTACGCATATGGCTCAGGTCCTCCATAGAGCCAATGTAGTCTGCTATATGTTATTATAGTGACACATATGTTGAAACTGAACACTAGTTTCTGACGATGCCAAGTGAACAGGAATGCCACCATACACGTTATTGCCACATGATAGAGGATTAAATGGCACAAAGTCTGCACATTTCCTCGGATAAAATCCAAGAGGAAGAATAAAACATTCCATTTCGTCTTATCATGGTAACACTGTAAGAGATACTTACCACCAATCTACTGTATATAAGTCGCTGGGTAGGAATATTTTAGGAATATTAGAGTGATTTAGGGTGTAAATGAATTTAAGAATATAAAGAGAGAGTGTGAGAGGGAGAGGGAGAGTCAAAGTAGCACAAATGTTAAGAATGACATGCCCAGAGTTTATGTGTGTGCACCCATGTGTCTCCCACTCCTCTCAGACATCAACCAGACAGTGCGGATCCTCCTCTACAGCCTAATTTTCCTCCTCGGCGTCCTGGGCAACAGCCTCATCATCCTCGTGCTGGTGAGGAACAGGCGCATGAGGACCGTCACCAACCTCTTCCTGCTGTCTCTGGCCATCAGCGACCTGATGGTCTCTCTGTTCTGCATCCCCTTCACCCTCATCCCCAACCTCATGAGGGACTTCATCTTCGGCGCCGGCATGTGCAAGCTGGTCATGTACTTCATGGGTGAGTGGAATTGTGGTATCAGATTATTTTTGGTTGTCTTTAAAATTGTGATATTAATTGTTAGAATTAATTGTCTTTTTGCGGTCTTAAATCTTCCTTTAAATTAGACAATTTTCTGAACTTTTAAGACTAATGTCTCCACTGGTGGACTCAGGAGGGCCGCCTTCTAGGGTGTGTCCTTCCAGTGGTGAAAATGCGATGACGTGTCCTCTAGGGTGGACTTCCAGTGGTGAAAATGGTTTAAAGTGCCCTCTAGGATGTCCTTCCAGTGGAGAAAATGTGATGACGTGTCCTCTAGGGTGTCCTTCCAGTGGTGAAAACGGTTTAAAGTGCCCTCTAGGATGTCGTTCCAGTGGAGAAAATGCGATGAAGTGCCCTCTAGGGTGGCCTTCCAGTGGAGAAAATGGTTTAAAGTGTCCTTTTGGATGTCCATCCAGTGGAGAAAATGTGATGAAGTGCCCTCTAGTGTGCCCTTCCATTGGAGAAAATGAGATGCAGTGCACTAATGGGTGGCCTTAAAATGGAGAAAATGTGATGTAGTGCCATATAGGCTGCCCTGCATGCTAGAAAACTTTCTGCACACTGGTGCCCCACCGCATGCACACTGGTGCCCTTTTTATTTTTTTAACCCCTGCCCCTTAAAGGGCCTGAGTCCGCCACTGATAGTCTACATGATTTTTGACCATATTACCAACATATTGTTGAAATCTAGATACAGATATTATTGTGATACCTCATAATTATCCCCCAAAGTGGACTTTCTTTTACTCAACGAAAGCAAATGACAACAGATGCAAAAAGAGAATTTGCCAAATTAGTTAAAATTTTGCCTCCAAGTTTGATTTAAATATCTAAAAGTTTTGCACTGAAGCTCTTCTGCCTTCTAATTCAATCCTGTGTCTGCCATCTCTTAATACTTCGGTCATGCACGATGCTAAATGATTCAACTCTGGATACATTGTGCATTAATATTATGTTTTTTTTTATTGCGCTGGTAATTGTACTATATGTCGGAGAGAGAGAGAATAATTGAAGTCAGCTTAGGCCACGTCCTGCATAAGGTTCATTTCCCTGCATGCTCCTGGGGATTTAATGAGCTAAACATGAGCTAAAAACAGCTCCAGTCAAAGGAAACATGATGTCAGAAAGTTTACCTGAAGCCATATTTGCAGCACCAGTTCAGTTTTTCCTGCTACTATAATTACATTTTAATGTGCAATCTGGACTGTTCTTGAGTCTTGAGCAAAATGATGGATGGTGTAGATGGATCAACCACAACCAAAATAAATATTTATGAATGACATGGGTAATGAAGACTAATTGGAAATGAAGAATTACATCCATACAAATCTCAAATCAGTTTGGGACTATCATCAACAGAACTTTAAAGCCCCTCTCTACTCAAACATTGTGAGTTTTGAGCTTCACTGTGCAGAATGATGTGCAGAGTTTGAAACTAAAGGCTGTTTTCACACTCATCTGCTGAAGGGGGAAAATTTCACTGTGCATACTGTGAATCTGAGCTTAAGGCGTGTACATACAAGCAGCCATTCTGATACGGTCCAAAATGCAAATTGCAGAAGTGTGATGTAAGATACAGTGGCTGAACATCAGACTGCTCAGTGTAAGTAAACAGCACAACCTGACCCGCTTCAGTGAGGCAAATCAAATCAGTACAGGAGTTGAGAAAGACTAAAACCATTAACTTAAAGGGACTATTTGTAACTTATCACGCACATAAATCTTAACGGGTCGGTATCCAATGCGCGCTCGCGTGTGGGTACGCGCTGCTCCTGCAGCTCTGCTCCTGCCTGTTTGCACACCGTGCTCGTTCTCGCCCGCTCGGCTCGCTCCACCTCTCACGTGCACGCGCGCACACTACACACTGCAGAGAGTTAGTTTAGCTCTGAGAATATCTAGTGAATGTGCAGTGGACGTTTGTGCCGAAATAAATGCTGCCGCTCCTCCAGACCAACAGCGGTTCCCCGTGTCTGGTGAAGTGACGGGGCTCCGCAGCGAGTTACGTTATCCCGACCGGGTGTCGGTCTCCCCCCCCCCCCCCCGTGGTCGGTATCGGCTGAAGCAGCAAAAGCCAGCACTACGATCAGCATTGATTCATGGAGAGACCTTCGTCTGGTCAGCTAACATTACTGCCAAGCAGGTGAAATATAGAGTGATATTGTGTGTTAGCTGACGTGTGTCGCCTCACTGTTTAGACCGGTGCTCGTTCATGTCAATGTAGCGCGAGCCGAAAGCGCGTGCGCGAGCAACAGGACGCTGACTTTCGTTGACCTTGCGGCCACAGGTGTCGCTGTGAACAAGCAATTTCTGATTCTTACATATAGCCCCTTTAACTTTCAGTAAGATAATTAATATAAAAGCCTACCCCTTTACAAAGAACAGCATTAACTTTCCTCCCACATGGAGTAATGGACTTCTTTGAAGCCGTTTTGTTCATTTCTTCCTTTTTTCGCAGAAAAGAATTCAACATAATCGTGTTAAATATAACCAAATTTATGACATAACCGAAACAAAAATGCCTGCTCCTCATCGCTTCACATGCTAGATCACCGAAAGAAGGTATAAAATAACACGACAGCAACCTCTAGCGACTGTAGTAATTATGACAGGAAAAATTTCCCCACGGGGACAATAAAAGTATCTCTTATCTTAGAAGTTGACGTCAGATGCTGTAGTATAGACGCAATGAAACGCCATATGGAGTGGAGGTCGGGGTCGATGGATGGGACAAAAACACACCAACAATGTGTTGTTGTCTTTGTGTTCACTTTTGAAACGTAGGTATTTTAAGCCAAAACACAATGTTTTTCCCTAAACTTAAAGTGTCAGTAGGCAGTATATTTTTGGCATCATTGGGCTAAAATTCCATAATAATCTTTCAGCATATTGTAATTCAAGTGTTCTGAGAGAAAACCAGACTTCTGCTCCTCCTCATGGCTCTGTTTTCAGGCTTTAACAAATCTAGCCAGTGACGGGAGACTTTGACCAATCACAGGTCATTTCAGAGAGAGAGCCTGTCCTTCAACAGATTTTACAATGGTGGCCGCGTCACAAACTTTCTCATTTTACAGCTAAACAGTACACTACAAGATGATTCTGAAAACATTTGAGGCGAGAAATAGGTATTACAGTAACAAAATATTGATTCATATTTGATCAGCGCTGCCTAGTTTGACCGTTTGGTCGGAGTTCGCGAGTGATTGAAAGCCGGCTCTCATAGACAGCAGACCTCAGATCAGTTCTTACTGCTTGTTTTCCTCTGGTAAGTGAAATCTTTCAGATGCCGTTAGGAGCACCGGAGGACACCGTAGGACACAGAGGAACACGATTTTTTTCAGGTTACCTATTTCATGAACTACCGTCACGATATAGCGACCGTTTTATAAAAATAACTTTTTTTAATAATATTTGCTGTAATCTCGCCTACTTCAGCTTTAAGGTTCGCTTTAACTACTACTACAACGTAGTAGGTGTAGTAGGCCCCTAATGACCCACATCTATGGTGCTTATAGCAACTGATAACGTCTATTTAATGGCCTGAAAACAGTCGAATCGGCTCGAATTGAGCAGCATCTACGCAAAGTCCTTCCAATCACGTTCTCTCCATCATCATACCAATGAGTTTGTATTTGTTTGTGGCAGTGGACAAACCTCCCTTTTTTACAAGCACAAAATTTTGAAACAAAAAGGCTGATTTATTTGTCAATTTTTATGCCAATTACAGAGTTAAGTCATCTCTAATTTACTTCTCAAAACATCAATAGCAGAGGCCATAGACAGACAAATCAGATCAGGGATGTGAAACAACTCTCCCTTGGCTTTAATTTGCTTGTGATTTTGATAAATTCCAGAAGTTTCTCCGCTAGGAGCTTTGTAATAAGGTGCAGCCATTACAGATGGCGGACCTTTACTAATATTTCATTCTGATCCAATTACAGGTCCGCTAGGAAATCTGATTTTCATTCTTCTCCTTACTTCCTGTTGCTGGTGAGATCAGAGCGCTGCCATCCAGGATTATTACCTCATTTGTCCGTGTGTTTATCTGTTTATGCGTCGCTCCTCTTTGATTGTACACAGCGATAATTTGAATGTATTCATAGTTCTTCTTGTTACTGAGTGTGTTAACGCTGATCTGGTGACAGACAGTGCAGGATGTGCTCTGTGGCCGCTCAGCAGTTATATTTAATGTGACGAAAAATGAATGTGCCATAGCATCACAAGCACTGGAGTAAACACATGTTGTGAGGATGCTGAGCATTCTGGGTGTTACAAAGTCCACGGCAGAGTGAGGAAAAACAAAACCAAGGTGGAGGGAAATGTTACCTAATTAAAGGAATATTTCTATTTTGGGAAATGTACTTAATTAGCTTTCTTGACAAGAGTTTGACTCATGTTTTTCCGTCAAGTATGAAGTAGCTACGGCCTATTTTTTTTAACCTTTGGACAGAGTCAGCCGATTAGACTGTTATCAGGCCAATAAATAGGCGTTATCAGTTATAAGCCCCATAGATCTGGGTCAGTAGGGCCCTGCTACACCCACTAGTAGGTTTTTATCATCTATTCACATGGTTGATCACCAAAAAAAGGTATAAAAGGGGACGACAGGGACCTGTACCGATCCTAGTAATTATGACAGGAGCAGAAGTGGAAGTCGTATCCTGTGGTATAGACGGCGTGAAACTCGATGTGGGGTGAATGTCGGGGGCGGGACTTTCACCAAGGAGGCCTAGGTTTGCATTCAGTAGTTTTGTTGCATAAACCTAAAAAAGGCGTTTTGTTTGTGTTTAAAACATAATGTTTCATTCAGTTTGACAACGTGTAAGAATGTGCTGTTTTTAAGATTCGCTTTCACTTTTACAATGTAATAGGCATAGTAGGCCCCTAGTGGCCCACATCTATGAGGCTTATAGTGACTGATAACGCCTATTTAATGGTCTGATAACAGTTGAATCGCATGGGCAGGCTAGCTCTTTCCCATTGTGTCCAGTCTTTATGCTAAGCTAAGCTAACCGTCTTATATCAATCTTTTCATCTAACTCGTATTTCCCAAAATGTCGAACTATTCCTTTAAAAAAAAAAAAAGACAGTTTCTATGATTGCTATGGCCAGATCATTCTTTATCATATATTCAACAAAACAGGGCTCAACACTGAAACTAAAATAGTCAGTCATCTACGTTTGGATCGTCTGATCTGTGCAGGTGTCTCAGTGAGTGTTTCCACGTTCAACTTGGTGGCCATCTCCCTGGAGCGCTACAGCGCCATTTGCAACCCGCTGACCTCCAGGTCGTGGCAAACCAAATCCCACGCCGCCAAGGTCATCACCGCCACCTGGGTGGCGTCCTTCATCCTGATGCTGCCGTACCCCATCTCTAGTGACCTCAAGCCCTTCACCCGCCACAACAACAGCACCGGGTACATGTGCCGCCTGGTGTGGCCCAATGACATCATCCAGCAGTCCTGGTGAGCTGAAAATAAGTGCATTTGGGAGCGTCGTACTTTTACTGTCCCAGCAGGGTGTCTTCACACTCGGATGCACTCAGATTGGGTGGCAGCTAAAGTAGCCCGTTGCTAATTTCAGATGGCCCCTTTATTGATTTTCTCAGTCTGGTGCTGCTGGTGAGAGACGACCGCTTGGGGAAATCTTCCGGCATGACACGGATCCGACCCTTCAAAATAAAAGCACTCAATTTTAAATAATAAAATCAACTTGTCAGGTCGATTTATTATTTATTCATAGAGCACATTTGAAAAACCAAAGTGTTTTTTGGGATCGGATTAAAAGCACATTTAAATTGTTATAATGAAAAAAGAAAAGTTTCAAATACAATACAAACAGTCACGTTGACATGATGATATTAGTCTAGACTCAAAGGCAGGGGATTCTAATATTAGCACAGCAATTTGGCTGTGGTGTTGATTTAAATGAGAGTGAATGCTTGTTTACTCCCCTGAGTGTGTCCCTTGCAGGTATGTGTCCCTGTTGTTGCTGCTCTTCCTAATCCCCGGGATCGTCATGATGACAGCCTATGGACTCATTTGCATGGAGCTCTACCGGGGCATTTCGTTTGAGCTGTCCAGCAGGAAATCTAGCAGAGGTATGAAAATGAAACATGGCATGGTGATCAAAAGCAACATTTTCTTTTTTCTTTAAAGACCAAAACCAAAAATGTCTCAATACTTTATTTCTCCTAATCTGTCTGTGGTATTCAGCTCTGAGCTCACTACTTTCTACTAAAGATGAAAACCTTTAAAAACACATCACAAGTATATAGTTCCATTAAAAAAAAAAGGCTAAATAATTCCCTAAAACAGCTGGGCACTGTAGATTTGAGCAAACGTTACTCAAACGGGAGTAAAAGGTGCATTTTTTTGAGACTATTTTCAGCTGCGGATTGATACACATTCAGTGCTCAAGTGAGTGTTTACAGCAGCAGGTTTGTGAGACCGACTCAAAAATAAACAACAGTGCCCATGTCCAAAGCAATTAAACACATCACCCAGTGCAATGTTGTGGCTTTATGATGTGTTTCTAATAGTTTTTGGACAAAAATGGAGGTTTACGACAAGAAAAATAAGATTTATTGTGGCTTTTTGATGTGTTTTTAAAAATTGTTTGACAAAAATGTAGTTTTATGGCAAGAACAATAAGGTGTTTTGTGGCTTTTTGATGTGTTTTTAAAAGTTTTTGTACAAAAATGGAGTTCTATGGCAAGAAAAATAAGATGTTTTGTGGCTTTTTGATGTGTTTTTAAAAGTTGATGGACAAAAATGGAGTTCTATTGCAAGAAAAATAAGATGTTTTGTTGCTTTTTGATGTGTTTTTAAAAATAATCGGTATCAGGATTGGCAACACAGACAATACTTGTTGGTAGGAACAACCCATTGTTAAATTTGGTCCTTTCTTGATTTGACATGAAGAAAAACACAGAATATCACCAGCTTTAACTTGACATATAACACAATGCTTTTCACCATCAATCTTTTGGAAATGCAGCCCTGGCTTTTAGGAAAGTCTTACATTTATAGGTTTATTTATTTTTTCAGTCAAGTCATGAAGGCTTTTATATTGCTGATAAAATTGCACTCTTACACTCCAGTCTTTTTCTTTTCATGTCCTCTCCCCTGGCAGAAAGACAATCCAGCACCGGCAGCATGAAACCCGGGGACAGTGATGGTTGTTACCTGCAGCAGTCTAAAAAGAAGAGCATGTCATTGGGTAGAAGCTCCACCACCAAGACCAATGTGGGCCGCGTGTGCAGCAACAGCTCCGGCAACCTGATGGCCAAGAAGCGCGTGATCCGCATGCTCCTGGTCATCGTCTTCCTCTTCTTCCTGTGCTGGACTCCCGTCTTCGTGGTCAACGCGTGGCAGGCTTTCGACCGGCGCTCGGCCTACCGCCTGACCGGGGCGCCCATCTCCTACATCCACCTGCTGTCCTACACCTCGGCCTGCGTCAACCCGATCATTTACTGCTTCATGAACAAGCGCTTCCGCCAGGGCATGCTGGCCACGTTCTCCTGCTGCAGCTGCTTGAGGAAGAGCGGTGGAGGGAGCGGTGGCGGTGGCGGCGGCGGCGGCGTCGGCTCGGGGAGGTCAGCTGGAATCAGGGCAGCTAACGGGGAAGCGGGCAGATTAAGAGAAAGGCCAAAGACCGCTGAGCAGAATGGTCACACCCCGCCAAGCGGAGCCAGCACACGCTTCACCTACACCGGCATCCGTGCATCGGCCTGGAGTGAGCTGACTTAAACTGGACTGTGTGTGTAAGAGCTCCGGCCTGAGTGCAAACACTTGAAGGAAAATTTGTTTAAACGTCACAGCGCTTATAGGACTAGTTTATGAGCAGCTGCGTCGCTTTAGCTTGGAGTGTGACACGACGTGGGTACAATAGTCAAAGACCGTGGAGCAGTAAGAGGTGTACAGTCAGTGCTTTCACAGCAGATCAACACAGCCAGATGTTTTGTGTCCAGGGTGGCTGACTACTGCCCGATCATATAAAGCCTTCAAGGGCCTCAAGTGTGACACCGCAAGGGAGTGCTTTTATGAAGCAGAATACCAATTCATGTAGTTTATCACTCTCTTTCAACACATTTTAGTTGTCCCTCTACCACAGTAACTGCCTATGTAACTTCACAAAGACCAAATAGACTTTCCAGAGTTCAGTGTTTTAAATGTGCACCACCAGGAGAGAAATATCCCGAACCACAATCAGTGCCAGAAGGATTAGACTGCACAATAGGATCAATTTTTCCAAATCACCAAAAAAATGTGTTCTTACCTGTAATGAACAGTTCACACCACGGTCTGCTTCATCTAAGTTGGAAAAAAACAAACGTTAATGACAATTTGCAAAAAGTACTCACCCTAGGTGATATTCTTATGTGACTATAATGGTTGACAAAAGTATCTCACCTCAACGGCCATTGAGTAAGTGCCTTCGATCATATCTCATCTTCATCAGCAGATAGTTTGTCCAGTTGGTCCAATGGGTCAACAATGAACTCAACTTTTAAGCCTATATGGATGAGAGGTCCTTAAAGTGCTCAGAAACAAAAGGGAAGTTCAAACATCTACATTTCTATGACAATTGGGCAAACTGCATATGCTGATGAAGACCATGTAATATGATCAAAAGCTCTCAAACAGCCGTTTCGAAGGTCAAGATTGAACCGAAGTTTAGCTCCTCAACTAGGCTACATGTATAATTTACAGGATTATTACCCCTCACCATATTTTAAAGGCATTTATGTTTTAGTTTATTAATGTAATTTTCCTACTGTCCAGGCAGCCATTGGCTTCTGAATGCAGCTTTACAGAAATTGTTTATTCACTTCCTCTTAGATTGCCACCACTCTTATATCTGTGCTTTAAGTATGGAGCTAGAGCTGGGAGGCAGTTACAGTAGCTTAGCGATTAGCAAGACTGGTGGCAAGTGGAAACGGTTAGTAAAGGAAAAACATGCACATTCTCAAAATTGTTTATGGTGCTGGGAGTAGATCCCCTCCAAAAAGTACTTTTTCAAATAAAAAAATGACTTGCTCCCGCACACACTTTCTTTGCTTTATTAGTCAACGTTTCATCAGGACATTGAGTGTCCCGATGAAGGTCCTTGTTGACTAATAAAGCAGAGAAAAGTGTGTGCGGGAGCAAGTCGCAAAGTTGATTTCCCCACTGTGGGACTAATAAAGGAATATCTTATATCTTATCCTAAGTCATTTTTTATTTGAAAAAGTGGAAACGGTTAGCCAGTAGCCTACAACTACCAACACCACTAAAGATATTGTTTGTTTAATCCTTACTCAAACAGAAATAGTAAAAATAGTAAGAAGGGAAAAAACGGTAAACTGTTCCTGTTTGTGTCCTACAAATGCTGTATGCTAAGCTAAGCTAAGCTAAGCTAATGACCTCCCGGCCCTAGCTCCATAGGCTACATTTCTTTAACATTCAACATTAACGTTTGGCTTTCTGTACGGAAATAACTGCAAACTAATGGCTTTCTGGAAGACGGGAAAATACATTTAAAAGTCGGAAACACAAAATAGTCAGCGACGACGTGAGCCACTCGGATGAAACATGAAGAATTCCGGGCGTGGTCCTTTAAAAACACGCTCGCATTTGTAAACAGGCTTTTGTTTGTCATCTGTCACACTGCAATGCAACTGTAATCAGCAGCTTCAAAACAGTCCTCCGGTGCACAAATAGTGCTGCTCTCGTCCTTGACCCACTAGTTTGTATGTATATGCCTACAGGTGGTTGTACTGTGTGTGCTATGGGAACTGGAGAGGCCTTATCATTTAGTGGGACTTTGAACACCTGTATCCCCTCTTCTTCAAAGAGCGAGTTCCCGGCATTACCCCACCTGATCTCCACCGATTCATACTGTTAAATATAGCAGCGTTCATGTAGCAACTTGTTCTCAATTTTCTTGTTAATATTGTTGTATAAATTCTTACTTTTTAGGTTTGATGCATTGATGGAGATATTGTTTTATTGCATGATAATGTGCCTGCCCCTATTTTGACGGAAGTCCTGTTAAACCTGCACATAACTGAATGTAATTTTACAGCTTGATATAGTACATCTGGAGGTGGTTTCGGAGACGTGTTCTTTTGGTTATGTACAGACACACAAGCCATCTCCGAATAACCAACGTCTGGTTGACCATATAAAGACCTCGAGCGCAAAGTGTGCAAATGCGTCTGCGAAGGCTTTGGGCAGAGCAACTTGGAGCTTTTAACGGCTTTAATAAGAGTGGATCTAAAGGACAGAGGGCATTAGGGCCAAGACAAGTGGCAGAAAGAAAAAAAGGGGAGTCTGCTGGGACTTCTTCCCAAGGATAAGAGCTCCATTTGGGCTTGGTAGACGCCCAAAGCCCTGGGAGACGCTTATAACTGTCGCCGGAGGAGGGACGGCACACGAGTCTGGGTTATTCATTTGTACTGTTTTCGCTAATTATTTGGAGTTATAAAAAATAAAAAAAATAATGCTTACGCTTCTGTTGACAATTAAAAAACATAACACAAAGTGAGATTTTATATCACTTTTTTATTTCTCATTTTTATGCCAATATTGCAAGTTTTTTTTCTCGTTTTTTTTTTCTTCTTTTTAATGACATACAGATTTGAGCATGATCTGGAGCTGCAATATGTACAAAAAACAAAACTAACGTTATGTTATCAAAAAAAAACAAAAAAAACAAACACAACCGTCCCCTTTTGTTTTGACGTTATTGCTAAATGTTACAAACGGCACAGGTTTCTACCATCAGCAACCCTTTGAGCACTGAGTATACTACCACAATGACACCTCTGCTTACCATTTACTAGAATAATACACAGATACAGTGAGAGTGAAAGGAGAAAGGAGAGGAGAGGGGAAAAGAAAAGGTGATCCGACTGTAGCGAAGCTAAGCATAACAGGCTTCATGTTAAAAACAAAAAAAAGGGAGGGGAAAGGGGGACTCCAAATGTACATACATAAACATGAGCGGTAAAAGAGTGAGGATGAAATGTGTGTGAGAGAAAAAAGAAAAGGGTTAGCGCTCTGTAGTGCAAACAGCCCCAAATAGTCTTAAGGAGAAGTAAGGCTGAGTGCGACAGAGAAGGGCTCCACACTCCTTTTTTTTTTTTATTTGTTTAAAGCTGCCTCTCACTCTGCCCTGTTTTTTGTTTAGCAGTGCATGAAAACTACATTATAAAAGACATTTGGCATATTAGAGGATACATACATTGTTCAGAGCTCATTATAAAAAAAAAAACAAACAGCTGCTTTTGGAAGAGTAAAAACAAATATGAACAGACACACACACACACACAAAGAGAAAGAAACCGGTTAAGATGTTTTGTAAAAAAAAAAAAGCATCGCTAATGAGATGGCGTTCCTCTCTTTGTCGCCAAGCGTGCGTTTTTTTTCAAGAAGGCATGTAACATTTTGTTGACCCCTTTTGATAGTTTCCTCCCTATCTCTCTTAAACGTTTTAAGAGAGAAATAAACTGTAAACCAGCTCAGATTGTCAAGGCGACACATTTTTTTTGTTTTTGTTTTAAAAAGCATGCATCACCCCCCCCCCCCCTTTTATTAGTTTTGTGACAAAGCTGCTCTGTTCAGACTCGCTTGAGGAGACGTAAAGGAGCCGGGGGCGGTTAGCCATAAGAGGAGACCAGCATGTAAACAAAAAACAAAAAATATCCTCGAGGGGGGGAACGGGGGTGTGTGATGATGCTAATGCAGAGGCTATGTAAAAAAAAAAAAAAAAAAAACTTGCTGAATTTAGAGCTAGTAGAAAACACACTACAAATCTACAGTTAAGATTTTGTGACCTCCATCCTGCAGAGTAAAGGGTTCAGGTTGACCTGCAGAGTTCAGTGTTGAAGGAGCGCAAATATCTGACGCTACACTGTCACTGCTGCTGCACCAATACAGGAAGTGGCCTCTTTCAGAAATAAAAAAACAAAACACTCCCAGGCCAACCTAGGCAGCACGGGCAATAATGCACTTTTTTTTTTGACATAAGACAAGGGGGAGACTTTGTACCAATAATTTAAAAAATATTACAATATAAAACATTTAACATTAACAGGTGGGGCGAGGGTGGCGGCATAACTTAATCATTTTTTTTTTTTTTACATTGAAAAGGGGTGCAAGCGAATCCTTTTTTGTTCCTATTTCAAGGGTTTTTGTTTGAAGGAAAACACTTCATTAAGCAGACATTCAAGTTACAGTATTGTTCTCTTTTTTTTTTCTCCCGGAAGTGTGTATACAGTTGTACTGTAATACTAAGATCACAAGTATTGCCTTTGAATGTTTATCCACAATTATCATCAGACATTTGGATCCTGGTGGAAGACAGAAACACCCCATGAATTTTTCTTTTTTGGAGAGCAGTTTGAAATGGAGCGAGTCTGACTCAATATTCCATTACAGCAACTACATACATACAGTCACACACACATACATACACACATACAGACACTCACACACACATATATTTGCTGGCTGGTGAACTAGTGCTCAGGCGGACAAAAAAAACGATGACCTGTACAATATTGCTGTTCTGTTTGGAAAATGCACATCTTCAATAACACACATTTAGAAGGCCTTTATACTCCTACAGGAGACGCGGTCGCCATGAACACGGATGAGTGCAACTACTCGACAATGTACACACGCTTTGTTTTTCTGCAAAGATAATAAACCACAGATTTTTTTTTTTGTTGTTGTCGTTGAAAAAAGAAGGCTGAAAAGAGCTTTTACAGCGCTCGTGTACCAAAGAGTGAAAAGGTGCTGGGCACCGCATGAGAATAAAAAACGGGCTTATTGTACTTGTACACCGACAAAAAACAAACGAAGGCTTGAGAGATCCTCCGGGAAGGCTGCTTCGCTTTGCATGATAAGGTGGAGCCGCAGCAATGAGCCCAAAACAGCAGAGCTCCCGTGATAAAGAAGCGAGGCTTGTTTTTTGTGCTACGCACACAGGTTTTCTTCCAAGGTGAGTAAACAGCAGAGAAGAAAAAGATGTATTTTTTATGTAATTGACGTTATCGGTAAGGCCACATCGAATTGAAAAGTCTTTTTTTTTTTGGAAGTTAAATGCCACCAGAACTACAGCACACACTGGAAGACACCTCGCTAGTTTCACTACATGATGATACGTTACAACCGATAGAGCAACAGATATTAGATATGTGAGACTGTGTACATGGTAAGAATATACAGTACTAAGGCTATCCTTTTTAAGTCGCGTTACATTAGTTTGACTTGTTCTCGTGGAAGTCTACTTTTTCCATGTATTCTGCAGATGTTGCTATGGCTCCATGTGAGATGTACTGACGTGTATACTTTCCAAGAAGGAGACATAGCGTAGCACATAGAGTATTGCAGGCAAGGCAGAGGCGTTGCTTAAAGCTTTTCTTTTTAAAGACTTCATAAAAACCAATGATAAAAACATAGGCCCTCTGAGGTTATTCCCCAATTTAAAAAAACAACAAAAAAACAACCTTCTCTTATGTAAAATAAACAACCCAGACTTCAGATTTTTTTTTCCCCAACAGAAGAAGTATCAAAACAAAAGAGTTCAATCCGAAAGACTGAAAAAAGCAGGCGTTTGTAGTTAAGGTCGCAATAACATACAGGTTGGGATTTTGGACCTCAAAAAGGGGGGAAAACAAAGCCCAAGCTCAGAGGAAGAATAGAAACTATTTGGTAACAAAAGTGTACTATATGTTTAATACAAAAAAGGTATGGAGAAAAATGTACCTTTACTAAAGCTTATACAAGATCCTTGGTCCATAAAAACTATGTTATCGTCACGTTTTATGTGTGTCCCTCTGCGTCCTCGCGCTCCCTCCGACAACAATACATCCAGCCCCCCCTTTTAGGAAATCAAAATAACACAAAACAAAAAGGAATAATTATAAAACAAGTGGTGGGAGGGGGTTGGGAGGAGCAAAAATATACTTTTCCTTTCGAGAGATTTTTTTTTTTTTTGTACACGGTGGATGTATTGTTGTTGTGGTTTTTCCGTTCTCACAGCCGTAGAAAGGTGCTGGTGCTCCGAGCCTGCAGGAATTTCACTCATTCCAAACACCAGAACTGGATAGGCAGGTCCCTAAAGTAACCACAGGAGAGGGGGGCGGGGTCAAGGAGCGCTTATTCCCATTGGCTGACAGCGTTGTGATGTCACTCCTCCTTCAGATTTCCCCCCTGCGTTCGCTCCTTTTAAATCCCGCCAATTTTTTTTTCCATTTCAGCTTCTTTGTATCCAAAAATTAATACGCAGCACTTTAGAGTGAGTCAGTCTTTGCTTATTATTTCCCGTAGTCTTTATATACCTTGTGGTACATTTCGCTCTCAAGGCATATCGTATGTGTGTGGCCCCCGTGTGTGCGTTAGGAGACCACGGCCGCCGCGGCGGCGGAGGACGAGGACGTGACTCCGGCGTTGGAGGTGCTGTTGGGGCCGTAGACGCCGGGGCCGGCCTCCTGGCTGTTGTTGCTGAGCAGGCTGGAGCTCCCGGCCCGCAGGATGGCCCCGGCGGCGCTGCAGTGCGGCCGCGGCCCGGGCTCCGGCGTGTAGGTGAAGGTCAGTGTGGTGGAATAGATGATGCCGTCGTTCCTGACCAGCGTGACGGGCACCTGGACGGGCTGCCGCACCCAGCGCCAGCCCTCGCGGAAGGCGGAGATGTCGGGCACGACGCACAGCATGCTCTCCGCACACCTGTAGAGGGTTCGGGTGGGAAAGAAACAACACAAGAGTGATGATAAAGTGTCTACGATACAAAGACATGGGTCACTTTTTTAATTTTAAACCGATTATGTATATAAAGTAGGAGGGAATTATGAGAACTAGCAAATATCGCAAATACCGTATCGTATCGTCCCAAAGAAGCGATATAATAATATTGTATCGTGATGAAACTTGTGATTTACACCCCTGCAATTTACTTAATCACACTGATTCAAAAATCTTTTAAAAATCCAATATTGCCATAAAGCAGAGCTGTTCACTGATTTGACCACACTCTGACATCTGACGGATGAGAAATTGTCATATCGCCTAACCCTGAGTCTGTTATACTTAAGTTCAAATGTAGATCCCAGCAGAACAGAGACTCTTATTATACATGAAGCCACAATAACATCTCAGAGGTCATAATTAAGCGCGATTACCCTCGTTATATATATTTGTATAAACTTTCTGTCCCCCCAAATTTCATTTTGTGTATATATATATTTTATATATCTTTGTTACTAATTATTGTTTATTTATATATATTATTTTATTTATTTAGTTTACTCTGTTTTTGGCTCTCTTATGTGTGTGGAGAATGTGTTCTGTGTTGAGGGTAAGTTGGAAAAGAGGGTACATATTTGTATTATGCTCCTTAATCCTTGATTGTTTGATCCTTTGGAAATCAATAAATATACTCTTTAAAAAAACAAAAACATGTCAGAGGTCTGCAGCGCTGCAGTCAGGGAGGTCCCACTGTTTGGCCGACAGCGGTCATTCTGGACCTTCATGTTCCTCCGTCGTCTCTGATGCTCGGTGGGTGGTACGTATAAACACACAAAACGTTATCTGTACTATAAAAGCCAAGTGCTAAATGTCATTTTACAAGGGTGTAACATTGCAGTGCCTTGGCTCTTAAAATGTTTTTGGCTCATTCGAAGCAAAATAAGCGCCGCACAGGTCTGAAGAAGGAGGATCGTACAGCTCGACTTCTACAATTCAGGCCATTAGGCATTCACGGGATCTGCAGCATCAAGTCTGACAGAGAGCATTTTGAAAGCTTTTATTCGTTTAAAAAAATGCACTCCTAACTTATTCATATCTCCATTATATGCATTCAATTTAAAGTCCATCATTTTCTGTGACTGTATGATGCCTAATAAATCCATAAAATTAGTCGTAATGGACAATTTATATGCTAATAAGGAAAAAGATAAATTCTGGCTAGACAATGGATCTTATTTCCAAGAAATGGAAAGAGTTTGGTGAATTACAGTGTGCATAAAAAAGTCAGAGGCAGGGGGGAAAAAACAATACATTTACCTAGAATCAGGTGACCTTTAAGAAAAAATGAGAGACACACCTGTACATGGTCTCAGCCTCGACGTCTCCGAACCAGACCCGCAGATTTGGAGTGAAGTTCTGTCCCGTCAGCTCCAGCATGGCGACGTCGCCGCCGCCGTTAAGCTGCAGACAAAAAAAACATAATTTAGTACGTCGACTACAAAAGCTCAACACAAAGCTTCTGTCGGGGGGGTCGGCGTCTACCTGTAAGCTCTCTACCACAGGCACGGGGGTGACAGGCGAGTGGACGGGGCCCATGCCCTCGTAGAAAGTGTATTCAGCCTTGTCTGTGCTGATGATTGTCCAGGAGGCGCCGTCGTTGATCATCTCCTTGTTTGGTTCCTTTGGGCATGGAGTGGCCTGGCAGAGGGCGGAAGGAAGAAGAGGGGAGACGTGACCTTTATGCACAACGGGGGGCAGAGATAACCACCAACAAGTGCACCCAATCAAGACTCAAGACTGCAATCAAATGTCCCTCTTTGGCTTTACGACCATCTAAATGAGTAAAACTTCCCCCGTACAGTATAACAAAGACCAAGAACAGATGCAGGATTGAGCCAAAATTCGCTTTCAATTTCGCTCCCAGATTCAGAAAGCTAAAGCAATCATCCTCAATCATCTGTGAAGATTAACTGGATCTCTGAGGGTGAAGTGACCTGTATACACGAAGGGGGATGTCAGATGTAAAAAAAAAAAAAAAAAAAGGTGTGTGAAAACTAACTTGAAACTGGATGATCCTTTCTTGGGAAAGGCACAGGTACATGCGTTCCGTGTCCTTCAGGTAGAAGGCACACTTGTGGAGCTGGGAGACGGGGTCGTCGGCGTCCAGCAGCGCCGTCTGCTTGTCCACTTTACGGATGATCTGATGGGGGGGGGAGAAAGAGAGAGAGAGACAGGGATTAGACGACTGGAAGATAGATGGGAGAATGGAGAGCAGGGGGAAGGACAGGAAAAAGGAAAACGAGGAAGGAAGTCAGAAGGAAAGAGAAAAGACAGGAGATAAGGGTGGAAGGAAAGCAGAAAGATGGACAGGAGGAAGGCAATAAGAAAGCTCAGTGGGTGCTTATTCAAATCACTAATACTTGTACAACTATAAAGGAACAGTAGACTAACTTTGTCAGGTTCTTTGGACAAACATACGTTTGGTACCTGATATTAAAGGAACAGTTCCACATTTTGGGAAATATGCTTATTCACTTTATTGCCAAGAGTTAGACAAGATGAAGATTGATTCTTATATTTGTCTTTTAAAGGGCGGGTCCATCTGCGTTCTGTCCTGTATTTTCTAATGGAAACGCCCACTCAGCCGTTTGGAAATAACTGAAAGGGTTAGTTTGGATTTGAAGTGGGGTTGTATGAATACTCCCGCGTTCTGCGAGGTAAAATTACTGTTTTGTGAATGTAGTCTGGTGGCTTAGAAGAGAGCGATATAACGACTTCAGTTCCTCGTCAGAAAGGGCTGTCTGATGGCGAGGTAAAGCGGCTGTGGACGGCAGCAGCAGAAAAAAATATTTTAGTTTATTAGTTTAAGTGTACGCTACATTTAGAATATTTTCACCGCTTTACCTTGCCATCGGACAGCCTTTTCTGAACTGAAGCCGTCATACTGCGGTCTTCAAAGCTACAGACCAGACTACATTCACAAAAACAGTAATTTTACGTCACAGAACACGGGAGTTGCTGGTCTACCGCTGCATAGATCGGTTTGTTTGTTAGTGTTATTGTGTGACTTTAGGATCTGAACTAACGCGAGGTCCACACAGCAGAACATTGCTTAGCTTCCGTGCCGGTACTCCTGTCTGCTTCCTCAAACTGGGAGCGTGCCGACCGCCATCTAAGTTACTGTATGTAACGTTAATACACTGAATATAAGGATGTATATATACTGTACATGTTGCAGCGTCATCATGCAGAAACCTACGTCAGGTCACGTGGGGAAATAGCATTTTGACGCTAAAACATACACACTTTGACCAAATTTGAATGTTCGGATTTGAATACATAAGGAGCACCACTGGAAAGCTACAGAATTATATAAAAAAAAAACTAAAAAAAAAAAATGGACCTGCCCTTTAAAGAGCTAGGAGATGGTAAGCTTAGCTTAGCGTACATACATTAGCCTGGCTCTGTCTAATGGTAACTTATCAGCACCTCTAAAACTCACTAATTAACACGTATCTTGTTAGTTTGTATGTTTGTTTGTTTGTTTAATCCTTACAAAAACCAAAGTGTAAAAGCTGCTTCCAAAAAATGTTGAATTATTCCTTTAAGATAAAGACTACATAAACATCTTTGTTTATCCAATGCAGATTTTCTTTGCCGGAAATTTGTCTCATGTGTCCCAAAATGTCAAACTGTTCCTTTAAATAATCCCTATTTGCAACGATTTTGGTGTGTCTTCAAGTTTCTCTTTCTGTTTTGATCTTTCTAATCTCAAATGATGCGTTCTCTTTCTTTACCAGTCTGGGCAGGGCCATGCCGGTGACAGAGCAAACCAGCTTGACTGTCTGGCCGTAGTGGATGTAACCGTCTCTCACAGTGAACTCTTCTCCTTCTGACTCCTCGTCATCCACTGGAAACGCACAGCGCAGGGGAGAGAAGAAGAAGTCAGTCAGTCAGCGCAACGTGTTCTCAAACCCACATTCAACCAGTCAATCCCCCTTTCTTCATTCCTGATGAATCAGCTGTGTAATTACAGCGTGGGTTACATTTACAATGAACAGACATGAAGACAAGCTGTCAGCCCACATTCCTCACGCTGAGCCTCTGTACGGTGAAAAGCGTTACTAAATGTATTTGTGCTTGTGTTGCAGCAGCTGACTGACTGACACTCACACAGGTGGATGTAGAAGGCGCCCCACTGCTGAGAGCTGGCGTGAAAGTTTCCGCCCTCCACGTGTAGATAGCGCGTGCTGACTGTTTGGGACCGAAGCCGGTTGAACAGCGCCACCTTGGTCCCTGATGCGATGCACACTGGGGACAAACATAGAGAAGAACACACACACACAGTTACATAAAGACACCAAACAGGACATGTTGTTTACATGTCCGCAGGAGGAGGTGATGTGTACTCTACAGGTGGGCTACATGTGACACAGCTGGGTTACTGGACACTCAAGTGAAGCTACACTGCCCTCTAGTGGTTGGAAATATAATATCATAATACTGTTATAATACTACAGACATATCTTTTTAGATTCTTCATTTATTGCCTTAGTTTTTAAGTCTTAATCATTGGTTTTCATACTATTTATATCTCTTGTGTCTATTTATTCTAGTGACACTTATTTATTGTGACATTTTATTGTCTGTTGTTGTCATTTTTAGTCTTGCAAAATTATATTTATTGTTGTCTATTTTTTTTTTTTTTGTCTGTGCTGTTTTAATGTTGCTCTGTGGAGCACTTTGGGATGCATAATTGTATGAAAGGTGCTATATAAATGAAGTTAAATTATTCTGATCAATAATAAGAATACTGATAATAATAAGCTATTATTACAGCACCTTTCAAAACAAAAGTTACTTTACATTACATAGGAAACATAAAAAATGTAAGTAAATAAAGTAAAAGTGTAATAATTAAATAAAAGTAGAGAATTGAAATGGAAGAATACATAAGAATAAAACAAGCTTTAAATAAAAGTCTGAATTCCATAGTTGAATAAGTGAATAAATCAGCAATATATACATATAAATAAAGATTAACATTTTAAAGACTGAAATGCACAAGTGCAACTGTGTAAATACATAGATTATGTTAAAAAAAATTAACAGTAAACATATACAGCAAATTCTAAATAAACTAAATAAAGTAACGGTGCAATAAATAAATAGTAAAGAAAATAACAGTAGAGAAATTAAATAGAATAAATTACGTAAGACTAAAACAAGCTTTAACAAGTCTGAATTTCACAGTTAAATAAGTGAATACGTTAGCTGTATAAAAAGATTGTATGGACATTTTGAAGACTAAAATGGGGAAGTGCAACTGTGTAAATCCATAACTTACTTTCTTTAAAAACAGTGCGCTTTTATACCTTTTAAGTGCCTCCTTTTTATTATTAGATTATATAGATTTATTTCGAACATGTAACAAACAACAAGAAAAACAAAACAAGAATTATAACTCAGATTCTAAATAACCTAAATAATTAAATAAATATTATATTTTTACAGTTTTTATGCATCATATATCTGGAACAAAACTGCAAGTCCGGTACTGTAACTTTTATTATTGTATTTTATTCCTGTCTTATTCTATTTTAGCTTGTTTTCGTTCTCTTGGATATTAAGTGACTGTTTTTAATTGTATTTGAATGTCCTTTTATAATGTGTTTCTTTTGCACTTTGTCCCGATACTTTTGATGTTTCCTGTAAAGCGCTTTGAATTGCCTTGTTGCCTATATGTCTGAAAAGGCAGAAGTAAACACTTATATTGTCCCGCCCCTTTCTATAAATATAAATAATGAACTTAATGTTTATCACGTATACACATAAATAATCATCTTAATATAAAAAACAATAACAACAACAACGGACGTCATAGTCCCGAGAGAGAGACAAGACTTTTATGTTTATTTTTTGTTCTTTATGTCCCTTTTTTTTTTCTTTCCTTTTTCTTATTCCTTTAGGTTAACGTGTCTGTGTTGACATTTTGTCAATTTTGCCTCAGAGCCTTAAATAAAGGTCCCACCAATATTCTCACCTTAACTTAAGATTAACTTAAACATAATCATTTTAAGTCCTAAGGTTGAACTTTCCACTCATTAGCTCAAGTGGATCCATCATACTTTCAATTATGATGTTAAATGAATGGTGTCCATAATTGAGACATTATCACACATTGATTTTTTTACATCCGTGCTGCTGCTGTCAGACGTGAAATCTATCGCGATGACGGAGATTTGACTGAAGAATATACCCAAACACACACACACACGCACACACACACACACACACCACAGTTATTGAAACTCCCACGACCATCAGAACTCATCGGTCTCCCCGGGCCGCCACGAGTAGCGAGTAACTCACAGTCAGCGTTTTTGAGGGACTGCTTCTTTTTGGAGGGCTTGGAGATGACTTTGATCCTCTTGCTGAGGAAGACGCCGATGTCAGCGCTGTTGCCGTAGAACATCTTGACGGACAACATGAAGTGCTTTCTCTTGTCGGAGTCGGATATGTACAAGGTTTTGGCTGTGCAATAATTCTGGGTGGACATGGTGGTGGTGGGGGGGGCAGAGGAAGGAGAGAAATCAGAACACATTACATCTTTTTTTTTTTCTGCTGTACAACGTTTCCTGCAAAAGACACATATAGGTCATCGCTGTCAACAGAAAAATGGTTGGAATTAATAACCTTCAAATGCACTGAAGGCAAATGACAGACTTCCTGTGTTATTACTGTAAAGTGCCTGAAGGGAAGGTGTGTAGCCGTGTCAGCTTCTAGTGAATAATTGCATGGTTTTGTGTGACAGAGTGACACTGTGTGTGTGTGTGTGTGTGTGTGTGTTTGTGTGTGTGTGTGTGTGTGTGTGTGTGTGTGTGTGTGTATGTGTTGTACCTTTCCCTCTAAGTTAAGCTGTTGCATTTCTTGGTCGCTGTTGCCGATGCCGATGAAGGCGCAGGGCTGCGACTCCTGCTCGGAGCAGCCGTCTCGCTCCATCTGCTCCTTCTTTTTCTTCCAGCCGCTGCCCATCAGGTAAACGCAGGGAGGAGGGCAGAAGAACCTGGAACACAGGCACATAATATTCATCAAACTCCTGAAAGACACGCCGTTTTCTCCTTCACCGTACTTTCCTCCCGGGGGGGTCACAATTCTCCCGTATTTCTCCCGATTTGTGGCAAATTTTCACACTTTTTTTCCCTCCTTTTCGTTATCTCAACCCGTTTCTGGAACTGAACAGCGTGCATAATCCCTACCGTTTCCACCCGGACGTCAATACGGCTACACCAAATGTCGTTTCCCGGCGGAAGAGAGCAGTCTACGCTCGCGACACAGCGCCGTTTGAGCTCATGTTTAAGCTTTGCTCCCCACAGCGTGCAGCGCCCAAAAGTTGGGCTTTGCACGACGCAGCGAAACGGCGCTGTGCGAACCGTTAGAAATAACTGGTTTCAGAGTGCCGTTGTCGCGTTGTGTCTGAAAGGGCCTTCAGTGAGTGAGAGAAGGAGAGAGAAATGGAGAATACTAAGAGAAAGAGGTACTCAAGCAGGAGCAAAAATAAATAAAAACTGATGAATCTTAGTTTATGTTAGTGATTCACACACCAAGTTCACATCAGAGGGGCGAATTATTCAGTTTCTTTCCTGGGAGTTAAAGGTAAAGTCAAAAGTTTAACATAAAAATGTGCTGCTGTTGCAGTCTCCTTATTATTTTTGTTATTTTCACTCTTTTAAAGTCACCAGAATGCAGGAAACAATTTTTCTAAAGGAGGACCCACAGACCCCCCCCCCCCCCCAGTTTTGTTTTGAAATATTCCCTTGATATTCACTTAAGCATCTGCAAATGCAAAACCTCTTAAGTGGCTACCCGTTCAGCTGTTAATATAAGTGTGTTTTCAATCCACTTGCCTGGATGAAAAAGAAAAATCTGCATGACTGGCAAGCATGCTTGGAAAGTTTGAAGGCTTTAAGATCAACTTGAGGTAAAAAAAAAAAAAGTCAAACCTATCAACAGAGTAATCATATTTTTTTGAAAAGCACATTTCAAGGAAGCGAACCACGGGACAAAACAAAGTGTGACATCTCTTTAAAGACAGTGTGCATCTGTTGATTTACACCAGAAGAGGGCAGACCTGAGCTACGCTTCCACAAGACAGAAGTCAGAAGCTTTTTTTTTTTTTTTTATCAACATACTGTTATATACAATTGAACTAAGCACTCTTTCCTCGAGCTGTCGAGCCTAATTTAGCAGATGTTAACATGAGCGGCGGTCCAGCGTGAAACTGATCTCTTGAAATAAAAAATTTCCATTTCAGGAAGTCGTCATTTTCTTGCTCTTCTTCCCCTTGAAATACTCTACTAACGTCAAGGAACAGGAACTCCCATTAAGAGTTTCAAAACGTGAAATCGAGTCATCGCTGAACCAAAACTTCAAATAAAATTTCATGTGCGTCAGCGAGGAGCTGGAAAGCGACCCATTTCGCAACACCGCTGTCTGCCTCTGTGGGTGTTTGTCTACTTTCACCTCCTATAAAAAGCACAGACAGAAGAGAGAGAGGCAGCTACAAAGAGGGAGACGGCACATTTTTGCATTCTCCGTGCACCCACTTTCTCGGGCTCCCTTGTTAGGATACGTAGAAGCAATCAGAGGTGCGAGACATGAACACGGAGGGGCTTTGCAGGCCAAAGGATGTTGAAACTCTGATATGCACACAGAGGCAGAAAGCCTTCGGCTAAACATTCAGACACTTGTCTGCGATCCAGCTGGATGCTCTATCGGTTACAGATACTGTGGTTTTTAAACTGCAGTTTGAGCATCGCATTGAGCAACTCTGACACTGAACCTGTACAAGCATGCATGTGACAGTGAGCGTTTGAATGGCTCCTCTCGCCGGTGTCACTTTAAACTGCACAAGACGGTTTACGATTTATCTTGGAGGAATTCGTCTCCGACCTTCCTCCGTCTTTCTCTCTCCCGTCGTGCTAAAAAGTCTCCGAGGTGTCTCGGAGTTGGCCCTGCCGATTCGCCGAGAGATAGGCCCTGATGAGATCGCAAGCAGCGCCGCCGCGGCTCGGGGCCAAGAAAACAGGAGGAGGATGGAGAGCTGAAGAGAGTTGCATAATAAGCGAGAGAGAGAGAGAGAGAAGAGAAAGGGCGGGGGGTGGGGGGAGGAAAAAGCTATAAAAAGTATGAGAGTGAGAGGTAAAAAGGTGAGAGCAGAGTTACAGGAAGGGTTTTGAGGAAGAGAAGATGAGTCGCAGAGTTCAAGAGAGGGGAAAGTCATCACCCTGCCACTCGCATGGAAATTACACCAAAGAAAGACATCAACTGGTTCCCTGTGTGCTCTCGTCCTTGAACCCTTAACACCTAAATGCTCCACGGTTTCACCAGTACATCCCCCCCCCTGGGAGACTTTTATTCCCATCGCCCCTAACTCCCCCTCCCTCCGCCTTCACCTGAACGTGGCCTCACACAGGAGGTCGCCACACGTTTCCTCCTCTGACCTCCTGTTGATAAGGGGGGGGGTCAAGGGTCGAGGTACCCACGCTGCACGGAGGAAAGCCGGAATGTGCGTTTTGCATTCACTCCTTAGCCCGTTTCCCCCCGAGTGACAAGCGTTACCTCTCCATAAACCCTTGTAGTGAAGGGCCAAGTTTGTGTTTGTATGTGATGCTGATAATAACTCCTTTTAAGGCTGTTTGCAATCAGCGTACTCAACAATAGGTCAGCGTGTATAAAGGTTTCACAACAGTCCATAGTCTGTTTGGCTAATCAGAGTGAAACTGATACTTTTGTTTTGTTTTCTATTTAGTCTGATTCGGGTTTCACGGTGCACAAATTAAAGCGGACCAAATGAAAAAGATAATTAGCCGAGGGGGCGTGTACGAAGGAGCGGATTTATCTCCTTCGTCTCGAGAGCTGCCGCATCTATGCAGAGAATCGAAGACTTTATAAACGTTGGGGCTGTCCCGAATACAATCTCTTGGGCTTCGAAGCTTCGTTGAGAAACATTCGAAACTATTCGAAGCTTTGCGGCGCAGCTGACGTGTTCTTCAGTTCGTCTGTCTCCATCTACCCCGTTTCTGTAGATTAAAATGGATTTGGCTTGTGTAAGCGCCCTTAAACTTCACTCATAATAAGAGGTCGACGCATTCACACAAGTGACTTTTTACTCCGTATTTGGAAAAACAAACAAGCAAGGAATCAAAATTGGAGTGAGACACGACAAATGGTCCAAAAAAAAAAAAAAAAAGGATTATAAAAAAGCCGTTCTTTTACTTTAAAAAGGAATATTCGTCATATCTGTTTAAGGCTGCAGCCAGCAGATGCTTAGCGCATAAAGACTGGAAACGTGGGGGAAACAGTCGGCCTGTTCCCGGCCAAGAAATAGTCTGGCACACAACCCTCCCGTAAAACCACATTTCAGTTTTTGTACAGATTAAACAAACAAGATATAACGTGTCAATTAGTGAGCTGTAGAGGTGCTGGAAGGTGGACTTTGTTGCCTTTTTGCTGCTGTTCCTGGTTATAGCTTCATATTTATCGAACGGACAAAAAAAAAAAAAGTAGTGTCGACTTTCTTTCAGCGAGAAAGCAAATCGGCATATTTCCCGATATGATGAACTATTCCTCTGAGACTGAGAAGAAATCAGTCTTGTGAATGTGAAGTGTTAATCCTGCACTGGAGAGTGAGAGGGAGCCAGACAGATTACAGGGTGCATTTTCCATCTAGGAATCTGTTTTCAAAAACCTTCTCGGCCTTATTTCATTTTCTCGAATCCGACAATGATTATCAAGGCCTGAAGAACCAGGGGAGGTGAAAAAAAAAAAGCCGTTGTTTATGTCTCACTCACCTTTTCTCATTGCCGTAGGATTTCTGTGCAACTTTTGCGTGCAGGATCATGACAGTTTGGTCGCCTCGCTCCTTCAGGTAATTCCTCATCGCTTCTCTGCGGGGTGAAAAGAGGGAGAAAAGATGCTCATTAACAAGGTGACGCAGCAGACGAGGCGAGGTGATATTGGGTGCGTTGAAACTTAAAGCTGACGCAGAGGGAGGGGGTCGGCGCGGGGGTCACCGCGTGTCGTCGAGCCGGTTTCGAAACCTTTCACTGTTAAGTGTGAAGTATGGAATGAGAACATACAGAAACACACACACACATACAGTGCACTCGCAGTGACCTCTGGAAAGCCTCAGAGCCTGCACAGTTCTGCTCGCCAAAAAAGCTATGTTCTCCCCCAGCTGGGTCCGTTTGAGGTGGGGGGGTGGGCTGTTAATGACCGGCGCAGAGGGACAGTGAGGAGCACGGGGGAGAAGAGAGGGGGGGGGGGGGGGGAGAGTTGCGGAGAGGGAGGTAACGAGAGAGGAAGGAAAAAGAAAACACCAGAGCCGCAAAAACAAAAACAACAGAGCTGAGCTCACCAGCAAAGATTCCTCATCTCGTGTCCAAAAATGTTGCAAGGACAGCCGCACACTCCAATTACTTCTGTCAACCCTTCCACAACTCCTTTACTCTAAATTAGTTTAATTATTTGAGGGGACCAGGAGAGCTTAAAGCTGGGCTGAAAAGGCAAAGAGGTCAAAGATCAGACTCGGATGCGCAATTAAGACGCGCGGGCATCGAAACGCCGCGACCCCGATCGGCGCACACGCACAGATGTCAGTGACACCTGACACGCCGGGCTTCCCACTCAGACAGCTTTCCACTCTGCCACGCAATACTGGGCCGCACGCTCGGGTTAGACGGGGCCTTTGTTATGAAAAGCAAGGGGCCCCTCACAGTGTGTGTGTGTGTGTGTGTGTGTGTGTGTGTGTGTGTGTGTGTGTGGGAGGGAGGTACAGAAGAGGAGGAGGAGGAGGAGGAGGAAGAGGAGGGAGGCCGGGAGGGATTTTGGTTTATCCATTTCATAACGGACTGGGAAGCGTTTTATTTCTCGCCTCACTGTGCGATGAGACAATTATTTTTTTTTGAGGGGTAAAAAGCTGCAATTTGAGACTCGAAGCAACACAAAATTATGCTCCGTTGTTTATTCAGTGTGTTTTCTAAATTACTGGTCGCCGACAGCAACCGAAAATGAAATCCTAGAATTCCAAACACTTGAGGCCGATCCGATGCAGTCTGATACCATTTACGCACCACATGGAGAAAATTATTATTCTCTTCCTGAAATCAAGCCACGAGAAAAGGTGCGCACACACACACACAAGTCGAGCCTTTTCAAAAGTTTGATTGAAACTTATTCGCAAGGATGCGCTTCGCTACATTAAATGACATACCCTGCCTTTCGGGGCCGAAGTGAACGATACACTCACCAGTGTCAGATACAGACACGTTGAACCCCGGAGGGGGGGGAGAGGCAGCTCACAGCTATGATCGATTATATGGAGAACACACAGTCCAAAACCTGCTGATGTCAGGCCTGCAGGGCACGTGTCACTGGACACCTCTGATGGTGCCTGTGACCTGCAGGAAGGGTGACATCATAGATAAATCAACACACACTTTGTGGGTGCATGTAGTCATGTGGTATGCAGCTTAACCACTTGGGCACCTCGACGCTGTTATTTATTTAAGCAACGAGGTTGATTTTCTGAGCCTCGCACCGTAAATAAATGCATCACCCAATCACGCTGTGCGGAACGGGTAGAGTTGCACCTATATTTATGGATCGACAACACGGAGGCTCCCGTAGTTCAAAACAGGACGGCACACTTTATTACTCCTTTCAACCTCGACAAAGGCAGCGCGGACCAGATCCACTCCTTCCGTTCTTACCTTTCCTTTCACAATAAAAGCCCTAGACTTACAGTATAATATTCACAGGTGAGTATTTTGCATTTTCATGTCATTTATTTGTCACGCCCCCCGGTGTGTAAAGGCCTCAAGTTAAAGGGAACAGAACCGCATTTTTTCAATTTTTTTCTGAGATTTCATACACCAAACAATAGATCAATGAATCCAGACAATAAGCGACAGATTAATTGGTAATGAAAACCAAAATCAACTTTCCCATTTACTCCCAAGTGTGCTGATAACTAAACTGCGAAAACAACTATCCAAACGCCACCTTGCAACCTCCAATTATTACCTCGTTAAAGGTGCAGTGTGTAGGACGTGGTGGCATCTAGTGGTGAGGTTGCAGATTGCAACCAATTGGAAATTTTTCCCGTGTACCAAGCGTGTAAGAACAACGGTGCCAGCGTAAAAACGTGAACACGCGAATGGCCCTATCCAGAGCCGGTGTTTGGTTTGTCCGTTCTGGGCTACTGTAGAAACATGGCGGCCGGCTCCATGAAGAAGACCCGCTCCATAGATATAAATGGCTCATTCTAAGGTAACGAAAACACAACGATTATGCACTAATGAAAACATACTTATTAATATTATATTCCATTACTACCAATAGATCCCCCTAAATGTTACACACTGTTCCTTTAACCAATCCCCCCCACAAAAAAGCTAAAAGTTGAATCAGCCCATACACCTCTGGCTCTTTCATCAATGTCATCTTATACCCGGATCGAGGCGGTGAGTAAATATTCAAATACATTGCCGCATAGTTGTCTTCCGACACCAGAATCTCCCACTAGTGTTGGGTAGGTTTCGTGCGACAGCCCTGACTTGTGGTTAACACTGTATCACTGCACACCAAACCGTTCCAGACCACTGTGGCTAAGTTGGGGGAGAGACCATTCCCCCCCTGTCAACACAGAAATGCTTCACCATAAGATTAAGCTTTCACTTTCAGCGGTTCCTCACGTATTGTCATGTGCAATGCCCTCTTAAGCTTTGCTATCCACTTCACAGCTACCCCTAAATAACCTCTGAAAAGATAACAAAAGATGCCCCGCATGTGGCAACACTCTACTGAAACAGAATATGCTGGGATCAAATGAATAACATAAACCCAGCGGTGGGTCCATCTTTACAAACTTGTGTTGTGTAGCCAAGCATTGTTGAAACCCACACAATTTTTGATTCGATTCTAGCGGGGGAAGCCAAGGTTTACAAAAGATACCAAATATGTCAAAATGTGTATAAAATGATGCACTATAATATTTCCATCTGATGTCATGTTGCAGCCATAAAAATCGTGGCTTTGACTATTTTGAATAAAAAAAAGGAGACACAATATGACAATGTCATACAGATGGAAGAGTTTGTTTTTTAGAGGTGGGGAAATTCAGCGTGAAATGAAGACTTCAAGAGATTAAAAGCACATGCAAAAGAGGGGAAAAACACTAAAACAGGAATTAATGACAATGACACACCCGATATATAAAACGCATACAATGTAGGTAAATAAACTGTAGTCAAAATGACTGAGGCTTTTCACAGCATAACAGTTGAAAATATTAAAAAATATGTAGACGTATAGCCAGTTCATCAGCTAGACCAGCGTCTCCCAAACTTTTTTTCTGGGGACCCACTTTTTAAAAATGACAAACCATCGAGAACCAATTCTCCTCATCTATAAATCGTGAGAAGAGCAAATTTGTGCGTTCCTGACCATTTTTACTGCATTTCCGCATCACCTCATATTATCTTTAATACATAAACCATCCATTTTGAAGAGATATACGTTTGATAAATCACAACTTTTGTTTTATGCACATTGTTGAAAAAAACATATACACGTTAAATACTTAAATGAAAATAACTACATGCATTTAGGCGGAGTTAACGGGCTCTCGTTTTTTCAGTAAAACAAACACAATGTACGCTAGCTTTTCATATTGGATTCAATGTTATAAGTAGGCTACAATTATCAGAACAATACGAACATCCAGGCTCCCTCATGTGGCTCAAAGGTGTACTGCAGATAAAAAATCTTAAAACACGATGGAAAAAATTCTGCAAATTTATTTGGCGACCCTCATAAAATCTCCCGCGACCCACCTGTGGGTCCCGACCCAGTCTTTGGGAATCACTGATCTAGATCTAGCTAGCAAAAGGTAATTAGGGACAGTAATACAATAGAGAGTGGAAACACGGAATGGTTCCAGCAATGAGCGACAACGTCAAAGATCTTTTCAAATCGTAGACTCGAGACTTTATCGTCCCCACGGGGAAATTCCTTTTATGAGACGAAGTGACAGTTAGGGCGCTTTCACAAGCCCACATTTAGTCTGTTTTAATCGAACCCTGGTGCGGTTCGTTTGGGCGGTTGTGAGCGCAGTAATCGTACTCCGATGCGAACCAAAACAACCGGCCTGGGATCACTTGCGAGAGGTCGTCTTGGAACGTTTCCAAGCGAACCTTGGGAAGCGTCATTTGTTGAGATGGACACAAGTAAACGACAGGTTAACGCGCGAGAGAGGACTGACCTGGACTTCTGCAGAAGTCCGATGTTTGCTTGACATCTGGGCCGAAAAGAAGAAAAATTTGCTCCTTCGTAATCAACTTATTTTTTTATTTGAAAGTATCAACTTAACTCTGATTTGGACTAGTCAAACGGACTACGGCTTGTGAAAGCGCCCCCAAGAGAGCAAGATAGAGATTAGGTCTCTTTATGAGAGCCGAGGACGGGAAGGAGAAGTGAGAGAGACGGTGACCGGTGAACAGCTTAACTTCCTATGCAAGAGTAGCGTGCAGACAGACACACAAAATAACAACAATATGCATAAAAGGTAATATCAACATGCATATGTTGAACAGGATAAACCAAAAACACCCAAATACAAATATAACTAAAGGGGAAAAAAAAGGTGCAAACTGGGAAATCGATGCCCTATTTCATCAGATTTAACCAGAGACAGGAAGTTAGGGTAATGGGCATTTCAGTCTTAACTGAAACAGACCACACAAAAAACACATTCATTCACATGTAAAGCACACAACCTGGGACAAAAAATGGCAAAGCAGCCAAAGCAAAAAAAAATTACTTTTTAACTGCTAAGTTGGCGTTTTAGCAGCCACTGCATCCGAGCACATTTGTGCTGTAGGTGGTGGCCGTTTACCTGCCTTTTACAGTTAACTAACGAGACGCGTGCGCAGTTATTTAGGCCACATATGCAACATGCAGGTAATAAAAGCGAAGAGGAGCTGAACCGACGCAGCGCAGGAGCAAACAGGACACCGAGCAGAAGAGGTGATATGGAGCGAGGAAGAAAGATAGATAGTGAGAGATAAACACAACAGAGAGAAAAAAAAAAAAAAATGCATGTTCAGTGAGACAAAAATGTGCCAGACAGATTTACCAGAAGAGACACACATTCAACAGAAGGCACTACGGGGGTCGGCCGTGTGTGTGTGTGTGTGTGTGTGTGTGTGTGAGGTTAAGCCAGGCTACAGATGCAGCAGAGCAGACAGGCATCTGTCCTGTACATCTGCCACAGCGTCTACAGCAGAGCGGCCCTGTCACCAGACCCCCTGTGAACACACACACACACACACACACACACACACACACACACACACACAGTGGAGGGGCACACTAACACACACGTGCATTGTGAAATAGCTCAATTAAGATGATCAGACTGCAATTAGCGCGCGCCCTTGTGAATCACAAAAGGTAGATTACACACATCCGTAGCAGAGTCGGGCCTTTGGTAACCAGACTGCTCACCCTCCTTTTTAAATCTCCATTTGTGAATCTGGGAGCATCGTGACCTACAGACGAGCGTCTGCTCGGTGCTCGATGTTTGATGTCTGACTTCCAGAAGGCCCTTGTGAGCCTCTAAAACATAGCTGATAGGAAGTTGCCTAACACGACAGGATCTTGCGACAACTTGTACGAGATGTCAGCTCTGATGTTTTTTTACGACCTAAAAAAACAGTAGGAAAATAAGGTCACAGCGATGAAAGTGCATGTGGTCTGAAAGCCCACAGCATCAATGAGGGGGGGAAAAAAACAGTTTTAGCAGCCCGGGGGAAGCTTTTTGTAATTGTTTTTAATGAGAGTGAAGCGCTTCGTGCGCTGCTTTTGCGCTGTTAAGCGTCTCGAGTTTATCTGCTCTGTGCGCCTCGCGTTTTGAAAAAAAATTCAACTCAGAGCAGAAAAGCGCCCGACGTCATTAGCGTTTTTTCTCTCACTGCGGTGACTTTTTTTTTACCTGGAGCTTTATGACTACCAACCGTAGTTACCAAGATCTGAACAGAAAACAGCAGGAGGCAAATTAGTGCGCTACTTGAGATTTCGGGTAAGGGCCCTGACGCACCAAGCTCTAGTCTGCCGTGTTGGAGTTTTTTACGGCCGATTCAGCATGTTGAATCGACGGCGGAGCCCGTCAGTGAGAGAAGTCACTCTGATTGGCTGTTCAGCTCAAACGAATCAGTGCACGAGAAGAGAAACGGAGGTGAGGAGAGCAAGCCAACGAGTAAAGTCAAGAGGAAAAACACAAAAGGCTCTTCTTATTTTTCATCTTCATCTTCATCTGATCATTCCAACACACGGATATTTTCACAACAACATGACCGTCTGGAATGAAGCTAAGTGGTGAGTGAGAGCGGTGGGAAAATGGTCGGCAAATGCCGCTTTGTTTCATGTACGTATCATAACAACGGCTTGTATATATCCGCCGTCCGGGGTCTTCCAGATTCTCTTTTTGAATGATGAAGACAGACTACCGCCGCCTGCTGGTGTGGAGAGTTATTTCGTCTCACGCAGGCGCAGGACGTACGTGGTAGTTGGCCGTCGGCTGTAGTCTTTGCGGTGTGTTCGAGTGCAACTTTTTGGCCAAGACAAAGGCGACGTGAGGCGACGCAACTTGGTGGCCTTCGTAAACGCTAGTTCTCTGATGTCGGGTTGGTGTGTCTGGGCCTGAAGTTGTTTTTCATTCATTTAAACTGTTCTATTAACTATTTGGGTTGCGTACAGTTCATGTTTTGTATTAAGGTAACGTTAGCACTCATTTAGTGGTTGCTATAGCAACAATACAAAATAAAAAGAGCGCTCTGTGTGATCAGAGCCTAAGCTGACTTTGTGACAGCGAGGCAGGAAATTCACAAGTCAATCATTATCGACGGAAAAAAAAAAAATGCAAAAAGGAAATGATTACAGAACACAAGTGTGCAACTCCAGACCAAAACTGGGACAAATTAATGGTCATCGTGGGTTTTATTTTAGTCTGAATTTATGCAGTTTTTTGACAAAGAAGGCGGATCGCTAAAAGGCGGTTTCTATTGAGCGTTTCCATCTGAGGCCGATGGATTCTGCAGAGCCGGCCCTTCCCCTGTTGTTTGGGGAGAATAAGCCCTTGAAGGGGCGGCTCCCCTCGCAGAGAGGAGGCAGCTTATCCAGCCTGTATGCTCATGTGTTGTGTCTGTTTGTGTGTAGATCTGTCTGAATCTACGTGCGTACACGTCCGTGTGCGCTCATTTGCGGTGTGTGTGTGTGTGTGTCATGTATTGTATTTCCAGTCGAGTAGCCTTTCTGACAGGGCGGCCCTGCAGGACCCGGAGCTTGAGCTGCCCTAAAAAGCCCCTGCAGGAACGGCGCACTATTATAGCTGTCTGCGCTGCTGCCTGACGGAAAAAAAACGTGGGGCTGTTGTTGCCGCCGCGAGAACGGGGGACGAAGTGGGTGCGAGTGAACGTGCAGACATGAGGACACTGAGCCAGATACAAAGAGACACGACACCGTGATGCACACACACACAGACACACGCTACAGAAGTAGTGTTTTCAGCTGCTGGGTAAAGAGTGTTTTGTGTCCGTCATATTTTCTGGCCATCGAAACCATCAGACAAACGGAGGGGCCGGTGGAAGCCAGCGGACTGGCAGCACATGAATGAAGAGGGGGGACACATCAAAAGGTGCTGCTGGGGCCCCTTTTTTTTTTCTTTTTTTTCTCCAAAACCAATGCTCGGCTGTTCCAGGCAGTACGCAACCACTCATTTTCCCCGCCGAGCGACACGCGCAAAAGACGAGCACATGCACACACACAAACACCCGTTCCCAGTAACAAAGAGAAACACCAACGAGCAAACAAGTGCACACACACACACACACACACACACACACACACACACACACACACACACACACACACACACACACACACACACACACACACACAGACACACACACACACACACAGACACAGACACACACACACACACACACACACACACACACACACACACACACACACACACACACACGTCCAGAGGCAAGCCACAACATCCATCAGCGCTGTGTGTTCACCCAAATGTTGCTCCAAATGACTTGGAACAAACATGAGAGGAGCAGGAATAATCAAATACTTGCAGCGCTGCTGGTAGAAGCTGTGCTGAACGCAGCACAGTGCATACAGAGTGCAGGTTTAAACAACGGAAAAGATGAATTACTGCTTTTCTGGCTTTTTTTCCTACAAACAACAGCGAGACACGGGGTTCATTTTAACTCAAGCACGTCTCAGAGAGTGAAAAACTACAGAGATCTATCTAATAATCAATCAATAGCAGAAGAAAAATGATGCAATACAGCAAGGGTCAACCAATAACAGCTGTCTAAAGGTGGAAGTATGGACGATCAGGCCAGAATCACACAGTAAAACTGTGCATGTAATGTTGCTTTGGTAAGTTAACACGCTGTTGTTATTGTGGCAACAGCACGCAGCCAATCGGCACTATATTTGTTCTGCGGTCATTACAGATGCAGCTCGAACTTTATCACCACCAGAAATGAGCTCATCAACACCTCAATGATGAGCGGCGGTGACTTTTATGCATTTGTTTGTATTTATATTTTGATGTGTTGCATGAATCCAATCCAATGCCCCTTGTCCGATAAATGTGTAAATAATGATAATGAGAAAACTTTTCATACCAAAGTTCTGTGCTACTATGTGCTAACTTTTTTTTGTTTTTTAAACACCTTGCACACATTATAAAAATCATGATCCCTCTCAAATTCTGTTGGCAATTACAGCGATTACCATGTCAACATGAATGTCTTCACATAACATATGGAGTCATAGGAGTGCCAAAAAAAAAGAATAAATCTGTAAAAGAATAAGAAAATACATGTGGAAATATAAAGAGGAATAAATAGCAGACAAATAACTAAATGAAAAAATGTGGAACTACAAAGAGAAATAAATGAAAGAATAAAAACATGTTGATGACAATTATTTATTTATTATTATTATAATTTGCATGTATTATTTCATTTATTACAAAAAGAATTATGAGCATTTTTTATTTATTTTCACATTTATTTTATATATATATATATATATATATATTAATGATTATTTATTTTTATCCCTTTATTTCTCCTTATTCTTTTCCCTATTACTTTTTCTATTCCTTGAAGGGCCAAGCTGTCAATCAAGTGGCTTTGGGCGGGCCTTCCTGCCCAGGATGAGTCGTCAATTTCTGCACACATATATTCCATTTTAATTAAAAAATAGAGTAGGTTTTATGCAAATAAATAAATATTTTTAAAAAACAAAATTAAATATATACACAAATAAATGAACAAATAAATGTGAATATATATATATTTGATATATATATATATATATATATATAGGGGGGGTGTATATACAGAAATAAATGGACAAATAAAATTTGAAAATAAATGAAAATTATTATTTTATATTTTATTATTTATCTTTATGCTTCCACATTTATTATTTTTTATTATTTTACAGGTTAATTATTTTTTCATGGCACTCCTATGACTCTATAATAACACACAGGTGGTGAACCTTTGTGTTCTTAAGCATACAGGAGCTTGTAGGTTTTTATCTCTCTAACATTCACCTGTCTTATTCTCAAACATCTAACTGCAATTTACTTTAGAGCGGGGAGACTTGTTGTTCTTGAATTACTGTACTCACACAAACAGGTAGACACACAAATACCACTATGACAACAAAAGGTGTGAAGATGAAGAATATGTGCACACACACACACACACACACATGTATACACACGCTCACCTTGTTAGGCGCAGTGGCTGAGGGCGCTCCCCGAACTTCCTGCAAAGACACAAAGTGAGAAGAAAACATGAGTGGGCTGGTTTATCGACCGCAAACACACACAGAGTAAACACTGCATTACACAATGCGTGCATGTATACACACACACACACACACACACACACACAAACACACACAAACACACACACACAAACACACACACACACACACACACAAGCTTGTCACTGTGGCCTTGACAGTGTGTAGTGGCACCGTGCTCAAATAAAGGTAAGCGACAGGACGTGTCCCGTGTCCGCAGGCAGGTTAAAGCAGGCGTGCAGACACTGAAATTCATTCAAACTAATTCCTGTCGACGGCACGTTAAAACAGGTTGTGCATCAACACAAAAAGGCTCATCTCGTTTCAAGTGCAAGAGCAGAATAACCTACGATTCCTAGAAGGCCAACAATGCATGAAGCCCAACAATAAAAGGCGTGGATGGCTTGAGATTACCGTGACTAGACACACTTATCTTTTTATTATCTAGGTGGCTTTAAATGTCTAATAAGTCATAGATTTGGACCTCATTGTTTGACCATATGGTACGAAATCTATTAAATGCAGAACACTAATAAAAAAGTAACAACAGCAACAGCTTTTAGGCTTCATGTGTGCTGATCTGAATTGTAAAAGTGCACCTGACTTGATAATTTTTCCGACGCTGCTTCCAGTTCAATGGTGCATAATTAGCCGAGGGCAGGTTTCACTTCTGAGGCAACATGCAGCATTTTGAAAAGTGGATACCGCTGGGATATAACAGGGTAAACACTTCAGTATTCTAGATATGAGGTACGTCATGGTGCTTTACAAATGGGCAGTGGGTGGTTAAAAAAAAAAAAAAAAAAAAATCTCTCTTTAACAAGGAGGGTGATTTAAATTTGTATGCAAATTCACAGCGATGTGTGCTAAAATATGCAAAATGAAAATGTTTGAGAACGATTATTAAAAGCAGAGGGCACGGCGCCGAGCTGTTCAACTGAACGTGACGAAAGCCTAACTTCATCTGCTACCAAAAAAACAAAACGAGCGACAGTAATGAATCAGAACTTCTGGTAAATCTTAGTAGACGGGAACTTAAAGTTGTGCCCCGAAAAATACGTTTTGGAAGCGATTCAGCTGTTTTCTAAATAAAGTCTGCTGCTGGTCCGCGGTGTACAGTAAGCTAACCCACATGACACACAGGAAACGCAGTTCAACTTTCCGCTAAGTATTTAAATCAACCTGTTTGACAGTCGAAGTGTTTGCCGTGCCGCAGGGTGCAGCGCTGCGACGAGGCCCCCGACGCTCTTTAAAATCTAAAGAAAAACACGGGGTGATCTACGGCGTGTAAATCCAAAACTGGGAGGATGACACATGCACGACAGAGTCTTCTCCCCTCACTTCTGTTGTTCACTTAGGTTTTGCATCTTCATGACGTCACCGCCATTAATTTCCTCTACAGCATCATACACCTTCACTCAGAAAGATTCTGTCCTAAAAGTGTCGACTTTACTGACTAACCGGCTTCCAGCGGGCTGACTTTTACTTAAAAGGTGATTGAGTCATACCTGAAAACTACTAGTCATAGATTGCATGTAGCAAGGAAACCACTTCCAACCACATGACCAGAAAGAAGGCCATCGACTTGCAACATGTCACAGCTGAGGATGACTGTTTTCTGGTTAACTTTTTTTTGTTTTTTTGGTAAAGCAGTGACGTGTACGACATGTTACACACAACACAGTAGGGCTGGGACGATACACCTATCTCTCGATTCGATACTATCATGATACTTGGGTGCCGATTCGATATGTTTTGTGATTTCTAAGTATTGCGATTCAATATTACGATTTATTGCGATTTTTGTTCACTTTTTTAACACTAGACCATGGGAAAAAGTTGAATCATACACTTCTAGGGACTTTTACTTTGGAAAATATCTAAATTAATACACTGAAATGTATGATTTTCATCGTGTATGTAGTCAGAGATGTCCTGAAGTCAAATATATCATCAGTCATTGTCAGGCATTATTTATTAAATCTTTTCCAGCGACCCAAAAAAGAAATTTTCCCTCACAAATTAGTAGTATTTTCTTTTTAATTTATAAGGGACATGTAATGTTTTATACTTCTGGTGAATATAATTCAATCAATCTTATTTCTATATATGTATATAGTATATACAGTTCCTTTTGTTAACACCTTATTTTGAAAACCGGACGTAGTTGCACTTGTATACTTCCGCCAACTTCGCCAAGTCTGTTCATTAAATTTTACTGTTGGCTCAGTTCTCTTTATACATCCATGGTCAGCTCCATCAGGGCTGTTTGAATGCATTTTACATAAATGTCAGTATATGGGTGCTCTACAGTTGTAGCGTCGGCCGATTTGACCACGGATACGAGAGTGACGGCTGGCTTGACCGCACGTTACCTCAATACGATAACGTTTCCTGTCCATGACAGAGTTAGCATGCAGCTTTAGCCATGATGTCTAACTCTCCCTTTCCTGGCAATGTGTGAAACCCAAAGTGTTTCCATACTTTACTGTATGTGTAGTGTTTACCACTTTGGATTTAATATGCGAGGGTTCAAGTCGTATCCACGCGGACCCTCCACCTTTTTGTACTTCCTCGTTTCGGCTCGATGCAGTTTGTTTTGGTCGATGGATATGGAACGGATAGGACGTCACGTTACTCAGACTACAACAATAAAAGCGGGAACTTCCTTCTACCTCCTCATAGACTCAAGTTTTTTTATTTCCCACCCCTACAGTCTGGCCTGCACACAAGGTACTTAAAAAAAAGCCCTTACTTTTCTTTTGAAATATGTTTTACACATTATTATATATTTGTACAACAAAACCAGGTTTTTTTTCCAACGCTAAAGCTTTGGAAGTGCGTAAGTTATTGACACGATAGCCAGGTTACAGCCTGCAGCCAGCATCATTCATAGTAAGCGCGAATGAGAAGCCAGAGCTCTAAGACCATCCCATATTGTTTGCTTCTGGAAATACAGTAGCTAAATCAAACATCAGTGGTGGTTAAAAACAAAAGCCAACCAGGATCAGGTGAAGAAAATTCCTCAGTCCGGAGTCTGTTTTATTTCTAAGACCCGTGCTTCAGAACACAACTCAGCATGCCTCTGAATTATTGTTGTTTACTTGCTCAAATAAAAAAGCTGCCTACTTCTGCACACTTTACTCTGCTGTTTTACTGTTTGTTTGGTCAGACATCATCTTCATCAAGGTCGGGAACTAAAAATACGAGTGAATGGTTACTCCATTGTTGGTACAAAGTAAACTGGAGTAAGAGCCAGAATCGAGAATCTATTCTGAATTGAAACCAAGAATCTGAATACAATCAAATTAGTGCTGCAACTAAATGATTATTTTTTCTTTCAATCAATTAAAGTGAAAACGTCACTTGTCATTTCCCACAGACCAAGGTGACATCTTCAAATGTCTTGTCCAAAATCTTCAGACAACTATCATGTATGACAAAGAATCAAATCCTGACATTTAAGTAGTCAGAAACTGATGTTTGCCATTTTTTCTTAAAGGTGACATATCATGAAAAACTCACTTTTCCGGTGCTTGTAAACATTTGGGTGTCTGGAGGTCCTACCGACCCACAAACTGTGAAATAAGACAACCCAGTCAGTTTTTTGTGGGCTTTCTGGATCAGAAAACACGTGATGCAAAAAAGCCAATCAGATTTAGCTCCCCTTCCTATGTCACATGCATGCTGATCAGAATATATCACCCACAGCTTGAGAACTACCTTTGCAAAGGTGCACCATATTTTTTCTCTCAAGCCAATCAGAGCAGACTGGGCTTTTTTGGGAGGGGGGGTCTTAAAGAGACAGGCGCTAAAACGGAGCGTTTCAGACAGAGGGTGAATACAGGTATATTCAGACAGACAGTATGAGAAAAATTATGAGTTTTTTTAACATTAAAGGATGTAAACAAGTTCTAGTAAAAAACCAAAATACAAACATGAACCTGGAAATGAGCATGATATGTCCCCTTTAAAAAAAATTACAAAAACGATTATTCGTTTATCAAAGTAGCTGCAGATTAATTTTCTGTCGATCGATAAATAAAGTAATCGTTGCAGCTCTAAATCCACCTCTACCAAACACTGCATCATCTAAGTGTGTATTACCAGAGCTTGTTAAAAAAACATACTGGGGTGAAGTGTTCCCCACGGCGTTCAATCTGCCTCTTGCTGCAGCGATAACAAACTATAGGAGTGCATATCACTGCAGATTATGTGACCATACTCGCTCATAGATGACACATTCTTGATGAGCACCACTGTAATATTCCTTCAGTGCACACAGTAAAGTGAAAACAACACTGCGAAACGTTTCTTTCAGATTACTGACTATATGCAAATGTTTTCGGTGTAATTGTTACGTCAATGCACCGCTGTTCAGAGTTAAGATTTTTCGATCTTTTGTAACAAAAAACAGACTAAACGTTGACCCTAAAACCTTGTTACATATCGAATCAGGCGGGACTGTCGGCTACATGTATGCAGCACGTGGAGGTGACTGTACAGAGGGGTGTGTGTGTGTGTGTGTGTGTGTGTGTGTGTGTGTGTCTACAAGACAGTGTGAGTGAGTCAGATTTTCTCCCTGTGTAGGATGTGGTAGCGTTGCATGCTGCTGATAAGTATGTCAATACATCTTGGGTGCCATCGATAAACACACAGATAGCGTGTCACCCGGTCGGGTCGGTTAGGGGTTCTGGCACGCAAGGCACCGTGGGAATTTGAACAAAAAAAGAAGAAGCACAAATAGAGGGATGAAAATAGCAAAGGAAAAAAAAAAAAGAGGCAAAGAGGGGATAAAGGGCAGGAGGAAGCGAGAGAAACCGAAAGCGTGATTGGTGCAAGAGCCCGAAGGAGGGAGTGGAGGTGGAATAATTAGAAAGGAGGGCAATCAATAAGGTTCCCACAGTGAAACACTGATGCCTCAACTGGCTAATGGATTCCAGACGGCTCTCTTCTCCCTCCCCTCCGCCTCCCCCTCCTAAACCTCCACTGCAAACAGGGAGCGATGGGGGAAAGGATACTGCAGGGAAAGTGTGGGGTGAGATTAAAGGCGAGGCAAGGAGGATGTGGAGAGAGGAAGAACGGCATCTATGTGAAGATGAGCTGCAAGGATTTAGAGGAGAAAAGGGAGGTGAAGCTACGTCTGCACGCAACAAACACGAAAACAGTCGTGGCTGCATTCACACGCCATATTTTAAGCATTTTGAAACATCCATCAAATGAAAAATCAAAGCGAAAGCCATTAAGATACACAATAATTTGCGACGCTTTGACGTGTATTTACAGTGCGCATGCACCAAGATTCACATCCCTAATCTCTGCCTGCTTCAGAGAGCTTTATATTGCGGACAGACCGGTTTTACTGTGAAGAAGCGATGTGTAAAAAGAGAGATGAAGGCGGTCAGAAGTGTTGCAAGTTCTGTGAAAAACCACTGCTCCACCAGCTCACTTTAACACACTCGCTCGAGACACAAACACCAACAAGAAGAGGACCAAACAGGAAACCGCAAAAGGTAGAGTTGCAAAGGCAAAAGAAAGGCGCGCTGACTGTTGCATCTGCAGGTTTCTCAGGTAGGCTCTCTGAAATGGCATGCACGATGGCAAAGTTCAAAAAAGTTCAAGTACAGAACTTTGACTTCATGTAAGTCGCACAAAAGCTCAGACCATCATACGATACTAAAATGACTCAAAGCCTAAAAACAAGATACTCTCAACCACGAGTCCAGGATTCACATTTTTTAACGTTTTTTGTATTCCTATATCAGTTTTTTTACCATTTTAAGGTTTCCCTTTTTTGTTTTGAATCATGTTTTATTGTTTCCTTAAGAAAACTGACTACAACAACCTAAAACCATAAGAAATAAAATAATATGTATACATAATAACATATTAACTGTAATTGAAAAACAAAAAGAAAAACAAAGATTTCAAAAACAAGGGAGGAGAAAAAATTATAATAATAAAATAGAAAAATAATTAAAATAAATTAAAATTAAAAGAAATTAATGATAAAAATACTACTACTACTACTAATAATAACAAATTTAAAAAAAACAATAAAAATTAATTAAAATGAAAATAAAATAAATAATAATAAAATTAATACTAATAATACTACTACTAATAAAAGAAATATAAATGAATAAAATAAATTCACACCCTTACACAGATTCCCAACACCTACTTATATCCCTATGGTCTAGCCCCAACTCGCTTAAGGTTTCCTTTTTAAATGTTTTCCAACACCATTTATTCTTATGGCCTATTTTTGTTCTATTATATATTTTAACTGTCCTCATTTTAATCCCATTTTGTGAAGCAATGAAGGCTCCATCTCTGCAAAAGTGCAACACAAGTAGTCATTAAATAAGTGCTCACACATGAAATTTGCCTCATCTTTCTTCCTTTGCAAATGATGCCCTGTGACGTGTGCTGCAGCACCAAATGCAGGCAACTGTGAAAAACTGACTTTTTTTTTTGCCTCTAACACACACACAGATACTCTCAAAGCCGGCCGGAGGTCAACGGAGGAAAAGGAAGCTCTGTAAGATTTTCTCTCCATCCGTTGTCACTACTCTCTCTCCCTTCCTTCTCCTCCTCCTCCTCCTCACCTCCTGCTTACTATCACTGATTCCACTGGATACAATGAAGGTGAGAAACACTGCAGCTAAATAGCAGTGGTAAGAAATCAAGCAACAGGATAGGATTCACTACAATGTAGGGGTGTGAGAAAATAACTACACATATCGCGATATTATGTGTTGCGATACCGTATCGATTCTCAAAAACACTAGCAGCACACAAGCACAGCCCAGACACTATTCTGAAAGACAGAATAGTGTCTGGGTTTTAGTTTTAAAGCTAGAGTGAAGCTACTGGCATCATATGAAACTAGAAAACCTAAGCAATCCATTGGTACCTATCATGTCATGCTAGCCTGTCGCGAAGGAGGCTAAATAACGCTAAACATTTGCGCTAAATTTTGGTGAGGAAAAACTGGCATGGCCATTTTCAAAGGGGTCCCTTGACCTCTGACCTCAAGATATGTGAATGAAAATGGGTTCTATGGGTACCCACGAGTCTCCCCTTTACAGACACGCCCACTTTATGATAATCACATGCAGTTTGGGGGCAAAAAACATGCGTTTTTTTCGCATGCAGTACAAATGTGTTATTTTCACCTATTCTAAAATAAGTGTGTTCTGCTGTGTGAAGTAAATGTCCAAAATTAACAAGCATAAAATTCTTCATTCAACATCGCCTACCACTGCACTTTTTCAAATGTATTTCAGAAGTATACTGTATGTAGTGAAAGTGATGAACTGGCATCATTTCTGCCACTAAACTCGTCCAAAAAAAGAATGCGGTGAAGCAATCATTTCAAAAGTTCATTATGTCCATTTAACAAATCTACCAACAAGCACAGCTCGCACGCAGACCATCACTTCCTCTATCTTCCTCCCTCATCTTTCCAGTGAAATTTGAACATTCACATGCATCAAAATTATTGTCAACATTTCCTTGCTGAAACATTTTTTTTTACATTGCAAAATCACTGCATTACTAGTAAATATCTATATGCACATGCAACATAGCTGCCTCGGAGTGGCATTAATACACATTTTAGTTAAAGAAAAAGCACAAACAACCACCTTGTTCTGCACTAATCTTAACCTCTGCCTTTAGAAACTTGTAAACCATCACACTCATTTCCCGTACTTCTCTTATCCCTTCTGTTTGTGAACCCTGTAATGAGGTCTTTTCACTTAAGCGATATCCTATTAGGAACCTGATAGGCCCATTAGGCTGCTAAGCCAACTCGCTGGTAGCTTACCCTGGCATGGTTACTAATGGGTAAGTCGGCGTGCCAAGGCCAGTGAACTGGTGTGAGACGGGACAGACGAGTTGTTCCATTTACAGTAGACGTGAAGCAGCAGAGGGAGAGAGGATGTCCGGACTCTGGTGCTTTCACTGGGAAGTGAGAGTGAGCTCACTGTTTGGCTTACAGACGAGAGCTAATAGTGGCTGTTGTGTGTTGTGCTTATGTCTATTAATTACGTGACCAACAAAGACGGTGGCGGAGGATCTGGTTTCAAAGCGAAAAGCAAAGGCGTCCCATTTGGCAATATTTCAGAATCAAAGCGCTATTACAGATATCGAGTGTCATCGACGAATATCTTTTCTTGTGAAATGTCTGATGTAATTGGTAACACCGGTAACAACTGGACAACAATATTACAGATGACAGTTTTTCTCCAAAGCTGCAAAGACTTCTTCTTTTTTTTATCCCCTACAGAGGTCATTAAACAACTTAATGCTTTCTACAGTTGTGTGTAGAGTCCAGCAATTACATGTTTTATATATAGGGCTCAACAATAAGGACTGCCCGCTTGCCTTGCTCACTTAAATAAAGATTAAACGTGAAAATCAAAATTGGTCTGTGTTGTTATTTGACAACAGTTAATAACTAAAACCATTTGTATAGGGGCAAGTTAAAATTGATTTTGGGCAAGTAGATTTCTGACCCACTTGCCTGGTCAAATAAAACAACGTTGAACCCTGACATCATTATGCTATTATATTTTCTGTTGTTCTCTTAAAACCAAAGACCAACAGACTAAATGAAACTAAAAAGTACCGGTAGAGATTTTAAACTGTAACCCTCTGAAATAAGCATTTCTTTTTCATTTAATTTTATGGACTATGCCTGGCAGAAGCACCGTGCTCAGCTTCGTCTGCCGGGTCGACTGGCTCGTGACTGACAGAATGAGGGTCCTAACAGAACCACGGAGAGTGTTAGCTGCTGGTTGAAAGTTTTAGACACAGAGACATCAGAGAAGTAGAACGTGGAAGTAACACCCACACACTCACTCACCGTCATGTCACCGCCATTTGTTTGCCTGAACGCACATACTGTATTAATCAGAGACAGTGAAGGGAACATCCTTCAAAGTGTAAAAGTTTACAACCTGATATTTTCCATTCTGATGCAACTTTGCAAACCGAGATCGTCAGCTTCTCTTTTACAGTGATGGATTACGTTCACCGACCAAATTGTTCTCCGTGCTGTTTGGAACTTAACTGTGGTCTGAGAGCCATGAGAAAAATGATAAAAGCTCTTCCATCCTGCCAACAACAATATTCTGAAGGAAAAATAAAATGCTTGTAATGTTATTGGAAGTATGAGGGCATTAAAAGGTTGAATTGTCATTCAGGAGATTGACACGTCAGGCTGTTCTCATACACCGTCCGTAGCTATACGTAGGGAGGAGGTCAGGGTTGATGATGAAAACACCAGACTCTCACAGGAGATCGATGTTTGTACCTGTGTGAAACCAGAAGTCAACTTTGATTTATTTGTCACGTGACTTCCGTACTTAAGTTGCGCCACTTCTGAATTTATTTTAACCCAAACCACAATATTTTCCTAAACCTAACGAAGTAGTTTTGTTGCCTCAACCCAACGAAGTAGTTTTGTTTCCTAAACCTAACTAAGTAGTTTTGTTTCCTAAACCTAACTAAGTAGTTTTGTTGCCTAAACTTAACCAAGTCAATCTTTTCTGAAACCTAACTAAGTAGTTTTATTGCCTAAACCTAACCAAGTTGTTTCCTTGGAAGACGGACGTTATTTTGAAAAGACTGTATGCATGTAACGAGTGGAAATTGACACATGTTGTTGAACATTCGGCACATGTTGCTTGACATTCGTAGGGAAACGCACAAAAAAAATGAGGAATAACTTTTCGTAAGTTATCATACAACCATTGTCTATACTGCATCCACATACAACCATTGTATTAGGATACAGTATGTTGCATACATACATACATACATACAGGTATGGCCTGTCAGACTGCATACCAGTCCAACAATATGATGTACTCCCAAGACAATTTTATCATACAACAGTTTCTCCCCCCCAATATTGCCAATATCAATTGTTTCTTTTGCCTCCTTAATGACCAAAATTCATTTTCTATCATTCTGGCTGCTTTCGAGTAAACACACAGATGCCCACAAATATGCAGAGACCGACACCAGACTGGCACTTCAATTTCTCGAAGGCTGAAGAGCAGCCAGAGGGTGACAGACCGTATTTTTGTGGTAGCTTATTAAAAACCCAACACCTCTAACCAACAGCAGATACAACTCTTAGACGCAGAGCGAAAGACAAAACCAAACCTCCCCTCAGGCCTCTTTCACAGAACACACAGGCAACCGCACACACTCAAGTCATAGCGAGCATCTCCTAGAAGAAGAAAGAATTATTTGTCAAATCCGGACCAGAGCTGACAGTAAGACGCAGATATCCAGTCATCTAGAAATCAGAAGGGAGTTCTGGCAGTGAAAAGGGGGGAAGAGGCTTTTCTTCTATAGTTTATCAGGATTAATAAACATTCTCCTTTTCAAAGCCAAATTTTCGAGGCCTTGTATCTTTATTCGATCTGAAGACTTTGACCATAGGTTACACACATTAATATTGGCCAGCAATATGACAACTGAAATTACTGCGTCCATAAAGTTTTTACAAACAAAACTTGTGTAAATATAAATGTGCATGCAACTTTATGACTTTTCAAAAACAAGTCCATCTTGTATCAAACTTGGTTGACCTGCACAACAACCCTGTTTTGGACGGAAATGTCAGCACTACAAGAAATTCCAAAAACAAATGTAAATATTCAGACTAGCGGACAGCAGCTTGTTTCAATCACATCAACGTTTAAAATGAAAACAAAATCGTATCTTAGCTTGTTATATTACAGCGCATACATTAGAGGTAACAACACCTTAACTAAGTAACTTGGCACATGTTTAGAGCTGCAACGATTAACTGATTAATCAATTAGTTTGTCCACTATTAAAGCAATCGCCAACTATTTTGATAATTGATTAATCGGTTGAGTCATTTTTTAAGAAAAAACTGTCTAAATTCTCTGATTCCAGCTTCTTAAATGTGAATATTTTCTGGTTTCTTTACTCCTCTATGACAGTAAACTGAATGTCTTTGAGGTGTGAACAAAACAAGACATTTGAGGACGTCATCTTGGGCTTTGGGAAACACTGATCGACATTTTTTAACCATTTTCTGACATTCTACAGACCAACCAACTAATCTACACATGTTAACTGTTCATTAAATCTATTATCTGACATGCACCTGCTGAGAAATGACTGAACTCAAACATCGGGGATGTCCCGATCCAATACTGACATTTATAAAAGACACAGCTTTCCACTACACACTTAAACTACAACATGAAAATAAGAGGGCAGAACTAAATTCATAGGAATAAGTTTTTGTTCAAAAGAAAAGTTGTGCTCAGTATACATAGTAAAAAAACAAACATATAAACGTGGCAGCAGATGGTATGTGATTAAATATGGATCTGACACATTGAAATAACAGCTGTAGCCTACTAAATTTGGCACATCTTATTTTCCACAAGCTACTTTCTCCAATAACTGAATGTTCTGGTTCAAAACTATTAAGTCAATAAGCTTCAATTAATGAAAGTTTAACTGGGTGAGTCCTGAAATTGAAACACGGTTTATGTTTAGCCCCGGCATTGCCACACAAGAAAAACTAATTAACACTAAACGTAGCTCTAAGTCGTAGCGTTCATTGTTAAGTCACTTTTTTGGAAGTCTCCTCCGGTTAAATACAATGCACGTACGTCTGCAACGCAGAGATACGTTGGTAAAAGAATAAAATTAACCTTGAGCGTGGCGCGTGGAGGGAAAACTCGGGGGGGCTCTCTCATCGTTCTTTGACAGGTAGTGTGTCATATGAGGTATTGGTGACAGAGAAGGATGGCAGTCGCTATGAATAGAGCATCGACCACCCACCTCCCCACGCTAACACACAAACACACGTTAACACACGTCAACACATGCGCACGCGACGGGGGGCTGATTGAGAGTGTGTGAACCCAGCCTGCCGTTCATACGGGGATGTGTTTGACAGCTGTGACTGACAGTCCAAACAGTGCTGGGGAAAAAAACACACACACCAACACCCGAAGGCTCAGAAGAGACCGAAATACACACCCTGACATGTCCTCAGCGCTGTGAGCCAGACTTCTGAAAAGACACATGCGAAAAGTGTAATAAACACACACATACAGTTTTTGCTCTGTTGCTCAGGCGTGTGTTTGATGCATCTCTGATAAATCAAACGGGAGCAAACTTTCAGTGCCTCGCAAACTTTTCCATGGTCGTGGTGACGCTTGTATAGTAGGGATGCAACAACACGGCCGAATTAATGTTATCGGATCGGCTTTGAGAAGCTATATTCCGCAGGTCAGGCGACAACCTCCGTGTCTGAAAAGTGAAGCCAATTGGAAGTGCATTATACTTTCATTCTTTCTAATAGCCAGCAGGTGGCGACTCCTCTGGTTGCAAAAAGAGGTCAGATTGTATAGAAGTCTCTGAGAAAATAAGCCTACTTCTCACTTGATTTATTACCTCAGTAAACATTGTAAATATGAGTTTACGGTCTCAATCGCTAGTTTCAAGTCTTCTTCAATACAGCATGATGTTCATTTAGTAAATTATGGTCCCATTTAGAGTTAAATAGACCATAAAGCAGGGTATGCTTTAGGGCGTGGCTACCTTGTGATTGACAGGTCGCTACCACGGCGTTGTCCGGTCTGGGAGTTGTCTGTGTTTTCGTCTTACAACTTTAACCCTTTCACAGTGTGTTTACAGTTCATGAAAGTTAATTATAACCTTTTTGGTCGCCTAAAAATGTCTAATTCAGCGTTCGGTTGTTCTTAGCTCCGCCCTTTCGTGTCACTTCTGGTTGCAAAAAAACAAGATGGCAACAGCTAAAAACCATGCGATGCGTTCCATTATTCTATTTGTTGCGAAAATTCCACAGTAGAAGACAAAACTGAATTAATTACGTGGGTGCAATGGATAGCGCTAGTCCAAAACGGGGCTAATGAATGACTGACATTAGCAAGAAGCTATCGTTTAGCTGCCTGGAGCACAATCACTACTGTCTAATCTTTCGTACATCCTGTGTTTTGTGACCATCCCTGATTCCAAGGTGTTCTGCAATCACCTGCCACAATCCATCTTTAAATTCTGCATCTCTCTATTCTTATATTTCTTTATCGTAACATGCTTTGTGCTGGGGGACGAAGCAATCATACTCTCTGGATGAAGCGAACGTTTATCATGCCATTTTAGATGATGACGTTTGCGTGTACGGTGGCTCTGAGTGGTCAAACAACCCTCCATTGCCGTTTGACAGATGCGAAAAACGCAGAAAATCGAACCTGTTCTGACAACTTTATGAAAGTTTCAGAGTCGGTGTGTAAGCGCGATTGACACAACGTGAGGTCGTATTTATTTCTAAACGTGTGACGGTTTCGTACGAAAAATACGGACTCGGCGTGAAAAGACCTAAACGCTGATGGAGAATGATAACTGTGGTGAAGAGAAGCTTTGAGAGTAGCTTTGCTAGATCACAACATTCAAATTTGTCCTGCAAAACAAAAGAAAAAAATAAGATTTCTGAGCCTTCCTTCCACCTCCTCCGTGTTCACTATCAACAAACACTACAATGCATGCCACCTATAACTGTAAATCTGACAAAGCTGTAGAGCCACTGTGCGTTGGTGGTGCAACATCCTGATAGAGGAGCATAAATCCCTCAACTCATTTCCGCATAGACACCACACCACAAAACCCTCATCTTCATGGGAACTGGGAGGCTTTACACAGGAAACAATTTGTCCTCTCACAGGAATTGAGGCACTGTAACACAACTTAACCATAGAAACTGCAGGCCACATTGCCAATTTTAGAGGCAAACAAGTCGACGAAAAAAGGGCACAGAAGTTCCTTCATCGGTTGTTGAATATCTAGATATCTTGTTGCGTGTTCTTACCTAAAGTTCACTACAGTTAACACCACCTATTGACATTGACACTGTTGAATACTCTTATCTAAGCTGATGTGCAGTGACATGGCTTTTTTTCTATGTTGCTCAAGAACGTCTGACTTCTAATGGACACGCAGGGTGTTAGTAATACCGTAAACCTGTTTGTGAAATACTGTTGTGCCTCAGCAGCAGCAGCAGTATATGCTGCTCTCCATATTAGATTACAAAAATATGCGAGAGAGATTAAAGGAAACGCTGGTCAGAGAGCGATGACAATCGATGCATCACACGGAGTTCACATGAATCAAAAGCTTGACATTTTCCTGTAGAGTAATACTAAAAGTGCTTATCGGAATCTACTGAAATAAACAGATAAACAGACTATTTTCACAAAAAATTTGCACTTTCATGTTTTGTCTACATTTCAGATGGAGAAACACACACACACCCACACACACACACACACACACACACACACACACACACACACACACCTCTCTTTTGTAGACCTAGAGCCTCCCAGGGGACCAAAACACAACCCACAGACGCCAGACGCCATCATTCATATGCTCAAGGTCAAGGGGTGAGGGTGTGACCTCTGAGGTCAACCGGCAGGCAGCGTGTGTGCATGCGGACGTTGGCCTGAAACAGATTAAACTACCGTACGACAACGGGTCTGCCCTTAAACAGAGCCGATGTTAGTATTTAACCACGTTACGGGACTCACGGAAAATAAGTACCGAGTATATTTGGGGCTCAAAATAAGGCAGATGTGGCACCGAACAGTGACCTACTGAACCATTTATTTACTTTTAATTAATTTTTCAATGGGTACGAGGGGCTAAGCAGATGCACAAGGCTCCATCTGCTTACTCTGTCAATAGGAAACACATGTTATGATTTTACAACATGCACATTATTTTGGTCTTTTAGTTCAATATAAATGAATAAATTCTTCCGATTACAAGAAGGTCAGATCAAGATGATTTTTTTTTTACAGATGTGCATTTTTTTTTTTGCTTAAAATTTACTTTTATAACAATAAGATCACATCCTGATATAAAATGTGCTAGGTTTGGGGAGTGTAAGCGTCAATCTGCACCTAATTAAACCGTTTTTCACACATCTGTCACACCAGGGTGGGTCAACTGCGCTCTGACACAGGCCCTGTGTGAACATGAGACCATATATCTGACGATGTGTGTATATGGATTTAACACATACACACTTTACACACACACACACACACAGCTCCAGGACAGTGAGTGCACACAAACAGCAGTGTGTGTGTGGGGAGGGGAAGAGGAGGGATGGGAAGAGGGATTAGGCCTATAAAAAGGTGTCTGGTTTCCCTGCCTGAGGGCTGATAGCAGATATCACAACTCCTCCGAGTGGCTGTACACCTCATTATCAACACCGCGCTCCCTCGCAGCAGCTTCAATCGGCCTCCACAGCCACGGGCCGTCGCAGTGACACCAAATATATGAACTCTGCTCCGACTACAGCTGGAAACAAGGCGCTTATACACCGAGTTACAAGAGAAAACTTCATTTTAAAGGCAAATTCACTCACTCTCCTTTAAACATCTGTAGCCATTTGTCTACAGCTGTATTATTAGTGGTTGTAACGCAGAGATAATACAGCTAATGTGTTGAAGATTTTGACGACGTATTGATTAGTTGATTTAATGGACAGATCTGTAAAACTGAGTTTCTCTACAAAGAATCACACAAGAGTATCACTTTAAATCTTGTGTTGACCAGAGATGTGCTCATAAGTTTCTTAGAAATAAGTCATTCAGCATGAAAAATGCATTAAAAAAAAAGGACTAATCGACTACAGAAATCAGAGATGCAACAATTAATCGAATAGCTGTCAACTGTTAAGTTAATCGCCATCTATTTTGCTAATCGATTAATCCGTTTGAGTCATTTTTAAGAAGAAAAAAGTCAATGTTCTCCGATGCCAGCTTCTTAAATGCGAATATTTTCTGGTTTCTTTACTCCTCTATGACTGAATATCTTTGAGGATGTCATCTTGGCCTTTGGGAAACACTGATCGACATTTTTCACCATTTTATAGACCAAACAACTAATCGATTAATCGAGAAAATAATCGACAGATTAATCGACGATGAAAATAATATTTGGTTGCAGCCCTTAACAAACTCCTGAAGACCTCTCTCCATTTTTCCTCTCGTAAATGTTTAGATGGCCAAGCCGACTTGTTTTGTTTCTGGATCGCAACCTCTACTTCTTCTTCTGCTCTTCTACTTCTATTAGCCTTGCGTAGCCTATAGCGTCAACTTCTGACCTAACTACGCTGTAGCTCGGGTTATTCGCTCCGAATAAGTCGATGGAAACGCGCCTTATTTGTAGCGACTACCAGGCAGCACCTGCAACGGAAACAACGGAAAATATATATTTTTTTAAGACAGGACGATAGTCACATAAACTAATCGATTTTTTATAATTTAATGACTATTTGAAAAATCGAAAATCATGACCCATCCCCACTTATCTGCATTTCTTTTTTTGCCACATTTCAAAAGTTGAAATGAAGTTGAATGGAAACACGACTAATGGCAGATTCATTCACTCTCCTTTAAACATTTTTGGGGTATTATTATTGGTTGTAACACCGAGATAATACAGCTAAACCAAAGCTGTTGTTAAAAATATTGTTCAAAAAAAGAAGCATGGCTCGCAACTGAATGGATTAGTTTTCAGAAACAAAGACCTATGGCGGTCTAGCAAGCGGTGCAGTCATCCAGTCAGGTGCGGGGGGGGGGGGCGTTCATGTTGACGTGCGAGAGAAGGAAGAAACTGACAACCGCCTATTGTACGGACTACATAAACTGACACCTGTCAACGAGTTTATTGATATTCGCCAGACACAATAAGAACGGGGAAGAATATGGGGCTGGAGCTGCCAGGCAAACCTGTTATTGAGCTTATAAAAGACTTATGAGGAACACCAACTCGTGCCTGCGAGCTTTATTTGGTGAAGCCCTGCCAAAAATCAGCACTATTTGAAAGACAAGAACGGGCTGAGATTGAGACACTGTGCTCCTTGTTGCAGCTACCTGTGTGTGGGTGTGTGTGTGTGTGAGGGGGGGGGGGGACGTGTTTTCAAACCTTTCAAGATCGGACAGAGAAAAATGGGTGGAAATAACAACATGTCTCACCAAGCAAGTGAATGTGTTGGTGCGGAGGGGACTAAGTGAGAGAAATTTGGAAATTCGAGCCCGCTGGCTGCCTATTGAAAAAATACCTGCATACTGATGTCACCGCCCGGCACTTTTACACAGTTATAACGCACACCGAGCATAAACATCAGCCTTTTCCTTTAACACACACACACACACACACACACTCACTTCCTCGGCCGGTGCCGTGCCATGCTGTGTGTGTGGCCCGCAGCAAGGGTATTACGCACACATCTCTCGAGCACATATTTAATCATCGAGGAAAAAAAATATGTCGCAGCGACGAGTTTGGCCGCCGAACTCGTATCCTGAGTCAACCCTGGACAAGTGTTTCGAAGAGCGGGGTGGAGAAGGCAGGAGGGACAATGAGGCAGACGTAAATAGGGGTTAGAGGAGAGGACAAAAAAGTCTCCTAGTCAGCGACCGAGACAACGGAGAAGAGACGTGGCTCGAGGTTGGAGGCTCGCTCCGCGCTTGGCACCGCTGCCCGGCATGTGCCGCCGTGCGTGCCAGTAAATCGCAGCAGCCAGCTAGGAGCGGTGATGGCAGAGTCAGAGTACAAATACTCTCACAATCTTTGCCTGTTAGCAAACTAGCTACGGAGCGTCGTCCACAACTATCCACAAGTACGGGAGAGGGATGCAAAGAAGCAGAGGGTGATCAGTTAAAGACCAATGTGGAGGTTGAATTTCTTTGGGGCTTGTCGAAGTGATGATTAGAGATTTAGAGAGTATGAAAAAATAAAGGAAGCCCTACTTGGATGTGACAGTAATGGGAGCGTTCTTAATGTACGGGTATAGGCCAGATACCGTCCACATGAAAGGGAATTAAAGGCTCACTGCATCATTGTGGCTACGTGACTAAAGCCGGGTTTCCACCAAGAATTTCCTGGTGATTTTGGTCCCGGGACTAGTTTTCAAGAAACTAAAAGCTTGTCTGCGTTTCCGTAGCGGTCTAAAGACCTTCAAAGATTCGGCAAATTAGTCGGCTGACGTATGAAAAAGCAACACGACATGGGACGAGGGCTGCTGGTGGTCGCAGCGGTAAACACACTCTGCCTGTAGTTCAGTGTATACTCGCCCGTTTCATCTAAAAACATGTTGAAAAAAATGACATGTTATGTTTCGTCTCACTGCGACGACATTTACCGCATACTGCATAGTGTTTACTGATGCACGTTGGATATAATGAATGAAATGCAGCGGAGGAAAATGAAACTGACAGCAGAGCTTAACTTTACTTTGAATGTTATGAAACGCAGACGAATGCTCTCTCTTCGTCCTAAAAGATTGGCTACTGCGATTTTCAAACCGCGGGAGGCGCAATGTTTGTTGTCCTGGCCTACACATCATATTCTACAGGCTTAAGAAAACATCTTTATTTGGTAGATCCCCCGCAATAAATACGTTTTTCAATGAAGTTGAGAATAATGATGTAAAAATGATCATTCTCTCTGATATCACAAATCATTTTGCAAATTGCAATATCAGTCGAAATAATCGCAATTAGATATTGTTCAAAATTGTGCAGCCCTACTGCAAACTCCACGCTGAAAGTTCCTGTACTTTCAGTAGGTACTAACCCCCCGACCAGGGCCTTTTTTGGAGGGTGAAAAATGCTCCAGAAAATGTCCCCCAGAACTTAATTTAGACCCTGGTCCCTGTGGTGGAAACGTAAAGAGTTCCTCAAAAGGTTCCTAGTTTCAGGGGAAATTGGGCTTAATTATTATTAGTGTTAACTCAACGTTAAGCAAAGATAGTACCTCAGTGACCTACTGTACATTAAAGTTGGGGTAGACAGTATATTTTTGGCATCATTGGGCAAAAATTCCATAATAACCTTTCAGCATATTGTAATTCAAGTGTTCAAGTGAGAGAAAACTAGACTTCTGCACCTCCTCATGGCTCTGTTTTCAGGCTTTAAAAAAATCTTGGCCGTGACGGGAGACTTTGGCCAATCACAGGTCATTTCAGAGAGAGAGAGCGTTCCTATTGGGTGTGCTCCGGCTGGTGGGCGGTGCTTGATATTTCCTCAACTGATCTCAACATGGCTGCCGGGTCACAAACTTTCTCATTTTACAGCTAAACAGTACACTACAAGATGTTTCTGAACACATTTGAGGAAAAATAGGCATTACAGTAACAGAATATTGATTCATATTTGATCAGCGCTGCCTAGTTTGACCGTTTGATCGGAGTTCGCGAGTGATTGACAGCTGCTCAGAGACGGCAGGCTCGAGATCAGCTCTGATTGGTTGTTTTCCTCCAGTCTGTGAAATCCTGCAGATGCCATTAGGAGCACCGGAGGCACATGATTTATTTCAGATTACCTGTCTCATGCACTACCGTCAGGATATAGCGACTGTTTTATAAAAAGAACTTTCTTATAATCATATTTGCTCCATGTCCACCCACTGCTGCTTTAACCTAATTCATGGCAAAACTGGAATTTAAATCCATGTTCATAATTGTCGTACATGTGAAGAAAAGCATCGACGTCTTCATTTTGGGGCGGGCGTGGCAAACCGCTGACAAAACCGAGTCGAACATCGCCGTAAGTGCACATTAAGAATTTTTTTGGAACTTTCTACATTTCCCCCGCATTAATCCGCTCTGGTTGCCAACAGAGCGATTTGCGATGAGAGAAGGGCGAAAGAGATGAAACGAGAAGACTGAAGGACGATGTGATCCGAATCACAACAGGCCAGATAATGATCTTTTATAAAAAAAGGAAGTAAAAGTGTAATGTTGCATGAGCAGAAGCAGAGAGAGTTGAGTTAAGTGACTGCTGATGAGCTGTTCCGACCCTCGAGCCCGACTGGCTGCAGATGGCAGAGGTCTGGTAGCTGCCCCGAGACGCCCCGCTGGAGGCAGAATCAAGGGCAGGGCTCCATGGTGGGTGTGTGTGTGTGTGTGTGTGTGTGTGTGTGTGTGTGTGTGTGTGGAGAGTTGGGTTGGTCGCATCAGTCTGCACTTGCAAGTGAACACACACACACACACACATGCGCGCACACACAAGGCACCAGCTCCATCTGTCTTTGACATGGGAGAGCTTAATGACAGAGGCAGAAAAGCCAAAGAAAAGGGCCTCCTCGTTCTCTCTCTCCCTCCCTTCATTTTCCTTCCCCTCCATCTCTCTCTCTCTCTCCCTCTTGACCGCACTCTCCCCGACATCAATGCTCCATATGGACGGACTTTTTAAAAAACCCTCGTCTTGGCCTGGCACACAATCAGTAAGACATCTAGACACTTGCACACCAAACTGTACACATTAGCGAGCGTAATCTGGCTCAGAGGCTGGAACATACTGAGCAAGTACAAACTCCATACACATACAATATGTCCTGAACACAACGTAATGAAATTTCCAGTGTGACACACACACACACACTCCCTCGATGCTTGTTCTATCTTTAATGAAGTCTCCTTTGTGAATCCCGCAGCTCCGACTCTGTTTTCTCTCTATACTGCCTGCCACCTGGCTCCATTCAGTCCTCAGATAACACGCGTCCTAAATTGAGACACTTCTGACCAGTCGCAGCGGATTTTACAAAGGAGGTCGGCGAACTGATTTGCCTCAATTTCAAAAAATTCAAATGGAGAACGTTAATGAACACGAGGTTAAATCACTTCGCTCGGGTCTGATAGAGCTCGAGCTCCGGGTCGTGAATTGCAAAAATGAAACTGGTACAGCTGGAGAGGTTTCGGTCGAGGCGAAGAATTCATGAGCGAGCTTGTTGTTCTCTGTTCAGGCAGAGAGATGATAGAGGAAACGGTCCAGAGGTATGCAGCATTATCACACCTCAGACAGGTAATAGAGTCAGACAGCAAAGCAAACTAAGGTAGTCTAGATCTTGATTTTAATAAGACTCGGTCAAAACCGATTGTATGTCTGGACCGTGTACGGTCAGTCTGTAAAACTCCTCTGTAAACATCTTCAGAATATAGATAGGTATGAAAGTGGAAAGTTTGGTGTACGTAAGTGAAGATTTCCAGCTCAGAGTCTGAGTAAAACCTCATTTTGTTTTGCACTGAATTACTGAGTGGTGGATGTGTGAAACATAATTTCGTTTTTATGTGGAGCATAAGAATGACAAATAAAGGAATCTTGAATCTTGAATCTTGAAATTTTGAGACAACAGCCTTTAAATGTATGTATTGTAAAATTACATTCATTTTGCAAGACCCTCCAGGTGAACAGGGTAAAAATATGTAACTAATAGATATCACCATGAAACTTCCCCAATTGATAACTTACATTAAGACAATTACTTTTTGTATATCAAGTTTTCTGAAATTGTATGTTTAAATATGCAAATATTATCTAATGGTAAGTTTTGGGGAATTTAGGAGAAATCTACAGACGCAAATAGACAAAATGAAGTAAAATAAAATTCTAAATGTGTCTTTTGGATGTTTTCTTTTCACTAGTATGGAAGAAAAATCAAAAAAATAAAAAAAATTGACCAGTGCATGAAAAACATTTTAGCCTGAGGTGTCTCCCCTTAAAAAGGCTGCTTTATACTTGCACAAAGCACAAGACTATGATAAATTCGACATGATTTTTACTGTTCAGTCTTGCCAGGAGGGTGCCGTTAAAACATGTCTGTGTACGCACAAAAAAATGGAAGTGGTAGGTTTGTATTGGACTGAAAGTGTATATAATCAGGTCACAATCCAACTACAACAATATTTAGGAAAAAAAATCAAACAAAAAGTACCTGGTGGAAAAGACAAACCTCCTGAACCGCAAAAGTCCCGACCAGCCCGCTGATTGCATGTCTGCTCGCTCATATTAATGTAAAAATATGAAAGAAAAGGACAAAGTCACGTGGGCTGTTTTAAGTAAATACAGCCACGGGAGACGCAGAACATACGTTTTCAGGCCACAGACCATGTGACCTCACAAAAATTAGACATTCATGATCAAAAAAGCTGCGCCGAAGTGACAAGTGTGACTGTGGCCGCATAGAACGGCTGGGGTTTAGGGTTGAGGACGGGTCATGTGCTCGGGGGGGAAACTGTCAGCGAAGAGAGGAGAGGGGACGAGGCGAGGGAGCCTTGAACCCTGAGTGAACCACCCTTTCCCGCTCCTCTTTTCCCCCTTCTCACTCTCTGCTGAGCTGATGACTCACTGCTGGAGCGAGAGGGGAACCCAGGGGGAGGGATCGCGAGGAGTCGAGATCGACCGCAGCAGCAGCAACACTACTGGAGCTCGCGCTTTTGTGCAGAGCGGTCGTCGATAATGGGAGCAGGTAGCGGTTCTGGTAAAGGATACGATAGCAACCACACGGGCCGCTCAGAGGATCAAACTCGATGCCTTTAGCCCCGTGTGCAGACATTTGCTGCAGCGCTGACCACAAGTCAAGGTGTCATTGACTCCCTTTTGTTCGTAGCATAAATCGGTGCAGCGTTGCCTTGCAAAGCAGCTGGAAAGTAGAGGCTGCAACCAACAGTTATTTTCATTGTCGATTAATCTGGTGATCATCTTCTCGGTTAATCGATTAGTTGTTTGGTCTATAAAATGTCAGAAAATGGTGAAAAATCAGTGTTTCCTCAAAGCCCAAGATGACGTCCTCAAATGTCTTGCTTTGTCCACAACTCAAAGATATTCAGATTACTGTCATAGAGGAGTAAAGAAACCAGAAAATATTCACATTTAAGAAGCTGGAATCAGAGAATTTAGACTGTTTTTCTTTTACTCAAACCGATGAATCGATAATCAAAACAGTTGACAACTAATCGATTAATCGTGGCAGCTCTACTGGAAAGTACAAAGAAACTGGTCTGCATTTTCATGTATTGCACATTTATTCATTTCGAAATAGAAAGAATAACAAGCACAAACAATTCAGCAAACGCCTTCTTTAGCGTGCGAGTAAAGTCACGTGTTTTTCTTCATCTGTGTTGCATTGCAAAGATAAGATTAGAAGAAACAAATCACCGGCACTCACAGATAAAGAGTCTTTTTTAGTGTATTTTGGGCAAACAAACGAACGCGTTTCAGCTATAAGCCGTCATCAGCGTGGATAAGATTAGCCAATCCCTGTTTCTAGAAAATTGAAGTTAAATTCAGCGATGAATGAAATAAAATAATTTGTGGTTTGCATTGTGTTTCGATTGCAAATATCTGCACGTAGAGTTCATTGCAAAACAACCTATCTACTCCTTAATGGGCTATCTTGGATTTAAAGCTAACTAGTTTGATAATTGATTAAATCGTTATCTGGTTCTCCAATGTGAGGATTTTGCTGTTTTTTTTCTCCTGTGATAATTAATTAAATCTCCTTGGTTGAGCTAAATGAGCAGTTGAAGATGTCACCTTGGTCCCTGGGTCACAGCTTAATTGATTGTTTTGTCTATGAAAACGTCCATTACGGATTCATCAATAAGGAAAATAATCATTAGTTTCAGCCCTTGTCGGACTAATGTAATTATATAGTACCTGAATTGTTAATTCTGGTCTAAAGAAACACGTTGCAGTCTTGAATTTATTCTATGATACGTGAAGGTTACAAGGAAATGATCTTTCCCTTTATTCCAGACAGCTCAGAGTGTTTGTCATCACGGGTCTCCCTGTTGAAAGCCGGTCCTCCTACCAACTATAATGCCACCCTGTTGCCTCATTACTGAATTTCATTCTCATTTATCTTCATCAGGCGTTGATCGCACCGCACAGAACAGTTCTTGTATTTTTTTTGTCTTGATTAACCAAAACTAAAACAACCCAGATGTGTCACTGAAGCCAATGACAACTTGAGCACCCAGGTGCTTCATAGCAATGCAGCCACTTGAATACTGAATAAGTTTTTTTGGCTTTACAAAGTAGGAACTTTCCTTCATAATATAACCGGCGGGTTGGCCTTGTGACTAACTTTGCTAAAAGCATCACAGACTCAATCTGCACAGCTAATGTGTCCAGTAACACCACAAGGTTTACAGCAACTACAGATACTATATAAATACATTTTGCCAAGGAAATTGTAACACACAACTATCATATCGGCACATACCCGAGTGTAAAACATTATACTAAATTAGGGCTGTCACGATACCAGAAATGCAGTCGTCGATACCAATACCAGTGAAATTCTAAGATTCTTGATACCAATTCGATAACACGGTAAAAAACAAAAGTGAAACAATAAATCGCATGTACTTCACCATCGACTCCTTTATTACCCGTTTGCATACTGGTTTTTGTTAGGAAGTTAAACAGGTCATACTTCCCTCTCTATTATCTTTTGTTGTGAAAACTTCTCCTTCAACCAACTGGATTTATTCAAGTTTCTCGCCAAAAACTAAATTTTACAAGATTACATTTGAACACATCACGATAATGTTAGAATTTACGTTCGCCCAATACTCATTTTTACTTAATAGCATCCTGAACACGTCAGAATTTAAAATCAATGGCACCTCCTGTGTACCTTTGGTACTGTAGAAAAATGAATATGTCATGTTTTCAGAATTTTGGCATCGACTTGGTATCAATTCTAAAAGGCAACAATGCTGCAACCAACAATCAACGAATCATTTCAGCTCCAAATCGAACAATATGTTTTCTCCAAATGTCTTGTTTTATGATCCGAACAGTCCAAAACCCAAATATATACAGTTTCGCTGATATGAGACAGAGAAAGGCAGCAAATCCTCACAACTGGAGAAGCTGCCAACCAGAGAATGATTGCATGAGTAATCGATTATCAAAATAACTGCCCATTCATTTTCTGCCAATTGACAAATCGATTAAATTGCCTTCTCATTTCAGCTCAATGCGATTGCACTCTATGCAGTGTGCGCTTGCCTTAATTGTAAACTGTGACTCTCCGAAATTAAGCGCAGCCTTTCTGGACATCCATCAGCTCAGGCGAACTAACCACCGTCTTGCCCTGCCCTTGCCTCAAAACCACCCAAAGGACTGACTGCGCTGCAACGGGAGGAAAAAAATAGAATTCCTGGCAGAAACCGAGAGAGAGAGAGAAAGAAAGAAAGAGAGAGACATGATGACCTTTAGCCCACATGCTGTGAGATGATCCTTTAGAAAACCAAATGTGGAGACCGCGGCACGCTTGTGTGTGTGTGTGTGTGTGTGTGTGTGTGTGTGTGTGTGTGTGTGTGTATGTATGTGCAGTTTAGAAATGACTTTGCCAGCTCAGGACTGCTGTCTGGTTTCACTGCTGTTGTCATGATGAGGAAGGGGGTTGATGTTCCTGCTACTTGTTCCTCTTCTAAACATGCCACCCTTTCCAAAATAGTCCACTCTGTCATTAACAAGATGCGAGACAAGAGATGGTTTCCTGAATCTTAACCACACACACACTAATTTGTCTAGAAACTTCTTTAAAATATAATAAAGTAGAATATGTCAGATTCTCATGCAGGGGGGGTTGAGTAATAAACACTGGCTGGTAAACTGTGGCAAAGCCGCGTTCATTTGTCTACCAGACACTTTGGCGAGTTGGGGTTGAGGTTAGAATATTTGAGGTCCAACTGTAATAAATCCAGCGGGGTGATAAATGGAGAGACTTTGCTGGTGACTTTTCAGGATAAACCAGTAGATATAAAGAAAACAAGTTAGTTTCCTTCCATGAGCTCATGTGAAACCTCACGTACATTCTTCGGCAGTGCTTCCAACACGGTAGAGAAACATCAAGCTGCAGCCGCAAGTGCAAGAGGATCAACCACAACGCGAGCGACTCTCTCTTCAAGAAAAAAAAAAAAAAAAAAAAAGCATTGTTTCCTCAACCGCAATCAATAGCCTGTTCTACGAAATGACACACACACGTCTTATTACTTCATTGTGATCCTAAAGCAAAGGCCAAAAACCTCCTGACGTCAACAGCCACAGGAATGCCACCCGGCGGATTCTTCAGTAAAACTCTCCGGCAGCCTTAGTTAAACAACCAGACAATGCAAAGAAACATTTGGAGATAACAGCGTGCCTTTCCTGGAATCCCAGCCCCTCTCTCTCTCTCTCTCTCTCTTTTTTTTTTTCTTTTCCTTCAATGTTTCCCGACACTCGATGAATCCTTTTTGTGCCCTTCTTGCTCTTTCTCCACACCTCTCTCTTGCACAGGAGGACTGCTTGTCTCCCCCAGGGCTGCCATCACTTGCCCTGCAGTGGTGTCACTGGAGGATGATGGCTTGCAGAAATCATGGTTTGAAATATGACACATTTGGGTGTAAAAACACGACAGGTACATGCTGAGTGTATCTGTGCATGCAAGATTTTGGGGCGTAATGGTGCAACTTTGCTCAAAAATAAGTCAAATTACTAAATATTACACAGAATCAGTCCGGTGTGGGGATGTCACGAGAACTTTCGGTACCAAGTCGATGCCAAAATTCTGAAAACGTGACGGTGCTCGTTTTTCTACAGCAGCGCAGGTTCCATCAGGGCTCGAGACCAACGGCCTACCGTGGAGAATAGGAAATGTATTTGTGAATAGAGCTGCAACGAATCGATTAGTTGTCGACTATTAAATTAATCACCAACTATTTTGATAATCATTTAGAGTTATTTTTTAAGTAAAAAAAAGTCAGAATTCTCTGATTCCAGCTTCTTAAATGTGAATATTTTCTGGTTTCTTTACTCTTCAATGACAGTAAACTGAATATCTTTGAGTTGTGGATAAAACAAGACATTTGAGGACGTCATCTCGGGCTTTGGGAAACACATTTTTCACCATTTTCTCACATTTTCTCGATTAATTGAGAAAATAATCAACAGATTAACGGACAATGAAAATAATTGTTAGTGGATGCCCTATTTGAGACGCAGTAAACTCAACATCAACGCATCCAGGGGAAGCACCCTATTTCTCCCTGATAAAGTTACATTTTAAACAACTAATCCGTGTTGAAATCTGCAGGAGAGCTAGTTAACGTTAGCTGTTATGAGGCACAGTCCATTGATTTACATTATGATGCGTTCAGACTCCTTTCAGTAAAAATGAATATTGGGCGAAGGTAAATTCTAACGTTATCATGAGGTGTTCAAATGTAATCTTGTAAAAATGTAGGTTTTGGTGAGAAACTTGAATAAATACAGTTGTTTGAAGGAGATGTTTTCACAGCAATATAAAATAGATAATAGAGAGGGAATTATGACCTGTCATTAAGGAGTGGATGTTGAAATACATGGGATTTATTGTTTTACTTTTGTTTGGTTTCGAGGGATTTCACTTTCACTATTGGTAACAACTACTACATTTCTGGTATTGTGACATCCCCAGTCTGATGTAAAATTAGTTTGACAAGATCCCAACCAAAAACCAAGAGTCTTATTCCTAAACCTGCACTGGTATGCTTAGTTCCAGCAAAGACCGTAGGATAGATCTGTACAAAATGTCAATTCAAAGGCTTGCAAGGATCAATCAACAGCAAAGCAATGTTTTCAGAGTCATGAGCTATTTATCTAAAGAGGATGGGAGTAAAATACAGCTCTGTGGCTATCAGCAGACTTTATATGATGCCACTAACAGTCCCAAGGCTACAACAACATTTATTTCAGGGAGGTTTACTACAGGCTGTCTCTCTCTGCTTGCCACTCCCTTCTTATCTAATACAGTAATAGTGGCAGTTGCTTTAAGCCGTGGGAGGCGGTGGCTTCGTTAGGGGCTTTCCCAACACGGGAGATCCTGTGTATGTTTGTAACCTTCCTCTGAATGGATGAACCGACCCAGAGTGGTTGTCGGGGAACAGACAGAACGTTCTGGCAACAGTGTTTCTGAGCTCTCGCTACCACAGCTGACTGAGAATAACAAGGCAATGATCTGGGCCTATAGGATAAGAAAATAAAGCTTTTCTCTCTAAGCCCGCGTGGCTCTCTGGTGAATTCTCCTGAAGGCTTAGAGCAGCATATTCTAGTCTCGGACAGTATATCAGAGGCCTGGCATAAGTCCTCTATTAAGAGACAACTTCAAACTACAGACCCCGAGGAGATGAACGCGGAGAAAAAACAAAACAGAGAGAGGGACAAACACACAAAGTTCATATTTTTTCCTCTCTCGATCTCAGCTGCCCCGACATAGGAAGTAAGTGAGAGTTTGCTCACGGAGGCCGAATGAAAGCAAACAGGAGTCAGACAGGGGGAATCAGTTCATGTTTTCTGAATGAAACATCCTGAATGTGGAGGGACAGCGGGAGCAAAAAGCGCTGACGCAGTAGAAACCAACATTCCCTTGGCGAAGCTGTAATCGCTACAAACAGCAAAAGGAACAAGGGGCAGGGAAAGGCGAGCGCCGGGGGCTGAGGAAACTCTCTCGGAAGACAGCGAGCCCCGCTCCAAAACAAGATGTCAGCGGATAGGTACGTACTTCCACCGCCTGTCGCGTTAGCTCTCTGCCCGCTCCTCGCCTCGTCTTAGCCGAGCAGCGTGGCCGATGCCAACAACAACACCGAGAGAGAGGACTTGGGCCTCTATCAAACATGACGGCAGGGCTGTTTTGAAAACCACACTGGGCTTTAGACTTACATCAGAATGTTCCGTCCCATCCTCGCCGAAGCAAACAGCAGCAGGATTTTTTTTGGAAAACACACAGATTAAATAAAAGTATGAGCTCAGACTAATTCCAAGTCTTGCACAAGTAAATAAATGCGCCTCTTCCTTGTCGTGGCTTTTGTGCGAGAAATCCAACTCCCTTATAGCCCCCGTCTGGGCTCGGAGAAATTAGGTAACGCAAGCCCCTCAAAAAAGGGTCGCTTTTTAACCGATAAAGGGAACCACTTACTGTGAATAAGCAGGAGGGGAAGTTAAAGTACAGGGACGCACTACGATGAGCTGGTTTTTGTGCAGCACGTGACCAAGAACGAGGAGTGCCAAGCTGGCGGCGATCCAAGCCAAATTACGCAAAAATGTGCATTTCTATCCCCTTGGGTGTCTCCTGTGGTTGTTCCCCTGAGACAGACAGACACAAACAGACCGGGAAGGGAAACAAGAGCACGAAGACACTGAGTCAACCAGGGCGTGTGTGTGGCGCTTTAAGAGGGCCCATCATCATCATCACATCGACCAAACAAGTTGAATCTGAACCCTGAGTGAAACTACAGGCTTCGGGGGATATTTCAATCATGTGAGGTAATGGATATGCATGAACTTCCAAAACAATAGGCTACTGTATGCATGAGGATAAATCCCCCTAAAGATGTCTGGCGGTGGCACATTTGCTTTGGTGCTTTTGCCTTCTGTACAGCTCCCCCCCCCCACCCCCTGGCTTGTAACCCCCCCCTCTACGCCACACACTTTGAAGATTTTCACAGCTCTGGGTGGATACGGGGCAGCTTTTGGAGGCTGCGGGATACCGAGGCGACACACAGATCAGGTGGCGTGTGTCATCTCTGTCGTTAACCTATCCATCAGGGCTGCAGCTAAGGTAGCGGTAGGTGTGTGTGTGTGTGGGTGTGTGGGTGTGTGGGTGGACACGGGGCTTTGAGGGGGGGAAAGGGGGGGGTGGGGTAACTCGGCATGTCTTTTAACTCCAGCCTGAGCCTTTGCCACCATAAAGGTCAGCGCTTCGACATCTGCTGCTCTCTCTGAACCTCTCCTTTCATAAAAGGGAAGCAGGGAAGAGGAGAGGACCCCGGGGAGTGGATGCACACACACACATATAAACACACAACTTTTAGGTGCACTCTCCCTTTCCACATGCACTCACTTCATTCGCTCATGCTAACAAATACAAGAACTCAACGTCTCAAAGAAAGGCTCAGTAGTATCATTACACCAGCACAGAGACGCTTGGCTTTTGGCATGAAAGACTCTATCGTTCTCTTTTTTTTTTGGCCGAGGGATGGAGGAGGAGGAGGGGGGGGGGGGGGTGAGCAAAATGGAATCCCTTCCCTCGGGGGCAAGGCAAAGGCAGAGCGGTGTTGAAATAAGTGATTCATGCTTTTATCTTCCCAGGTGAACAGTGCTGATCTTTCAGATATCTCAATCAGTTTCACTGGCCGAGGGGAGGGAAAATTACGCAAGCAACGCTGTCTCTTTTTCGCTTATTTTGTTGTTTTTCCACCCCTCACCTACATGGAGGATAGTGATCGGGAGGTGAAGCAATATGGGGGTCATTGTCCATTAATCTGTCAATTATTTTCTCAATTAATCGTTTAGTTAATTGGTCTATAAATGTAAAAAGAAAAATGGTGATAAATGCTTCCCCAAAGCCCAAGATGACGTCTTCAAATGTCCTGTTTTGTCCACAATTCAAAGATATTCAGTTTACTGTCATAGAGGAGGAAAGAAACCTGAAAATATTCACATTTAAGAAGCTGGAATCACAGATGTGACTTTTTTTCTCTTCAAAATTATTCAAATCGATTATCAAAATAGTTGGCGATTAATTTAATAGTTGACAACTAATCGGTTAATCGTTGCAGCTCCAGGGGGTTTCACTTGCACAACACACGAGTGGCTGTCATCGAGAGCTGAAAGGATTTATCCGTTGACAGAAAATGAATCGGCAGCTACTCTGATGATCTGAGACACATTAAGTAAAAATGCCAAACGTTTGACGGTACCAGATTCTCTATATTTTCATTATTGCAAAAGGAATATCTTTAGATTTTGGACTGTTGGCTGGACAAAGTGATCAGTTAGAATATGTCATCTTGGGCTTTGGGAAATTGTGTTTGTTTTGTTTTTAAACAGTCAAAACAATTCATCAGTAAAATTGAGAAATTCATCGTCAGATTAATTGATAAAATATGTATCAACTAGTGGTGTCGCGATATACTAAACTACTAACAATAATCGTGATATTTTAAAATATGAAATATTCTTATCATGTTAATAATACACATATGATAGTATCGTGTAAATAATCCAGCACCTCTTAAATCACACTTTTGCACAGTTATGGTTACAGGCTCTCTCTTCCCTCGTATTTTGAGTGTAATTCATTTGCCAAAATGAGAGACAAACCGCACGATAAACAAAGTTAAAGATGAATTTGACTGATGGCATTATTTATTTCTTTAAATTTTCTATAAATATCGCGATAATATTGTTATCGTGAATTCTTTTGGCCACGATAATTGTGGTGTGAAAATCGGATATTGTGACAGCACTAGTATCAACATAAGAAGAAAACCCTATAGTCTATGTTTTAGGTTAAAGTGACACTCCTAGTGCGATTTGAGGTACGTGAAATATTGCCAAGACATCTAAGCAAATACTAATTTAATGTCGGCCATGGGTATCCGCTGTAAATGACATGAATTCAAGCTATTCGCAGCGCCCTTTCTTTGTAAAGAAGCAAACAAACTCCTCACAGCCACCTTTAAAGACTACAGGGAGTGAGTGTTTTGATACGTGAAATATACAGTACATTTTGGATTGTGTGTCATAGCTGTCATGTGTTTCGCAGTCGCTCTATGACAATCACAGTGGTTGAACATTGAATGAAATGGTCTACACACTAAAATACATAAAAGAAAACGTTTATTGTGAATTGTGAGATTAATTAGTAACTGCCACCTGTACGTCCAGTATCAAACACCACAGAGAGAACGCAAACAAACACACACTTGATGATCTGTTGTTTGTAGATAAATAGATTTCCAAGCAGAAAACTAAATTAGGCAGAAAACACAATACAAAATGCCTCTAAGTGCAGCACATAAACTCACAACTTAAGGGACGGTGAAGTCAGTATAACTTTTAATTCAAAAGACAGAAACGTACAACCACAGCCTCTCTGTAATGCTCTTACAAGAGAGTCATAATACCATTAACAAGCCTGTGGTTGTGGAGCCCCTCCCTGTTTAACAGTACATGGGGCTGTGGTCAGGCTCCGTGATGCCTCCGACCGTTACTGTGGCCTGCCATCGGCTAAAAAGACCCCTTATGGCACTTTAATTTTCTGTTAAACCTCTCTCACCCACCCCACCTTCCTCTCACACACACTGACCCCCCCACTCGCAGCCAAACACACACACATGAATCTGGAGATATCATCTGGACAGGTGGCCAGCCACCCAGACCTGACCCGCCTGCCCTCTAGCCCCCCCCCTCCCTCTGCCTACTCCCCCCTACATCCCCCCCCCCCACTCAACTGAAATCAGTTCAGGTCTGCTGGAAAGCCCCAAATGAACATGCACAGCAACACCCCCCCCCCCCCCCCCCCTTCTCCTTCCAACATACACACACCTCCAACAAGCCCAGCAAATGTCTGTCACCCACTGAGCTGTCTGTGGGGATTATAGCCTCGAGAGTGCAAAAAAAAAAAAAAAAATAGGTTTGTGTCTAGCTAATGTGCAGGCAAATCATTAATCAGGGTTTATTCCACAGACAGACCAAAGCAGTAAGTAAAGGCAATTGGCTAACACAAGCACCAGTCTACAGTAAGGCTGCACAATTAATTGAATGTTAATCGCGATCACGATTTTGGCTTTGCACAATTAAATGAACATAAGCGACGGCAATATTGACGCTTAAAATGTGTGAAAACACTGCTGGAAAATAAATAAATAAATAAATCTAAATACTCGTAAATTACTGCCCATAATGCACTGAATTCAGAGGAAGAAGAACTTTATTTTAAGTCTTATTTTGATGCAAAGATTTGTACATTATCACAACATGGAAGTGAAAGCATAAAGCAGTGTTCTGATTTGTCCTAAAATCAATGGATAATCGTGATGAATAATCGTGATCTCAATATTGATCAAGAATAATCGTAATCATCATTTTGGCCACAATCGTGCAGCCCTAGTCTACAGACTATTTATGTTGATGGTCACCTGGTAATGCAAAGACTAACAAAACAATAAATGAGGAAATATATCCTGGACATTCTCTAATTCATAGCGCTGGGGTGAAAAAAAAAATCAATTCACCGCATCACGTTTTTTTTTTATGATTTTAAAATCAATTTTTTTAATGCCAGAATCGATATATTTGCTTCATTTGCGTCTATACAGAGGTAGAAGGAAGTTACCGCTTTTATTGTTGTAGTCTGAGTAACGTGATGTCATATAAATTGCGTATCCGTCAACCAAAACAAACTGCAACTAGCCACAACAAGGAAGTACAAAACAGCAGACGGTCCGCGTGGATACGACTTGAACCCTCACATATTAAATCCAAAGTGGTAAACACCACACATACAGTAAAGTATGGAAACACTTTGGGTTTCAGACATTGCAGGAAAAGCAGAGCTAGACATCATGGCTAAAGCTGCATGCTAACTCTGTGATGGACAGGAAACGTTATCGTATTGCGTTAACGTGCGGTCAAGCCAGCCGTCACTCTCATCTCTCATATACTGACATTTATGTTAAATGCATTCAAACGGCCCCGATGAAGCTGACCATGGATGTATAAAGAGAACGGAGCTGACGGGAGAGCTAGCAACTGACTTGGCGAAGTTAGCGGAAGTATACACGTGTGACTACGTCCGGTTTTCAAAATAAGGTGTTAACAAAGAGAACTGTATATACAAAATACATATATGGAAATATGATTAATTGGATTATATTCATCAGAAATATAAAACATTATAAATTAAAAAGAAAATACCACTAATTTGTGAGGGAAATGTCTATTCTTTGATTTTTGGGATGCTGGAAAAAAATTTAATAAATAAGACTGATGTATTTGACTTCAGGACATCTGACTATATACATGATGAATATCAAACATTTTAATGTATTAATTTAGAAATTTTTCAAATTAAAAGTCCCTAGAAGTGTGTGATTCAACTTTTTCCCATGGTCTAGTTTTAAAAAAGTTAGCAAAAATCGCAATAAATCATAATATCGAATAGCAATACTTTAAAATCGCAATAAATATCTTGATAGTATCGAAACAGGAGATTGGTGTATCGTCCCAGTCCTACTAAATCAATGATCATTCTGAAAATGTTAATAAACACAATGTTCCCATTAAAATTCTTGGCTGACATACTTATCACAGATGTATTATCTAGCAACAATTACTGGACGTTCACCACGCATAATGAACTCTTTTAAAATTTTAAACATCTCAGAAATAAAAAATAAAAAAAACTTTAAATTTGACAGAAAAAAGCATGTCAAGACTATGCTTAAGCAGCTATTTATCTAATATCCAGAGGGGAAATAATCTCAAGTTCTTCGTCACTTTCATCATCAACAACAGACTGTAAATGAGAAATTAAATTAATTGAAATATATTTGGATCATTCTGCAGTGATGCTAGGGTTTAAGCACACATGGCTGTGTTAATCGGTGAATTTTTATCCTTAGATGCACTTGCAGTGTTAGGTTAAGAGTTTGCATTAAGCAACCTGCTTACAAATATGCAGATCGCTGTGTAAATACTCCCCCAGCACTGTCGCCCACTTAGACTGAAGTCGTAAAAAGTGCAAGGCTATTCACTGTGTGTGTGGTGTCTCTCTAGGGCTCATAGATTTACAGCAAAGCGAAAACTATCTCACAAATGCAGTGAGCGTTTTTAAAAACACTGCCCAAAGGGGGATGCCTAGCTAGCTCACAAAGCCACGCAACGTGTTTCAGTCAGATAGCTGACGTCCATTATCGGACAGCTAGCTGTGTTGAATCCAGCCCGGTTAAAACGGGGAGCACGTTTTCGAAACAAACACGGGGGCTGGGAATTGTACAATTGCTTCAGGTTTTCGGCATATGATACGTTAAATTATTTTCTAAAACATGCCTCACTGGTTGTGTTTAGCTCGCTGGCTTAGCCACTAGCTAACCGTTGTCTGGGGGAAGAAAAAAAAGACCACCGAGGGTGAAGTCTCGCTTTTAGCTGGAGGAGCTAGCTCACAAAACACCGCAGCAACAGTCAGTAACTAGGCAAAAGAGGGGAAAAAACACTCGCTAGCGAACACATTGAGACAAAGAAAGCGACTAAACCAGTGGTGAAGACACTGCAGTGTAACCATAATATAATATATGGGTTAATATTAAGCTGTTTCGTGGTAATAACTTGTATTCTCTTCAACTCCGCTCCCCAACCAGAAGCCCCCGAATCTCAGACTCACCCTGTCACAACAGGCGCCATCTTCCACAAACTCTCACCAAAACTCCAATACTCGCGATATCCTTTTCTCTCTCTCTTCCCACAAGCACCAACAATCCGCCGAGACAACAGAAGCAGACTGGAGGTGTAGGGACGAGGGAGACGGAGAGAAAAAGGGGGTGGGTGAGGAAGACAGAGAGAAAAAAAAAAAGGGGAGGGCGGCGGGTGGAGAGAGAGAGAGAGAGAGAGAGAGAGAGAAGGGCAGACGCCACAACAACAGGCGTGGGAAACTTCCGAGATCGCGCGAGAGTTGGAAAACTCTCACAATAGGCGAGCACAGAGGGAGCGTCCCCTATCGCGAGATTTGCGCGAAGTGGAGAAGTTGTTTATCTTGTGGCTGCTGAAATACTATTCCCACGTGTTTACCGGGTAATAAATTACAGCACCGATCGGTTTGGGGAAAAAAAAACGCTAGTGGTGAAGAAACCCTCGGTTTTTTTCCCAGGCTCACACAGATTTTGCAGTATGCATCCTGTCTCCTCACAGCGTCTCTGCAGTGTTCAGCGTAAACAGCTGCATGTAATTACAGCCAAAATATCAACTTTATTCTATAATACTTCCCAATAGTACTATAGACAACAAGCTTGAGCGGTGATGAGACTGCAAGGACACGCTGACTTTAAATAAGAGTGGGAATTAAAGGGTGTCTGCACACCAAATTCACAATTCCCTTGGGTAACATTGCAGTTCCTGTTTAGAAAGTGGAAACAATGGTGTGAACACATGTGAATGGGCCATGCAGGGCAGATTAGTGCATTGCCATCACATCGGGGAGCCCCATGACCACCCTCCTCACAGCCCAAACCTCAGCCAAAGTACAAGGGAGGCTATTATTTAGTATGATCATGCTTGGAAATGTGGTCCATAAGCCTTTCTGTTTGCCTCCCCCCAGCCAGAGGGCATTTGCAAAAGTTTGTGTGTTATATCATCCCCACCACAAACAGGGTCAGGTCATTCTTGTTTATCTGGGAGGGGTCAGAAAGCCGTAAACCTCCATGTAGGTCCGTGTTTTGTTGTCTCTGCTACAGCCTTCATTTAAATCTGTTTGGAATCTTTGTTCACCTTACAACTGACTTCTCGTGGGTGTTTTTCCCAGCTTCAAAGAAAAAGTGAAGGCATCTGAGACCACACTGATGGCAAGTCAATGCTCTCGTTTGTTAGATGTTGTGTGTGTGATCTGCCCCAGGCTGTTTTGTATGGAAAAAGTGGCTGAATGAATACAGATCAAAACTGACAAACACAGCACAAATAGTTGAGTTGTTTCTTGAAATATATGGGCCTCATTGGTTAAAGAGTTCCACATTTTGGGAAATATGCTTATTTACATTCTTGCCGAGAGTTAAATGAGACCAGAAATTGTCGTTTTTACACTTCAGTCTTCGTGCGAAGCTAAGCTAACCGGCTGCTGGCTCCAGCTTCATATTTACCGTACCAGCCCATTTGCGCGAAAAGTTTTTGCACCGATGAAAGAAACACAAAATATCGTATTAATTAGTGAGCTTTGAATGTGATGGTCACCTCCGGTCAGAGCCATGCTAGCTGTTTCCCTCTGTTTTCAGTCTTTGTGCTAAGCTAAGCTAACCGACTGCTGGCTCCAGCTTCATATTTACCGTACCAGCCCATTCGCACGAAAAGGCGTATGAATGACACGATCATGCGCAACGCATGTAGCGTGCAATAAGAATACTTTTCTTGCGTGTGGCGTGTCATTTGTACGCCATGTAGTCTGTTCTGACTGCAATTTAAATGCAAAAGAGTAAATATTCTCCGCTCAGAGCTAGTGCCGTAAAATAAAAAGTGAGAAAGATTGCAATGGCGGGCGAGGGGGGATGTGGATGGGTCCAACAAACACAGGACTTTCAACCACGAGACCGGTGTTCAAGACCAGTGTTTTGTTTTGTAAGTTACGTTAGTGACGTTCGTGTACAGTTTTCCGTACTTATGTGACGTTGTTTCCATACGTGTTTTACTTATAAGTACTTATAAGACCAACCATGATGTTTTTCCTAAACCAAACTAAGAGGTTTTGTTGCCTAAACCTAACTGCAGACGTTACCGTAGTTTTATTGCGTGGCGTACAAATGACATGCGAAAAGCCTAAAATGCGTCCCCATGACACGCGGAATGTCCTTATTTATACGCCTTCCCTTGAGATCGGGTTGACCGTACAGCCACAAGAGTGGTCTTCTCATCCAACTCTCGGCAAGAAAAGCTTATATTATAAATATTCACAGAATATCGACCTGTTCCTTTATGTGTAATCAAATCAAGCAATTAAAATGCTTAAAAAGAATATTTTTGCCTACCTGTCCACAAACCAGACACTTTCTCTGTATAAAGTAGCAGATGCGATCTTCTCCAGTGTACACTGTACACATTTCATATTTTTCGGATGCATAATTCATTTTTATGGGGCTTCACGGTTTTGCCAGAAAGAAAGAGGGAGAAAAAAATGAAGAGAAAAGAGTTGAGGTTTTGCATGAGAGTGTGCCTGGCCCGCGGCCCGCACTATGAAGACACAGAGACGAGGACCTCATCCTGCCCTCAACCATTTTTCCTTTCCCTCTCGTTTTTTATAGTCGGCGGAGAACCTCCAGTTACACTCTGAGTTGAATGGGGAAGCATAAAGTTTCCTCAAATGTTTTACAGCTGAACACAGTAAAAAAAAAAAAAAAAAAGGCTACACAAGTGCAAGTACTTTTCAGAGAAAATGGGAGCGAAATAGGAAAGGAGAGGAGGCCTCTTTTTTGAAGATATGTTAACTTTTACATTTAGAGGTATTCAGGATTTGAACTTTGACCTTTTGGGCTGTTGTAAAACATGCTTTTAAGACCACTCATACATATGATTTAAGGTTTCCTTGAGGCCCTCCTTGCCATTTTGCATCTGGAAACATGATTTTTCTCAATTCCTTTTTGAAAAATTGTTCACTGGCAGGACAATAAGCACCAATTTTTCATGTTATTTTCCGATGCTTTTATTAAAATCAACGAGCATGTAGTGAGCTTCTACAGCTGTCTCAATCTCCCCCCACGTCCCGTCTTCTCATTAGGAGTAAAAACCATTTATTTTAATTGAGACGCAGCCAATTCAAGCAATCATGACTAAGCCATAAGCCTCAGGTCTATAAATCCACTCACTTGACTGCTTAAGCTCGTGGATCAGAAGGAAAAGGGAGATTGAGATAGAAAGATTCTTGTCCCCATGTGGAAACGGCATTCACCAGTCGATCACCCCATCTGTGTGATCTCTATATAGATTTGTCCTACATACTGTCATTTTGTCCAATGTATTGTTTGTCCTCCTACACTCGTGTTTGTTCATAAAAAGGTTAAAAGGTCAGCGAATGAAGCAACTGTGTGAGCCTTATAATTCCTTTCTTTTGAGCGCTAAACTGAAACTGTGAGATTAACAAGTTTTATTCAGTGGTCCAGGCAATTTTCACATCCCGCTGATCCCGCTACTAGCACTTATTATAAAAAATAAAGGGAGAAATTATTTTTATCTGCAGATTTGAGGAGTGAGAACAGAACGAAGGAGAAAGCGAGCCAATTAAGGAAGTGCAGTCTGAGTTTCCTGATTAGCAGCTCTTTGACTCGAAGTCATTTGATACAGCCAGCCGATGGTGAAACTTCCTGAAATGAGCAGACGCACAGTCAGAGTGAGAACCAGTGACAGACAGAGAAAGGTGGGTGGAGAGACACTGGGTCAAATGTTAGACTGGTAAGCCGATTAGACTGTTATCAGACCATTAAATAGGTGTTATCAGTCGCTAAAAGCACCATAGATGTGGGTCAGTAGGGGTCTACTACACCCACTAGTGGGTTTTATCATCTGTTCACATGGTAGATCACCGAAAGAAGGTATAAAATAACACAACAGCGACCTCTAGCAACCGTAGTTATTATAACAGGCGCAAAAGCAGAAGTCAGGTGCTGTAGTATAGAAACTCCTTATGGGGTGGAGGTAAACTTAATCAAGTGGCTTTTTGTTGCCTAAACCTAAAACGTTGTGGTTTTGTTGCCTAAACCTAAAGAAGCCATTTTGTCTGTGTCCAAAATGTAACGCTTCATAGTTTTACGTGTTAGAAGGTGTTGCTTTTAAGTTTCGCTCTCACTTTTACACTTTTACTCTATGGCGACCGATAACGCCTATTTAATGGCCTGATAACAGTCGAATCGGTCGCAGCAAGCAGACACACACGACGATAACGTGGACATGAAAGACCGGCGGAGTGCCAGACGGAGGGTACATCCACATTAATACGTTTTCATTTTAAAACACATAACTTTTGTTACGTTTATGCCTAGCGTCCACACCTACTCCGATGTTTTCGAGCCCCTAAAACGGAGACGTTTAAATTCTGCATTTTATAACGCTACTACTGCCTACATGCACAGGAGGAAAGCTATTAATCAAGTGCTTTACATCAATTCCCGTGTCCCAGTGTACGTGAATGGTCATATGTGTTTTCAGGCGTAGTAGTATGGACGGAGATTAATTCTGAAACGGCCCTAAAACGCTCATCTGGAGCTCTCGTCTTATTAGTGTGGATGTAGCCAGAGACAGGAAATCTGAATTTGACAACTCCTACATACATTTAACGCAGTTAACAAACGTCTTAGGCCAAGTAGCAACCCGATGATATCGTACTCCCTCAGTGAACCTCACAAGATTAATGAATCAAGTCTGGCTCGTGTGAGTCTGAGTTCACAGCAGAGGGAAGGGCGTCCCTGTCTTGTCCATCCGTCCGTTGTGTCCATCTGTCTTGCTCTCTAGCCACACGGGAAAACCCAGGGGTGGACGAGGGCAGACAGCTTGACGAATGGAGAGGACGATCGGGTCCGAGCGGGGCACGCCTTCGCTCCCCTCTCGCCCTCTGTTCAAAGCCTCCCACTTTTTTTTTTTTTATCACATGACTGTCATTACAATTAGGTCCCAAAGACATCACAGAGCCAGAAAAAAAAAATGACAGGGTGATAAGTTTGCAGACTGTCAGGGGAGCTAAAGCGCCTGTTTTGCAAGCCTATACTCTTTTGAAAGAGAGGCAAATCTTTGGCATGAGGAAAGAGACGTTTCCCCTTTCCTGGACCTGTACGGTTCACGGCGAGTTCAAGCTGCTGCACGTAAATGGGGTGAGAACTGCTCAGGCACGCCATTTGGCAGCTCCGACATAGCCTGTATATGACATTGGAAAATAAGCAATATGATATGATTGACTTATCGTGGCTTTGTAGGGTTTACCTTTAGAAACAGACAGTTTATGGCTTTAATGAAAGCCGTTACAATCAGTTCAGCTTGCCTGATAACTGATAATAAAAGAACACCCCCAATTTTTAATCAGGAGCAATCAATCCACAGCATGTGTATTTTACAACCTCTGATACTGTTGTAATAGAGCGAGATTATAGACTTTCACAAGCACAAGGAACCATAAATCCATTAGTGCGAGGGTTATCCGCAGAAACAACAAGCACACAGATAGATACAAAAAGCAAAAAACAGCATGAAAAGCATGTTTCCTCTGTTACCCAACAAGAGATGTCAGCTCTGCAACAGTAGAACTTTTCAAATCATCCTGCAGAGGATTGTACACGGCAGATTTCTTTCTCGGGAAGCCTTTTCATAAAAAAGTTATATGAGTGCAGGTCTGGACTGGCTCCGTTTCTTGTCGCCATCTTTTTAAATCAGCCTCAGGGTATTGCACTTTGATTAAAAAAGCAGAGCTGATCACGAGCTCTGAGAATATGTTGAATGCATTACGTTATGGAAAGTATAAAAGCAGCTTGTTGCCTTTATTTATGCTTACAAACTGTCCCTTGCAAAATATAATATAACCGATTCATAACATATTTGTGGGCATCCAACCATATATTTATACTTGCTGTATGTGAAACACATTGTATATTAACATTTCACTGGAAAATAATAATATACAGTTCTACAGAAGCCCTGAAAATACATAATGAGGATCAATCTTTAAATTATAGTACTCCTTTCATCAAGAGTGAGAAGAGAAGATTGACCTCATGTCTATGCGTTAAAGGTATAGTTTGACATTTTGAAAAATATACGCTTATTAGCTTTCTTGCCAAGAGCTAGATGAGGAAATCGATACCACGTTTCTGTATGTTCGGTAAATGTGAAGCGACAGCTGGCAGTCTGTTAGTTTAGCTCTGTCCAAAGTAAAAAAAAAGCCTGCTAATAACTCTGAAGCTTACATAATAGGCACACGTACACAAACGGAAGTCTGTAAACAACAATTTGTGGTTTTACTGGGAGTTACATGGAGTTACTATTTGGCAAACAATAGAGTGCTGCAGGGATGACGTATATCTGTAGGCCAACCAGGAAGTTAGCGTCGCACAGGTTCCCTCAATCACAAAGCCAGTGGGGACGTTTATGACACTTACACGTTTTGTTCAGCAAGATAATCTTCACAAATGAACACCACTTTTATGATTTTTGAAGTGTAAATGCAATCGCCAGAAGTAAAAAAGCTAACGTTAGGCTATAAACGAACTACACCACGGTAGTATACACAAGACTGTAAAGGTGGATGAGTCGGCGTGATGACGTTTAGTAGTCTCATTTAGCCACTTTTTAGCAACCGCCTTTTTTAAGACACATAAAGGCTTCAAAATTCACGAGTGGGATATTTACTGATGTATTTTATATCATAGAACAAAAAATCGCTTCAGCTTATTTCAGGCATCTAACTAAAAACCCATTCAAAAAACCCATTGTCTTTCAGTTGAGGGAACCAGAAGCGCTAAAATGCTAACTCATTTCTGGGTTTTAGGACTCATCCCTGTAGCACTCTACATCTGGGTGCAGTGATCATGCACAGCTTCTCAGAGTCTTGTCGTCTAAGTGAGGTTGCCAGGTTTGGTACCACTGTGAACTATGCCAGAGCCGGGCTAGCTGTTTCCCACTGCTTCCAGTCTTTATGCTAAGCTAGGCTAACTATGTCCTGCCTCCAGCTTTTTACTTAACGCGCAGACACAATATTGATATTCATTTACTTGCCTTACTCTCTTAAAGAAAGCAAATAAGCATGCTAGGCCTTTAAAACAGTGTCCTAAAAAACTAAATTCTGATAGATAGGAAATAGGAGCATTAGGAACCTACAAAAACGGCCAAACAGGCTTCTTGAAGGTTGCTGGTTCCAATAACCAGTCCAGATGGGAGAACAATCCCTCTCCAATCCTTCATCAGCGACCACTGAGACTCCCCGAAGCAGTGTATTGAGCATAAATCAAATTTTCTCAAGTGTAGCTGTTAACTAAAGAGCACAGGAACTTCAAAAACATGACTGTTCTTTTTTTTTTCGAACAAGGTAACAAATGTACACTCACTGAACCCTCTCTGGATGAATCAGCCAAAGCTGAGTCAGAAAGCTGAAATAATCAAAATTCATCATTTTATATGCCAGTTTGTGGAAATCATCTTAAAAACTTTAATAACATCAGACAAGCGAGAGCGATACAAAAGAGTCGAGTTCATCACAAAACACGCAAAGGGGAAATCTGAGTTGATTTGTATTCTTCACTCCATCAGTGCTTTCTTCGGTGACTCAGACGCGCTGCACGCAGTCACTTTCACTTCTGGAGTGCTTCGTTGGACGCGTGTTACTGTGAGTGACATCCACGTTCCACATCGGAAAATATGAGTCGATGCATGCAGCCCCAAACAAAATCTCCTCTTGACCCCCTTTTTTCCGCATGTGCATGAATCCAAAAGCCTGATTTGGGAGTAAAGGCTGCAAGACTCTTCTGACCTCAACACAAGTTATTTTGTTTGTTGTCAGGATGTGGTTGAAACATCATCTCCTGAGCCTAAAGATTCGGTATCGCGGTCGACGAGGCCGGGAGCCAGTGTTTTCAGAGAGGTTTCGTCCCAGAAAAAAGAAAAAAAAAACTCCTCCAAAATTCAAACCCTTAAGAGACTAATCAGGAACAGGGTCAAAATGTCATAACAATGGAACCTTCCAACAAAAGTAAAGCTCTCCACTTTGTGAAAACCCCTCCTGGGATATTCACATCCAGTAAACTAAGAGCATAACTCGTTTAGCTTGGCCTGCCGCCCTTGTCAGTTAAGACTTCTAAAGCCGGAGCTCGGTGAGGACTCGTAGCAGAAGCAGCCTGATAATGTTACAATACAGAATGTTAATGTTGTTTTAACAAGAGCGAGTGACAGGCCGTATTATATCATGACAAAAAGATTGATGGACACTTATTAGTGGGTGCAAAGTACTTCAGTGAGCTCAACCCAAACCCAAAGAAATTTTTGTTTCTTGAAAAATGCTCCTGCAATTATTAAACTCCTGTAAGTTTGCTCTCTTTTCCTGCACTTGTGAACTTGTAAAACATGATATATTGTATATTTATATGACTTTTTTTTTTTTAAATTCTGGGCTGCTTTTGCAATTGTTTGGGAGATAGTGTTTACAGATAAGCAGTTTCACTTTGTTAGCCGCAGCATATTTGGCTGGTGGGGGTTTGGAGGGAACAAGCCTCAGCCAAGTGAACCTCTAAAACCTTGACCTTTGCCTCTTTTAACGCCCACACACTCTCTCCTCGTGCGCAAATATATTTACACACCGACACATTTTTCAGTGCCTGCCTATGACACACACACACACACACAAAGAGGAAGAGGTGATACAGTGCAAGATACGCATGCATGCACGCCCACACACACTCTTTGGCCAAGTGACTGCACCGCTGAGGCCGTGACCCTCTGCGCCCTCCTCCCCTCCGCCTCCTCCTCCATCTCCCAGGCTGTCTGTCTGGAGGCCGATAGAGGCAAAGGAGGCCGGGGTCGGCGGGGGCCGCGGAGGGGCAGGAAGACGACTGGTGATTAGAGCGGGGGGGTCGAACGTACCCCTGACCCTCTTATCCATTCTTGGCAGCCACCCTTGCCGCTCCGGGAGAGAACGAGAGAGAGAGAGAGAGAGGGAGGCCCTGCAAATATTTGCGATGGATCCACACCCACAGACGAGATAGTGGATGTCCATTAAAATATCTGAACAACTATTGGGTGGATTGCCATGAAATGTGGGACAGACATTCATGTTTCCCCCTCAGGATGAATTGCAATAACTTTGGTGATCCCCTAACGTTACATCTAGTGCCATCATTAGGTCAAAATTTTAATTTGTTTAATACTTCAGTTTATGACCTGGCTGTACTTTGTGTTTAGTGCTTATATTAGCATAAGTCATCATGCTAAAATGAAGATGGTAAACATTAAACCTGCTAAATATCAGCACGTTAGCATGGTCATAGAGTGCTACAGGAATGAGTCCTAAAACCCGGATATGAGTTAGCATTTTAGCACTTCTGGTTCCCTCGTCTGGAAGTCAATGGGTTTTTTGAATGGGTTTTTAGTTAGATACCTGAAATAAGGTCTGTGGTTAACACAAGCTGAAGAGATTTTAACATTTTGTTCTACGATATAAAATGCGTCAGTAAATATCCCACTTGTGAATTTTGAAGCCTTAATGTGTCTTAAAAAAGGGGGTTGCTAACCTGTGGCTAAATGAGACTACATGGTGTATTTCGTTTATAGCCTAATGTTAGCTTTTTACTTCTGCTGATTGCATTCGCACTTCAAAAATCATAAAAGTGGTGTTCATTTGTGGAGATTATCTTGCTGAACAAAACATCTAAGTATCATAAACGTTTGTTTGCCACAGAGTTTATTTTCTGCAATAATCCAAAACCCAATGGAAAAATCCCATAGGCTTTCTGTCAAGGGAACCCAGGGCGATGCTAACTTTCTGGTTGGCCTACAAAAATAAGTCATCCCTGGAGCACTCTATTGTGGACATGTTAGCATTCTGACATTAGCATTTAGCTCAAGTACAGCCTCACAGAGCCATGTAGACTCGTAGTCTTATTTATTTATTACCTCTTCAAAGGTGCTAAATACAGGATTGGGAGCATTTCTATTGCCTCTCAAGGGCTCCCAACATGGCAACCACAAGCCGTCGGGTCGCAGGTAATAGTGCTAACAGCGCTAACAGTGCAAACAACGGCAGAAGTGCTGACTGAGATAACAATGTTCACCTGGGGGGGAACCGGAGGGTGGGTGCTACGCTTCAGGGGAGAAGGTCGGATTACAACACACACAGAGGGAGCGCGACTTCATTCTCTGCTCGGGTAGACATTACTCCTCTATATCTTTACATAGACAATAGTTGTTTTGGGACACTCAGGTAACAGGTAAACTATTTTACTTGTTGACAAAGTTTTCTCTGGCATCCACATTTTACCCCTTTTCTCCCTCTTCTCTTTAAACTGAAGATGTTCACTCATTTATCTACTTATTTACTTGATCGTACAGGTTAAAATCTTTTCTACGTCCTACATTTACTAAAGTTAACCGTAGAGCATGGAAGTTGACCTTGAAAACAGTTGTTTGCTCCACTGTTACCATGACAACTGAGCAAACTCCTTCCGCTTATTAAGACAACAAGATGTGGCTGAAAGCTTCAGAATTTTTTTTTATCACAAGTCGACCACATGTTAGGAATTTTTGGCAACAATAAAATAATGTTGCAAAAAGTTGGACATGAGGTATAATGAAAGCCATATCCTGACAAATTCAGATTAAGTTAAAAAGGGGTGATTTGTGTTCATTTTATTAAACATCATTCCACATTGAAATCAGAAATCCCATTTTTGGCCGTGCGCAGGCCACTTGAGCCTGCACCTGCACTTTTGCACCATTTCCGCCAAGTGGCTTTTCATCGATTTTGCAAGAATGTGCACCAGAAAAACTAAAAAATGCATCACATGACAATCATAAATCGCCTCTTGACAAAAACTCCCCATCCGCACTGTAATGTGAGACCAGGACTTTCAAATGTATCCACTTCGGGGAGCATTTTTTGAAATAGCTTTCTGTGGAAGACCAACACTGATGAAAAAAAAGGCGTGTTATCAGATTTATCTGCATTTATGTGGCGTGACTGGAGTGACGCGGAGTGATCGGGCTGAGCCAGCAATTCTGTACATGAGCGAGTGAGCGAGGCCGGATACGAGAACAAGTGAGCGAGTGAACAGTAGTAGTAGTGTGAACAGACGGGTGAGGAAATGGGGTGGCAGGCATTCAGCGGGGGAGCTTTAGAAACGCAGGTGCCTTAATTGTCCTCCAATAAAGCCTCGGCGAGTGGGCAAACCTGTGAATGAGTGTCTGTTAAAAAGAAGGATGAATGAGGCGCACGTGAATAAGTGAGCGAGTGAATGAGTGACTGAATGAGCAAACGAGTGCCTGGAAGAGTAAGCACTCTGTGGGGAAGCTGGAGGAGATTGTGGATGTAGTGGGGGATCAGAGGAAGGGGTGGGGGGGGGTGGGGGGGAAGGGGAGGAAGAGACAAGTGATGTGATGTATGGGAGGTAAAAAGGGCCAGAAGAAGAGGAAGAGGGGGGCAAGAAGCAGAGAGAAATGGTGAAGGAGCTGTAGAAGAAAGGTGGGTAAGAGAGAGAGTTGGGAGGGGAGGGAGGGGTGCAAAAATCAGGATAGAAGTGGAAGGCGGGGGGGGGGGGGGGGGGGGGGGGGGGTGAGGTGCGGGGAGCTTTCAGCAGGCCCGTCTCAGACAATGTGACATGGCACACGCTATTAATTCTGGCTCAGCGGAGAGACCCTGCCTCGCCATCTGCTCAGGGTCAGGGGCGTTCGCTGGGGTCGGCGTCACATCCACCCCCCCCACCAACCCACCCACACACACACACATACAGAGACACACTACCCCCGCCCAGCCCCCCCCCCCTCACTCCGTCCTCGCCTGGCAGACACCCGGCCAGGCCCGCGTGCATTTCCATAAAACAATTGCAAGCCAACCTGCTCCCGTGTCGGGTGGGTTGGGTTAAGAGGGGAGTAGAACGCCGGCTAGCCTCCCTTTAACAATGGCCTGTCAGATGAAAAGGCCCTTGGTGAACTTGATATACATTACAAAAGAGCCACACCACGGTAGGCCCCGGGCCCAGCCTCGGCGACCTGCGGTTGAATTTGAGCTTGGCGTTCATTCGTTTGTTTGCAGTTTGCACCCCCCCCCCCCCTCCCCCCCTTCAACCCCACCCCGATCCCACCTCCTTCCTCTTAACCCCACCAAAATTACACACACACACACACACACACACACGCGCGTGGCAGGCTGGTGTTAGGAGGTGGTGGTGGTGTTCACTTCCAAATGCGGTAAAAAAAAAAAAATAGGGGAAGCTAAAAAAACAGCTTGAAATGTTTAGTATTAATCAGAAGTTTTAGTTTAAATTTATTCAAAACAATTTTGATAATTGTAAAAATGAATTATTTATCATGCAAAAGTGCCAAATACTCACAGATTGCAGCATCTAAAATGTGAGGATTTGCTGCTTTTTCTGTTTTATATCATTGTAAATGTATTAAATTTTGTTAAAATTTTTATATGAGTTTGTTTTTTGGACTGTTGCTCGGACAAAAAATGCAATATGAAGACGTCACCTTGGGCTCTGGGAAAATTGTGGAATTTTTTTTTTTCTAACGATTCTCTTAATTTTGCACAATAAACCATTAATCAATTATTTAAAAAAAATAATAAATAACCTGTTTCCAGTGGTGGGAAAACCACTAGACCTTTTACTAAACATAACAATACCACAATGTAAAAATACTCAAGAAGAAGTCCTGCATTCAAAATCTTACTTATTTTTACTTATGAAAGATGTACATGAAGTATCAAAAGTAAAATCATAATTGTGATTATTATACTATTATTGGCTTATTATTACTGATGCATTAACATGCAAGTTGGTCAAAGAGATATTACTACCTACTTTATATTCTTGATGGCTTCAAATGAAACTCGTGAGCTCGTGTTTACAACATGGGAAGTCGTGTATGCGATATGCTTGGCGTTCAAGTGGTTAAGTCGTGAAGAACATGATTCAGGGAGTTTTTTTTAAGAAATTTCAAATAAGTTATTTGCTAATTATTATCTTTTTATCAGCAGACATGGAAATAAATCACATCAATTAACTTTGCATTCTTTTCCTGGAAATGTATTAAATAAATTACCAGCTATTGGGAAACAACGGAATATAATTCTTAAATAATGTTTATAATAAAGTAATTTTCGATACATTTTGAGGTAAATATTGGGGTAATTTGGCAGTAATTCCAAAGAAATTTCAAAAAGGTTACTTGCTAATTATCACCTAGTTACCATGTACCATTAAGTGAAAATACTCCAGTAAAGTAAAAGTACTTAAGTGGAATACGTTGAGCAAATGTACTCAGCTATACTTTCCACAAAAGTCCTTTTTTGATTTGCACTTAAAAAAAGATGTAAATGCGTAATAATTTCAAATCCTGCCATATTAAATACAACCAATTGTTTTAGCGCCGTAGAGCAGTGCAGAATGCTTCTGCTTGCTAACAGTGGAGCTCCTGTTCTCTAAGACAGCCATCGCGTGCGAGATCTGGCAAAGCTACAAGATTTTGGGTCCCTAATTCTGTTGGTGCTTAAGGTTTGGGATTAGCACTAAAACAAGAGAAGATCAGACGGCTGGAAGAGGTATCACTGTGTCAACACATGACTTCCTGTCTTCTTTTCCCTTCCACCATGACCCGTCCATCCATCCGTCCAATTATCTCTCTCTGCCGTCGCTTTTATCTTAAACAAAAAAAAAAACGCTTTTGGATTTCTTTGACCTCCTCAGTGTGTGTTTGTGTGTGTATTCATCAACCAGGGATGTAGATGGGCGAGGAGTTTAAGTCCCTCCTGTGCCACCCCCCCCTCGAGCTAAATCCCTTAATCTGCTCTCGGACACGTCTGGAGGGCAAAACAAACAAATAGGATCCCCCTCGTCTTCCTCCTCCCTTCCACCACCAAGTCCACACACACACACACACACACACACACACACACACACACACACACACACACACACACACTGAGCCCCCCTCCCGAGCCCCATCACCGAACATGACATCACAGGGAGGAGAGGGTGACACTAACCCTCTCAAGGTTAATGAAGTGAGGTTGTGACCGCAAAAGGGTTGGCGATTCAAATCACGACGGCGGACGTCTTGGAAAAAAGCTCACAGACAGAATATTGTCCCCGTCCTCCCAACGAGGTGAGACAATGTGACTTAATGTGGTTCTAGTTTTTACCCAGAAGCTGCTGTGATTAAAGTTTAGGGCGTATCACTAAATCATCTCAGCTTTTAATGAAACACAATACCACGCTGGCCTCTTTGTTGAGCTAAGCATCATTTCCCTCACGTACTTTGCTCATTTTGTCTCGATGGCGCTACGGTTTCCAGGTTTAGGAACTATCTTACTGATAGATCTCAAGCTGGAAGTCCTCCAAACTAAACTAAACCGTATGCCCATATCGCCAAATCAGTTTTATGTTGTGATAATGCCACGGTTAAAGTTAGGTTTAGGCACCAAAATGACTTGGTTAAGTGTAGGGAAGCATCGTGGTTTGGGGTAAAATGACTACTTCGCTAAATGTAGGAGAGCTTCATCGTCATGGTGACTAATAGATCCCCCGAAATGCTACACACTGGTCCTGTAAGGTTAAATAGACCTTTATCCCATATTGTTATGTTAAAGATTCATTCATGCAAAAGAAAGAGAAGATAATTAGATTTTATTTCTTGTGCGCTCGTGTTCTTATGTCCTCGTAAATATGTGTCAGATGGTATGAATGAGGCTTACTGGCCATTAAATCGTAAAAGTGTGTGTGTTTGGGGGGGGGGGGTTCTTGCAGAGGTCAAAGTTGAAAGGTCAGGAGATCAACGTGAGGCAGTGTCGTGAACACCAGCTGGTACATCATCTGATGACCTCAACTGAGGAAAAAAATTGAGGGATACGTTTTGTATAAAGGTTAACCTCGCTGAAACAAAACCGCTCCAACAGAAGTTAAACGCTGGTAGACACAGACGAAGATGGAGCCAAAACACGGCTGAGGCCAACAGAAAAATATGCATCTATTTATATACGTTTATAATGTGTCTCCGTTGTCTGTACTGAATCCGGCCTCACCCTCTCCTTCCCCCTTCTTCTGACTATAAACCAACCTTATTACCTTTAAATAAAAACCATCTTCCCGTCTTTTCCCCCCTTTCTCTTTTTCTTTTCCGTTCATTTTTAGCCTCTTCCTGCCTTCTCTGCGGGTTACCTCTGACTCCTGACTGGGTGGGAGCTGCGATGGGCCAAAACAGTGATGTCACTGCTGTTATTTTCAATAGGGGTGAGCTCATTGGCTGAAACCACAGAGGAGCTGGCATCCAAGTGTCAGGGAACAAGCGGCCGGGGTTTGCTATTGGCCCGGCGCTGGCCTTCGTTTGCATTGCATCTGGGGAAAGGATCTGGGACAAATTGTGGTAGCTCTCAATATTATCAGTCTTTCTATCTATTACTCGTGTATCTGTTACTCTAAGGGAGTTATAAATGAGCAGGGAGTCATTAAGAGAGAATAGAGTTATTAAAAGATGGGGACATTAGGAAAAGGGGAAAAAAAAAGAGACGGAAAGCGACACCAAGACCGCAACAGACAGCGAGAATAAATAACACAGCTTTTCACGTTTTAGAGTCTGGCTCGAAGGAGCAGATATGAGAGTGCGGAGGCCAGCAGCCACACGCTAGCTGACCATGACATGGAAAGAGTGACACGGCTGTGCAAGATGTGCCAGAGGACTGATAAAACACCAACTGCTCCTCCTATGATTCCAGTTTAAAGTCATCGCTGTTGACTTTCACAAAGATCCACTCTGAAGTTGTCAAAAACATTTACATTAAGGGGGCCAGTTTTAATTTGGTGCAGTAACTTTCTTATTTCCACAGATACAATATGTCATGACTAACTTTTCTCAGCTAAATACTAAATGCTAAGGGACAGTGTGAAAATGATTGGGGTGGGGAGGGAGGGCTGACTCTTACGTTTATTTTTTTTAAAAAGAGCAAAGCCCTCCCCAGCGTTAAAAATATTTCATTAGACACGCCCTTTGACAGGGGACGTCAACATCTTCTTCCTAATCTCTCACAGTAATATATTTAAAGGTGCAGTGTGTAGGATTTGACGACATCTAGTGGTGAGGTTGCAGACTGCAACCAACAGAAACTTCTCCCGTGTGCCAAGCTTGAACTTCAACTACGGTGGCTGACGCTAAAACGCCAATGGCCCTACCTACAGCCAGTGTTTGGTTTGTCCGTTCTGGGCTACTGTAGAAACATGGCGGCCGGCTCCGTGAAGACGACCAGAGGCCTGTACTACAAAGCGAGTTCAACATACTCTTCTCGTTATCTGGCTTAACTAACCCCAACAACCGCGACCCCGCTAAGCGGTCCAACGACGGTGGTTATCAACGCGGTAAGTCAACCCAGGGTTTCTCAATCTGGCTATGAGCGCGCTCACATGAAAGTTGCGGTGTTCGCAGCATATGATCAGTCACAAACATGGACAAGTCTACTGTCAGCAGAGCGGCACATTTTACAAACCAAGAGCAAACTATAATATTAGACAAATAGAAGAAGTTAAACACATAATCCAGGCTAATAGTAACACAGTTGCATCGATGTGTGAATGCATAAATTAACAGACTTAATATCACTGCCCCATATAGGGCACAAACAGATCTGACTATACTTAATGCACTCTGTTAAATTAATATGATGCATATAGAGTAGAATAGAAGTATAGAAATGTCTTCATAATTCCCATTGAAAATAGCGTGGCGTGTATGACACGCTGTTCCTTTAAGGAAAACATAACAAAACGGTGACTATTCCAGCCATTCTTTGTACAAAGAGCAGCTAAATAAATGTGATGATGCATTATATTATATTTAACTTAACTGTGGTTTCGCTCTGTGTTATGATGGGTGTAGGCTGGTAAAACAATGATGTGCTCTCTGGAAAACATTCAAACACTAATAACCATGAAGATTCGTGTCTATTCTCTTTCCCAAAGCTGACATATTGGTCTTATTAACTTCTAGTTGTTTGATGAGAGAAATAAAATCCTGTAACTGAGACAAGCTTTGTTGTCCTCTGCATATGGCACTTTTATGACCCGTACCGCACACAGATGTAATCTTTTTGATGTAACAATTTGATCCTTTTTAAATTTATTTTACAATAAATCTCAAAAGGGGACGAAAGAAATACGATATAGGGCGATTGAGGCTGTATGGAGTGAGTGAGCAGCCAGGTCATGCTAATGCTCTCAATCCTTGAGAGCATCATTAGATACGGAATTACAACATGGTTTGGCAACCTAACAGTGCAACTGAAAAGCAGGCATACCAGCATGCACGAAGCAGCTATGAAGGTAATAGGGAAGAAAGCCTATGAGCCCGTACGGAGCCTGTACGAGCAGGCAGTCATCATGAAACAAGCAACAACATCCCCTCGTCTCTGAATACGAACCTCTGCCGTCAGGAAGAAGACTTGGTGTGCCAAAGTGCCAACTCTTATGCTTAATCTTAGTGCAATAAATACACAAGTACTTAGCACTTTGATTCTTACAGGTTCTTTTTTGAGCTACGGTGTTGTCAATGTCAAATATCTCTTATGTTTTAAGATGGTTTCATGTGGTTTTTGTGATGTTTTTTTTTTTAATGTAAAGCCCAAAACAAATTCCTCCTCCGGAACAATAAAGTTTACTCTATCGATCTCTATCTATAAATATGATGTGAGAAAACTAGAAATTTGCTTTCACCACTCTACCTACAGCTGCACTTCCTGTGCCCATTCTGTAGGGCGTTGTCAAAGGCATTCTGGGAAATGTAGGATATCATTAACTTAAAGATTTCTGGGTTTCTAAACAGTTTTGAAAGTCAAGAATAAACTTTGAGCCTCAGATTTAAGCCAAAAAAATGGAAATTTGAAAATCTACAACAGCTGGGCAAACTCATAGACTGTATATAAAAAGGGGACGTAGTCACCGTGATGGCACCCATTGGTTTGTGGACTGCCGTTTTGAAGCCTCGAGTTCAACATTTTTGCCATCGCCATCTTGTTTTTTTGCAACCAGAAGTGACACGAGAGGGTGGAGCTAAGTACAACCAAACACTGAATAAGACATTTTTAGGCGACCAAATTGTTAAAAGTAACTTTCATGAACTGAAAACACACTGTGAAAACACGGCTTCACTTTTCAGAATCCGGAGGTTGCCGCCTGGGCAAACTCCATCTGCTGATGAAGATCATGTGATGTGATTGAAAGCTCCAGAACAGCTACTAAATGGACCTTGTGGTGAGATTGCTTTCTCAACTGTTGTTTTCAAGGTAAAAAAAAAATGAAAAGCAGGTAAATAAAAACACTTAATCGTAAAGTAACACTTTGAGGGTGGAATTGTCCTTTATAGTTTTTTGTATATACAATTTAATCTACTGCAAACATCCTAAATTGAATGATATACACATCAATTTGTAGAACGGGAGTAGGTGGAAGTCAGGCCCATTGTGTGTGACACGCATACACACACTGGCTGCCAAGACACACACACACACACACACACACACACACACACACACACACACACACACTGAAGGCACAATGCATATCTACAAAGGGAGGCAACACAAACACATGTATGGTTCATAGAGGCCAATGGAGAGAGATAAAGAAGAGGTGATTTCTGCTTTCTGGATATTCATGAGACTCATCTGTGTGTGTGTGTTACTGTGTGTATTAATGCGTCACATCTGTGTCCCAGTCAGGTTATCTGTGAAAGTGTTTGCATGCCTGTATCTGTGTGTGTGTGTGTGTGTGTGTTTGCGAGGGTCAGTCTGGGCAGCAGTCCAGGCTGCTAAGAAGAAAAGGAGTGGGTTTCACCACAGGAGGTGGGTCTGGGCACCGTGCCAACCAGCACTAGCACAGACACACACACACACACACACACACACACAGCCCGAGGCAGTGGCCCTGTGCTGTCGATGCCTGCAGGCAGGCCTGACCACTCGCTGCCCTCGCAGACACACCGAGGACACGGAGAGAGAAGGAAAGGGAAGGATATAGAGAAAGAGAAGAGGAGAGGGAGAGCAAAGAGAGGGCAGGCCGATAAGGTGGAGGCTGAGAGAGACACACGGAAACAGAGGCCGATAGTGATAGATGGAGGAGAGAGAGATAGACAGGCAGAATGAGGTGTAAAGGGAGAAAAGATGGCAGCAAACAAATGGAAAGAAGGGGAGGAGAGATGACTGGGATGTGTTATAAGTAGGTGTGTTTGTTGTGGGAGGTGCAGCGAGAGGGTCCAGAGATGTGGAAAGAGAGAGACAAAAGATAGAGAAAAGAGTGGAAAAGCAGTGGAAAGTGTTTTTGAAAAAGGAAAGGGGGGGGTGGGGGGATGGGGTGACGGAGACAGACAAGGGCTTTAGGGATAGTGGAAAAGGGATAAGATAAAGGAGTGCAGGCAGGGGAAGTGTGTGAGTGCTTGAGAGGCAGAGAAAGACAAAGATAGATAGCTAATGTGATATACATTAGTGGTTTGAGGACGTACAAAGCATCTTTTAATTGAACTGACGGCGAGATGAGAGAACTTATATGCAAGAGAGAGAAAGAGATGAGACAGGGAATTAGAGAAAAAAAAGAATATGAAATAGAGTTGAACTAAATTTGAACCAAATAGAGGTCAGAATCCTGTTCGGCAGCTAAAAACGCGTACACCGAATGCAGCGTTTGTTGCTCTTTATACTTCCTGGTTCACGATTTACGTCGATTACATACAAATTGATTTTGTGGGATATACACGAATTACAGTGCATCGCTTTTCGTAGTCATAGCTACGAACGGGAGAACAGCCCGGTTGGGTGATAATTCTCTGTGCGAGCTACACGTTTCACATACACATTGTTATATTTTAATTATATCGTCTGAGCTTGTGTCTTAATAATTTAGTTTTCTCTTGAAGATGTAAATATAGACATTTCTCAAAAAAGCACCAAAAATCAGCAAAGAGGAGATTCTCGCTACGAGAAGGTCTCGACTCCCAACGAGGTCACCGCTGTTTCCTTAACAGCACCGAAGTGTTTAGGGTGGCTTTTGTTCAGTTGTTGCTCTAACTGCTGTTGCTTTCACTCCTCTTTTCTCCAGTACAGGCAGGCGGAAGAGGGAAGAGAGAGATGCAGCAAGACAGGAGTTGCCGAGAGAGAGAGAGAGAGAGAGAGAGAGAGAGAGAGAGAGAGAGAGTGAGACAGAGGAAGAGAAAGAAAGAACGTCTGTGTCGGTGCCAGAGTGAGGTATAGGGTTTCCTGAGACTTGTTTTCCTGACTTAGCCGTTCTGTAAGCCCTCCATCCACTTCCCCTGTTACACACACACAACCCTCGCCTCTCCTCAAATCACACTACATATCGCAGGAGATAGAGGCTTTTGGAAAACTGAGCCCAGTTCCCTTGGGCTATTCCCAAACCCGCGCTCCGGTTACACCACCACGTTCCAGAGCGCAATTCCTCAGTGTTGGGCTGAGTTTACTTAGGCAGATGCCTCTCTCCTCAAAAACGCTGCACAATCTCCCCCCCAGAGCACTTAATCTCTGTTATTGGAACTCTGCTCCTATCAGTCCCCTTCCATCTAAATATTATTGGAGGCCGAGATAATAAAAGTTGCAATAAATATGCGAAATAACATCACGAGTGCACGGCAAGTCCACTTCCTTGGCACTTTACACCGAAACGAAATGTGTTAACATGTGAAGTGTGCATGTGTAATTATTGGCTTAGTGGAATTGCTTAACAAACGCACGAATAAAAGTAAAGTTCTCCGTTCAAAATTCAGTGTAGTCTGATGCGACTTGACATTGGAAAGTACGCGGTCGATAAAAAGTTCTCGTACTTCAGAGCGAGGAGGTGTTTCATCTCGAAGCCATTAAAGATCGAGTCGCCCATCTCCTCCGTTACACAGTCTGCGGCCCATTTATGGTCGATCTGATTGCTCGCTCTAAAAGATGGCTCAGAGTCAAAAGATGCATCATGTTAATGCAGAAGTCACGTGGGTTTTCACTGTGAATGCTACTTGTAACTGCAGGGGAAATATAAGAAAGTAAAACCTAGAAGTTAAACATTGTAAATAATAAAAAGTGGCAGTGGTATGTTATAAACTATAACTCACTCAAGCAAGCAACTTCATCATCCTCATCCTGTAACTCCTCCTAGTACTCTACTTTATATAGTGGTACTTAGTGGTGGTTATATAGTGATTCTTTTATGCTTGTGACTCCTAAAATAATGACTACTATATGATGGCCCGTCACAGGTTAATGATAATATATAATTTGAATTATATTTTGAGGCCTGAAGAGGAAAACAAATCAGTATTCAACAGGATACTAGCAATTCTGATAATATAATAATTTCAGTTTATTACAATTTGGGTCTTATTTTTTTTAGTTTTGTTTCGCTTACAAAGCAAAGTTTACAACAGACAGTTTGAGTAATAATTTTATTTTTCAACTCCATTTCCTCTTCTAAGTAAGTTTAGCTAACGAGAGGTTTTGTCTATAAAACATCTGTCTGTTTGTGTTTCTTGACCTGTCTGATCTCCTTTTAACAATGTTTGCTGCATTCTCAGATATTAGCAAATTATTATATCAGCCCAATCAAATTTGACTTTTCGACCCAGCCAGTACCCATACTTGAGGTCTTGAGCATTTTAGTGCACGTTTAAATGCCACCAGGTAGTAAGAAAGTGAGTGCCAAGTTCGAACGACATGCCACTTCACCCGTGTGCACTTCTCAGCACACTTAGGAGACGCTCAACTGTAGGATCATTTCGGAGGATGTGGTTTGTGTTGCAGTTGCCAGGTTGCCATTGGCAACCATTTTGAGGATTTGGCAACCAATTATTGGCCTTGGCAACCACTTTAACATATAAAAAATAGGGACAGTAAACACCAAAACCTGCACCACAAAATAAATATATTTTTTAATATTTGTTGCATTAGTGATATTTAAATGGTGCTGTTACAGTCAGAACCAGAACCAGGCTGCACGTGTGTTGGTGCGTTTAGTTGCGTGCGCACATATTTTGAGATAGTAGTGTGCTCCAGGGATGACATATTTTTGTAGGACAAAAGTTAGCATCGCCGATGGGATTTTTCTATTGCATTTTGGGTTATTGCAGAAAATAAGCTCTGTTGCAAACACGTTTTATGATTTTTGAAGTGCAAATGCAACCGGCAGAAGTAAAAAGCTAACGTCAGGCTATAAACGAACTACACCACGGTCGCATGAACGTGAGTATATAAGAGACTGTAAAGGCGGACGAGTCGGCGTGATGATGTTTATTCTCATTCAGCCACTTGTTAGCAACCGCCTGTTTTTAAGATATATCAAGACGAAAATAAGACCCAACTTGTTACGTACCGAAATGATCTTTTAAGTAAAAGAAAATACAAGAAGCTCAGCACTATACTTGAACAGAAATGATTTGGATAATTACTTTCAGTCCTTGCTCTCTGTGGTGTTTCTGATATGTTCCACACGACATACCGTAGGTAGCGGGGGGGGGGGGGGGACAGACATCACAGTGCAGTAGTGTGCATTAGGAATCCAGAAGCCACAAGTACAAGTTGGTTTTCCTTCTCTCTTGTTGTCCCCCCCCCCACCCGTCCCCCCCTCCTCACCCCCAAGCCAAACCACTCTTTCTGATACCTCAGCCTCTGTCCAAATGATTCATTCAACCATCCACCCACTAAAGAAACACTGAAACAAAGAGCGAACGCAACATAAAATAGCCTATACTTTTCCGACCGCATGCCTTCGCACACTTCCACACACAAGTTTCGTGCACCCGCGTGCACGGTGCAAAACAAAGAAAAGAGACATATTTACTCATCCAGATACACACATACCAAATTACACTCTTGTTCACCATATTCCACATCATTCCATCTCTTTTCCTGCACCAAAGCCCAAAGGCAACACCATTCCTATACCACCACAGATCCCGGCCCACTTCCAGCACCGACCTGAGATGACATCATTCCTCTATCCCCCCCCCCCCCCCCATCTCCCCGCTCCCCGCTCCCTGTCTTTCTCTTTCTGCGCCCATCCTACTCGAACAAAGGGCTGCGTTCCAACACAAATCATCCAACCCTGTTCTTAATGACAGGGTAGAGCTAAGTGATGCCATGGGGCAGGAGAGCTGGAGGTACTTTGGTCTGGGATGCTGCCCGGTCAGGATTCCTCCCTGAAACATGTGGTTTGTTCTCTCTCTCTCTCTCTGAATGGAGCAGCTTCGGAGGGATGGATGGATGAGGAGAGCAGGGAGCAGGAAAAAGGGGAGACCACAAAGTAAGCTCATAGCCCAAAGGGAGAGATCATTTGTAGCTCAGGTGGGATATGATTCTGCTTTCATGTCAGGGGTGGCTTTCTTGTGTGGATGGCATTAAATAGCAGAAGTATACCCTTCGGGACAGAATATGAGGATGAGGTTTATGCATGCAATTCAATCGTTTTTGCAAATTTCCTACTGACATCAGTGCATATGGGCGCTATTTGATCTTGCGGTTAGGTTTAGGGTTATGCACACGACATGACCAAGGTTTATTTTTGACCCTCCGTTGCACGTACAGCCGAGGCGAACAAATGTAGAAAATAATGAAGTTCTTGAGCAGTTGTGGAAAGAAAATCCTTTCCAAGGCTTTAAAGCTATTCAGAAGAATACAATAATACGATTTCCACAATCTTAAACTTTAAGATTTATGACAGCGTCTTCCACAGCTTGGACTTCAAGTCAAGCCTCAGGTCTTGTAATGGCGAGTCTCAAGTCAAGTCTCAAGTCCTTAAGTACAAGTCCTAAACAAATCTCAAAGTCAAGTCCAATTCACATCGCAATTAAGTCAAGACAAGTCCACGTCAAATCACAAGTCATTTGAGACAAGTCCAATTAAGGTCTCAAGTCTTGCAATACCAAGTCTCGAGCCAAGTCTCAAGTCTTTAAGATGAGTCCAATTCAGGTCTCAAGTCTTGCAATATCAAGTCTCGAGCCAAGTCTCAAGTCTTTAAGTACAAGTCCTATACAAGTCTCGAAGTCAAGTCCAATTCACATCACAATTCATTTGAGACAAGTCCACATCAAGTCACAAGTCATTTGAGATGAGTCCAATTCAGGTCTCGAGTCTTGCAATATCAAGTCCCGAGCCAAGTCTCAAGTCTTTAAGTACAAGTCCCAAAGTCAAGTCCAATTCACATCACAATTCATTCAAGACAAGTCCACGTCAAGTCACAAGTCATTTGATACGAGTCCAATTCAGGTCTCAAGTCTTGCAATATCAAGTCTCGAGCCAAGTCTCAAGTCTTTAAGTACAAGTCCTATACAAGTCTCGAAGTCAAGTCCAATTCACATCACAATTCATTCAAAACAAGTCCACGTCAAGTCACAAGTCATTTGAGACGAGTCCAATTCAGGTCTCAAGTCTCAAGTAAGACAAGTCTCACAGCAGTCAGGTCCAAGTCAAGTCCTCATTTTTGTGACTTCAAATTTGTCTCATGTCTCCAGCTCTGAAAGCAATAATGTGAATCATATCAGCAAGTTTTGCCAGAAGAAATTCTAAAGGAGTTGTTGAAAAATTTTGTATGTTGCTCATCAGCAAAAAATCTAAAAAGGCAGTTGTTCCAAAATACAAGAGACTGAGTGATTCCTCATGGAATTTCTTCTTAAGAGCCTTTTTTTTTTAACTATGTGAGGAAAGTAGATGCATTGAACAGATACAGTAGATTCCCTGTATAGGCAGAAATACAGATTATCAGAGTTACTAATCATCTGGACGATCCGGTTGTGTCAAATCTGCTCTAGCGCTCAGAGCAGTCCCGGTCTCCGTTTGATTTTAGCCACATGTGAGTCCGCCTGCCTGGTGCTGTGCTGTAAACCTGTCATTGTTCTGGGTCAGCTCCCTGAAGATGTCCTTAAGGCCCACCAGCACACACACACAAACACACACTGCAAGGAGGATTACTCCTCCTCCTCCTCGGTGGGGAACGGGCCAACAGCGGACAGCCTGTGTTCCGTCAAGGCGTCCAAAATTCCATGACTTTCCCCGAATTCCCGTCCGGAGCCAAGTCATATATTCTGTTGTCATCCACAAGGCCCTAATGAAAACCCACGAGGAACACAGAGGCACACCGTCTTCGCTCACCCACACGCCATTTACACTCAAACGAAAATACGCACCGAATATGACTCACCGTCGCGCACGCTAAATATCCATTAAAGCCATTTCATTCTACACAGCTGCTGTTATGCCATAGGATATAGGTTTGACTTATTGAATTAATTTGCTCTGTGCGTAAACCACTAATAACAGGACGCAGTTCATCTAGCTGCATGAAAATAGCAGGGTATTTGCGAGTATTTTCAACACTGTGAATCATTCGGCCCACTTTGTACACTGAGTCCAACTAAAACAAGATATAATGTGACTCAGTATGTCATATTAGATCATAATATTACACTTTTTTATCAATCTTTACGGCATTACCTGCTGTTAAACAGCTCTGTGAAATCGCATGCCATCTGTATTGTTCACTACAATATAATTTTTTAAATGCCGCCTCGGGGTTAAACTGTTTATTTTGATACAGTCTCTCAGACTGAGGGGGCGTAAAGCAGCGTGCCAGGAAATATGAATGAAAACTGGCCCACCGAGTATAAAAAGAAGCTGTTTAAAAGAGCTTTCCATGTTTTTTTTAATGTAAGCGACGGCTTTGAAAGGCCGCAGACTTATTTTCACGAATGAACGTGTCAAGTATTAAAGGTGCCTTATAAATCACTCCCTGCTCAACTCTTTTCTTAGCCTTTCCGAGAGGCTTGGAAGAGCAGCATGATTGCTCACAGCTCTGGCCCTCTTCGTCAGTAACCCTGCCTAAATCAACAGCCGCCCTGCTATTTTAGTGCATAAGAAATTTTTAAGATTATAATGGGACTGTAAAACGGAAACCCGCTATATAACGTGATTGACGGTCGAGGCTCGCACGAGCACAGGCGGCGGTGCTGTAATGGCGTGTGTTTAGCAGGGGTGACAATAATATTTCAATCAGCGTGTGCATGCATGCGTGCGTGTGGTTTTTGCAGGACTCCGTTAATCAAACGGTCCCCTAGTTTAAATGTAATTGTGGTTTTCGACATTTTTGGTTCCACGGAATCAGTGGAACACGGGACAACACGTTGCAAAGAGGAAAAGAGGGTCGGCACGATGAGGTCTGTCCATAACAAAGATTTTCCTCCCCATTGAAAAAAAAGATGGAGGAAATCATTTTTTCCGACCTTAAACTCCCGACTAATTGCTTAAACATTTCCTCTACGGATCCATTATGTGGACGTGAGCCAAGCGACAGGCTTTTGGCACGCTTCAAGCCATATTTGAGAATTTCCTACCTTATTCAGAGGTGTTGCTTAATCACATTCACCGGCTGCCTTGAAGAGCTGTGAAGAAAGAAGGCCCCGTTGAGTTCAGCCGTAAACACAGGAAAGACCACTTGGTGTTCATTTAACGTGTTTTGTATATTTATATATTGTCTGTTTTGTAAGTATTTACTTTATATAGTTGTATCTCTTTCTACTGGCCACATTTTATATAGGAAGCAAAAAAAAACACGTGATGAAAAACAGGCTGAAAATCCTGCTTTTGCTGCTGTTCGGGTCGCAAGTACAACAGATAGAGATCTGTGTATCAATGATTCTCTGGCATAAAAGGCAAAAAAAAAAGAAGTGTAGACAGTAACAAAGTGATGCAGAGTCCTCCCATTATTCATCTTTTCCATTTGTCCTGTGATTTACACTCTAATTGCCAAGTGATCTAAGCAAAATGCTAATTGTCCACAGCCACGCTAGCAGCTCTGTGAGGCTGCACTTGGCACCTTGGTGCTTTGAGCTAAATGCATGCTAACATGCTCACAATGACAATGCTAACATGCTGATGCTTCGCAGGTGTACTGTGCGTTCCAATACCCATACTACCTTACTATTTAGTATGAGAGAAAAAGATCAAGTATGTCCCAATACATACTAAGTATGTCTAATGCAGTCTGCCAAAAATACCAGGATGTCCTACTACATCTGATCGTATTTTGCAGTTGCAAGCCAGCATGCTTTTCTGGCTATTCTGACCCACAATCCTCTGCACAGCGAATATATGAGCAAGAGGGTCAAAGTTCAAGGCGCAATGTTATGAAGAAGTAGTTTGTCCCAATTGTATGCATACTGCACGCAACAGTAAGTACTTTGTAATACTGCATGCAACAGTAAGTACTTTTTAATACTGCATGCAACAGTAAGTACTTTGTAATACTGCATGCAACAGTACGTACTTTGCAATACTGCATGCAACAGTAAGTACTTTGTATACTGCATGCAACAGTACGTACTTTGTAAGGGCCGCTGCAGTACGTACTAAAAGTATAAAGAAAAAGTATATGATTTGGAACGCAACGGTAATGTTACCACGTGCCGCATCTTAGTTTAGCGTGTTAGCGTGGTAACATTTGCTAATGAGCACAAAACATAAAGTGCAGCTCTGAGGCTGACGGTTATGTCATTAATGTAGTAAACCAATATTGGACAGATTAAAGGTGCAGTGTGTTGGATCCTGCGGCATCTAGAAGTGAGGTTGTTGCAGATTGCAACCAACTGTAGCTTTTCCATTGTGCCAAGCGAGTAGGAGTACTACGGTGGCCGACGTGAAAACGTGAATGGCCCTATCTACTCTACTGTAGAAACATGGCGGCCGGCTCCGTGAAGAGGACCCGCTTCCTGTGTAGATATAAACGGCTCATTCTAAGGTAACGAAAACAAAACAATTATTAGTTTCAGGTGATTATACACTAAAGAAAACATATTTATGAATATTATATTCCATTTCTACCATTAGATCCTCCGAAATGTTACACACCGATCCTTTAATCATTTGACATGATGATGTTGCTACATGAAAAGTTAAGGCATCACTACAGTTATTACTATTCATCCTGAGGGGGGACATGAATGTGAGTACCAAATTTCATGGCAATCCATCAAATACCTGTCGAGATATTTCACCAAAAACCTCCGTGATGATGTGAAAATATCAGATTTCCACACAGAGAAATTGAAGTGTGCGTTATAAAATCCTGGCTAAAAACATGTTAGCATGCTAACTTGAAACAGCAAGGATTGCTCAGCACCAGCAGTCACTTACATAAAAAGACAAAACAAGAATTGTGCTAATTACTATTCAAAATATTGTGAAAATCACCATGTTACCTCTTAATTACTAGATGATGTTTATAATGAGCTCGGCTAAAAACAGACTTTAAGGGGCAAAAACATGTTTTCACACGTGCGACAGCCAGCTATTACAGACTGTTTATGGCTGAGTTCCTGTAAGAGTCTAAATAACACCGGCCGACGAGGATGAGAGAGCCGAAGAAACCATCATTGCATCATCTGCCCTTTGTCCACTCTCTCTACGCGCACGGCTTCTCCGACTACGAACTGACACGCCGCAGCGGTGAACTGCGATGCCTTCACGACTAGGCAACGGAGATGCAACCTAAAACAAACCATAATCATCTATTCGTGGTGCTGCTTGGGGCAAATATGAACATAATACAAAAGCACACACACGATGTTTGGAGTTCCAGTAAGTTCCACAACCACAGTTTAGTCTCCGGGGGATACTGGGCTCCTCTCAGCTGAACTTCTTCGCTTTTCTTTCCTGAATGACACACGCACGCACACACACACACGCTCGCGCACGCACGCACTGAATGTAACTCTAGCTCGCTCCAGACCACACTGTCACTGGGGCAGCTCGCCTCGCCTGCCTGCTGCGAGCCTGGCCGGAGCCCTTTTTTTTCCTAGACATTGCTTCAGACTTATACTATCTGTTTCCACAGCCGTGCGCCTGCTGACCCAAGAATGCGGACAGCACTCCGGTACATTGTTTTACAAGGCTAAGCAGCGCATTTGAGATGTGAAATGTAGACTCTTTGCTTGTTTTGTGGGAGAAAACCAACTGTGTGTGTGTGTGTTTGCTGAATTTGTTTTTACGTGATAATTCTTGGGTTTCTTTCCCTCTTTTTTGGCGACATCTTTGGTGAAATGTAGTCATTGCTTCAGTGATGTGCACACGGTGGAGTGCATCCATGCTGTACTGCAATAGGTTTTCAGGGATCCACTATTACGCCTTAAAGGAGAACTCCACTGATTTAGTCCTCAGGAGTACTATTGTATATGTTAAAAAAGTTGAACGATAGTACACATATTGGGTATGTAGTACACAGTATGCGATTTCGAACACAGCCTACAAGTTTGAAAATGAATGTGGAATGTTTGTTTTTGGTTCATTTTTACACTCCTGTTACTTTGCTTTTGCAAATCCTGGTGTTTTAAACGGGATCATGTTGTGTACTAACAAATATCATATGTCTAGATTCAACATTTGCTCTTCTTATACTTAACAGATGCACATCTGTATTCTTTTGTGAATGATTACTGTATAAGTATATATGGATATTTGTTTACTTTGTATTTACTGGTTCTTATAATGTGGACATATTGATGTTGGAGTCCTCTCTTAGCTATGAATGACCTCTTTATGGACTGTGTTTTATATTCACGTTGACTTCCATTGCTTTGAATTATTTATGCTATAAACATCAATCAAGAGATTACTGCCTCTTATCTCTTAAATGTACAGTGTGTAGGATTCGGCGGCATCTAGTGGTGTGGTTGCAGATTGCAACCAACTGAGTACCCCTCCGCTCACTCCTCCCTTTTCAAGACTGTGGTAACGTGAGCTACCGATTGCAAAACCGTGGTAACGCCGTTCGCCTCGCTCAGAGGCCATCCTGTTACCATAATAACACTACTTTAGGAGCAACGGAAGTGGCGGTACCACTGTTTTGCATCCTGCGGTTCACGTTACCGCAGTTTCACAAGCGTGTCGAAAAAGTACGGTGGCCTTCAGGTAACGTAAAAACGTGAAATACTTTCTATATCCAGTGTTTGGTTTGTCCATTCTGGGCTACTGTAGAAACACGGCGGACTCCGTGAAGAGGACCCGCTCCCTATGTAGATATGAAGGGCTCATTCTAAGGTAACGAAAACACAAAAATACTTAGTTTCAGGTGATTACACACTAATGAAAATATAGTTATGAATATTATATAAAATGTTTTCCAATAGATTCCCCGAAATGTTACACACTGTTCCTTTAAGAGGGCAATGCATAACAAAACGTTGATCCATAAATCTAAGAAATAAAACTACTGCATCAGAGTTATGAATGTGGGGATATTCCCCTTTACTTAACATGCGAGCATGCACTTCATATTAATTAATTGTGTGATTTGCAAATACACATTAAAAAACTACAAGAAATCCTCCTTAACTGTAACACTTCAAACTCACTTCAAATAGAAACGCCACAGTTCTCTGTCTTCAATTACAGAGTGTGTCATCGAGAGGCTCTTTAGAGCTCTCCACAGTTCTCGTTTCGGTTCACTTGTTTTCTGTTTCTACTCCCCACACTTGACTCGAGCGAGGCGTTCGCTCTGCTCGTATATTACATCCCACCCCCTTCCCCGAACTGCTGTTCCTCCAACCCCGTGGCCTGTCTGTCAACCCCTTGTTCCCATGGCAATTAGTTAGAGAAACCTCGGCCAATTATCTGCCGCTCTCGAACACGCACCTAACAAACTGCTCGGAGCGGCGATGTGCCACCACTCTCTGAGAACCGCCTCAATAGCTGGGGGAGATTTGTGTGATGGGTTAATAGTGGGATAGTAAAAAATGCTGCGGAGGCGACATTGTTGAGTTCATGTTGGTTTATAGCGCGCACTGACCCTATTGAATGTTTTATAGTGATGGGTGTCTATCTACACATTCAGCTGAATGGGACGAGGGCCACAAAGAAAGGACTCGACAACACAGAGCCATAAAAGCCGGGCGCAGACTTGAGGCCTGCTTCTGAACAGACAGACGCGAGGATCAAGTTCGAAATGAAATGTCACGGTGTCACAGTCATTCAAACGCTGATTCATGGCCGAGCAAGCCCCAAAAAGCTGAAGGCCACGCTGCGCAAAACTGTTACATACTTTGCCAGGCGAAGTAACAGAGATTGAGTGTCTCTCCATTCTGTGTGTAGGTGACGCGTCCCCTCAAGAATGTGGTTCTCTTCCTCTCGCCGTTCGCTTCAATTTCCCCTCTGGTTGCTTACTTCACTCGCGCGGCCGAGAAGCTGTCGCTTGAGGAATCTGGAAAACACCAGCGGGGAATGAGAGGAATTTCTGCTTTTCGTTTTTTCCCTTAACCACCCCCTCACCCCTTGCTCTCTTTACTTTGGACGCCTCTGCGCAGCCGGGCTCTTGAGTTTTCTCTTGTTTCTGAATGCGGCCCAACAATAACAACCTCTCATAAACAATGGGGCTTGTTGATTGGGGGGTTGAGAAGGGAGAGTGGCCGCTGCTGGCCCGCGCAGTCAGTTTTTTGCTGGCAGCGGGCCTCACGAACGGGTCCTAAATGTCCGAAAGTAGAGGCTGCATCGGGGGACTGTGAAAGATTTAAGGGCAACTTTTAAAAATGCACCATCTCTGAAGGACCATAAACACATGCTTTAGCTCTTTCTTAATCTATCTTCCTTCCAAAAGGGACTTTGATGGACCAAACTCTGAAAGGGGATGCTGGTCAATGTCAGGAAACCACAAAAGTACAGGGAAAAAAATTGTAGTTTTGGAATTCTCTGCTTTTACAGCACCCATGGACTCGTAAAGGGAGTCTGGATCGCATCGGGGAGGATTTTGAACAAGACGACGACCACGGAGCTCTGCCCCGTCCTTTCAGCCTATGGGCAAAAGCACTGCTAGAGTCACATGCCATTTAAACAGCGGAGCAACAGTTAAAACCCCTGTGTCCGTGACAGAGAAATGATAATGCAGAGTGATGTGTCCTGGAATAACTCCCTCTCTACCATTTCCATTTTGGAAAAATGATACTGCACATTACTGGACATTGTCCCCTCGTCTGCTGAACCGTTTTTACGACTCTTTTGTGAACTAAATCAAAATCAAATGTCAAAATAGATTCTTGTGAATAGGATGGGTAAACAAACCACTGTATTTTATTATAATTTCCACAGGGTGCATACCAGAGCAAGGCTTTTGGAAATAGAAACGTTTTTCCAAAATATCTGATGCACAAACAAAACATTTCACAGTTCAGTGCCTTTTGCTGCAACAGACGGGCACGGAGCGCCCCCTTGTGGACAAAACAGCACATTTGGAAAATAAGTGAACTGTGGTAGAAAGTAAAACTTATGCTACTTGTCTCGTGTCCATTGCACTCTGTCATCACAATACATTACCCATTAAACCTAAAATTATATATATAAGTCATTTAAAGTACAATGTTTTAGTTATAAGTGCTTTAAACTTTATTTTTTATTTTTTTTAGGATTCAAGGAATCACATAACAACAAAAAAACACATTCTGGGAAGCATTCACTCACGCGCACACCAATCACTCATCAAACAGGCCGTTCAAAGTCTTCAGCAGCATCAGTGGAATTAGTGAAGGGTCAGCCGTCACTGCTCGTCATTTGCCTGCAGGCTTGAATGGATCAGACCATATCTTCACACCTTTAGATAAAACAAAATAAACAGTGTCAGCATGCAACATTACACCACTCTTTAGGCACTAGATTACACATAACAGAGTGGTAACTCCTCTTACTACATTTATTTAAACACTATGTGCATTACATCACATTTCCATTCACCAAATATCTATTCACCATACTTGAAGTACTAGCTGACTATCAAAATTATCCTGATATTGTAAACCCCATACATCTGGTGCTCCCTGAGTAAAACAAACAAGAATTGTTAGCAGGTACCACACTAGACAAAATAAAAAGGAAATTCGCTAAAACCTCACTATTTAAAACACTTCCTGCTTGTCTGGACTCGGAAGTTTTAGCGAAGATGCATGTGTTTGGGAAGTAGTGAGCATACAACTGGATAAATGAGACTTGGATCATGCTGCACGAGTTGTGTGAGAGTCTGTAAACGGATGTTCTGATATGGTTTTGATGTTGTTAAACGCAGCCCCCTCTTCCTTCGATTCATCAAGACTTTTCCCTGTTCTTTTTATTCTCCGTTCGCCGTGGAGGCATGCGAGAAAAACAAAGTCAAGGTAACACAGGGTGAGTAATTGATATATAAAAAAGGTATTATGGGTATATATCATAGTTTTATGGGTGGAGAATTCCTTTAATATCCCATTAAAGAAAGTAATACTACCAATACTATCTGACTGATTGCAAAAACTGAATAAAGATGAAAAAAAACAGCACATTTTCTTACTACACTTACTACTGATAAATTCATCGACGATGTTTCAGTCTACACAACCCTCATCAGGTATATAATATACCTGTTGTGTAGACAGAAACATTGTACATAAGTCTACTATGTGCTCTTACCAACGGGTTGAACATCTGCCTGGTTGACTCCTGCCCGGTTCATCTTTTGGACATCTCCTAGCAAAGAGAGAAACAGTACAGCATTGTCAGAAAAATTCGGTGATCAAAAATCAATGTCATGAACAAGATTTTCACATTGTATGGCTTTGTCTGTACTATCAGTAACACTGGAAAAACTTTATCCACAATCTACAGTATGTCCTGACTATAGCTTTCCATCTGTGCTGGCCAGAACTGGCTCAGACTGAAAAGACTGTCCAATAAGTGGAGTGGTTGTACGAGGACATACAGTGATACCACAAAGTATTTAGCTAAATTACTTTTCCTGGCATCACTCTCTCTTTGTCTTTAGTCGGTTTACATGTTTATGGTTTTGGAAAAAGTGGGAAGGAAAAACCTCTGGGTGTCTGTCCAGCTAGCTACAGTCTAGGTGGACAACACTTTGGCCACATTTAACTTAAAGGGGACATATCGTGCTCATTTTCAGCTTCATACTTGTATTTTGTGTTTCTACTAGAACATGTTAACATGCTTTAATGTTCAAAAAACACATTATTTTCCTCATGCTGTCTGTCTGAATATACCTGTATTTACCCTCCTGTCTGAAACGCTCCGTTTTAGTGCATTTCAACGGAATGGCAACGGAATTGCGTTGCTAGGAAACAGCTTGGGTCCATGTTTTACTTCCTGTCAGCTGATGTCATTCACATACACTGCAACAGGAAATAAACTGGGACACACTTAGAATGTTTACGTTTAAAACTGTGAAATGGTCTAAATGTTGTAGATTTGTGACATCACAAATGGACAGAAATCCTAACGGCTTGTTTCAAACGCACAGTTTCTGAATACGGGCTGTTTGCATTTCTCCATGGATTGAGTGTTTTGATACTTTCACAGTATTTATATACAACTTAAACCTGCTTTACAGTATAAAAGCCATGAAAATGTCACTTTTTACAATATGTCCCCTTTAACAGTTTATGTAAATAAATGTTTTTCTCCTTTCACTATTCTGGAGAGCTCCAGTTATATGTCTTGGGGACATAAAAACCCCCAGTTCATTATGTTAAATGAATGAGAACAGGTAAGCTAAGTAGCTAAATCAACCTGTAGTCAAAGTCACTTAGCTACATAAAGCTAACTTACTACCTTAGTTTTCGCCAAGTAAAGCAACATTTAGCTTAGCTGTAACTGGAAAGAATTAGCACAATGCTAACACCAACATACTAAAATAACACTAGTAAAAGTCACTGAGTAGCTGAAATGCTGTAATAGTAAAGTTGTTGGCTACTTACTGTACTCTTCATTATGCGTCAATGGGTAGAAAAATATGGGGTAAAACGCGGCGGCGACTGCCGTCACAAAACCTCCAAATATCAACGCTATTCTCTGATTTTTAGACATTTTTAACGCTGCATCTGGTGATACTCTCACCTCTAAAGCGTACGCAGTGTTTACAATTATATTAATTCCGGTTTAAAGGTCACCAAAACCCACGCGTTACCAAAAAAAGCGCGTCGAGCTTAGTTTGCGTCTTCTGGGCTTCCGTACCGACGTCGACGACGTCAGAGTCACATGATGCAGCACAACAACAATAATAAGGAAGTCTGGGTTGAACTTTTCACGATTTTGAAAGAGTTATTTAACGCGTCTTGTGCTTAAAAACGATGAGATTTTTAGCCTTTTTTGTGTTTTTTCTTTGCTGCTGTTACTCAGCAGGAGAAAACGAGCCAATTCAAACTTTTGTAATTCCCCACAGTCACATGGATGTTGGCTGGGTGTACACTATTCAGGTAGGTTTTCTTATTTATAAGGTGTTAAACTTGACAAGCATATAGTGTACAGCCTGTTTCCTGTCACCAAAACCACTGTTGCTCACATATTGTGGATGAATGTGTGTATTTTGTCATTATATATCATGTGTGTGTGTGTTTTCTATAGGAGAGTATGCACGCTTATGCAGCCAATGTGTACACCAGTGTGACCGAGGAGCTGTCGAAGGCCGAAGATCGCAGGTTCATCGCTGTGGAGCAGGAGTTCTTTCGACTGTGGTGGGATACTGTGGCCACAGACTCCCATAAGAAACAAGTAAAGGACACATGATGGGTCAATACTCTGTGCTGACATAAAATAATGCAAGATAGTCTCAATAAATCACCTAAAAACTAAATTATCTTAAAGGGATACTCAAAAAGAGTGCATCAGACGCGTAAAAACTGGTTTACGTCCCTGTTTTTACAGTCATTCTTCCCGTAAAGAAAAATGTTGGAGTGACCCTTTAAATACACTAAATTTTTAACATGTTATGGATTGGTTGGCTTTCTAGGTACGACAGCTTGTAAAAGAGGGTCGACTCGAGTTCATCCTCGGGGGCCAAGTGATGCACGACGAAGCTGTGACCGATCTGGACGATGAGATACTACAAATGACAGGTAGTGCAACACGTTTTCCTGCCCCCTGTACATGTCAGTTTGAGAGAAAGAGAGATATGTAGTGGACTTTGTTTCCATGTGCTGTCTCAGAGGGACACGGTTTCCTCTACGAGACGTTCGGGGTGCGTCCTCAGTTTTCCTGGCACGTGGATCCATTTGGAGCCTCTGCGACCACGCCGGTGCTCTTTGCCCTGGCTGGGTTCAACGCCCACCTCATCTCCCGCGTTGATTACGACCTAAAAGACGCCATGCAGAAAAACAAGGTAATACTACGGCCATCACTGAAGGGAACACTGTTTCAAAATTGTACAAACGTCACCACAGATCACGCTGACGACCCAAAGAACACACTTCTTTTGGAGCTGTTCTTATACACTATCATCAGAAAAGTAAATTGCCATTGTCACTCTAACCTTAAAATGGTACTAAATAGTCACATCATGTTGTTTATCTATTTATTTTTTATACAGAAACTACAGTTTGTGTGGAGAGGTTCTCCCTCTCTGAAAGAGAAGCAGCAGATCTTCACTCACACTATGGACCAGTTTAGCTATTGCACCCCATCCAACCTGCCATTCTCCAACAGGTAGTTCATGTTTATTGGTAACAGACAGAAGTGCCTTTAACTCTTGACCTACTTTTAATTTCACCATAATTCCATATCAATATTTATAAAATCAGTATTATTGAATAGACAGACTTGAGATTTTTTCATTAAAAGGAAACATGCTCTTATGTCTTAGCTCTGGTTTCTATTGGAACGGGGTTGCCTTGTTCCCCGATCCCCCTAAAAACGGAGTTTACCCCAACATGAGCCTGCCCGTCACCAAGGAGACCGTACACGCCTACGCCAAGACTATGGTGGAGAACATCAAGCAGAGGGCGGCGTGGTTTAGGACGAACCATGTGCTCTGGCCATGGGTGAGGAAATAGAAAATCCTTTTAATTCAATGTCAAAGCATCAGTTTTTAAAGTTATTGGAATTATTTTTCTTCGACAAAGTAGAGGAACATGTAACTAAAATACCCTGCACTATCTTCGTGTTTCAGGGCTGCGACAAACAGTTCTACAACTCATCTGTCCAGTTCAACAACATGGATCCTCTAATGAAGTACATCAACCAGAACAGCAAAGAGTTCGGGGTGACGGTCCAGTACGCCACTCTTAGTGAATACTTCAAAGCCATCTACGAAACAAATCTGGCCTGGGAGCTCCGTGGGAGTGAAGATTTTCTACCATATTCCACTGGTGAGAATCTGTATCCTAAAACATAATATGAAAGTACGAAACAAACACAATTTTCTATCACTGTGGTTGATTTATCTCGTAGAACCGCACCAGGCGTGGACGGGATTTTACGCCTCCAGAAATGTTCTGAAAGGAGTGGCGCGACGGGCCAGCTCCCAGCTGCACGCAGCCGAGACACTTTTCACCCTGTACCGAATCAGCTTCCCTGACGGACCCGTAGCTAAAGACTGGGCTCTGGATAAACTGAGGGCGCTTCGCTGGGCCGTCTCAGAGGTCAAAATATTTCACTCCTTTAACAGAAAATAAAGCAAATTGTGTCCATTCACGTGCAAGAAAAACGTTATTTACTGCCCGATGTGTGTCTTTAGGTCCAGCACCATGATGGCATCACCGGCACCGAGTCTCCCAAGGTGGCGGACATGTACCTGCAGCACCTCATGCAGGGCATGATGGGAGTGGAGGAGCTCCTTGCTGCACTCTTCCTGCTGCCCCACAACCTCGACATACCCAGCATCCTCGGCAGCCGCTACCGCAGGAAAGGTGTAAACATTTCGCTGCAGCTTACATTAGCGCGCTGTCATTTGTGCTTCGAGCTAAACGCTAACACTAGCTCCTCGTCGCCTCATGCCAGGTGTCCATCAGGCTTTGGAGCAACACGTCATCGTTTACAACCCGTTAGCGTGGAACACCACCACCATCATCAACCTCACTGTAACCTTCCCCACTGCAGCCGTCTTCGACGATGATGGACGACCTGTACCTGCACAGGTAGTTGTTGTTTGTCTGAACTATGTAACTTTAAGTAGAGAAGAGCGAAAAGATGAGAAAATCATATACTGTATGCTATAATGATATCTCTTCCTCTGTCTGTTACAGATCCAGACTTCGGCACAGTCCAACGTCACCTACGATCTTTTCATCGTGGTGGAGCTCGGAGGCCTTCAGCACAGGAAATACCTGATTAAGTTCTCCGAGAAGCGATGCTCTGGGAGGTCCAAGTTTGGCTGGACTTACGAAGCTAAAGGGGTTTCGTTTGAGAGACGCAACGTCCGGGACTCGCTGAAAACAGGGAGGAGGCTCCTGCCTGTTCTGAGCGAATGTTACAAGCTGATGTTTGACCAGGATACAAATCTACTGCACAGCATCACTCATCTGTAAGAATTTACAGATTATGTTGCACCGCATGCAGATATACTGAAATAATATTTGCATTATAAATAGGGAGTAGCAAAAATCACTGGTTCAAGCTTCTCAAATGTCTCTTAGACAGTAAACTGAACACATTTGGATTTTGGACCTTTGGTCAAAACAAGCAATTTTTGAAAAAGTCGGTCCACGCTTTTTGAAATTGTGATGGCGATTGTTCACTATTTTCTGACACTTTAAAGGAACTATGTGTAACAATTAGGGGGATCTATTGGCATAAATAGAATAGAATATTAATAAGTATGTTTTCTTTAGTGTATAATCACCTGAAAATAGGAATCATAGTGTTTTCGTTAGCTTAGAATGAGCCGTTTATATCTACAAAGGGAGCGGGTCCTCTTCACGGAGCCGGCCGCCATGTTTCTACACCAGCCCAGAACGGACAAACCAAACACTGGCTTTAGATAGGACCATTCGCGTCTTCGTGTCAGCCACCGTAGTTCTCCTACACGCTTGGCACACGGGAGACTTTTCAGTTGGTCTCAATCTGCAACCTCACCACTAGACTTCGCCAGATCCTACACACTGCACCTTTAATGACCGACAGATTAACCAGTTGATCAAGAAAATAATCAGCAGATAATTCAAAAATTAATATAAGTTTTAGTTGCACCTCTAGTGGCGTCTGTCGCTTGTACGTCCCACTTGTGCTGCTTTTGTGGCTCATAAAAATGCTTCTCCCTTATGCCAGTGTAACTCTGACCTTTGTCCTCTGTGTCTCCGTTTTCAGTCAAGAAAAAAGGAGAGTGAGGATGACGCAGGATTTCTGGGAATACCACGCAAATGGAGACGTAAAAGCGGGGCCCATCTCTGACAACTACATCTTCAGCGCTAACGGGTCAGCTGTGCGGGCCTACGAGGCCGTGGAGATGGAGATCATCCCCGGGAAGATTGTGACCGAGATCAGGCAGCGCTTCTACAGGTGGGTATATTCAACCAAATGCAGTGCGGTAAAATGAAACCCTAATTGTGGCATTGGCTCTTACAACTTGATATATTGCATCTTCTAAGAGAGGAAAGTGATAAAGACTACACTTACTCCATCACCACCCGAGTCCCAGAATGCTTCGGTAGCAGGCCGCGGTGTCAGAGGCTGGAGCAGACGTATCGGCTGGGCCCCCTCCATCTCAACACGGAGGTCGTCCTCAGGACCAGCTCCTCCCTGAAGAACAACAGGACCCTGTACACGGATGACAACGGCTATCAGATGATGAGGAGGACGTACAGGAAGTTCACTAATAACACTTTAGCGAGAGTAAGTCCCTGGATTTATTTTAAAAAAAAAATACGGGTATTATTAGAATATGTATAATAATCTCTATATAATGTGCATTTTGCAGAACTACTACCCCATGGTTCGGGCAGCCTACATCGAGGATGACCTCAGCAGACTGGTGCTCGTCAGCGACAGAGCTCACGGCGTGTCCAGCCAAGCCGACGGACAGCTAGAGGTACCAAGAGGCACAAACATTTCTCAGTTTTCTTACACAGAATAGACATGTCAACATCCTGTGTTTTTTTTGTTCCCCCTCAGGTCATGCTCCATCGCCGTCTTTGGAACGACCTACCCTGGAACCTCGGCTACAACCTGACCCTCAACGACAGCTCCGTGGTGAGGCCCACCCTGTGGATGATGCTGGGCTCCATCAGCGCCACCTCCAGGCTCTACCAGAGGGAGGCAATAGAGCTGCAGCACAGACCCGTCGTCATGCCCATAGACCAACCTCGTGAGTGCTTATCTTTAGCCCGGTTTCCACCCAAGAAGTTCCCGGTAATGTTAGTCCCCGGGACTACTCTAAAAGGTTCCTTCAACCCACTGTTGTCTGTGTTTCCATAGCGGCCTAAAGACCTGCTAAGATTAAACACACTCTTGAGCCTGCAGTTCAGTCTGTCCGCTCATTTCATTTAAAAAACATGTTAAAAAAAAAATACTGCTGCATATATTTACTGATGCACTTTGGATGTAATGAAGGAAAATCAGTGGAAGAAAATGAAACTAAGAGCGTCCGTCTCCACAGTAAATCATCTGTTGAGTGTTTGTTATTTATTTGTGCTTTAGAACATAACTGCCGTGACACAATCATAAAATAACATAATCATAATCATAATATAAAAAGGCAAATGCTCTCCCTTCGTCCTAAAATGGTCCTAAATCGATACTAGAGTACTTCCTTGTTTTATGAATGAAGCGGTACTGTTGAAGCAGCAGTGCTGTGTGTGTGTTTCACCATTCAGCGACAGTCATCCTGCAAACTCCACCCCGAAAGTTCCTTTACTTTCAAAAAGTACTACCCCCGACCAGGGCCTTTTTTGGGGGTAAAAAGGCCCCGGAACTTAATTTAGACCCTGGTTCCTGCGGTAGAAATGCAATGAGTTCCTCAAAAGGTTCCTAGTTCCGGGGGGAAAGTTTCTGCCGTCAAAACTGTTTTGTTTTTTTTTAGGGCTGCATGACATCAAAAATTATTTATTTTTTGTTTGTGTTTTAGCAGTTACATTTTTTTTTCTCTTACACACTTCAGAGAGGCCCTGGCAGGAGAAGGAACCCAGAGGAAGTTCTCCCATGCGTTCGGTGGTCCTGCCGCCCAACCTCCACCTGCTCAGCCTCAGTATCCCCGGATGGAACTACAGCTCTGATCACGACGTTCACCTCAGCCACATAAACTCGGGTCAGCTCTTAGAAACGCTGGTCTGTGAGGTTTGATAGATCCGTTTGTCCTGGGGATTCAATTCTGAAAAGTGTATTTTTTTGTATCATATACTTCTAGGTAAGAATTTGCACTCGGAGCCAGACTACGATCGGGTCCTGTTGAGAATCATGCATCTCTTCGAGGAGGGAGAAGACCCCGAGCTTTCAAAGCCAGTCACCATTAACTTGAAGGTGCAACAAAAATACTTAATTTATACGTAGTAATGTCATAGTATTACAAGAGGAAATCCTTGGATTTTCATAATTTTAATAGAATTTACATACCTGTAATCATTTTTCTCTTTTTCAATGGTCATTTCCTGTGTGAGCAGGATGTTCTGCGGGGCATCGGGGAAGTAAAAGAGCTGGAGGAGCGTTCTCTCACAGGAACCTGGAATATCACCAGTCTGCAGAGGTGGAAGTGGAAAACTGCAGATAAGTTAAAAACAAGTGAGAAAGACTTAGTTTTTTGGCACTTAAATAGATTTAAATAGACTTACATTAATATGAAATACCAGTTACATACCTTGTTGCTTGTGTTTTCTTGATCTCAAGACGACAAACGGTGTCGGAGTGGCGGAGATGAAGCTTTCACTGTGACCGTCTCGCCCAAAGAGATCAGGACCTTCTTCATTCACTTTGCCTCCAGGAACGTTTAGACTGAACCGTCTTCTGTGAAGATAGACACGTAACATGAGAATGATTTTATGGATTTGATCCTTTGCTACACTGTTAATAAGTAATGATTCTTTTTTACACATGATGTTAATTTGTTGAGGAGCACTGATGCGTTGATGAGGTGTTGGCGTTCTCTCTGTTGATTCATCCTGAATAAAGTGATTATTTTTGTCATGTTTGGTCAAATGTCTGACTTCACTGACGCTGGTCTACCAACACCGCGGTAAAGTTTGTCTGATATTGAGATTTGTATTAAATTATGGATGAGAAATCCAAACACGGTGCAGAACGGAATGAATAGTCCACAGAATTAACTGTCGATCATTAATTTTCATGGGAATATTTTCTGATGAAGAACTAATCTCAATGAAAAAAAACTGTCTACAGTCAGGTGTGCAGCATTGCATTGCTTAGTTTAGAATAAATAATAATAAACTTTATTTGTACTTTTCATTACAATAAATGCAGCTCAAAGTGCTTAACATTAAAGGCATTGCATGCACTGAGTGCTTCACATGAAAATGAACATAAAAACATATTAAAAACCTTAAGATGGAAAATAAAACCAGGAAAAAACACATTTTAAAAGGTACAATTAGTGACCTAAACAATCTGCTATACAGCAAACTGTGGGTTCCTCACTCTTCATCAGTGACCTAAGTATACAAATTGGAAGCAAGCGAAAACAGATAGCCTGTTCACTAATTAACATGTTATATCTAATCTATTTAATCCAACTATAAAAGCATTTATTAGTTGTGGTTTTACGGTGCCCCAAATTAACTACTACTAGCAACTATTGCTTTAAATACAGAGGCCACAGTATACTAGTTCTACTTTACTAAGCTAAGATAGTAGAGCACTGATGACTCCGGGGCCAAAAATAAACCCTCATGTTTAATCCACAAAGCTGTAAGCCGCCATACAACATTTAAAGATCTTATGGTAATATTTTCACATGGGGAAACACTACATGTGAATAGGGTAAACGTTTTTAACTAATATATATCACAAAACTGTCCCAGTTGATTAGTTACATGAATACATTTATTTTTTGTGAGTTTGAAAATTTTTTTTCTGAAATGTTATTTTTAAAAATGCATATGAGGCATTAGCTAATTAAATTTGTGCGAACAGAAATGTGAACATTGGCTAAAGCCAGGTTCAAAATTCTTGTTTCATTTTGTTGACATATTAGAGACAAAGGTTTTTACAGAGGGGATTTCAGAAAATACTGTCAACAACCATAAAAAAAAAAAAAAAATCAATTTTCGCAATGTTATTAAGAATAAAATTGTGTACAAACTCCTCTGTAAAAACCTTCAGAATATAGATAGGAAACGAAACTGGAAAGGTTGGTGTATGTAAGTGCTGCTGAAGTGTCTCTCAGAGTTTGAGAAAAAAACTAAGAAAACCTTTAAAGATATGAATTGTAAAATTCCATACATTTTGTAAGACACTACAGATGAATAAAAATCTTTTATCTAATAGATATCAGCATGAAACTTCCCCCATTTGATTACTTACATTAAGACAATTATTTATTGTATCACAAGTTTTCTGAAATTTTATGTTTAAATATGCAAATGTTGTATTATCTTACGCTAAACTTTGGTGGATTAAGGAGAAATCTACAGATGTAAGTAGACAAAGTAGTCAAATAAACACCTAAATGTGTGTTTTGGGAAGTTTTCTTTCCACTAGTCTGAAAGAAAACATGTCATGGAAGCAAAATCTGAAATTGATCAGTGCTTGAAAAACGCTGTTTATGCCAGAGGTGTCTCGTTATGTGGTCAGTGATATTTCAGCTTCAACCTGTAGTGCTCCAACATGACCGCTAGGGGCCTCCCATCCCCATCCCCATGACCATCACCATCACCAAACCAACTTCATGCTGCAACATCGAGAAGGCAACACCCGAGGAGATCAACACCTCTTTCCCTCTGACTCCCTGTCTGTGTATCACCACATAACAAGCCATGATCGCCTGTGAAGGAGACGACGTTTGCAAATTTGGTCCACGATGAGCGGCGGCAGCAGTGTGAGTTCAGCCTCCTTCATTAACGTGCACTTGTATAAAAGAGGGGTTTGATTTAGCATCGGATCGGAGAGATTATACTTGAAGAAGCAAGTCGGCCTGATGCATGTTGTTGCACTCGATGTGTGCATTGTCCCTGCTGTGCATCGTTTATTATAACGAGTGACGTCTTTATTATAGTCGATGGAGATGCAGGATGCTGCGAGGAGGCGTCGTTGCTAGGATACGACACTGGGAGGATGGGAGCTGATGGGAGGATTTTAGTGCTAATTTGTATCTTGCCTTTCCTTTTGCATCCTCTGTGTCAATAGAAACGGGAGAGGGAGCAGAGGAGGAAACTGCAGCACTTTCTAAGTGACCTGGCCTTGCTTGGATCATTACAGGTCAGTGAATGCACATGTAGATTAGATTAAACACACAACATCAAACTATTACTTGTGTAATCTTGTTTGTGTTGCAGGGCTTTAAATACTTCCAGCCTTGGCTAAGAGGGAAGGAAGAGCTGCTGCTGACGGTCGTTAATGAGGATCTGGTTAGTGTCTCACTTCCATATTTCCTCATGGACTTATCATCGGTGACTGCATGAATTAACCTGTTTCCCCCCCCCCCCTTACCTGTCGTTTCCTGTCCTGCAGGGTTGGCGTTCCCCAGGTTTCGTGGTCTCCAGAGCCTCCTCGTACTCCTCCAGCAGCAGCAGCTGTAACAGCAGCGATGTGTCCCCCAGCAGCAGCAGCTCCCCCAGCCTGGACAGCCGGAGCAGCTCCCCCCTGCCCGGGGAGCCTCCGGGCCCACGAGACCCTCCGTCGCACACACACACCAAGACGCAGCCACAGGCCGTCAGGTGATCGATGTGTGTCTGGAAACAGAAACAGGGGAAGCTCGTGATGATATCAGTGATGTTTTCAAATCTGATATTGGGCAACAGGCTTATGTGGTAGCATCTTGATTGACATTCGTTGACATCACTTCCTGTTAGTCCTGTACAAAATAAAACAGTATTTTTGACAGGTAGTTTTACTTTGACTGTAAGTGAAAATGATGAGCAAGCTGCTATATTTGATGACAGTAATTCTGTAGCCTAGGATCATGGATGGATTACTGAACGGGCCTACCGGGCACAGGCCCAGGGGCCCAAAGTGTCAGGGGCCAACCCATGGCCTTCACCTATAAAATGTCACTCAAAGAGACACGTACCAACCAAGGCCTATGGAAAGGAGGCTGGGTCACGGGCGGACAACGGTATGGGGTATAACACATGCGCAGAGTAACTGAAGCTGCGGTCGTGAGTTGCGATTGGCTCAATTTCGGCGAGTGCGGGCCAGATTTTACCGCGCAGGTGTTTTATACCCCTAAAGATATGACGCGTTGATGACGCGTGACCCAGCCTCCTTTCCATAGGCCTTCGTACCAACCAGGAAGAGACTCAAAATGACCACAAAGAAGCACCAAAAGACTACAAAGAGGCCACAACAACTACAAAGAGATGCAAAACAGCTGCAAATAGACTCACAAAGTCTATGAAATGGGGCAAAACACCCACAAAGAGACACAACATGACCACAAAGAGACACAAAATGACTACATTAGCTCACGTTTGCATTACAAGCAGAATCGGTTCAACCTTGAATGAGAATGCCTTTATAGTGCTGAAAATCAATTGGTAGATTGGCGGAAAATTGATCGACAACAATTTTAATAATCGATTCATTGATTAAATATTTCGTTAAGGGAAAAAAATGGTGATTACATTTTCTCAAATGTGAGGATTTGCTGATTTCTCAATTTTATATCGTTGTAAATAGGATCGATTGGGGGAATAAAAATGTCCATTCTTTACATTTATTTCTATCGAGCACATCAATAAATCTCTTTGTTAAGTAAAAATTAACTAGGCTCTCAACAAAGCACTTTACTGCTCCCAGGTGCAGATGTTTCAAACTCGTGTGATAGACTCACACAGTGACACAAACACATTGGTCGCTCTCTCTCTCTGTCCTCAGGGAACCCAGCGGCGAGGAGCATCTCCTCCCCGCCTCTCCCAGTGAACGAGAGATAGCGGTGCCCGTGAGTGCTTCTTCAGCCGGTCTCACTTTTCCGACCGCCGACTCGCTCGCTCGAGTCTCTCACACTCAAGCCTCCGCTTTGTCCCCTCGACAGGAGGTGAACTGCACTCTGTTTTTACTGGCCGGCTACGTCAAGTACGGACGCCCCTACGCCTGGATACGCTCCAACCACGAGCGCCTGGTCAACATCGGAGGCACCGACTCGATGGTCAAGGACACGCCCATGAAACTCAAGTCCATCGCGGACTGGCAGACGCGAGGTATGGAAACAATGCGAGGAATCCAAACACGAGGCGGCTATTGTTTCACTGCGCGGATTGAATAATTACAACATTTTCCACGAGCTCAATCAGAAGCAGATGTTGAACCTTCTTAGAGACTACTGTTTGGGGTGGATTAGGGTTGTGGAAAAAGCTCTGGGTGCTTCAGTTAGAAAGACACTGCTAGACTTTTAACAAATGTTTATTACAATTTAAAAAATATTGTTGTGTTTTTTAGGTATTCGCGTGTGGGACGTCATCAGTGAGCTTGTGTGTCTGTGCACCGTCCCCTCTCCATCCAACCCCTTCGCCCTGGACATGCGCTACATCAAATGCCTTCCCCTCCCCGACCGCTTCCTCGTCACCGGCGCTCTCCTGAACTTCCTGGAGACGTACGTGGTTTACGCAAACCGGGACGAGCTGCACTACGACAAAGGTGGGAAACCTTGGAAAGTCGTGGAGAAGTGCAGCACATCATTTGATTTTAACACACCATTATTATTATTGAAGCCAGCAGGTGATGCTGTTTAGCTACATTCTACACACTCCACACTTGAATTGAATTTTTTTAGGGTTATCAGTGACTGTTTTTGACAATAGTTTTGTCCTTTCAGTGGTCGAGGAGGTGAAGCCCCTGAGGCGTCTCCACGTCCAGTCCCTGCTGGAGTTACAGCAACACAGGGAGAGCTCCGGGTCGGCCGGTAGTCCCGCGGTGCAGGAGTCCTCTGGAGAGGAGTGACTACAGTTACGATCCACATCCAGATGAGATACCATCAGTGCACTTTAAGTGACTTCTTGCAGAAAAAAAAAGACAGCAAATAGGTTCAAATGTGAACAAAAGGACTATTTATGTTGTTTTTATGCATTGTGGCGTGTTCTCGTACAGAGTGCTGCAGGGATGACGTATTTTTGTAGGCCAACCAAGGCCTATTTGAAGAGGCTGGGACACGGGTCTTGAGCTCTGGGGTACGACACACGGGCAGTGTACTTGTAGCTGCGGTCGTGCGTTGCTATTGGCTCAATTTCGGCGATTTCGTGCAGACTGCGCATGATGATGCGTGACATCTCTTTTCACCCTCGAGGCCAACCAGGGAGTCAGCATCGCCCCGGTTCCCTCGACACACAAAAACCCAATGGGATTTTTACGAACAAACGCGTGCGTTACTTGTACGTTTTGTTCGAGATGCAAGATAATCTCCACAAATGGACACCCCCTTTTTATGATTGTGCGAGTGTGAATGCAATCGGCAGAAGTTACACCACGGTCGCGTGAGTATACACAACGAGGCTAGAAAGGCGGACGAGTCGCCGCGATGGCGTTTAGTAGCCACTAGTTAGCAACCGCCTTTTTTAAGACATAAAAGTTTCAAAATTCACAAGTGGGATATTTACGGATGTATTTTATATCGTAGAACAAAACTTTAAAATCTCTTGTGTTGACCACAGACCTTATTTCAGGCATCTAACTAAAAACCTGTTAAAAAAAAAACATTTACTTCCAGACAAGGGAACTGGAAGTGCTAAAATGCTAACTCATTTCTAGGTTTTTAGGACTCATTCCTGCACCTCTATTGGTACACACTGTACTTATTTCTTTCAAGGCTACACAGTCCAGCTCTTTCTGTATCTTTACTACAGTTGGAAAGTAGTTACATGTATGAGGAGTTTTTGATAATGTGAAAACACTGGAGGAATAACCCTGGGAAATGGGTCACATGACTGAGATTAAACATCCCAGGACCTCTCTGAACGTCTTGCCCTGCCACCCCCCAAACCCTTCAGTCCTGCTCTCCCTCCCACACACACACACACACACACACACACACACTTGACGGCCTCAGGCCAAATACAACATTTTCAAAAGTTGAGCGAATCAGGGTCAAAGCTGCACAAGTTAAAGCTGGTTAAACATTAGTCTTCTTGAAAGTTACAGAAAACAAACACGTACAGGCGAACAGAATGTTGTATAAAAAGTTTTAATATTTCATAAAATACATATTTAAATATGTACAATGACATAAAAACAGTACACTGATAAAATAGCAGGCACTTTAACCCCTTTTTTTCTGAGATCGGGGCTGCGCCGTTTGTAATTTAAAAGATACATCTAGAGTACAAAAATTAACGGATAAAAAAACCTCGTGGCACAATCAGTCAAAAACACCCTTCCTGTTAAAAAAAAAAAAAAAAAAAAAAAAGGCGACATCGCTAGCTTAGTTTTGGTCCAAAAACACAAAATGAACAAGTGAATGGTAGCCCCGGGGTGTACCACTTAATCCTGTAAACCGTAAGACAGAAAGCACCATCATGAGTTACGCAATACCGCACACGTCCTATAACCGCCGCGTTAACGTTAAACGAGTCAGGGCGCCTTTTATGGCTTTGGGAATGTGAGCAAGGCTCTACGTTAAAAAGCACATTGTAGCATCTAACTGCTCAATATGCAAAGTCATGGTTGGACGTTTCTCAAATCCCCCCCCACCCCCCGTCCATTTGGAATGCAGGTGCACGGCCGAGCATTCCTCACAGAGGCTCCACATGGGAACACAGCGTTCTCAGTCTTCGGACACAAACAAACCGTCAAGTCATGGCTGAGTGTGCTTTTCCCCACGTCAATGCAAATAATTCATGGATGTGGACAGTTGGGATCTGTGTTGTTGGGGGGGATTTTGTTGACCGTGAAGATTCTGCTAGGGTCTATTTTTTCCATTTATAATGCAGGTGTTTCTGCTACTGACCTCTTTAAACTTGATTTACCGACTAGGGATTAAACTGTCAAATTTTCCAGAAAGTGCTCAACTTTACTTTCCGTTTGTTTTCCCTCTGACATCTATGTAATCTTGGCCAAAACTCTAATTAAAAAGGGAGGTTTTGTCCATCCGATTTAAAAATAAAGAAGAGAAACATACTAGTGCCACAGGGTTAAAAAAAAAAAAAAAAAATCTAATAAAAAAAAATCATCATGACCAGTCAAAAATGTCAGTTAAATAAACAAAATCAGCCTTCAAAAAAAGAAAGCCGTTGTCTTTTTCCAGTTTTTGGTCGTCATCTGTGGATCATTTGGCCAACAGCTGCTGTCGTTGTTGGTTTAATTGTCTCTTCGGTGGCTTAAGTATCAAGTCGATAAACAAGCCAACCACAGAAATGAACCAGTCCTGTCTTCAAATGGCTTGCAGCCAGTCACGAGTCCTCGCATGGCTGCTGACAGGTGAACAAAAGGCAGCCGTCGACAGCGTTTTTTGCGCTACCGTTTGGACGCCACTCTTGCAAAAGTCAACTTTGCTGCGTCAAAAACCTTCAAGTCCATACGCTCACTGATCCTCTCACAAGTCCTCATACATCCAAAAGTGGACTTTCCCCACTTCCCCCCGTCACATCCCCTTTTTGTCCTTCCTTCTGTCTTGTAGTCACTCCCTCCCTCCCGTCAGTGCCGTCATCCTCGAGGTTGTCGTCAGGTTAATGTCGTCCCCATCGTGTCTGAAGGGTTCAAAAAAACGTGGGCTTCAGCTCCAGCTGTCGGAGCCAGATCCAGATCCTCTTCTCGTGATGGATCTGAGGGGGCTGCGGGACACAGAGTTGCCCCTCTTCTTCCAGCGAGCTGAAAAGACAAGACACAAATCGGTGGTGAGTCCGTGGCGTTGTTAGCTTCAAATGTAAATTGAACGCTGGCGTTTCAATGTTAATTATTATGAACATCCAACCAGCTCCACTAGTTTGTCGACCTCGTTTCTAAAGTGTCCCAGTTAGTGAGGGTATTAATTAACTGCAACCTGCATCTGCACTTGGTTTTAACTGCTTTTCATTAAATGTGCCTGCTGCAGTGTAAATCTCATCTTTCTAAACAACTTAATGACTATATTTAGTATGTTAAGGAAAAATGCCACAACATTTGTTCTGATTGGTCAAAAGTCTTACTGTCGGATACTTTGGGCAAATTGTGTGTATGTTCATTAAAGGCTCTTAAACTAACTCATTGGTTCAAATGGACAAGAAAAGCTGAACTAAAGGTTTTTTGAGGTTTCCTTTTTCTCACCTTTTCCCAGGTTGGCCGGCAGCGTGGCTCTCTTCGCTATGGCGGGAGAGTTGGACGACTCCTCCGCGCGCTTTCCCTTCGCCTCTCCCTTCTGCAGCGCGGCCGGGCCGTCCTGCTGCAGGTCGCTCAGCGCCCGCTGGAAAGAGTGCGCCAGGCAGGCCGTCATGTCTCGCGCCCGCTCCGCCCGGCTGCACCAGAACACCCGACACTGCAGCTGCTGCCCCTGGTGCTTGCAGATGTACAGGAAGACGTTGGGCCGGTTGGCGTCGGCGGCGCAGTACGCGATGTCCTGCAGGTACGTCTTGGTGAGCTGCCGACCCGTGCTCAGCTCCTTGACCTCGATGTACCTCGGGCGCACCACCAGGGCGTGGTCTTTGCTCGGCTTCTTCCCGTTGGCGACGCCGTCCAGCAGGTGGCTGATGGCGTCCTGGGCCTGCTCTCGATCCAGCGAGAAGATCTTCTCCGTGCCCAGGTATTGGACCTTGAAGAGAGGGTCGCCGTGGGACAGAGACTCGGTGCGGTCGCGGCGAAAGCGGCGACGCAGCGCGGCGGGGGAGTTCTTAAGAGTCTGCATGAGGTGGAGCGTGCTGAGGGACATGCTGCGCTTCAGGCCGGGTTTGGAGGGAATTTTAGCGGAGGCGTCTCCGCCGGTGGTCGGCAGGTCCTCTTCAGAGCCTCGGCCGCTCATCCACCTTTCTTCTACAAATGGAGCGTAGTCGCATCCAGTGCTTTTATCTGAAACGAGGCAGATGAAGACAAGTGACGTTAGCAGATGAATAATTGAGCGGGGACAGATGCTTAAGCTTTGTTCAGATTCAATAAGGTGAAGGTACATCCTGTATAAAGCAACTCTTTTCCTTGTGTTATAGTTTTGTGCAATCATGCTTTCATCTCTTTGATGTGGGGGAAAAAAACATAGAGTCAGCACAACTTGTACTGCCAAACAAAAGGCCACCAGACAGGATCAGTTACGCAGGTGACGCATGTGAGGAATATTCATTTACTACAGACACCAGCTATTAAATATTTACACGCCAGGTTTGTCTTTGTACTCATTGCGGTGTACCCTTAAGTGACACAAATGAAAACATGCCCAGGTTACCCAGGTAGCGTACATAGCCTTCTTTAAACTCAACCCTGTGCCAAACACTCGCATATGAAGAATTCGGTGACCTTGCCAACTCAAGTCTTGCGCAACGTCCACATCTGGCCTCCCATTGTCTCCCATCCTACGAACCCACAACACTGCCTGTTCCCCATTGTGTTCAACTTTATTTTTCCCCCCCCTTTCTCTTTTCTCGGAAAATTCTTTCAACATCCTAGCTCCTCAGAAGTGAGCTGCGGAGAGAAACCACCGACTGTTCCGAGGTGGCGGCCATTGTTAAGTCAACCCCCTGTGCAGGAAACAGCTTTGCATTCCCCCCCCCCCCCCTCTAAATATTTCTCCTACAAAACAATGGCGTGCTTTTGCGAGTGTGTCACATCATAAAAAAGATGCAAGTTGACCTAGAGCCTCGGGAGACCCAGGGCATGCACACACACACACACACACACACACAGTTACACGTGTGGGTTACGAACATGTGCACAACTTTCACTTGGAAACAAAAACACACACAGCGATAGCTCCCTATTTTGCATTAAACCGAGGCTAACTGTGCAAAACTGATTTCCCCTGCCACTGGGCACAAGGCTAATCTCAATAACCAAACAAATCTAAATTTCCATCCAGGTAAGGGTTTATCATGTATATTAAAGTAACTTCACGTGATCTAAATAAACAGCTATCCTTCAAATCTGACATGTGCACAGAGCTGTCACATCCAAACAGTCCATCCTATTGTTTGTAAGGAGCCTTTGGATGTGGACAGAGCAGTTCTGATTATTATATTTAACTTTATTCTGTAGAACAGCCAAACATCATATGGAGAGATCATTGCACCAAACTATATTCTAAATATGTTTCACTCTACACTAGAAATACAGTACAGACAAATGTCAACTAAGAGGTTATATTAAGGATCCATTCTTGATTTCAGGATGCACCATGTGAGGTAGAACTTAGATGAAACATGCATGTTATGAATTTGGTTCACCTCAGAATCAGAATCAGAAACTCGTTTATTGCCAGGTGTATGAGGTTTACACTAGGAATATGCTTTGGTGGGTTGGTGCAATAAAACAGTAAAAAATAACAGTAGGATAATTAAGTGTTAGAATAAAATAAGAATAAAAAATTGAATCTACAAACATACAATATCATATATACTAATCTAAAAGGCAATTGATGAAGCTAAGAAAAAAAGTTTTTCTTCACGTCATGCATGCCGATTTAACCAACAGAGCCGAGTGATTAGTTAAACAGCTGAAACATATGCTGTGCGACGTATAGTCTCAGGGATAAGCGAGATCACTTTTAAATTGGCAGATTTTTGAGTGTAGTTCGGCGAGCCCCCCTAAGACAACTGTCAAAAAACAGATACATTTCTCGCTACATATTACCAATATGAATGAAACAATGATTAAAGTAGCACGTGTTTTTATAAACTGTCATTACTTTTATAAAAAAAAAAAAAAAAAAAAAAGTGTCTCACCTGGCCACAGTTTCATGCAAACGATGTCCTCGTGCGTCTCAGGTGAACTGCAGAGTTCCGTGATGTTTTTAAACACACCGGTGCAGGTAGATGGAGGTTCTGCTATCCTTCAGCGATCACGCAAAACACGCTCGAATGTCGATTAATATAATCAAATTGATCGACTGTCGGCATCGGCTTTTCCAGTGAGCAGAGACACGGCGGTGAGACTGAGTTTGTGTGCAGGCTTGGATCATGCTCTCCTTGCTGGTTGACGTGAATGAGTGGAGTGTACCGGAGAGCTCGCGCGACAACCTTTTTAAAAAGAGCGTAGGCGCGGGCACGACGTCACACGCGTGGACGAGCAACTTGTGTCAGAGAGCAGTGAGGAGGAGGAGGAGGAGGAGGAAGGAGGAGGCTGGTTGGTGTGTGAGCAGAGGGAGGAGGTGTCACTGATTTACAATAGAAGACAGGTTTATACAGTACAAGGCAGGATGGATAACTATTGATACACATGCTGTCTTTTACTGGCATTGGCGTTTTTGAGGAACATCTATGGCATACCACACACGGTTATGTACATACCCCTTATCGTAGCTTTTCCCAGTGTATTTCACCCTGAAGTAGGTTTAAATCAACTGATTTCACAATATGTGACAGTATTTTATATGTAATGCAGATGCTGTATCTGCTTTTCAGTGAAGGGAATATTATGTTTACACTGAGTGAAATATTCAAACCCTATAAGACTATTTTAAGGTTTATTAAACTGGAAATGTTCTAGATGTCTCGTGCATCATTTCCTGCAAATTCCACCCCCAAGTATTCAGCCTGACCTATTTGGTATTTTTTTGGAAATTTTTGGCTCTCCACTTTTAAATCAAGTTCTGTGGGTTTGAACAGTGTTTGACTGCACATTGGGTCTTAAAAGTCTTCCATGTCCATAGTCACGAAATGTAATTTATTGATTTGTGTACATAGACACGAATTTCACTTTTTTTGTCGTGATGGTCAGCACGAAATCAATTCGTATGTAATCCATGTAATTGGGGACCGGGAAGTATAGAGAGCGGCGAACGACGTGAAAGGGAGGAGGTCGGGGTGGACGGGCGTCGCCAAGGAGACCGGTGTCCGTGTCCCATGTGAAACCACAAGTCAAAGTTGATTTATTTGACCGTACCAAAGTTTTGTCACTTTCTGAGTTATTCCAACCCAAACCACGATATTTTTCTAAAGCTAACTAAGTAGTTTTTGTCACGGAACATCCGTACTTAAGTTACGGCACGTCCGGTGTTATTTTAACCCCAGAGATGAATTAATCTGTCGGTTAATTATTTAGTCTATTAAAACAGACGGAAATAGTGAAAAATGGCCATGAAAATTTCCCCAAGCTGACTTCTTTAAACGTCTCGTTTTGTCCAATCAACATTTGAAAAAACAGTATATATTTTTCAAAAAGTAAACAGTGATATAAAATTGAGAGAAGTCCATTTGTTGACATTTATGATTTTTAAATAAATGATCAAAATTGTTATTAAATTCTCTGTCAATCAACCAACTGATTAACAGAGTAATTATTTCAGCACTAATTGAAAAGATTTGTCTAAACTAATTGTGATAAAACGTTATATTTTTGCATTATCATTAAAAGGCTTTTTATGACCATATATTCACAAGCCCATGATGCTACACATATGCTCTACCAACTGAAAGTTTCACATTACGTACTACGAGTATCTGTAGAAAACAAGGCTGAGTGAAACATCTGAAACCCACTATACCTTTCATTACCTTCACATTGCGTCACAGCCCGTCTCTAATGGGGATCGCTGTGCCTCACTGGTTCAGATCTGCTTCAAGTGTTTATTCTGGGGGCATTTTGAACGGTGGCAGAAGGAAAAACCTTAAACGGTTCCATGTGTGTGTATGCGTCTGTGCATCTGTATGTGTATGTGTGTGTGTGGCTGGGTGTGCCTCATGTGTGGAAACAGTAGGGCCCCTGTTTCTTCTGGGTTTGGCCCAACAACAGTTAAGTTCTGAACGTCACACTCGCCTCGGCGCCTCGCAGGACACACTGGAACTATTCTTGGGGCACCGGTGACATAATGGAGCATCTCAGACGGGCACCCACCCTCCCTACGTATCTCACAACGTGCAGCATCCAAACTGTGGCATAGGCAGGAGTGCATCTGCAGTCTGTACAGGTTTATGAAAAGCAGTAGCCAATGTACCTTGTGTTTTTTAGCCCTATTTGGTTGTTTAGCAATAATGTATCGCGCTAAAGACACTCTATGAATGGGAATGTTGCTCGACAACTATTGGATGGATTTGCGGGAAATTTTGTACACACGTTGTTGGTGACCAGAGGATGAATCCAACTGATTTTGGTGATCCCTCTGACTTTTCTTCTAGCGCCACCATGAGGATAACATTCATGGTACAGAGTGAAATATATCTCGACAACTACTGTATCGGATGGATCGCCAAAAAATGTTGTGAAACTTTTCCCTTATTCGGTGAAATATCAACATCAACCCAATCTCACGGGAAGGCGTATAAATAGCACAACATTACACAAACATTCCGCATGTCGTGAGGACGCATTTTAGGCTTTTTCGTGTGTCATTTGTACGCCACGCAACAAAACGTTAACGTTTGCAGTTAGGTTTAGGCAACAAAACCACTCACTTAGATTCAGGCAATAAATCTGCTTAGTGAGGTTTAGGAAAATCATCATGGTTGGGCTTAAAATAAGTACGTAAACTAAGAAAAATAAGTACAAAAACAATGTAACATCAGAAAACACGTCACTAAAAAACACATGACAAAAGTCACTAAACGTAACTTACAAAAAACAAAACACCGGTCTCCTGGTTAAAAGTTGTGTGTTTGTTGGACTACAGACTACATGGTGTACAAATGACACCCCAAAAGCAAGAAAGGCGTTCTTATTGCACACTAAATGCTACGACTTTTCTTACGAATAGGCTGACCTGATGGACATGCACCAAATTTTGTACAGATACTTATGGTTCCTAGACGATGTATCTATACTTGTATCTATGTAACATTGTAACTATGTATCTAGACTTTGGTGATCCTAAGACTTTTCCTACAGTGCCACCACAAGGTTGACACTTTTGTTTTTCAGTGAAATGTCTCGACAACTATCAGATGCCATGACATTTAGTTCAGATATCAATGTTCCCATCAAGATGAAATCAAATAACTAGTAAATAAAAAGCACCACTGTGCCAAAGTAAAGCCTCACAGAGCTGCTAAAGTGGCTGTAGAGCAGTTTTGTTAATATTCCTGCAGCAGAAGTATTTGCATATAAACCATCAATTTAATTATTATTATTTTTAACACATTTAATGTCAATCCATCAGAATCAGAGCAAAGTCTTTTTTTTGGGGGGGGGGTCCACAATTAGCCAATTCAACAAATAGCCACATTATTATGAGTGGGTGTAAGTGTTGCTATTACAGACACACCCAGTTGTTCAGAACCTAATTGGCAGCCATCAATCCAGGAGTCTTGACTGCTAGCCTACTTGTGACTGAAACCAGCTGTCGCGGGGTTCTTCTTAACAAAACTCCTTCAACATAAAAACACTGGCGTAGTCGTAAAACATTGCTTTATCCCTTTTATTCTGCCGGCCTCCCAAAGTGCAAACAGTGCCAATATGTACAAAAAGTGAAAAATAGAAAAATAAGCTATGTACAAAAAACACATAGTACTGAAATGTTGCTTCCTCAAAAAAACACAATTAAATTCCAGTCAGGAACAGGCAAACACAATTCAAAAATTACCGTCTCTGAGCTCAATGGAGGTTACCTTCTCTGTAACCGAACCAAGACAACTCTCCTCACAGGGCCATGATGACCCCATTTTAAACCCATAGCCCCTCCCCTGGGCGTATTAATTACATATGAAAACAATTAACAATATTCTTCAGCTAGGAAGACATTTTATAGCCCCTTTAATCTAGGCATATTTTACATATTAATTATACACATCTGTCTAAATATTCTCCTCCAACCCAAAAACAAGTTAAACTGCATCAAAATCACAATGCAAAATAATAAACATATTCATGCTGGTCACATGATACTCAAAACGCGCGAAAGCGCTCTTTTTAACGGGGACCTTGTAATGCCCCGGTTTCGCCAGTCACACTCGTGAATGGGACATGACAGGATGGACAGGCAGCGTTTCCTCGACTGGTGAGTGAGAATATATGCATACAGGAAATAGCAGAACAAGCAAGTGTGCACCCTTGGTTGTACTACGGAAAACAGTTTAGGGGAGAGGGATATGTAGCGAGGTGTTTTAACTATCAGTATCAGGAAGGGAGCGGAGAAATGTTTGGTGTGTGTGTGTGTGTGTGCGCTGCCCGCAGCCAGCGATGCAGCGGAGGAATGTCGGTGTGTGTGTGCCTGGGTTTATGTGTGTGCGCTGCCCACAGTCAGTGACGGCTACTCCGTCACATCATCCCCCTCCTCCCAGAGGTTGACGATGTGCGGCAACCTGGAAAGGTAATCTGCTACCACATTGGCCTTTCCAGATCGATGTCGGATTGTGAACTTGAAGGGCTGCAGTGAGAGGTACCATCGAGTCAGGCGGCTGTTGTGATCCTTCATGCTGTTTATCCAGGTGAGAGCCCGATGGTCAGTTTCCAGGTCAAACTCTCGTCCAAGCAAGTAGTATCGCAGGCTCTCCAGTGCCCACTTGATGGCCAGGCCCTCTTTTTCCACAGTGGAATACCTGGCATGTGGCTGCAGCTTGCGGCTGAGGTACAAAATCGGGTGTTCATCCCCAGGGTCCCCTTGGGCTAGGACTGCTCCAAGGCCGACTTCCGATGCGTCCACTTGTACCAGAAACCTTTTGTGGAAGTCTGGACTCTTGAGGACGGGAGAAGAACACAGGTGGGTTTTCAAGGTGCTGAAGGCTGTTTCACAGTCATCTGACCAGGTTACTGGGTTCCTGTGGTCGTTGCGGGTCAAAGCTGTGAGTGGGGCTGCAATGGTCGAGAACTGGGGCACGAATCGCCTGTACCAGCCAATCAATCCCAGGAAGGACCTTACCTCCTTCTTGGTCCGTGGTCGAGGGCAGTTCTGGATAGCTTCCACCTTATCCACTTGTGGGCGTACCTCCCCTCGTCCCAACAGGTAACCAAGGTACCGTGTCTCCTCTCGGGCCCACTCACACTTGGAAAGGTTGAGTGTCAGCCCAGCCTTCTGGAGCTTTTCCAGAACAAGAGATAGATGTTGGACATGCTCTCCCCAGGTGTCGCTGAAGATAACCACATCATCCAGGTATGCAGCGCTGCAGTTGTCACAACCCTGGAGTACTCTGTTCATCAGTCTCTGGAAGGTGGCTGGTGCTCCATGTAGTCCAAATGGCATCACTGTGAACTGGAAGAGTCCAGCTGGGGTTCGGAACGCTGTGTAGGGCCGGCTTGACTCCTCCAGCGGCACCTGCCAGTATCCCTTGCAGAGATCAAGGGTGGTGATGTACTTGGCAGCTCCGATCTTCTCCAGCAAGTCCTCGATTCTTGGCATGGGGTAGGCGTCAAACTCCGAAATGGCATTGAGCTTCCTGAAATCGATGCATATTCGGAGGGAGCCATCCTTCTTGAAGACGATGACCACAGGACTACACCACTCTGAGTTGGATGGTTCAATCACTCCCAGTTTCAACATCTCCTCCACCTCCTGCTGCAGTTTTCCCACCAGCTGCTGCGGAATACGGTAGGGACGTTGACGAATTGGTCGTCCATCTTTGAGGCGAATGACATGCTCAACTAGCGTTGTCTTCCCTGGACAGGCATCAAATAAGGAAGGCGTTTCCTTGAAGACCCGGAGGAGCTGTGCAGCTTGTTCTGGTTCCAGATGTGCCAACACAGGAGCAGCTGGTGTAGTAAGGGTCTCCAGTCCCGTCTCCATCTCTTCTTCACGATCCACCTTCCTTACCATTAGAACCTGCCCTGGAGCCTGGATCGGCCGGTCCTTCCACTCTTTCAAGAGGTTCACATGGTAGGTCTGTTTGGGTTTCTTCTTCTCCGGGTGATAGACCTCGTATGTGACCGGGCCCATTTTCCGGGTGATGAGGTACGGCCCTTGCCATTTGGCTAGGAGCTTGCTGTTGGATGAAGGGAGAAGCAGCAAGACTTTTTGGCCAGGCTGGAACTCACGACGCCGGGCCTGTTGGTCATACCAGGTCTTTTGGCTTTTCTGGGCCTCCCGCAGGTTAACCTCTGCCTTCTCCTGGTACCTTTCCAGCCGATCCCTCATCTCCAGCACAAACTGCACCACCCCGCTGTCGTTTTGTGTGGTCGAAGGTGTCTCCCAGCCTTTCCGGAGCAGATCCAAGGGCCCCTGTACCTCCCAGCCATACAGCAGCTCAAATGGGGAGAAACCAGTTGATGCCTGGGGAACTTCACGGTAGGCGAAGAGCAGGAAGGGCAGCCAACGGTCCCAGTCCTTGCCAGTATCATCCACAAACTTCCGCAGCATATTCTTCAATGTCTGGTTGAACCTTTCAACCAGACCGTCAGTCTGTGGGTGATATGGCGTAGTCTTAATTGCTGAGATGCCCAGTTGCTTTTGGAAGAGCTGCATCAACCTGGAGGTGAAGTTCGTTCCCTGATCCGTCAGGATCTCATCAGGTATCCCACTTCTGACACCATATGTCGCGGGGTTCTTCTTAACAAAACTCCTTCAACATAAAAACACTGGCGTAGTCGTAAAACATTGCTTTATCCCTTTTATTCTGCCGGCCTCCCAAAGTGCAAACAGTGCCAATATGTACAAAAAGTGAAAAATAGAAAAATAAGCTATGTACAAAAAACACATAGTACTGAAATGTTGCTTCCTCAAAAAAACACAATTAAATTCCAGTCAGGAACAGGCAAACACAATTCAAAAATTACCGTCTCTGAGCTCAATGGAGGTTACCTTCTCTGTAACCGAACCAAGACAACTCTCCTCACAGGGCCATGATGACCCCCTTTTAAACCCATAGCCCCTCCCCTGGGCGTATTAATTACATATGAAAACAATTAACAATATTCTTCAGCTAGGAAGACATTTTATAGCCCCTTTAATCTAGGCATATTTTACATATTAATTATACACATCTGTCTAAATATTCTCCTCCAACCCAAAAACAAGTTAAACTGCATCAAAATCACAATGCAAAATAATAAACATATTCATGCTGGTCACATGATACTCAAAACGCGCGAAAGCGCTCTTTTTAACGGGGACCTTGTAATGCCCCGGTTTCGCCAGTCACACTCGTGAATGGGACATGACAGGATGGACAGGCAGCGTTTCCTCGACTGGTGAGTGAGAATATATGCATACAGGAAATAGCAGAACAAGCAAGTGTGCACCCTTGGTTGTACTACGGAAAACAGTTTAGGGGAGAGGGATATGTAGCGAGGTGTTTTAACTATCAGTATCAGGAAGGGAGCGGAGAAATGTTTGGTGTGTGTGTGTGTGTGTGCGCTGCCCGCAGCCAGCGATGCAGCGGAGGAATGTCGGTGTGTGTGTGCCTGGGTTTATGTGTGTGCGCTGCCCACAGTCAGTGACGGCTACTCCGTCACACCAGCCAAGTTTCCAATCCTCCCAGGAGGTCATTACAAGTTGTTGTGGGGGAAACAAAGACAATCTCTACTACTAACTACAGCGATATGCAAATGGGCGGTTCGCGAAAGCAACATGTCAGGACAAAACAGCACATTGAATAGTAAAAGTCAAACCGGTTCACAGTTGAGCTGGGTGGAAATCTGGGGATTTTGAGGAACAAAATCGCACAGTGTTTCTTGAACAAAACAGGAGCAAGTCGCAGAGAGAGTGAAACTGAAGGGTTTTGTGACGAGATTAGACCCAGACCTGAAGGTTAGCACAACGCTAGTGAAGCAGAGTCCTAAAAAAACAGGGGTGTTGTACCAAGAAGCGGGTTTACCGAGTTATCTGGTTCACTGAGAACAGCTTCCAGCACATTCACGGCGTTGTGACCTCTGCTCTGGTAGTCATATTAAGAGGGATGTGACAGGGCTATTGTTGGAAGCAGGGCAAACACATAAAATTTAGGAAGTAAATTGACACTAAGCTCCCACCCATCCGTGGTAGAAATGTTTTATGCCCAGTTCCCTTTTTTCAAAACTGCAGTAACTCAAATATCAATGGCATTTACTGGGCTTGTCAACAGTGCAGGCGGAGTTCCAGTGAGTCCTACAGAAGCCAAAACCACATGACAATCTGTACCTGGCACCGTTACAACTATTTGCTTTGAGTGTCATTAACTTATAGCTTCACGTGATAATTACCGGAGCGGTCGGTCACGTTTTAGCTACGTACATTGCTGCGGTGACAAACAAAAACATTCCGATGAGCTGTATTTACGGAGCCCTGGCATGGCCATGGAGAGAAAAAATATATATACAGTATTGAGGCCACAATTTACTAATTTGTGCGCATGAGATATAATGTTTCCCCTCAATTTAATTAAATCGTTCCCACGTTTTGATTTATTTGTGCGCAGTAGGTAGTAATTCGTGGCCTCAGTTTAATTAAAATGTTGCCACGTTTTAGTTGATTTGTGCGCACGAGATAAGTGTATATAGAGCCAGCACAGTGCACCCCGCTGCAGTCTCTAATGGAACATTGTCCACACGGGCGTTTTTGTATCGCGAGGGATCGCCTCGCTTCCCAACGTTGGACGCTTGATTGGCTGCTATTAGACACTAGACACTAGGCACCTGATTGGATGAACGCTTTCACTCCGTGAGCTACTGCTCCCGGCTTTCAAACCGGAACCAACATGGAGGCTCGTTTGGAAACTTTCTTCTCTTACGTTAAGAAAATAGTTCGCCGAAATGTGTTTCTGAAAAAATTTTAAGCTAGAAATAAGCCGTGCAGTTGCTGAATCCGTCTTTATTTTAGATCGGGAGTTTCCAGAGGCGGCGAGTTGCGCCGGACGCCCCCGATTTGCTTAAAGTAGCCTAGACCTCGACTTTATGCAAAATGAGGAGCGGGCGACGCGACGGTCCGTCTCTCGAATCGCTGATTTACAATAGAAGACAGGTTTATACAGTACAAGGCAGGATGGATAACTATTGGCACACATGTTGTCTTTTACTGGCATTGGTGTTTTTGAGGAACATCTATGGCATACCACACAGGGTTATGTACATACACCCCTTATCGTAGCTTTCCCCAGTGTGTTTCACCTGAAGTGGGTTTAAATCAACTGATTTCACAATACGTGACAGTATTATATATTAAACTTAAAACACACACTATCTGGACTATCTGGTCTATCTGCACTATCAGCAACCACCTCTTCTATTCCACTGGTGCACTTTAAACTTTAAACTTAAATTATAATTGTACATATACATCTATTTATTGTTTTTTTTTATAATTCTTGTACACCTGTACCTGTTTTTGCTTTGCTGCTTTGACACCTGGATTTCCCCAATTGGATTAATAAAGGTTCATCTTATCTTATCTTATTATCTTATCTTATATAATGCAGATGCTGTATATGCTCTTCAATGAAGGAAATATGATGTTTACACTGAGTGAAATATTCAAACCCTATAAGACTATTTTATGGTTTATTCAACTGGAAATGTTCTAGATGTCTCATGCATCATTTCCTGCAAATTCCCCCCCCAAATATTCAGCCTGACATATTTGGTATTTTTTTTGGGGGAAATTTTGGGCTCTCCACTTTTAACTGAAGTTCTGTGGGTTCGAACAATGTTTGACTGCACATTGGGTCTTAAAAGTCTTATTGATTTCCATGTCCATAGTCACGAAATGTAATGTATTGATTTGTGTACATAGACACGAATTTCACTTTTTTTGTTGTGATGGTCAGCGGGAAATCAATTCGTATGTAATCCATGTAAATGGGAACAGGGAAGTATAAAGAGCGGCGAACGACATGAAAGGAGGAGGTCGGGTGAATTGATTGGCTGCTATTAGACACTAGACACTAGGCATCTGATTGGATGAACGCTTTCCCTCGTGAGCTACTGCTCCCAGCTTTCAAACCGGAACCAACATGGAGGCTCGTTTGGAAACTTTCTTCTCTCATATTAAGAAAATAGTTCACCGAAATGTGTTTCTGAAAACATTTTAAGCTAGAAATAAGCCGTGCAGTTGCTGAATCTGTCTTTATTTTAGATCGGGAGTTTCCAGAGGCGGCGAGTTGCGCCGGACGGCCCCGATTTGCTTAAAGTAGCCTAGACCTCGACTTTACGCAAAATGAGGAGCGGGCGACGCGACGGTCCGTCTCTCGAATCGCGCCGCCACGCTACCAGAATGCATTGCACGGCTGCTTACATGTACAATGAATGGGAAGCGTGGAAAAGACGGAGGCTGTGGACACGTACCATGACCGGAGCGATGTTGCTCGCAGGAAACAGGATCAGACGTTTGTAAAATAACCGCAGAGCTTCCCGTTCTGATGTGCGCACCGAACGTGCCGTTTTGTTTAATTGTCCTGCACAGCGTCTTCTGCACATCAACATGCATCATCGAGACTGACTCATTTACAAGAGTTCACACAGCTCCACGAACGGCAAAAATGTTGTTTGGAGTTCCACATTTACAATTACAATTAGCCTAGGGGTAGATATGTGGCACTATGTGACCTGCCAAGTGTCATGGGACCCGTGCCAAATGTATTTTTAGTAATTTCTTGGCCAGGTTCACTTGGCGCACCAGTGGCAAACGTGAGCACGGGACTTGATCAGAAAGAAGGTATCATTATAGGTGAGTGCATCAGAGGCTACGACAATCATGGCTTATCACGTTCACTATTTTCACCCCTTTAATCACAGACTATCCCCGTCGTGACGCACTGACAGTTTTCAACCCCGAACGATCTCTATCACATCATGATGCTCATCACATCTACCTGTAGGCTATTATCAATTAAAAATGTGGAGCCGCAGAAAACTTGCTGCCCAGCCTCATTTAAAAAAAAGATGACAACGGGTGAAAGACTGGGGAACGGACGGTCCTGAGGGAGCTATAAGCAGAAGCTTTAAGTGATTAACAATATTTCGCCCAAATGCCTGTTGATGTGCAGACGACACTGTGTAGAATAATGAATCAAAACGACACATAGGGGTTCTGCAGTTATTTTACAACAGTCTGATGCTGGTTGCAGAAAATGTCTCCATCGGATCGAGTTGTGCCGCCCGTGCGTAATTGTGGCTCGACAGCGAGCAACATCTCGCTAGATAGAAACTGCAGTGGGGTGCGCTGTGCTGGCTCTCTGTAATATACACGTATCTCGTGCGCACAGATTAACTAAAACCTGGGAACGTTTTAATTAAGTCGAGGCCACAAATTAATATGTTGTCTTTTGTATCTTTTGCAAGTGCCTTACAAAAGTAAAAGATTTTTTTTTCTAATCTATTGTCATATTCTTCCGAAATGGCCTGAGTTCAACAATAAAATAGCATAAATATTATAAGCATTTTCAGTCCAAAATGGCGGCAGCGGCTGTTGTCCAAAAAAACACCAGTTTTGTCTCTTTACTTCTATACTCTTTGGCTAAACTAGGATAGTGAACAGTATACCATTGCACGTTTGCACGCATTTTCCTTGTGCAAATGTTAGCATGCTGACATTAGCCTTTAGCTAAGTGCAACTGATTGTACTAAGAATTTTTTATTCAAGATTTTATAATTGCATTTCTGTTTAATTCTGATCTTGCTGCATATCTTGTGCTATCTGTCTCATGTTGTTTGTCTGTAACTCATTGTAACTGCTGCTTATCTTTGCCAGGACTTTGGTCATTTTAATCTTTCTTGTGTCCATGAAAAAGAAAATGAAAGTAAATGAAGACATTATGGTCCATTTCTACAGTCAACCAACATACTGTACAGTACTTCAAAAATATGTTGACCTGGCAACAGAATAAACGGAATAACAACATGTCTAATTATCATTATAACCTCATTACTTCTAGGCACACTATGCTTACCTGTTACTCACTTGAATACCACCCACGCACACACACACACAGTCTGTTCCAGCAGGGCGTCTTCTTGAGAAAGTTGGCATGGAGTTGTGAAAACAGGAATGATAACTGCAGATTTATGGGTCACCGCACTGTTCTCAAATATGTCCTAGTTTGAGTTCTTTCATGTTGTGTATGCGTGGTATGACAGGTGTCCCATATGACAAGCGTGTGAAATAGTCCAATTAAAGTCGTGTAATTGCAGCAGGGTGTGTAGAGTCATTTTGTCTGTCAATCCTGAGCTGTTACAGTATGTGCCCTCATTGTGAGTATACTGTACATCAGATTGGCACATACGGGTACTTTGCAAAAAGTTTTGGTGGAAAGCAAACCGAAGATCCAACAGACTTCAATGTAATTTGACGTGTGTTCGGATTGTAATTTTGACAAGTTCGTACGCATTCATCTCTCGTTGTACAAACGATTGCTTCACACACATCTCTAACAATTATTTTGCGATCTTGCCTGAACCTGAGCGTTCGCGATACCTTAATAAATGAAGGTTGATCGCAGTCATGTCCCTTCAGTCTTTCCCCCGTCCAACACAATGGCGGGGATATTGCTTATCCAGACATCTATACATATTTGATTAAATCACGCTAGGCTAAGCGTTGTCTGTAAATAACCAACCTGTTAATAATAGCCAACTGTTTGATCTGAAGGCTCAGATTTAGTCGGAGACGACAGTCCGATGCTGCTGTAACGTTAATGTATGACTGTGTTACTGCAACAGCCTCACACTCAAGGTAACGTTAGCTAGCCATGCTAGTCACTGTCACCAGCATCATTTAGCCATTTACCACACTGACAGTGAATATTCACGTATCGTGTGCGCCTCAAATCTCAGCGTGAAAGCCTCGGTTAACCCGCTACGCAACAGCATTTCGTCATTTTCTCTCCTGTGACGGCGAGTTTCTTTCTCCCAAAAGGGAGCTCAGCCTCTGCGATGACTCGATGCTGTTCTGGTCTATAGTTTGGAGCCATAAAGCCCCTCTATTATATCTTTTTTAGGACACGGCAGTGGAACAAATCGGAGATCAGCGTTTTCGGATTTATTGTTGGTACAACCAACTACACAGCAATTCTTCAGCATAGAGTTATTACTATTATCGGTTTGTTTAAAGTAGAATTCTGGAGACATGCTTCATCTTCTTCTTCTGAACTCTGTTCCCGTCTATGAGGGACTGGGGATTGGTTTCCCCAGAAAGAGGGCGTAGTAATGCACGCCTACTCTGGATGAAGCATTGCCGGTCTCATTCTGCTTTTTCATGGCAACGTACCACAGAAAACAATAACTGGCTTGATGTCAAAGTAAATGCTGGAGTTCAAATAACACACGATGCTGGTATTCTTGTGAAAGAGCAAGAGAGTGAGCGCGAACGATTAATCCCACAGTTAATTTGTATGCTTTCATGTGTGACAATAGCTGCTCTTCCAGTGAAAGTGACCGGATTCAGTCATGTAAATCCAAGCCTTTGCCGACTCCCTGGTTACACCTTCCTGAACAAGTACAACAGGCCTCTGGTTTCACAGAAGGAAATGGCTCGGCTACTCAGAGGACAAGTCGTCGGCGGGGGTTCATTGTATGTATCTGCTGGCCTCACTAGTCAAGTTTTCCTGTTATTCGCCTAAATTCAAAAGAATCGAATCTGAGGAAATGACAGAAGAAGGAGAACGAGAAGAGCTGGGCGGCTCCTACGTTTGATAAATTTGAAATTCTGAAGTAGCTCATAGTAGTGTGAATTCATAGTCTGAGAGGTTTTACATCTTCACAGGAGCTTTATTGCCACTTAAAAACCTACTTAATCTCACATCCAACATCCCATTTCTTGGCTGCAGCCCGAGCTTTGTTCTCCCGTTACAGTAAAGCTTTAAAGGAGAGGCGATTTCCTCAGGATGTCGCTCCAGCAGCTTATGTGCTTCTGTGTGTTTGGAGTTTCGATGCGCTACGTGCATTTCACAAGCTGCTGCTTTTGTGGAAATACGGGAATTTGCGGATCTCACGTACAGCCCTTTGCTGTTTGTTTACTGTTTGCAGTCTGTGAACATAGGGGGGTGTCGGCTGGGTAAACGCCGCAGAGACAACAGGTGATTAAAGGGAGGGTCGGTAGTGCTTATAATTGTTGAAATTCTCTTTACATCCTGACAGCAATCAATAAATCAAATGCTCAAAAAAAAGAAAAAAATCTGTTATCTGTGGCTGACGAAGTGCTAATTAGCTAATGTTAGCATGCTAGTACGCTAAGCTAAGAAGGTGAACATGGTTAACATTATACATGCTAAACAACAGCACATAAACATTGTCGTAGTGAACATCGAGCATGCTAACGTTAGTATTCAGCTCAAATGCAACTGTTGCCTCACAGAGCTGCTAGCATGGCTTTAAAGGTGCAGTGTGTAGGATCTGGAGACATCTAGCGGTGAGGTTGCAGATTGCAACCGACTGAAATTTTCTCCGTGTGCCAAGCGTGTAGGAGAACTACGGTGGCCGACGTGAAAACACGAATGGCCCTTTCTAGAGCCAGTGTTTGATTTGTCCGTTCTGGCTTACTGTAGAAACATGGCGGCCGGCTCCGTATGTAGATATAAACGGCTTATTCTAAGGTAACGAAAACACAGCAATTCTTATTTTCAGGTGATTATACACTCCAGAAAACATACTTATTAATGTCATATTCCATTTCTGCCAAAAGATCCCCCTAAATGCTACACGGTGGACCTTTAAACGGTCTTGTTTCTATTTCTATTGAGCCTTTTAGTGTAGTTATTGCTTGGGAACAACAAACAAACTGGGGCCGCATTTATTAAGTTTCTGTGTCAAAGATTAAAAAGGTCCATATCAGGAAGTGCTGATCTGTGTGTTTACCTACGTGCAAATATGCAAGTCAGCTTAACATCTGCCCAGCGGCCCTAAGGCTCGCAGAAGCATTATTCCGCTTTAAAACTAGTCAGTAGTGTTTACAGTAGCAACAGGTTTACGCATCGGTGTTGTCTGTAAACTCGTATGACATCAGTTTTCACCTGCCCTCATGGCTAAAACAGGACAGGAAGTGTATCTTTATGCGATGCCCAAAACAGACCTGGGATCAAAAGGGGAAGCTGGAGGGGTTATCAGTGGGTTAGAAATACGAGGTCCGTAAATAACACTTTATTATTTGAGTTGCGAGTGTAATTTATCCCAGATTGATAGCACGGATGGGACGTTTGCCAGTAGCTTACAGAAAGTGAAGTGTACCTCTTCCAAGAACATTTGTCTTTTCCTTGCGGGAAAGCCGGTTTTCTATTTATCTTTACCGAAAATGTACCTGAGGTGTTATTGTTTAATCTCTCACTGAGCTTCCCACTCGGCCAAAGTCCCATGATGAGCAAGTGGCCAAGCGGCCTGACCTTCACAGGAATCACATGACTCAGACCGTCTGGGGGAAGTTATGAGCGGCGGGCTGAGCGGAGAAGAAAACAGAAAAACAAAAAAGCAGCATCTGCCAGACTGACAGCCGGCTGCAGATGTCCTAATAAGGCATGTTAATGGAGCAGAGGGAATGACACCTCGTCTGCTTTTTTTTTCCTCCTCTGGTTATCTTTACTTGAGGGGTCGCGTCACTCTGCTGATGAGCTAATTTCCTTTCTTTTTTTTTTTTTCTTTGCCAGGCTGAGCTAACTGGTTGGGGTTTAAGTGTAATAACACGAGCAGGCCAGACAGGAGGAAGGAAGGGTTTGTCTGGGGGAGTTCCTTAAATCATAAGGCTTATTTAGGATAATAACTTTGAAATAGGTCATTACTACAGCTATTTGCGGCAGGAAAACTGTATGCCAAATAGAGACCAACCTAACATCATAGAATAAATAAAAAATGTGACTTTTAATGTTTTTCTCTTGTGGCCATTGTATTCCCAGAGTTCACGATAAGTAGAACAGTAGGCGTTGGCCTACTTGAATAGCTCTTATCACCATGCTTTCCCTGCACTGGGCTGCGCTTTGTATCCATGTACACTGATTTGGTGCAGTAGCTTATTATGGACTTATTTTGAAAGCAAAATAATGTCCAAAAATGGAATTTATGGAAGCTGAAAGAGGGAGGGGAGGAAAATGTCCGCAGCGATTCCTCTCTTGTTTTGACTGTAGTTCGGTCTCTTCCAATGCCTTTTCTTTTCACCGCTTTTAGCTTCTTTTTTAGAAATTGCTAAATGTGGTGTTGACTGCTTTTGTTGTGGAAATGCTCTGGAGCCCAGGGACCAATCAGAATCTAGACTAAACAGGAAGAGGAGGTGGCTTCCTGTCCAGCCCTGAAGGAGATGACATTATCCAGTCCTAAATCCCCACAGCAGTGTACTGGAACAACTTTCTCAAACAGAGAAACAATAGCTCGAACAAAATCAAAAGCATAGCCAGGTTTGAAATGTTGATGAAGCAATAAAATAAGGTTTATTTGGATGTAAGGGCTCAAACACTTCACACCCAAGTCTTCTATTCATCAGTGAAGCAGCTTTTTCTCTGAGTGTCACCAGACTACAGGCGTGTTTTTCTCGATTTTTAGATTTTCTAATGCCAGGACAATTAACTCAACAGCACATTGGGTTGTTTTAATGACGCAAACAGAAGTTGGCAGCGAAGCTTTTTCCAAATAGACCCTCTAAAGTTGGCACGCAGAATGACGTCTTTTTTTATTTATTCAGAGGTGTGAATAAAGTCAGTGTTATGTAATAAGTGGTCTATTCCTTAGAGATGAACAGAAGTGAGACAACCTTGGGCTTACTCTTTTAGTGCTTTAATGCAAGTGCAAGTCTGCATCACAGACGTAATACTGTGTATGACAACAATATTACCGGTAAGTCCTGAAGTGACAAATGACAAGTGACAGCCAGGGTAGAAAATAAAATGTTTTTTCATGGGCAATTTTTGCCCCTGATGTGATTTGAAATTTAGAGACATTTACATACAGTATGTATGCATTCACATTATTTTTTGCCCACTTGATTGTGTTTTATGGGGCAAACACCTTGAAGATGGGGGTAATTTTGCCCTTTTTTATTATTTTTGACACTGGTGACAGTGTTGTTGCCTTTCACGAGCTAAAAAAGCGAAGAAAAAGAGCCCCACGACACATTACGTGTTACTAGACTACAAACCCAAAAGTCGCGTAAGTGACGTCTCTCTCACTGAAGCTACGATGCCTGTGTGTTTCTTTCGCTTCCTGGGTGATAAAAAGACCTGGAGTCGCTGGATAAAACACATCAGGTAAGATAAAGTTACATTTATGAGTGGAACACAACTAAGTTAGCGAGCTAGCTAGCGTTGTTGATGTATATTGTGCGAGACGAGAGATGTAGTTCACTGAGCGGTTTCACACAAAACTAAATGACACTATGACAAACCTACGACAAACTGACTTGCAAAGTTTTTTTTTAAATTGTCCAACTTTATGTGTGTGATTCATGGCGCAATTCAAACGGAATCAAAAAAATATTTGTCTCTCGCCTCTCTATAAGCGTATCACCCAAACGTCGAGAGTTAAAGGGGCTATATGTAAGAATCAGAAATTGCTTGTTCACAGCTGTGGCCGCAATGTCAACGAAAGTCAGCGTCCTGTTGCTCGCGCTCGCGCTTGTGCTCGCGCTACATTGACATGAACGAGCACCGGTCTAAACAGTGAGGCGACACACGTCAGCTAACACACAATATCACTCTATATTTCACCTGCTTGGCAGTAATGTTAGCTGACCAGACGAAGGTCTCTCCATGGATCAATGCTGATTCTAGTGCTGGCTTTTCCTGTCTCAGCCCGCCGACCCGGAGGAAACGGGGGGGGGGGAGACCGACACCCGGTCAGGGGGGGGGGGGGGAGAGAGAGACAGCGACACCCGGTCGGGACGATAACGTAACTCTCTCCGGAGCTCCGTCACTTCACAAGACACGGGAAACCTCTGTTGGTCTGGAGGAGCTGCAGCATTTATTTCTGCAAAAACGTCCACTGCACATTCACCAGATATTCTCAGAGCTAAACTAACTCTCTGCAGTGTGCGCGCGTGCACGTGGAGTTGGAGCGAGCCGAGCGGGTGAGAACGAGCGCGGTGTGCAGGCAGCAGGCAGCAGGAGCAGAGCTGCTGCGCGCTCGCGTACCCACACGCGAGCGCGCATGGGATTCCGACCCGTTATGATTTATGCGCGTGAAAAGTTACAAATAGTCCCTTTAAGAATAGATGTGACCAAATGATTTTTGATTTTGAGATAGATATGATGCACATTGTCAGTGATGTAACCTGGGATCATTGGGCGTTTCCGGTCTTTCACCATCAGACACCCTCGCTCAGGGGACTCGTGGATTGCTTCCCAGCAACACTTCCCCCTCAGATCACAAACACACACACTCTGCGTGCTTTACTTGCATACCAACCATCATTTTCTCAGTGTTTTTATACCATTTGTCAATGCAATAGTGTATATAGCCCAGTGAGGCCCCCGCTCTCTCTTACTCACCATCCACTGACTAATATCGTCTACAATGTTTCTGCCTCTAGCTGCCTGTGAGTCCACAAGTGCGTCTGTGAAAACGGTCAGGGGCGTCTTACGCACGTCATCGGCAGCTCACAGAGAGGCCGGCTGATGAAAACGGTGGCAAAGCTCTGGCTTTTCTGCTTGCGTTCGTATGAAAGGAGCCATTAGTCAGTCTTAAAGAGCCACGCCGTCCTGCTGGTGCTATTAATAGCCACGCAGACAGCCTCATTTTTTTCAGGAGAAAGTTGGCCTACAGGGCGTTTGAAGCCATGCCCAGCAAAATCCCCCTTTTTCCCTGTTCATTTCCTCCCCACCCTCCACTCCGCAGAATGCCGTGTACTGTGACAAATCTCTCATAAATTTATTTTTAGCCCCCAAGCACACCACAGTCAACAACGGCAGTGAGGTAGACCGAGTTATGAGCATGTGATTTGTAACTCTAAACATCAACTCTGAGATATCTGACGGCTGAAACTCTCATCAATTATTAGTTCAAACCAGACTTCACACATGGGTAAACCAGCTGTGGTTTTTGTGGTCGTCTGGTTTCACCGAGAATCATTACACTGCTCTTTAACCACGGAGAAGATTAACTTCAACTAGAGCGCCAAGGCTTTGCGAGTACATAGAACTACATCAAAACGTAGTTCATAAACACTGTTGCATTGTAAAAAAAAATATACATATATAAATCTCTGCTGTATTATGGTCTGAGTTCATTTGCTTTCATTATTCCTGTTTTTGAGCTGTATTCTAGGAAAAAGTTGTGAATGAAAATGCAAATCCTAAAAGGTTTTTAGGATTTGAACAACCGTTCCAGGCACAGAGTCACATGATCATCCCATTGGGAATGGGAATTTACAATATCCATTAAATCAGATTGTGGTAGAAAAGCTGTGGCGAAAAGAATGCAAATCATTCACGCATATTCTTTTTCTGCCCACCACTAAAAACATTCTGGCAATTAATTATAACCTCTATCATGAACATTTTTTCATACTACATATATAGTATGGAGGATATTTTTTTTTGTTTTATTCTTCAATTTCTTTTCCTTGTTTTTATCTCTGTTATTACATTCTTTATTTCTTTATTGTTTTTTCTAATTTTCAATAAATTTTACTCTTTCACTATAAAATATATAAATATTGTAGGAACGATATAAATTTGAACAACATCAGACTAAGCAAATGTAAATTTTACTCCTGCACTTTTGCAATAAAGTAAAAAAAAAAAAGAAAAAAAAAGAAGAAGTGTATCCAATACGCCTCCCTTTGGAGAAGGATTCTGTCCCTGTTACCACCAACTATACTAATTTATGACTGGCTTCCTTTGTATCACAATGTCATATAGTGATTATACTCATGCTTTCACTTTCAAACTGACAAACAACACAGACTAATAATGGTTGTATGTGGAACGACGCTCAGAGGAGCTCGCAGGAGCGGCACCTTCGCCCTTAGCCTGTGGGTGGGGTTCAAGTTTACAGACACGCCTGCTGAAGCTCATCATTTAGCAGCTGGTATCAGAGAATGAGGTCATGAATGAGGTATTTTGATGGGATCACTTCTCTTTTTTATGAGAAAATGTCATTTTTCAGTCTCACAAACTGGACGCTTGAATTTCGGGGAAATTCATTAGGCAGGCTTCCACGAGGAAAGCCTCGTCATTCCAACCCTCACATAATAATTAATTACTTATATCATTAGGATATACTGCTAACCTAGGTCTATATCTTTATATCAATTATATTTCTTTACAGATATTTGAGACTGATTCATTCATTCATTCATTCATTCATTCATTCATTCATTCATTCATTCATTCATTCATTCATGTGGTCATTTTTCTGCGTATCCCCAAGGCGTTCTCAGTTCCTCATATTTAGCGCTCTGGTTGGTGGGGAATTGCCGTTATGTCTGTGTGAAACAAATTCATGAGATCATTCTTATTTCTTGAGCAAAAGGTCACAGTTTGATGACATGTACACACTATGCGTCATCAGCAGGCAGTTTAAGTTAAATATGACCTCTCCAGTAGGGACACCTTCTGTGAAATTCTGTTTGTTTTTTAGTTTTAATAATTTCTGCACTGACAATGAAATGGAAATGATCAAATTAGGCTACTGAGAACAAAGCAAAGGAGGAGGTGAACTATATCTGCTACTGATCCCACAGACATTTATCTGAACAGCACAGAGACATAACAAGACCAAAAGTCTAACACCTTGCTAGGGCCCCCTAGAGGCTACAATATGTATTACACCCCACACAACTGAAGTGTTGGATGGAGCACATGGAGCAACAAAATACTATTGTAAAGATTATCCATAGGGGGTCATCTAAATCAAATGGATTTATTCTCTTAAATGTGAACGTTCTCAGCAAATTTCATGGCAATTTGGCTGGTAAATTATGACGTAGACAAGTAAGAAGTCAAGGGGAAACTTTGAATCATCCTCCCGAGAATAAGACTTCAGTGTTGAACAGACCGCTGACTGACAGCTCCATCTTTAAGCCACAGAGCATCAGTTAGTTTGTAGGAAAATATAATTCAAACCACCCAGACAGAACTGTACCTTTAAGGCCCATATGTGAATGATTATCTGGTTCGGGCAGCTTTCAAATCACGATTAACCGCATGATTGTTCATACTTAATCGCGATTAATCGCAAATTAATCACACATATTTTATCTGTTCAAAATGTACCTTAAAGGGAGATTTGTCAAGTATTTAATACTCTTATCAACATGGGAGTAGACAAATATGCTGCTTTATGCAAATGTATGTATATATTTATTGTTGGAAATCAATCAACAACACAACACAATGACAAATATTGTCCAGAAACCCTAACAGGTACTGCATTTAGCATAAAAATATATGCTCAAATCATAACATGGCAAACTGCAGCCCAACAGGCAACAACAGCTGTCAGTGTGTCAGTGTGCTGACTTGACTATGACTTGCCCCAAACTGCATGTGATTATCATTATTATAAAGTGGGCATGTCTGTCCCTGATTCATGTCATTTTCATTCACATATCTTGAGGTCAGAGGTCAAGGGACCCCTTTAAAAAAGGTCATGCCAGTTTTTCCTCGCCAAAATTTAGCGCTAGTTTGGAGGGTTATTGAGCCTCCTTCGCGACTAGTATGACATGGTTGGTCCCAATGGATTCTTTAGGTTTACTAGTTTCATACGATGCTGGTATCTTCACTTTAGCTTTGCGTTAAAGAAATTAGTGGCGTTAAAACAAATTTGCTTCGTGTTATTATTGCGTTAACTTTGAAAGCCCTAATAATCCAATTTTTTTTTAAACTGCCAGGGTGTATCATAGAAAAAAACAAGCCACGATGACTTTATCTTAGACTGTATAGACACCATGCAGCAATTTGGACAAATGGCACAAACCCAAAAATATATAAGATAGCACTCAGTGGTGAAATGTAACTAAGTACATTTATTCAAGTACTGTTCTTAAGTACAATTTTGATGTACTTTACATAGTGTTTCCATTTTATGCTACTTTATACTTCTACTCCAACATCTCAGAGGCAAATATTGTACTTTTCACTCCACTACATATTTTAAAGCTTTAGTTATTTAGTTTATTTATTTATTTATATATCAATATAATATAAGCCACCCAGCACAGCAGTATACTGTATAAAGTAATTAAAATAAGCTCCACCTTTACCAGCTGCAACATTACAGTGATGTACAATCATACAAATGCATCAATAATTATAATTCAATAATATAATATATAGGCTATGATTCTGAAATGGGCCATTCTCCACAATCTGTACTTTTACTTTTGGTACTTTAAGTATATTTTGATTCTAATGGGCTACTTTTGTACGTTCCGTTATACGTAAGATTTTGAATGCAGGACTTTTACTTGTAAGAGAGTCTTCTTGCCTTTATACATACACAAATAAAACACAAATATAACACAAATATAATAACGATACTTACAACTGCAAAGAGGAGGATACAACTACCGATGCAGTATACAGTACTATTTGCTTATTAAAACTTTTGTACAATAATTTACATTATTGGCAATAAACTTATACAGTGCCTATGTCTTTATTTCTATACCTAATCCATGTTTCCCATTTTCTGAAAAATCCATTTGCAAAAGAAATGAACAACCTGAAATGTCTCGCCGATCTCTCGGCTACGATTAAAAACAGACTTCCGTTTCCTCAAACCTTCCAGCAAAATTCATTTATCTTCTCTATTCTCAGTTTTCCTGGCAAGTTCTTGCATTTTCCGCCACGATGAGTCCGATAGTGGCGCCGAACATTATATTCTTTGAACACTGAAAGGTGCCGTGAACACACCAAGCACACTGGCTTCCCATTGACCTCTACGAAGAAATAGGAACTGGTCTAATTTTCTTGGAAAACCCAACACTGTTTTCACTTCCTTTTCGACAAAGACATTGTCCACTGTCTATGTGTGGGTGGGTCTTACAAGCCAGTTTCTTGTAATGGCCTTTCTGCCAGCTGTGAGTAGGATTTTAACCAAGTATTTATCTTCCTTCAGCACCAATGTAGTTATATTACCCAGGTATGAAATGACACACTTCTTGGAGATTATATATCCTGATAACTCGTTCAATACTGAATTCACTCTGTCCCAAAATGGTTGTATTTTTGGGGCAACTCCAGAAGATATGTGTATGATTTGCATCTGTATGGCCACATTGCCTCCAGCATGTTTGTCGCCTTAGAATTTGTTTGTTTTTCATGTTAGGCGTAAGTAAGTGAGTATTTTTACTAGGGCTGTCCCCAGTACCATTTTGAATAATGAATAATGTTGTAGGATTATTCCTTATTTCATGGGCTATTTGAGGATTTATACATTATTATTACACACTTATATAAAAACAAAAAAAACAACAACAACAAAGAAATCGAATACTGATTTGGAGGTCGATTACTATGGCAATGGTCGAAGCTTCGAAGCATTCGGGTCAGCCCAAATTTTTACACTGTAGTATTGCTACTTTTACTAAGTAAAATACTTCTTCCACCACTGGTACCACTTCATAGTAAAATATCATGTGTACAGGAGTAATAACTAAACTTAAACGATGGTTAATAACTCATGTACTAAGGCTTTAGTAATAACTCTTTATAGATAAGTTAAAAGGCATTAATGTGGACAATTTTGGTTTGCCAGGTTGTAAAATAAAAAACAACCTCTAGATGGTTTAAGAGTTGGACATTTTTCTTCTTTTTTTTTTGTCCACCTAACACTGTGGCTGGTGGATTCCAAATTGTACGAGCCACTCAATAGATTACCTTTTTTTTTTTTTTGGCTGGCGATTGAAGCAAATCTCGCAGCCGCTTTCATATTTTACCAGCATTTGGCTGGTGGCCGGTGCTGATTTCCAATCCCGGTCTAAAAGTCCTGCTGGAAAAAGGGCTGCAGAGCATCTGAACTAAAAATCTAATAGAAGGATATTTGGATATTAAGCTCTGACGGTGCATAGTCCTTAAAAAAAATGCATAGAGAGTGTGGAGGTCAGTAGGAGCCCCCTAGAGGATTCATCTGGCCCCTGCAGGAGGAAGATAAACCAGCCAAAAAGATTTCCACAATCTGTCTATAAGGCATCAGCAAATTAATTGTTAACCAGTAAAATGTCACAGTTTATAAACTCTTTATGCTTTCTAATCCTTTAAAGCTGCAGTATGCGATATTGGCGCAAATATGATTTAAAAAAGTTATTTTTAGAAAACGGCCGCTATATCGTGACAGTAGTACATGAAACAGGTAACCTGAAGAAAATCATGTTCCTCTGTGTCCTACTGTGTCCTCCGTTGCTCCTAACAGCATCTGAAGGATTTCACTTACCGGAGGAAAACAAGGTCCGCTGTCCAGCTGCAGTCTATGAGAGCCGGCTGTCAATCACTCGCGAACTCCGACCAAACGGTCAAACTAGGCAGCGCTGATCAAATATGAATCAATATCCTGTTACTGTAATGACTATTTCTCGCCTCAAATGTTTTCAGAATCATCTTGTAGTGTACTGTTTAGCTGTAAAATGAGAAAGTTTGTGACCCGGCCGCCATTGGAAAATCTGTTGAAGGAAGCCAAGTTCTGGTCACATGACCGGAGCACAGCCAATAGGAACGCTCTCTCTCTCTGAAATGACCTGTGATTAGTCAAAATCTGCCGTCAAGGGCTAGATTTTTCGAAAGTCTGAAAACAGAGCCATGAAGAGGAGCAGAAGTCTAGTTTTCTCTCAGAACACTTGAATTACAATATGCTGAAAGGTTAATATGGAATTTTTGCCAAATTATGCCAAAAAATTGTTGCCTACTGCCACTTTAAGCTCTGACAGTGCATAGTCCTAAAAAAATGCATAGAGAGTGTGGAGGTCAGTAGGAGCCCCCTAGAGGATTCATCTGGCCCCTGCAGGAGGAAGATAAACCAACCAAAAAAAAATATCCTCAATCTGTCTATAACAGCATCAGTAAACTAATTCTTAACCAGTGATATGTAACAGTATATAAACCCTTTATGCTTTCTAATCCTTTAACTATTACGTATTATTACGTATTGATTCACGTGGGGAGGGGAGAGCCCCCCCCACCCAAGTGACCTCCCTCCTGGGGGAGGGCGCTCTCAGCTCATTCACAGCCTGTTATTATAAGGGGGGACGTTGTGTTGACGTCGAGGACAGCTGCGGACCCTCCACGGTCATTTTCTCACGTTACATCCGTTCCGGATTCCACAGTTAACCAACCGGAGGAACCCGCCACACCGCTGTGAGCATCTCATCATCATCACCATCACCACCAGAGCCGCAACATCATGGACTTCTCGATCCGTGCAGCCAACGTGGAGGACTGCAAGGACATCGCGCGGATGATCCTGGTGAGCCGGACACGTGCCGTGTCGTGCAGCTGTATATAGCCCGCATATAGGGCTCCATTTAGTGACGTCAGTAGATACCTCACATACAGCGATGTATAATTAGATAACTGACATATTATCGGATGGGTTGCGGTTTTTTTTAGAGCGCTGCATGCACCACATGTGTATGCGGCCATTTGTTTTAGTGCAAATAAGGTCATGACGTTTTTTTTTTTTTTTTTAAAAGGAAACGTGATATTTCAGAAATAGTAATAAGTGGTGAAAACTGATGTTATATTTGTCTTTTTTTTTTTTTCCTGCACAGGAGCTGGCTGAATATGAGAAAGTCTTAGACCATGTGAAAGTCACACAGAGAGGTAACTGTATTAACAGCTGTGCTAAAAAATAAATAAATAAATAAAATGTTCTCTGCTTTGACCTTTACATTTATTTGACCTTCATAAAAAAACACACACAAAAAAAAAAAAGATGAAATGCAGTCCAGGTCAGACCACATCCCAGTATGGTGATATCACTGTCTCCCAGTGATAGACAGTACTTGATAATATAGGAAAAAGTACAATTTCACCACAAGGTCCATTTAGAAGCTCTTCCGGAGCTTTCGACGATATCGCACGATCTTCCTCGAGCAGACGGACTTTGCCCGGTTGAGATTTCAGAAGGGGAAATTTCCATTTTTTAAGAGCACTTTTAGGACTTTTCGTCCAAGTTTGCTAGTTTATTCATAAAGATGATGAACTAAGATGATTATGGGACATAGGCTGGGAATATGTGGCTAAAATCTTCTATCCCGATATAGATCATGTCATATCTCGATAACGATATAAATCACGATATAGCATGTTTTCTGGTAATTCAATAAAAAAATTGTCTATTTGAAATAACCACATGGCTATTTTTGTATACTGCTGTGTGAATTAAGTACTTGAGAGATGAAAAGACTCAGTATTTGCTCATTTTGCAAAATGAACGTAGTGAAATTATAGAGAAAAAAGAAATAATCATAGGCCTAGTCTGTATCGCGATTTACGGTAACACGAACAATTCCTTGACAATCAATCATAATCCTGATTAGGGATGCACTGATCTCACTTTTTCAGTCCCAATACCGATGCCTGGGGTTTGGGTATCGGCCGATACAGAGTACCGATCCGATACCAGTGATTAATTAATAAAGTGTATGCGTCACTGTGTGGAAGTGACTGGGATCATTCTTTTATGTGTAAGGCAACATCAGGCTTGACTTAATCATCGCTTTCTTAACTTTGTAAAACAAAATGTAACAAATAAATATCTAGATACACATTTATTGAATTGTAATTTATTATAAAAATAATAAATTGTACACCAGCAACCTGGTAAAAAATCTTCAAAGTTAACAGGAAATACAACTCAAGTGGAAACCTTGTTAATGCAGCAACACATTGGTCAAAACTTAAACAGGAATTCAAATTCCAGCATATAATGTATGTAGTATATAAACCTAGAATTGAATTGAATAGATCGGCTCCATTGTCACCGATACCCGATCCAACTGTATGAGTCAGTATCGACCCGATATCCGATCCAGTATCGGTCTCGGTGCATCCCTAATCCTGATACAAATCAAAAGCTACTAAATGGACCTGGTCTTGAGGTTGTTTTGTCAACTTTCACAGTAAGACACAAGAAGGCGTATGAATGAGACGATAATATGCAAGGCATTTAGCGTGCAATATGAACGCCTTTCTTGCTAAGCGTGTCATTTGTGCGCCATGTAGTCTGTACTGACTGCAATGTAAATACTAGAGGTAGACCGATTTATCGGTCGGCCGATTAATCGGGCCGATTTTTTGACATTTCTTCATAATCGGCATCGGCCGATTCCTGAGCATATTAAGCCGATTATTAAACAGGCACATCTGCGGGCAGCCCAGTGTTGTTGTTGCTGTGGAACACGTGTGACACCGCCCCTTGTGTGTCAATCAAATTACCATTCTGCCGCCCGGTAGGCTTAAAATCTTCTCTTTCAAAGCCCTATTTATTTAATTGGTTAGATATGAAATGATCCGACGTAATCTGTTCTGTTTTTGGTAACGGAGAATTTCTCTCGTAGGTGACGTTAGCTGTGTGCGGGGCGGAGCAGCTCTCACAGACACGCTGCTCCAGCGCAGACACACAGAGCTTCTGCTCTTAGTAACTATAGCGGAGAAAACTAAACTTATAAAGCGTGATTACACTTTACTAGAGTTGATGCTGACAATGCTTGTCATAAGTTCAAGTTTGCGTGTGAGGACACGAGCAATTTGTCGAAACATTTAGCAAATAGTTCACTTCCTCATTAAACGTCTCTACGGGTCCTTCAAAGCGTCTATGACGTCACTGGCCTGTGTGTAGTCCGCAGCAGATATGAGCTACAGGCTGTGTAATACGAGTGAACAAAGTTATTATTATTTTGTGATCACTTAGATTATGGCCATATAGCTTGTAACAGTGTCTGTCAACAAACATAAATAAAAAACATGCTTTAGGACAGTTTTGGAAAGGTGTTTAAAAGGTTTGGAGCCCTGTACTATTACTATTATTAACCATCATGCACAAAATAAAATATGCACTGCAGTGCAGACACAAAGTGCAGATTGGAGAGACAGACCATAAGTGTTGTTCAATAAATGTTTACTTAAGTTAAGACATTTTGTGTATCATATGTTATTATTAAGCTGTTATATTTTATCAGATGGAGGAAAAAAAGAAAACCAGCCAAACATATCGGCAAAAAAAAATCGGCATCATATATCGGCCATCGGCTGTCCTGATTCTGTAAAAAATCGGCATCGGCATCGGCCATAAAAAAACCATATCGGTCGACCTCTAGTAAATACATCCGCGTAAATGTGCTACGCTCAGAGCTAGTGACGTAGAATAAAAAGAGAGAAAGACTGCTTATGGCGGGCGGGAAGGGAGGTGGATGGGTCCAACGAACATCTGTGTCATCAGCATATGAATGGTATGATATATTGTGTTTCTTTATGATAATACCAAGCGGGAGCATGTACAGATTGAAGCCTCGACAGTAGTTTCCAACCACATCTTTGTGTGAAAAGATCATGTGATGTGTGACCTTAATTTCAGGAAACAAATAGTGTCTTTGTATTTCATATGCAGACTTGGAGCAGGACGGCTTCTCCAAGAACCCGTTCTTCCATGGGATCGTCGCTGAGGTGCCAGAACAGCACAAATCCAAAGAAGGTGAGGGGGGGGGGGGAGAACCATCAGTAACACGGTTTACTTCACTCACTGTCACTGTTCATCCTTTAATTTGAGTTTGAGCCTTTCCTCATGCTTAAAGTGGCTCATTCAGATAGCCTAAACCATAAATCTAGCCAACCAAAATTATTGTTTTAAACCGTTTTCTAGATGGAAATACTATTATTTTGTCTTGTCCTTAACCCCAAAGACTGCTTAATAGGAGGTCTAGCTGACGAAGATAAATGTGGATTGCAGTAAAGAACATTTTGTTTGCTTTTTGATTAGTTTGTTAGAATGAAATCAAGAGGAGAGACAGTTGTAATGTGCTGATACTAAAAGAAACTAAAAATGACATTTGTATGACAATACAAAGAGTGTTTTAAAGCCCACACTGTGAGTCCAAAAGTCCATTTAACTGCACTATCTCTGAGTTTTCATTCATTTACTTCTTCTACTCTTGCTCTAGTTCTGATGCAGAAAGTCATACCCACTACACTTATTTTTTGTTTGTAAACACAACATTGACCTACTGTCAACTTATAAAGTTCATATGGCAAACTTGTCAGCAAATGGTTGCTTATTATTCAATCATCAAGATTATTCAATACATCCAGCAGATATGGAGCAACATTATCATTCATTTGAAGTCGTGTTTCTGGCCCCCCGGTGAATTTAAATCCAATAGTTTTCTCTCTTTTCGCTCTGTTTTTGGTCTCCACCAACTCCTGAGGGAAATATCTGGCTCTTTAGCAGTTAAAAGCTCCACTATCTTCACTAGTTATTAGATAACCTAGCCTGCCTGAGAGCAGAGAGAGTGCACCGGAACAGTAAAGTTGTGGGTTGTATAACCAAACAATGAGCTGAAAGACACTAAAACACTCTATAGAGGTTAGAGAGTCGGTTGATGATTCTCTGTGGGTTTTTTTCACGTGGGGCCTGTTTCATATTATACAGTACATGTAGTCATTTAATCAATTATTACTAAAGAAAATTGATTAGAGTAGCTTTAAGCAAATTTGCTGCATCTACTACTCTTTTAAGTGCTATAGTATTTTAAAAATACAGTTGTGAATCTGGCCTTGAATTACCATAGCTTCAATAGACCTCTCTCACAAAATTGTGGATTCTTTTTACAATACAAATAAAATAATTTTAAATGGCCTCTAGTTTGGTTTAATTAATGTTAGCACAAAACAAAACAAAAATATTTAAAAAAAAATAAATAAAAAGCGATCATAAAAAATAGAGCAATAAAAATAAAAGAAATATATTTTAATTTTAGAATGTGTTTTTAAAATATATTTTTTTATTGTTAGTGATATTTCAGATATGCATTGGAAATTATTTACAAAAACTACATAATTTAAAGCAAAATATTTTTTTTTTTATAAATACTATAATTAATAAATAAATACTATATTAATAATAATAATAATAATTTTTGCTGTTTTATTATAAAAATATTAATGGATAGTTATGGTAAAGAGATGGAGGAAGCGAGCAAGAGCAGATGTCTTTTTACAAATTATTTTTACATTAGTAAAGAAAGTCAGTAAATTAGATCCTTCAAACACTTCATACAGACTAATAGAAATATTGATTGATATGCCGATTGAATTATTTCATCAACTCTTCTGAATTACTTTTATCACTCAAATAACCCATATTATGAGTTTATAAACGGAGAATTATGCAACACATGCTTTAGAGCAGCTGCATATTTAACACTTGTTGCCAGCCAGTTACCAGGTTCATCAGTCTATATACAGTATCTGTTAATTAATGTAACGGCACGCTGCTGATGTGGCCTCTCCCATTACACACCGCTTATATAACAAGGCACAAAACACATGCTTTTCCTCAGAATACAGTAATGAGAACATTAACGTACGCTCTGCTGCCCAGCTGGGCCTTTTTCTTCCATGACACAGCCCTTTTTCCATACAGTCACCACTGTCCACTGGTCTCAGATATCTGACTCCATACTGAGTGGCTGCCTGAGTATGTGTGTTCGACTTACTAAGCCCATGACTACTGATAATCGAGCACATTCATAGTCAATAAGCTTCTCCACCGATTGCATGACAGGATACAGATTAGCCTGTGGCAGCTATTACACATGTAGTGCAAAGAAAAACAAAGTTGTAGTGCAAAGAAAAACACACTTGTACGACTTACGGGCTAACTCAACAACATAGTTGTAAACAAGACCAACCGGTTGACCACGTCAACGCCACGAATTGAATAAAAACTACATATTTCTTTAAGAGACGTCTTCATTCCCCCACCAAACAAACTACCTAAAAAGAAAGAAAGGATTCAGATGCGATAAGTGGATTCAGATCTATATTCAGTTTCGTTAAAATCCTATCAAAACCCCGTTGCTAACTAGTGTCTGTAAGCTAAAAGACGCAAAAGAAAAAAACATTAAATACTTTTTTAAAATCATCAACATGACCAACTGCGAGAAGTTGTACTGAAAGTCTAGAGCAGGGGCGTCAAACATACGGCCCGGGGGCCAGAACCGGCCCGCCAAAGGGTCCAATCCTGCCCATTGGATGAGTTTGCAAAGTGTAAAAATTGCAGGAAAGTCATTAATACTAATTTTCAATAAAATGCACTGCTATTCCTATTTGGGGGTCGCGCTGTCCTGATAAGCAGGCCCTATGCTGGATGCAGTATTATAGATCCCACATGCTTACGTACAGGCAAGGCTACATTACACAACACTGTCAAGCTACTGTTCATGCAAGAGCCGCCTGTGGACAATGTCTTTGTCAAAAAGGAAGTGAAAACAGTGTTGGGTTTTCCAAGAAAAATAGACCAGTTCCTATTTCTTCGTAGAGGTAAATGGGAAGCCAGTGTGCCTGGTGTGTTCATGGCACCTTTCAGTGTTCAAAGCATATAATGTTCGGCTCCACTATCGGACTCATCATGGCGGAAAATGCAAGAACTTGCCAGGAAAACAGAATAGAGAAGATAAATGAATTGCTGGAAGGTTTGAGGAAACAGCAGTCTGTTTTTTAGTCGTAGCCGAGAGATCGGCGAGACATCTCAGGTTGTTCATTTCTTTTGTAAATGGATCTTTCATTGATTGTGAACGTTTTTCAGAATGTACTTGTACTTCTTTACACTAACAGGAAGGGTAAATTTGGAGGTATTGTTGTGTATAGGCTACAATGAAATGGTTTTACTGGTCTGGCCCACTTGACATCAAATTGGACTGTACGTGGCCCATGAACTAAAATGAGTTCAACAACCCTGGTCTAGAGTTTAACATTTTTGTAGGTTAATGATTTATTTTTACACATATATTGATTGATTTTTCCATGTATAACAGACTTATTTTACCAATATTGTAGACACAACATTAACCCCTTACCCTCCCCCCTTAAAATTGTAGCGACAGTACCCTTCTGTTCACATCTGTAATATACTGGAGACTGAAATCAATTCAAAAAACGAAAATGTTTAGGGAATGACATGCAGTTCATGTACAGTACATGATGTGAAAAAAAATATGCTGTGAATATTTTTTGTGATATGACAAATATTTTAGTTAACATCTCTTTTAAAAGTTGATTGCTGTAAATCAAATGCTCACTACCAGCTCCTGGTGTATTGATTTCACATTTTTTATTTTTTTATTTCAGGCCATACGAAGATCGGATACGCACTTTACTTCTATTCCTACAGCTCATGGTCGGGCAGAGCCGTTTATATGGAGGACTTGTATGTGATGCCTGAGTACAGAGGTACAGTGCACTGTCTCAAAAATAAACATGGCATTACTGTTATGGAGTAAATATAATTTGTGAAAATGGCCAGGAGAAAATAAGCTGCAGCTTAAAAAAAAACATGTCTTTATGTGCAGGAAAGTAATTTATGGTATCTGTCTTTCAGGGAAGGGCATTGGTAAAGCACTAATGAGCAAGGTAGCTCAGGTGAGTAAAACATCAATCCATAATTGGACTTTGACAGTAAACAGACATTGTTTTTTGCAGGATAATGCATAACATCCCTTATTTCAGCACAGCAGTACTCATGTCTGTCTTTCGTCTCCCGTAGCTGGGCCTGGCTGCCGGCTGCACCCAGCTCAACTTCACCGTCCTGGACTGGAACAAAGCATCTCTAGACTTTTACATCAGCCAGGGCAGCTTTGACGTCACGGCTGACATGGGCTACCACTGTATGCGCTGCGAGGGAGAGGCGCTGGAGCACCTGGCCCAACCCTAACCCAACACTGGGCTCATGACGGCATGACCTCTGCGACCATTAGATCACACAGTGCAGGGATAGAGCACCACTCTGCGGCCCCGTTTCAAAACTTGACAATGACAATCTTTAAGCTGATTTCTCAAAAACCAGATTATTAAAATAATTGACTGTTTGTTAAGCTCTGGCCCCTTAGTTAGCGTTAGCTAATTAGCTGACACCAACTCACTGAACTGGCCGAAAACTCTGTCTACAGCTGTAGTTAGCTAACGTTAGCTAATTAGCTGACACAATCTCCCTGAATTGGCAGAAAACTCCGTCTACAGCTTTAGTAAGCTAACGTTAGCTTATTAGCTGACACCAACTTGCTGAATTGGCAGAAAACTCCATCTACAGCTGTAGTTAACTAATGTTAGCTTATTAGCTGACACCAACTCTCTGAATTGGCTGAAAACTCTATAGTTAGCTAGCATTAGCTAATTAGCTGACACCAACTCCCTGAATTGGTTGAAAACTCAGTCTACAGCTGTAGTTAGCTAGCGTTCGCCAATTAGCCAACTTTTTGATGCTTTCAGCTGACTCTTTAAACCAAGAGTCCTGTAAAATATAGGCTACACATGATGGCACATGATTCAATACTAAAAGACTGAGGCTAAAACTACAAGTTCGTGGGGAAAAAAGTCAGTTGAATAGATTTAAACTTTCTCAAATCCAACAATAAGGAGGACAGAACCGCTAACGTTAGCTTAAACTCTGACATATAGCAGCATTTTGGCTCCCACAGTGGATGTTCCCGCCCAACTTAACTTGTAATCCCACAAAATAATGCAGTTAACTAATTATATGCTCCTTGGCTTTGAAAGTAATGCTCAGTTACTATTGGTAGTCTGCCTAGTTAGCGAGGCATGCTAACCTTTGCGGCTTACAATGGTGTTTTTGGTTTTGGTACGGCTAAAAACAAAAAGACGCTCCAGACTCGAGGTATCGGTCTTACTACAGTCTCACGCACACCGATTCAACCTGCTGTGCCTTGTTCCGGTTCGAAAAGGGATTTAGCAAACAGTCAATTGGCTTATGATTTAGTAAGTCAAGGAAGCAGTTTTAAGTATTGGAATGGGGCCAACGCAATACATTTAAATAGTACATAACCAAGGCACTGAAATCTGTGTTTTTTGTTTTTCCTTTGTGATATGTTATGACCCAGAGCACCTTTGATTGTGGTGTTATATGGATCAGATAATCTAACCTCTTCTTGTGAAAAAATGTAGAATATATGGGCACGAGAAAGGTCTGACAGGAGTGTGCATGTGTGTGTGGGGTTTTTAGAGAAAGTCTTCTTAACACACAATTAATCATCTAGAAATGAAATATTTCTTTTTTGCACAAACATCCAGAAAAACCTTATGCACTGCAAAGCCAAGATGTACTGTATGTTTCATTATATGACTGTTGGAAAAGAGTTTTTGCTATCTTATCCCTTTAAATTCATTATAAACTACGACAACGGCAACCAAAGAGTCAGTCACCTCTCCCCTCTTCTTCCTGATGAGGAGTGCTGTAAAGCTGTTGGGAAGCACACTGTTGGCATTTGCATTGTTTTCTTCCTTTTAAGCTATATAGGCTACTGTATGTGCTAAGTGACGGCATTGTGAAGTAAAGGAATGCAGAAAAACAACAAACTCTTTGGACTGGTTTCAAAGAAATGAGTCTAGAATCAGACAAAAACGACCCATCTGGTGGAATTTAAAAAATAAAAGTCTTGGACTGGCCTCAGTCCGTGTCTTTGAACCTGTCCTGCTAAAATGAAAAGGGGCATGATTTTGGTCTGCACTTCTGTTTCATATCCAGTCTAATTTAAAAAAAAAAAAAAGGTCTTCCTGTATCATTTCCAGCAATGTAATGAAAACAGTCTGAGTTATGGGTTATATTTAGTTTGTTTTCTGTCACTCTAAACAAGTAAGAACCACTGGCGCTCCTTTGTAGCTTTTGCAATTTGCATTTCATACTTTGTTTACAAAATAATTTAATTGAGTAGAGAATGCAGTTTTGTTTTTTTTCATCTTTTGGATATTGGGTTGTAAAATATTCATGTATGTTTGCTTCAATGTGCAAAGTCCACACACAAAAGTACATTTTATGTGCCGTCCTTAGGCTGTTACGGAGTGCTCGCCCCAAGAATCAATATAGACTCCAAGGGCAGAGATATTTATAACCTTCATTGTCTGCATCTTCCCATCAGAATGCTATAGATTATACAACAAAGTTCAACCCTGATTCCTGTCAAATCTTGGCAGTAAATCAGACTTTGAAGAGCAACTTTGAATACAAAAGTGAAGAAAAGATAGTTAAATGTGCAGGGTGCGTATGTGATTACTGCACGGTGGTTACGTCGTCAGAAAGGGCCTAAATTTGCAGTGTACCATTCACATGGGAAGATATTTCCAATGTGTTCAATACTGTGTTTTCAAATGCTACGTGCAGTCATTGATGTTTTCTGCCAGTAGAGCCATATGTTTTAATGTGTCTGATTTTGTCTCTGAAATGGTTGAAAATAAAGATGGTCATAGTTGGGTGGAAACCTCGTGAATCCAAAAAGTAAACTGTTCAGGAACATCGTGCATTTTAGACTTAATCCACTGAGTTTTTAAAGGGTTTAATGAGATCAACTGAATTCCCTCAACCCACAAAAGGAGCACGACATTCCTCAGCTGAAACATGAATCACCAAAAATGGATTCACAGGTTTTTCACGAAGTGTTTGATGCCATGATTTCGCCCCAAGTGGCCACAAGAAAAGCACCTTTAGTGTCATTTGCTGTACCAGAAATCCTGATGCGTTAGAAAGTGTCTAAAGCCATGTTACATTTAGCCTAGAACCTGCATGAGAAAAGTATTTTAGGCTTCCTGTTGTCATCCAGTCTTGAAAACCAAGAGTGTGTTTTACTGTTTACTTGTATACTTGTTTGACTGCTCTGTCCAGTTGACACTGAGGAATAAAACCTCTCAGACTGCAGTTAAATAACTGTTGCAACACAACACAGCTATGTGTCCACGTCATCTGTGAGTGAATTTATCCATGTTAATTAGTTAATAATGGGCTTATAGATTGTCTTTCATAAACCTATCTAAATGTAAATATAAAATTATTCACATTTGGAAAAATAACTTGAATTGAAAGGGCTGTCAATCAATTAAAACATTTAATCGTGATTAATCGCATGATTGTCCATAGTTAATCGCGATTAATCTCAAATTAATCACATTTTTTTTATCTGTTCAAAATGTAACTTAAAAGGGTCAAGTCAAGTTAAGTATTTAATTCCCTTATCAACATGGGAGTGGGAAAATATGCTTGCTTTATGCAAATGTATGTATATATTTATTATTGGAAATAATTAACAACACAAAACAATGACAAATATTGTCCAGAAACCCACACAGGTACTGCATTTAGCATAAAAATATGCTCAAATCATAACATGGCACCCTCAGCCAGCACGGATATGTCAAAAAAGGAAGGAGAAACTCGGATTACAACACACACAGAGGGAGAGAGACTTCATTCTCTGCTCAGGTTGACATTACTACTCTATATCTTTACGTAGCAAAAAGTTGTTTGCTGCTATATTAATGCTCTAGATATCGTATAGAGCACCTTTAAAAAAAAAAAAAAAATGCTAATCAAAAGGTGAAACTATGGGTAGTATGCAATAGCATTTGACCTATAGGGGGCCTGCTAACACCACCTGTCCCTTAAATAATCCACAACACAGAGGAAGGCCATTGTTTAATAATCTCAATAAAATGTTAAAATAAGAATTTAACATATAACTTTGGTCCAAAAGATGCTCGGTACATGCTACATACATTGTAAAATAAAATACACACATAGTAAATACAGTAAAACATAATGACAAACGATGCATCTGTGCAATGCAATGTGCAATGCAATGCATCCATTCATCACCTATCCACCACCGCCACCGTGTGGTCACAAACGGAACTGTCACACGCGTGACTGGCACATATTTTCAAGGCATGCGAGTTGATGAAAGTGTCTGGAGCAGCAGCAGCAGCAGAGGAAGCCCCGGTGCGCCTCGGATGTTTTTTTTTTTTCTTCTTGTGCTCAACACCTCGTTGGTTTTTTACGGCGGGACGCACGCTGCTATCACAACATCAGAGCACGGCGAGATGGGGCGCGGAAAGTTCACCTCCAAGTCTGAATGTGTGTGTGTGTGTGAATCCATGTGTGTGCTCAGTGTGTGTGTGTGTGTGTGTGTGTGTGTGTCTAATAGGGTGACCCCCCAGCGCGCTGTTTAAAGGGAAGACAAGAGAGCTGAGTCAACGAATCGTATAAGGAGAAGAGATGCAACAGTTGATGTGCGCGTCTTGCAGTTTTCTTGTATTTGGAGGCACGCCGAGGAGGAGGATGGTGGCTTTGATCTCTGCGGAGCAAAGATCAGATGATTTGTTGCGTTAAAACCCATCCTCATCTGTCAGTTAAACCTTGAACTAAACAGAAAAGATAGAACCGTTTAAAAAAAATCGCAAATCCAAATCGCGCGTCTTCTTTCCTCTCCAAAATGGACATTTGGACAGAAGCGCATTTGGAGGGACTTCATGCTCTGCCGGAATGAAGTTGGACTTTCGGATGGTCTGCGGCGGTGAGTAGTAGCAGCAGCAGTGCGGTCTGCATCCAAACATGCATCGGATTCTGCAGAGGAGGCGAGTGCGCAAGCTGCGGGTCGTCTGGGCTTCTCTGGCCCTGGTGGCTCTGTCTCTGGCCGCATGCAGCGCGCTGTTCACGGCGTGGACTTGGCGACAGACGCGGGACCTGTCTCAGTCTTTTAAGATCCTGCAGGACCGAATGGAGCAGGTCTGTATCATTGCTTTAAGCCCCGCAATCACAAATTTGCATGCATATTTGTACCACCAACCAACAATAATATTTACAAGCCTGCAAACTATTCAAGTGTTTGTTATGTAACTTTTTTTTTTTTTTTGAGTCTGGCTGCGGTTACTGGAATCATCGAGGGGGGTTATATGGAAAAATGCAATTCCACACTTCACCCCTTCTCTCTCTCTCTCTCTCTCTCTCTCTCTCTCTCTCTCTCTCTCTCCCTCTCCCCCTCTCTCCCTCTCCCCTTTGCACGTACTATTCTATTGCACCATTTCTCTGCTTGGCACTTTTATTGCTTACCAATAAGTGCAGTCAGGTTTGTGTGGAGTTACTGCTTATTTCTGTGCTCCCCCCGCCATGTTTAATTACTCTGGTGCCAGTTGTGCTCCGGTTTTATCTCAATTTACTGGAAAGCCTCAGCTATTTGGCCCTGTGAGCACTTTATACCCTGCACAGAGGCTTTGAAAAAAACAGGCAAAAGTGTGGCAAGTGTAAAGCATGCACAGCCTCATGTATAAATCTGTCCCAAATTCCGTGCGATCTCATGCACGGCGGTGCAGTATGAAACTTCTTGCACTTGCAGCAAATGTTAAGGCTCCGGCACGAGGTTGCATCACAAGATATTTCTCTAAAAAAGCAGCCAAAAGGAGCTGATGATGGAAATTCTTCTGGTTCACAGTATTTACAAAACCAGGTTGCACTGGATTTGAGATCAGGAGGACAGGTTGGCTGTGGATCATGTTGACAGACCTGCACACGCACACACGCACACGCACACACACAAATACCCCAAAATTGGACACGTGGAGTGTTGATGCTGGAGCCTTTCCCAAGGGGCCCCGTTCTGTCCATTTGACCGTTGGCCAACTCCTGATGAGAGCCAGCGAGTGAACGTCTGGAGAGCGAAGAGCAGCTCTCTCTGCCTCCATTTCCACAGTAGCAGTAAATTTAGACTTTTTCTCTGAGCCGCTATTCCTCTTCACATATAGGCCTCCTTCGGTCATTAAGCGGGCCCCCGGCCAAGGATTTAAAACCATGCTGGCTTGACAAAATTTTCTTTCCGAGTAAAGATGTGAGGAATGCAAAGCACTAAAAGCACGCATTAGGTGTCGCAACCAGCCTCTGAGGAAGTGGTAGACCTATTCTAAAGCTAGCATGGCAGCAGGGGCAGGATACTGGATGAGACGAGCCTGTTTATGTGGCTGGCTGGCTGGGAAGAGGGCCGTCTGTGGCTGCGCGGGATATGTGCCAGAAAAAAGTCATAATAAACTTATTGGACGTTTGCTAATAGTGCGTTTTCTCCTCTCTCTTTCAACAGGTTAATACACAGAGGAAGGCCATTGTTCAGCTCATTCTGGAGAAGAGAGAGCTGCTGGTGGGGCAGAGAGTGAAGAGAGACGGTATTGCAAATCTTCCACAGCTACATTTTTTTTTTTTTTTACTTCAACGCCACCAACGTTTAGAAATGTTGTGCTTTTTAGCCGCCCCAAATCACCACAGACACAATGCTCACCAACTGCGCTCTGTTGTTTTTTTTGGGAAGGACATTTAACACACAAAACGCTGGCCAGTCTTGGCCCACATGCCACTTTGGTCAGGTCTAGCAGGCCGCAGGCACAGCCCGCTGCTAAAAGTTGACACAGGAAAAAGTAGGCAGCTGGATTTCAGAAATTACAGGTCTGACCAGAGCGAACCCGGAGCCCAGAAAACCAGCTGGCGAGGGAGCGAGGCCTTGTTGCACGCTTTTGGGCAATGAAATTGATTTTTTTCTTTACCCCCCCCCCCCCCCCCCCACTCCCTCTTGAGCACACGACTGACACAGCTATGATTTGTTGTGAAAGCGGTGATATTTGATGACCTATCATTGCAGTATTTATAGCCTCTGTTTGCGTCACCGTCACGGGATTGCTTGATTGTTCACTCTTTGTCCGAGAGTGAACCCTCAGACGCTTCTATGCTGGGTTGCAGTCCAAATTTGACAAAAGGATTCATTTAGAGAGCTGCGTGTCCCGCCAAAATATCTCTATTGATATCCAGCAGATACTAGCTTTTTTCTTTAGTAACTGATATCTGACTTTGTCTTCCAAAACGCATTAAAACGGTGTTCAGAAATTCATGGCTATCGATGGGAATAAAAAAACAGCTTTTTCCAGCTTGTGGAAAGTTGACCACCGCGGTGCAGCGGCACACTGCAGTTATGTTCTCTCCTGATGACTGACAGCTTAAGTCAGGAAACGCTGGCCAGCCTGAGGGCTTTACGCTCGCCCATAGCAAATCCTAAATCTACAGGGTCACCCACCTGTGAGTTATTTTAGCAGGGGCTTAATATTCCTGTATGATTGCGTGGCGGGGGGCCCCGGTGTTTGGCCGCTCCGTCTCGAAACATAAAGTATGTATTTCTCGGTTCATACATACAGTATTGGAGCCGTATCTGCGTTTGAAATCGCTCCCCCGTGGGCCAGATTGCGAAGCTAAAATAAACCTTTAGTGTGTAACAAGAGCAGGCATTCTGCAGCTCTGGCCTTTTAGTGTTGTGTTTTATTTATTGTATTTATCCGAGCAGGGGCCGGAGGCTCATAGCTGTTGCTTCACTCTGTTCTTGATCGACTCTTTTGGGTCACAGAGCAGCCAAAGACCTTTTTGACTCTCTTATTTTCCGGCACTTCATTTCTCTTATTTAGTGTTTTGTCTCTCAGGCTACATTTAATGCTTTCACTTTTCCCCTGTCTATCTCGTCTTTGTCTGCCCCCCCCCCACCCCCCCCCCTAGACACACACAGCTCTCCATCCTCCTTCACTCCATCTTTCTCTGTATTTTCTAGATGACTGCGACCAGCTGGCACTAAGATTAGCCCCCACAGGCAAAAAAAAAAAAAAAAAAAAGAGGCACCCGCTTCTGCCTGAAAATAACAGTTTGAGGAAATATATCGAAGCATGTGACAGGAAATCCTTTGTCCATCTGCTGGCCGCGTTAAAAAAAGGTTGAATCTAAATGGCTGCAAATTAACACACCGTGTTATTAGACAGATACAGATGGGAATGATTGTTGTATCAAAAAACCACAGACGATATTTTTTCTCTGCCATTCATATTCTGTCTCTCCTTGCCTTTCCGAAAGGGGGGGCGCTGCGAGGGAGGAATGGAAATGGAAAGAAAGCGGCGTCTCATTTCGAGAGTAAGTGGCTTGGCAGATCCCTTATAGCCGTCTCGTGTAGCATCTGCTGAAGTGGTTTCAATCATATACCCCTATACGATTGCACTCATAAAATCTTAATTGACTTTCCCTTTTCTCTCCTCTTTCAATGTCTCTTTTACTTTCCAACAGTAACCAAAGTCTCCTCTCAGCAAGGTAAGAGTCGTAAAAATGACGGATGGAAGATAATCTGTGAAATTTTTTGTCTGTGAGATGATTCACCTTGGATGTGTGTGTGTGTGTGTGTGTTTGTGTGTGTGTGTGTGTGTGTGTGTGTGTGTGTCAGTGGGAGAGGGCGGTGTGATAAAGGGTTGGGAGGAGAGGACGTTGAATATGAGCAAAGCGGTGAGGTACAACAAGGAACAAGGCACCTTCACTGTGGAGAAAGCGGGCGTCTACTTCCTGTTCTGCCAGGTGAGTTTGTGCTGGGAGTTGTAGTTTATTAACAAAACTACAAACCAGCGTCACTCTCGTCATCGTAACATTCCCCACATGGCCGAGAGTATCCAAAACTGACGGTACTGCATGTGGCATTTAGTCTTTGATCGGACATTTCCCGATTGAAATCAATCATTTTGCAAATTAAAGACCGTGTTTTATGTAGTCAAAATCCTTGTCCATCAAACAAGTGTCAACACGGATCGGACAAGCCCCCATTTGTCACACTGAAGCTGGGCATACACTGTACGATTTTAGCCCGTCTCTGGCACAAATTTTGAGCCGCACGACTCATTTTAGAGTCGGACCGAATTTCAGCTTCGTCGGGCGTCGTAGGGGTTGATCACATCGAGAAGCGTCGCTACAGGCGCAGCCGCTTCAAAAACGCCCCTTGGCAAAAGGCGCTGGGCAAACAGCTGATTCGGCTAGAGCCAGGCGATCAAATGTGATTGAAAATGTGTTCTCTCTCTCCTGTTCTCAAAGACAGTAACCTACATGAAACTATCACAACATGAGATATGAATTCCCCTTTCCCTCTCACAGTCCAACAGCTAGCTAGCTAGCCCTACCACATCTCCCGGCAGAGGTAAAGCAGTAAAGTCCGCTCTGGGTCTCTCTCTGGGTGCTTGATTTGATTGGCTGCCTGGGTCAAGTGTGACAATGACGAGCTGCACAACTATGCGCCTGGCGCTAAGAAGTTGAGAATATTTCTTATGCCCGTCTAAAAACTGCTAGAAAAACGCAATGCGCAGCGCAAGAGAGTAGCACACGGCAGGCGCGCCGTACCATAGGAAAGCCATAGGTTTTGTTTGTGGCTGTTGCCGTGTTGTGGGCGACGCTTTACTAGAAACGCGTCTCAGTGTGATCGGAGGCTTCGTAGTCTGAACCAAATACGGTAAACTTTATTACTCCTTTCAACCTTCACAAAGGCATCGCAGACCAGATCTACTTCTTCCGTTCTTGCCTTTCACAATAAAAGCCCTGGACATATACACTGTGTAACTGTTTAACAGAGGAAAATTCACTCAGAACATTTTGCAAAAAGGAAACTAAGACAGACTGCCAGACGCTGCTCTGGGTCTCTCTCTGGGTGCTCTCCTGGTAGTTAGTCCTCTTCCTGCGCAAATCTATCCAAACCTTTTAGTGAAAAAGTGTTGCAACTGTCGCAAATTTGCATCGCTGTCGGAATGAATAGTTTTGATGCGTAATATTCGCAGGTGAGTATTTCTCATTTTTGTGTTGTTTATTTGTCACGCTACAGGTGTGTAAAGGCATTAAGAGCCAGGCTGTGACAGAAGTGTCTTTTAAAAGTAACATGCAGCTTTAATTTGATTAAAAAAATAAGTCAAAAGAAAAAAAAGAAAATAGAGTAAAACGAGTTTGCTCTTAAATTTGACTTCCTTACTTCCTGAGGTGAAGTGGTGAAGAAACCTTAGATTCATATTTGCAACTGTGAATCAGCAGAGGCTTGGGACGCAGCGCCACTTCTACGTTTTCTTAACTAATGCGGCTTCATAAAAAAACAGCCTTTATTTTGTACAAACATCAGTCTAGTGTACTGGTATGTATCATGCTTTTTGGAGATGTGGATATCAGGTTCATGTAGCCAGACCTCGGTCTTGTCAAGTTGACAGAGGTCTGGAGAATATCTCGCCAAAAAAAAAGAAAGAATTACGATAGCGGGGCCTTGGAAATCCTGAGGCAGTCTGGTTAGTTTTCATTTGAATAGTTGAGAAGTTCTCCTCAAGTCTCCTGCTAAAATGAGATGGTCATCTTCTCTGTCTCCTCAGGTGTTGTTCAATGAGCAGCAGTCTCAGTATGTGAAGCTGGACGTGGTGACCAGCGGCCAGAGGCCTCAGAAGCTGCAGTGCATGGAGGGATACGGGACGACCCCCTCCGCCGGGCCGCACCCTTTCCACTTCCTGAAGCCCTGCCAGGTGTCCGGCCTCCTGCGACTGGACAAAGGCACGGAGCTGCAGGCCATCACGGGCTCGTCCTTCAGACTCCACACGCTGGGCAACCCTTCAGCCTCGCCTCACATCTTCAGCATCTTCAAAGTCAACTGAAGCTTGGAAGCTTTTTACACAAAATGTACTTCTTTTTTTTTTTGTACGGACAGCCTCTTCCCGAAGACGTTAATTTGAAAGACGAACCTGACATTTGTGGAAGTTGTTGTGGAATTTTCTTCTCTGGACAGCGGTGCTGTTTGGAACGCAAAAACACAGACTTTTGGATTAAAACCAAGACCAGGAAGTGGACGAAAATGCCTCGTTGAATGTCTGCCGAGAGAACAGATGTGATGGAAGCTGTTCTATAGATAAAGGGCTTCATATAAAAAGAAAAATACTTGGATTTTAGCCTTCGTATCATGTAATAAATTGTGCTTACACTCTTTTTTTATAAGACTGACAGTAAAGCTGTGCATGCACCTTCCACTTTTATATCACCGGTGCCTCAAGAAGCTGAGAGCACGCGTCAGATCGCGACACTATAAACAGCCGACACGAGTTGTCAATGATATTTTATACAATGCAGCGTCTGTGTGTGAATCAAACAATTCTTGTTTATACTGATTTTACAATCGTACAATGCAATGTGCGTCTGAGTGTGAAGTCTTTTCTTTAAATACTTTGTATATACTTCACACATACTTTACTTTTAATTTTAAATAACGTGGATGTGAATTTGTGCGCTTTCATTCGACTATTATCAGACCACTAAATAGGCGTATTCAGTCGCTATAAGCACCATAGATGTGGGTCAGTAGGGGCCTACTATGCCTACTTACGTTGTAAATGTTAAAGCGATACTTAAAAGCAACACGTTCTAACATCTTGTAAAACTGAAACGTTACGTTTTGAACACAAACAAAAAAGCTTCTTAGGTTTAGGCTAAAAAAACAGTTAAGTTTAGGGAAAAAAGATCACGTTTTGGCTTAAAATAACTGTTTCAAAAGTGAAAGTGAAACTTAACGCTTGTGAGCACAAAGATAACTACACGTTGTTGGTTTCACACGGGATGCGAACCCCGGACCTATACATCGTCCGCCACCCCATATGGAGTTTCACACTGTCTATATTACAGCGCCTGACTTCTGCTTCTGCTCCTGTCATAATTACTACGGTCACTAGAGGTCGCTGTCATGTTCTTTTATACCTTCTTTCAGTGATCTACCATGTGAATAGATGATAAAACCTTCTTATAGGTGTAGTATGCCCCTATTGACCCACATCTATGGGGCTTATAGTGAACGATAATGCCTATTTAATAGCCCGATAACAGTCTAATCGGCTGTCTTTTCTAAGGTGAAATTTGATTGTAAGGTATTTGTATGTACAGTATTATTGGCTTGACTTTTGGACAGTAATTGCAAGTTTTAGTAAGCAAAGCATACAGGTTTAAATATAGCCATGTCTCTCTTTTCTGCCTTCGTTATCCGTTTGATGGCGTAATAACCATCACTTACATGCCGTCTTGTAAATCATCAGATAATTGTTAATTTCCTATTAAGAGTCAGTCATAAAATACTATTGGAAAGGCCTTCATACGTCCAAAGCTATAGTGTAAGTAAAAGTTGATATTAAATATTACACCGATTTTGTCTGGGATTTTCTGTCAGGAAATATTATAATATGAATATAGTATTAGCTACATGCTCACAATGACAATGTTAACATGCAGGTATAATGTTTACCTCAGTTTAGCGTGTTAGCTTGTTAAAATTTTTCTAATTAGCACTGAACACAAAGTACAGCTGAGGTAGATGGGAATGTAATAGAGTGCTGCAGGAATGAGTCCTAAAACCCGGAAATGAGTTAGCATTTTAGCACTTCCAGTTCCCTCATCTGGAAGTCAATGGGCTTTTTGAATAGGTTTTTGGTTAGATGCCTAAAATAAGGTCTGTGGTTAACACCAGCTGAAGAGATTTTAATGTTTTGTTCTACTACATAAAATACGTCAGTAAATATCCAACTCTTGAATTTTGAAGCTTTTACTTGTCTTAGAAAAGGCGGATGCTAACAAGTGGCTAATTGAGACTACTAGTTCGTTTATACCCTAACGTTAGCTTTTTACTTCTGATGATTGCATGAAAAAAAAAAATCAAAACTTCAAAAATCATAAAAGTGATAATCATTTCAAGATTATCTTGCTGATCAAAACGTGTAAGTATCATAAACGTTTGTTTGCCACAGAGCTTATTTTCTGCAATAATCCAAGATCCAATTGAAAATTCCCATTGGCTTTTTATCAAGGGAGCCCAGGGCGATGCTAACTTCCTGGTTGGCCTACAAAAATATGTCATCCCTGCAGCACTCTATTGTTTTTGCAGTTATTTGGCCATAAACCAAAGGTATTCGACAAATAAAAATATATTTTGTATGTTTTTTTTGCCCTTCGTTGACTCAAATTGAATTAGTTTCTCAAAGTCAGAAGTGAAAAATTGGTCCTGACCAACGCACAGCTCTGAAATAACATGGAGAAGATCCAACCTGCACCCATGGGTTTCGGGAAATGACTATTTATCTGGGTTATATCAACACCTTGATAACCTTGAACTAGAAAGTTCTGGTTTCTGATTTAGGAAGATTGACAGTTTAAAATCCAAATTAAATCACATCACATTAAACGTCTGATTTTTGTCCTGAAAGGTTTCTCAGTCACGTTATAAGACTGTCACTTCTTTATTTTGATCTCTTTTAGAAATGAAACTCCTTCCATTCTCTCATATGCTGCTGCTTTCTGTAATATTCCCTGCTACAATACAAACAGTGTGTATTTCTAGCAGTGGGTTTCAGCACTCCCACTCTTGTTTATAAGTAGTTTTTGTGGACGGACCGCATTGGTTTCTCCTCAGCACTTTACTGCAGCGAACGTTGTGTTTTTAATTGGAGCCAAACATTTATGTTTTCAAATGGAAAAATGTCCGATTTTGAAGTGTAGACGTTGTATCCTGTTTGATTTCCTCATCGTTTTCCTCTTCCCTTTTGTGTCTCGCTCGTCCCCTCCACCACACACCCCCGAGATCCTCATATTTCCCTGTCAGCACCGATCAGGCCGCACACACACACACACACACAGACACACACACACACTGAATCCCCTGAGCGTCCTTTGCACACACACACACACACATAGCAGCGGCCATCTAAATTTTCACTTCCTGAATCTGAACCTGAACCACATAGCTGAAGGTCTTTGAGGAAAAACATGCCTTGTCCCTCCACACACACACACACACACACACACACAAAGTCTTACACACTTCCCTGCCCCGATTCCTATTTTTCTAAATGTCAAAGTTTATTACCACCTCGGAAATTATTGTGAAGTCTTGTGAAGAAGTTCTCTGTAAAATGATGATGTATGCAATGCCTTGACGTTTTTTTTTTTTTTTTTAATTTCTTCTCAACTCACTCATCATAACTGTTAAATAAACCTTTTTTGTTGTTCTTTTGGAAAAGTTCCTTCAAATTAGTATCAGGAAAAAGCCTAAAAAACAGCTCGCATACCGAACAGAAAATGTAAAGTATTGAGTTGTCACAATGTTGTCACGTGCCAAACTACCTGCAATCAGTTCTTCTTCACTGCTCTAAAACAGTAGTCGCCAGTGGCAACCATGATACATCCAGGGTGACAGCACAGTGAAGGCTACTGTTTTGTTCTGGTTAAACAAGTTGATTTTTTTTTTTTTAGCTCTAAGAGGAGCTCAGGGCTGAGCGATATGGCCAAAATCTTCTTTCCCAATATAGGTCATTTCATATCTTGATAACAATATATATCACAATACAGCATGTTTTCTGGTAATTAATTATATTTGTATACTCATTTTGTATACTCCTCATTTTAAGAACTTGAGTGCAAAATGAACAACAGTTTTAAGTGAAATTATAGAGAAAAAAGAAATAAATATAGGCCTAGCCTATATTGTGATAGAAACTATATAGAAAAATATATAACAGACATTTTTATATCATTTTGATGATATATATCGTCATATTGCCCAGCCCTAGTTAATGTTATACTTCTTATATTGCAAAAAATACCAATTGATGGCATCATACAAATATTGGACAATAGGATCTCACCACTGTCACATGCTGGAAAACCTGAACATGCATTTGCAAACACCAATCATATTCGTCAGTGTTTACATGGCCAGGCTCCTCAGGATCTCTGTGTCATGGTGCGACTGTTACAGGCCTTTGGATTGTCCACTAGTAATACTACTGCAGGGATCTGTAAAGTTTCGTACAGGAATACCTCCTTTGGCCAGACGTCCTTTTCTATAAAGAGAGTTAACATATGGAACGCGCTGCCTACTGAACTCAAAACAGACCAAAACTGTCAACATTTTAAAATTAGTTTTTAAAAGGCAATCAATCATGTAGTCATGTAACTATTTGTATATATATATGTGTATGTCTGTATGTGTATATACTGTATGAGTATGCTGGCAAGTCGTACAGTTGGTCCTATATGGTCAACAAAATGTACCGCATAGTTTAACTTTGTTTTCTGTGAACATATTTTATATTTGTTATTTTAAAGGCCCTGCCAATTTCCCCGCTGTGGGACTAATTAAGGAATATCTTATCTTATCTTCTAGGAACAGGCACCGGAAATTAGCAATAGCTATAAATGTATTTACATTGCAATACATTTTGACATTTAAGTACATTCTGCAGTGACCTGATGTGAGAAAAAAAGCCTTAAAGTTCCTCCACATAAAAGCAACATGCCTGAAACATAAATGTAAAAATGACTGTACAGTACAGAGGATTATTCAGAAAGACAGTCAATATATTATTGAGTCAGTGTGCACTTAATGGGAGTTGACCTAATCTCTTCCGCTAGGACTCATAAAGCTGAGATAACACTATCAGTGTTCTGAGTAACAGAGCAGGGTGACTCTTCACCTTTAGTCATCATGAATCACGAACCATCTGCTCCTCAAGGTTCTTGTTGTTGTGTGTGTGTGTGTGTGTGTGTGTGTGTGTGTGTGTGTGTGTGTGTGTGTGTGTGTGTGTGTGTGTGTGTGTGTGTGTGTGTGTGTGTGTGTGTGTGTGGGGTGGGGTGGGGGGGGGGGGGGGGGGGGGGGGGGGTGATAAAGGCCTGTGAAGAGGAGACACTGAATCACTACATCACTCTCACAGCCGCCCACATCAACATCTTCCTGCTTTCCACGCGGCATCCAAATTATTGGTCTCTGAAGACGACTGTTTGCTCAATTAGAGGTCAAGTTTTATTTACCTTCATTTATCAACTACTCAAAGATAAATAGTCGGAGTACTTTTTTTCTGCAGAGCCAGGCTTCAAACTGTTTTTTTGAGCTTCGCAAATGTTTGTCAGCCTATTTCAATTTACAGGCGTTTATTTACACTCCGGATCTGAATTAATTAGATGTTAAGTTAAAAACTTGTCACATTAAGTTGAAAAATACGCAGAAATGGGGCCGGGAACATTTTAATTTATAATTTCTGGACCAAAGTGGAGCCTTAAATTAGTTGTAGTAAAGTTGTTAATGCCTTTAAGCGGTCATGAAAAGTAAAAGCGTAACAGACCATCAAATATCAGGTGGTATATTTGCACAAATAAGAGATGACAACTATGGTATTTTTAAGATATTTTAAAAGTAATACTATGTAACTATTGAAAGAAAAAAAATAACACAACCATACTCTTAAACATGAAAAGTTATATTCATAAATGCAACCTTGTTGAATTCACTAAACGGTGGGGTTTTGCTGCACCATGTACAGTCTTACTTGGTCTGGAATAGCAACTTGGATGGATAGTAAACGTTCATAGATACTACTGTATGCCAAGTCAATTTTCTGACTTAATATCTCTATTACTTGTGCTACTATGCGACTTTATTCAGGGGACGGAAAGAGTACTAGAATTTACTCAAGTAAAAATAGACTACTGTTATTTTTAAGGCATTTTACTCAAGTAAAAGTTAGCCTACTGTTATTTTCAAGACATTTTACTCAAGTAAAAGTTAGCCTACTGTTATTTTCAAGACATTTTACTCAAGTAAAAGTTAGCCTACTGTTATTTTCAAGACATTTTACTGAAGTAAAAGTAGCCTACTTTTATTTTCAAGACATTTTACTCAAGTAAAAGTAGCCTACTGTTATTTTCAAGACATTTTACTCAAGTAAAAGTAGCCCACTGTTATTTTCAAGACATTTTACTCAAGTAAAAGTTAGCCTACTTGTGTAAAAATGCAGCTACATCAGCTCAAATGTACCGAGTAAACATTAAACTGTTTGACATTTGCAGCCTGTGCACACAACTCACTATCAATTATAAATAAACAACTGATTTTCACAGAATAGCCTTACAATAATCCAAAATTCAGACAAAATGACCAATTTTTTACTGTATTTATTTGTGATAATGCTGCTTGACTGAAGTCTGTCATATTTATTATTGTGTTATATGTATTTATTGTATTTTGGATTGTACTTGGAAAACTGTAATGTTATATTGTGATCCTGTTGTGATGTTATGTAGTGTGTCTATTGTGTCTATTGTGTCTATTGTGCCTGTGTTTAGGACTACAGATGGAAATTAGCTTCCCTGCTAAATCTGGTGCACCCATCTTTTTGTTTCTATGTAAACAATTAATGTCTGTGCACACAGTCCTTTTAAACCAATAAAATAAAATAAAAAATAAACAATACACACATTAAGAGCTCTGGACAAGCAGTATTATGCTAAGAAGCCAACAGAAATGAAATAGCCTGAAACATTTAACAGCAGAATAAAACATAATCAAGGCAGACAAAAGAGATGTGAAGTCAATTATGAACTCTCAACAGCAAACAAACACACATTAAATCAGAAAAAAGAGAGGAGCTAGCTCATAGCACACACCGTGAAGCTAACATTACTTTACTAGGCAACACTGCGTTGCCTAGTAACGTAGCTGACGTCCGACAACGGTACATTTATGTGTTTTACTCACCGCGAAGTCGTCCTCAAACCCGCTCCAGGGGAAATATAACCAGTCCACTCAGCCTCTTTCTCCTCAAAGTTTTCAGTCTCAAACAGCAGAAAGTCCTCACACACTTCACCGAAGGCAAAAGCTCCCCGAGAAACGTTAAATATGTAGAAGTTACCGCTGGAAAATCCACCGAGAGCGTATTAGCATTCCGCTAGTTAGTAATTTAGCTACACCCAACATGCACCTGTTCTCATCATCGCGGATGTGTTTGATTTGCTTCTCTTTGCGTGCCGGGCGGGCGGCGCAGCACATCAGTGATTAACAGTAGATGCCAACTTTTTTTTCACCCATGCCAAGATACATCTAATTAATTAAGTTATTAAGCATAACCTGAGATGATAGATGTATTTGTGTGTAATTTAGCACCATAATAAAAAGTGAATCATTTTTCACCCAAATGCTCTGTGAGCTAAATGCTAAGGTCAGCATGCTAACATTCTCACAATGACAAACATGTTAATGTTGAGAAGTTTACCATTCTTCATATTTGCCAACCTGGAGACCTCAAAAATATAGGGAGAATTTCTAAATCAAAAGTTTGAGTTTCAGAGACTTTGTTTCCTGCATTCTGGTGACTTTTAAAGAATGGAAATAAAATAATACACATGGTACACTACAACAGCATTTTTAATCTGAAATACTTTAATTTTACTTTTAACCAAACCATGTTGGGCAAATTTTACCTGATGATGACGCTAGATTAAAAGTTAATTGATCACCAAAGTTATTAGAATATATCTTCTAGAATAACTTGAATATAATTAGTAAAATTTCATGTCAATCCATCCAACGGTTGCTGAGATATTTTAGTCTGGACCAAAATGATGGACCAACCGACATTACCATCCATAGAGCCATACTACTACTGGACAATGTGTGTGACATACAAACACCATCTAAAAAAAGACTCACGTTGTGCTTTTTTATCATTTCATTCAGTTTTATTACAAACAAAAAAATAAAGAAAGAAAAAAAAAAGAAGATGCGTCATCATTGACATGTTTCACTGCCACTCATCATTTGATCGGCACCACTACATACACAGTGACACGAGATACCCAGAAATTAACACAAAAAAATCTGGAGAGGACAAAGTAAAAGTGGAAACAAAAAAGAACTAAGTGCTTTTAACATTTTAGTTGCAAGGGGTTGCAAAAACCTTTGTATGAAACATAATTTGTAAAATGGACTGACTATTTCCTGGGACGATCAGTGTAAAGTGTCCAGGATTTATGAGATAAATTAACTCCTATAGTAGCTATCTTTTATTAGTTTTAACTTAAAGCAGACTAGGATTTACAGGTTGACATCAGGTTCTTAATTCAGTTTGATGATTTTACATTTGCTCAGCTATGTTTATTAAGGCGATTTTTAATGAAGCGGTATATAAAATGGATTTCCAGCCTTCGATTTTCCAGATAATAACCGTGTATTTTTACCGGGGGTTAGATAGTGTACATTATCTTTCTGCTCATAGAAGCATTTAGGGTTACATATGGCCTATTTTCTATATATGTATATGTCATTTGCAAGCCCCAAATCTAAAACGTAAGCAAGAAAAACACGTTTTTCTTGCAATATATCTACCTCTGAAGTTAGCTCAACTTCTTCGTTTTGCGTTTTCTCTTGTAATTATAGGACAAACATGGCAAATAGGTGTGTGTCGCACGTACTGTATCGTTTTTCATAGTTTCTAAAAAAAATGTCTCTTTTGGTAGAAGCTCTTTCTCGGATAGCAACAGCGAGAACGACGGCAACATCGACGACGGCGAATACTCATTTATCGCGAGAGTAAAAACACAAGAGAACAAGAATGAGCTGTTTAAATATGCAAAGTATATCACAGGATTTTTGTAGAAAGAAATAGAAAAAAAAGTTGATTGAGAAAGGTTAAGGGAGGGAGGGAGGGGGGCGATCAAGAGGAGTGTTCAAGGTGATCGATGGGTTTTAATAACACTGACTTGCTTATGAAAAGGTTATAAACATTCATAGGAGGTTTCTGAAAAATAGCATCATAACCCCCCAAAATACCTCAAAGCTCTTTACATAAACTAGAACCGGGGCAGCGAGGAGGGATGGCGGCAAATACTTAATGTGGAGTCCTGAATATAATTATATCTTTCTGCGCATGTCTTTTTATCTGTACCATTGGAAAAAAATGAAAGCTGGAGCTGTGCTTGGAGCTGAGAAATCAGAGGTTCAGCCTCTTCTGGGAGAATTAGAAACAGTATTAAAACGACTGTAGGCACAGCTTGACGCCATTTTTTTTTTCTTCCTTTCCACGAGACAGCATTATTGTGATTAGAGCATGCTTCAGGGGATGGAGTGCGGCGGTAGAAATGATTTTAGTTTCACATGCAGCTTCCTGTCGAGGGGAGGGGGAGGAGGAGGAGGAGGAGGAGGAGGAGGAGGAGGAGGAGGAGGAGGAGGGTTACATGGTCTATTGAGAGATCTAAAGGTTTCTAGGATTGAGGTTGTGTGTGTAAGTGTGTGTACGTGTGTGTAGATGAGGTTAGAAGCACCCCAAGAGGAAGAGGAGGAGGAGGAGGAGGAGGAGGAGGAGGAGGAGGAGGAGGAGGAGGAGGAGGAGGAGGAGGAGGCCTGCGTGAAGAGGCCCGCTTATGAGGAGTATAATGGTTTGAGGCAGACAAGAAAAGGTCACAAGGAGTTATGAGACAATATGGACTGTATGTACTGTGTGTGTGTGTGTGTGTGTGTGTGTGTGTGTCCGTGGACAGTAAGTGCACATGTGCGTGAGAGTGTTTATGTGTGTAGTTTTTCAGGGAGTACCCTAAAGTTTTTAGAAGCGGGTCAATAAGTGCACCCCCGAAGTCAGTCAATTAGTTTTAATACTGGTGTGTGGTAACAGCCAAAACGTTCTAGGAGAGAAATTGTAGGCGATATCTTTGCAGGAGATGGGTTTCAGTGTGTGTGTGTGTGTGTGTGTGTGTGTGTGTGTGTGTGTGTGTGTGTGTGTGTGTGTGTGTAGTCTAGTCGTCGATACAGATGACCTCTCCGCTGCGCTGCTCCCGCCGGTTGACTAGCAGCTCTGCTTCCCGCTCCTTCTTTACAGACATGGGAGGCCCATTCAGCACTGCAGGGGGAGAGAGAGAGAGAGAGAGAGAGAGAGAGAGAGAGAGAGAGAGAGAGAGAGAGAGAGAGAGAGAGAGAGAGAGAGAGAGAGAGAGAGAGACGCTAGTTCAGTTCAGTCGGTTCAACTTTTTGTTTTCTCTCGCAGTACTGTTTCAAGACTGCTATTAAACATCTTTTGGAACTTCATGACAGCCTCAGGCTGGTGAAGACCAATTCTGAACAAAAACGACCCTTAACAACATAAAAACATTAGAGCAACTTCAGAGGCACCATTAGTCCTGACCCGGTTCTGTATGTTTATGGGAAGTATGGAACTGCTTTTGGATATCTATGAATGTACAATAGTATTTATGCATAAAGTAGATTCAACATGCCGAGGACCCCTTTTTGCAATTGTGAAAGGTTTGACATCTGGACGTTTGGATGTACTACCACTACTACTAGCTTACTACTACTACTACTACTACTACTACTACTGTACTAACCTACTACGTATAGATGTTTCTTAGGTCAGGCTGTTCTCATACACCGTTCGTAGCTATACCTACGAAAAGTAATGCACTGTAATCTGTATATATACCCACGCAATCAATTAGTATGTAATACATGTAATCGTGAACCAGGAAGTATAAAGAGCGACAAACACTGAATAGGGAGGAAGTCGCGGTGGATGGGTGGGTAAAAAAAACACCGGACTTTCGCCCAGGAGACCGGTGTTCGTACCCCGTGTGAAACTAAAAGTACACATTGATGTATTTGTAACTTCCGTACTTAAGTTATGCCACTTCTGGCGTGATTTTAACCCAAACCACGATCTTTTCCTAAACCGAGAGACCGTTTTTTGTATCCTGTGTGAGTCACGTAACTTCCGTACTTAAACGTGCAGTAGGCAGAATGTTTTTGGCAACATTGGGCAAAAATTCCATAATAACCTTTCAGCATATTCTAATTCAAGTGTTCTGAGAGATAACTAGACTTCTGCGCCTCCTCATGACTCTGTTTTCTGAGAGAGCGTTCCTATTGGCTGTGCTGGTAGGCGGTGCTCGGTATTTCCTCAACTGTTCTCAACATGGCTGCCGGGTCACAAACCTCTTCATTTTACAGCTAAACAGTACACTACAAGATGATTCTGAAAACATTTGAGGTGAGAAATAGGCATTTAAATAACAGAATATTGATTCATATTTGATCAGCGCTGCCTAGTTTGACCGTTTGGTCGGAGTTTGCGAGTGATTGACTTGTGGCTCTCATAGACGGCAGACTCCAGATCAGCTCTGATTGGTTGTTTTCCTCCAGGCTGTGAAATCTTGTAGATGTCATTAGGAGCACCGGAGGACACAGAGGCACATGATTTTTTTCAGATTACCTGTCTCATACACTACTGTCAGGATATAGTGACCGTTTTATAAAAATACCTTTTTCTAATCATATTTGCTCCATCTCTACCCACTGCAGCCTTAAGTTATGCCACTTCCACGATCTTTGAAGTTTATTTTGAAAATACTGTAAGCGTGTAATTAGCGGAGATTGTCAGGTGTTGCTGGACATTCGTAGGAAAACGAACAAAAAATGAGGAATAATAACTTTTCGTAAGATATCATACGAACTGTTGCATGAGGATACGTTGCTTAGGTGCACGTTTCCAAGTAATCCAAGCAGATAGAGTCATTGTTTCACGTTAAAGGTTTAAAGGTGCTGCAGTACGTTTAGCATTTTTTATGACCAGGTAGTAGTGTAATTACAGTAAATCAGACCGTTACAGAGAGGTTAAAGGTGCTTGTCGTTTTCCACGTTCTCAGCCATTTTTCTTTTCTTTTTTTTCTTCAAATCTGGGTATTTTTCTGTGTTTACTTTGAATATTAAGAAAATTGGTGAAAGAAAGTGACTGAAATTTTTTTTTTTATTAAAAAGATGAAACTATAATTTGTAGCGCAAACACAACTATTTCTTCTTGGTGCATATTTTCTCTCTGTTGGAAAGAATCTAGGAGAAAAAGAACTCCTTTTAAAAAATCCGGATGTTTTTTTGTGTGGATATTTTTTCAATTTTCCATGACAATTGATTTTATTGTTCTATTCTCTTCAGGAAATCAAAATATTTTTGCAGTGGAGCTGACAAGGGGGGAAGTAGAAATAACATCCTCTTTCGCAACATAAAGCAAAGTTTAAGGGAAATATGGTTTCTAAAAATATCTCTGGCGCTGGGCGGGAACCTGCCAATCATCTCAGTGTTGTTTATTTATGATAATGCAACCGGGGTATCGTAACTTATTGAATAAGCAATCAAACTGCGTCCAGGCTTGCTTAATAATACTTCGATACTCTTTTTAATGAGCAAACTTGCATAATACAGTACGTCAATATATCATATTACATATACAGTATCATGTTTACAATAATGATAAAACCCCAGAATGCATAACTGTTAACCTGGAGAAAGTGAGGCCGGCAATGAGCAAACACACACATTCACTCACACTCACACACACACACTCACACACACACTCACACACAGACAGGCACATGAGGTCACAGACACTCGAATGCACACATGGATGGAAATGAACTTCTTTCTACACGGCTGCACAGCTGGCCAGCTCAGGGATCTGTGCGCTATCGTGAATGTGCTCGGGGAGTGGAACGGCGAGTTTAGCGCTCCTTTCAAAACAAAGCCAGGAATAGACTAACAGCGCACTTCTCTCACTCGCGCCACGGGGAAAGATAAACTGTCATAACACCCCCGTGCAGATCAAAGATGCGATAAGGAGTGTATTGAGCTGAAGACTTTGGGGGGGGGGGGGGGGGCTAACTATGTGTGTGTGTCTCCAGAAGCAGAGGGGGGGGACCACTTATGGAAAAACTTGTGGCATTTTGCCAGTGGAGGCCAAGAGAGGGGAGAAAGAGAAAGAAGAGAGGCAGAGTCAGTAAGTGTGTGTGTGTGTGTGTGTGTGTGTGTGTGTGTGTGTGTGGTGGGCAGATACAATCTGATAAGAGGCAAAACAAATGGAGGTAAAGACTGGGTGAAAGAGCAAGAGGAATTACGGGTGCAGATGCAGGAGCAGAAGACAAGAGACGTGGAAGAGAGAGATGATGAGATGGAAAAACACAGCGGAGTGCTCTGGAAGGGGAGAGGACGAAGAAATAGAGCCCGTCCGATGCGCCGCCAGTAAAACAGCAAGAAAAGTGCAGTACAGAAAGATGTGATTACATTCTTTGTCCACCAGAGAGCGCCGATAAAAGTACAACAGTATTTTTGTCAACTGAAACATTTCCGGTACACATTTAGGTCCTAATTGTTCAAAAAACGAATTTAAAAGGAACCAAAAATGTTTATGTCATACATTTATTTAAAAAAAAAATTGAATTGCCGCCTCACGGTAGCATGCGTCCGCCAACCAGTCAAGTTGCAGTTTTTAGTTTGTCATGATTATTATATAAATTCTTGAGTTATGGCCAAAAACAGCTTTTATGGATGTCACAGTGACCTTTGACCTCTAAAATCTAATCAGTTCATCCTTGAGTCCAAGTGGACGTTTCTGCCAAATTTGAAAAAATTAACTCCAAGCGTTCCTGAGATATTGCGTTCATGATAACGGGACGGACGTACGGACGGACTCGGACGGACAACCCGAAAACATAATAAAAAAAATAAAAAACAATACGACATAAGACAATATATTTGTCAGATTTTTTAAATCCTCTTATAGTAATAATCCTTAAAATTGTCAAGAAATCAAACCACGCTTTTGATGCAATGCATTTTTTCAGTAATAGCCATTCAATGTTTTCACAGTCAGTAGTTACCTCTCTATTTAGTGGTTTTCATTGTTAATGGCGTAGTCCGCCATTGATTCAAATCTTTTTCAGGTCTTATTTCAGCACTTCTTGAGAGCGGATTAGTTTCTATTATTGACGATTTCTTTTGTTAAAGAGGACCTATTGTGCTTTTGTGCTTTTCCCCTTTCCTTTAGTGTGTTATACAGTTTTTCAGAAGTCCCACCTTTTCTTCCGTAACGTGGTGATGTCACCAAGTAACACATTTCCATAAAACCTGCGGCTAGTTTGACACGCCCTCTAACAAAGCTAGTTAGAGCTGAGCTGGAGCGGAGTCCGAAGGGTTTGGTTCGGTTGACCAATCACAGCAGAGTGGGCCAGCTAACCAATCAGAGCAGACTGGACTTTTTTGGAGCTCAAACAGAGTGTTTCAGACAGAGGGTGAAAAGAGGTGCTGCAGCACAGTCCGTATGAGAAAAGTAAAGCTTTTTTTGAACATTAAAGCTTGTAAACATGTTCTAGTAAAAACCCAAAATACAAGTATTCACCTGAAAATAAGCATAATAAGTCCTCTTTAAAACCATATGAGTTTGTTTGGCTGCACTGTGTAGTGGCAGTTCTGACAGAAGTGTTTGCTGTAGTATTAAACCACACTTGCTGTCACCACCAGTAACCAGGGGTGTAGCGACCCTCTAAAGGATTATAACTTTGAATATCGATAGCAGCATTAGCCTCACAAATATCCTGTATGACTTGGGCTCGATAAAAAAGGCATATCAGGTAAATAAGCTGTGAAGATAAAACAGGAGGAGGAATTCAATGAGACACTATTAAACAGATTACAGATTCCCTCTGCAATACTTCACCTCGGTCCATCCAAACTCCTCTATTTCTTTCTTCATACAGATCCCTCACTCTCTGCAGCCTGCATGCAGCTTCACAGTAGCAGCAGCCATTGATAGACAAATTATGTTGGCAGTGATATTTGTAGTTACAGTAAAAATATGATGAATCCAACAGCCCACACCTGGACATTATGTTTAAGAATTCCTCTAACTTAAAAACCATTATTCATCCACTACACCTAAAACTCTGGGACTTCACTGGATAGAGCATCTAAAGTCCAGAGAGTCAATAAAAAACATTCCTGGCCAGCAAGTCTCTCTCCCTGCTTCTATCTGACAGAAGTGAACGCTGCCATCTTGGCAGGAAACGACGGCTGAAAAGCTTTGCGTGAGTTTATCTGTGCCAAAGGCTTTCATCAGGAACAACCTTCTGCCTCTGAACTGTCAACTGTTCAGGAAATAAAAAGCACAAGTTTGATTTTAGAATTAAGGGTCTGTCCAACTGAGCCTTGAAAAGAGTTTCATAAATCAATGTGTTGCAAGAGTTTGGAGGTAAAATCAAAAAATGAATTTGCATGCATGTTTATGCTCCCCTGTGTACATGCAAATGTGTTGTGTTTTCTTTTAAGGCTGGGTATTGCAACTCATGATGTGAAATGTGAGTTTTAAAAGTTGGTCAGATTCTTAGTCTTGGTTACTCATTCTTTGATCAGATATTTCCTGATTTGAACCTGTCTTAACTGATTTTTTTAAGCACTTGAGGGCAGCGCAACATTGACATATCATCATCTTATGAAGATGATGTGGCTAACGTGTGCTGCCTATTTTGCATATACGGAGCCACATTCTCATTCATTTGGAGTTGTGTTTCTGTCCACCTACTGAGTGTTAGTGCAGTATTCTCTCATTTTAGCTCTGTTTTGGTCTCCACCATCTCCTGAAGGAATTATCTCAGCTGCTACATGCTCCACTATGTTCACCAGCTAGTTGCTAACTTTGTTTGGTGATGGGCAGGTAGTACGACGGCATATTAGGGCCATTGTAGGTGAAAAAATAAATAAATACTGTAAATATGGAGCCGGGGAGGGGTGTAATATTCCGAGAAAAAACTTCAGAGATTAAAGTCGGAAATTTACGAGAAACATACTCTATAAGTACAGCTTTACTCTCATTCTTCTGTAAAGCTGAGAGGAACTGCAGAGTTGGGTGATAATTCTCGGTGGGGTTTACACAACACAACAAGATCACACTGAGGCAAGTCGCTACAAGCGCGGCCCCTTCAAGCAGACAAATTATATAGTTACAGTACAGTCCCTTGAATCATCGTAATTAAATACCGCTAATATCAACCTTTCGTCTGCATGTGCCATTATCCCACGGTTCCAATCAGATCTACCTGCATCAAAACAGACAAAAGTTGAGAATATCTTAACTTTTATAAGCACCTACGTAAAAAACGCTAGAAAAAAACGCGACGCACAGCGCAAGAGAGGAGCGCACGGCAGGCACGCCGTATCATAGGAAAACAATGGTTTTGCTGGCGACTCGTTTCGGGGTGATCGGGGCCTTAAGGCCTTTACACACCGGTGGCGTGACAAATAAATGACATGAAAATGGGAAATGCTACCCTGTGGATCTGGTCTGCGCTGCTTTTGTCAAGGTCGAAAGGAGTACTAAAGTTTGCCGTCTTGGTTCGAAGCCTCTGTTGTTTCATAAATATGGGCACAACTCAACTCATTCCGCACAACGTGATTGGCTGATGCCCTTATTTCTGGTGCGATAGCTCAGAAAAATCGACCTCGATCCGAAAAAAATTGCTTTTTTGCCGTGTAATATTTACATTCTGTGTGAAAGTATTCATGACAAAAACAACGGTTTGAAAAAATATACTGACGTGCAAATAAATTTTGACTTTTAGACTGTATCATATTTAAGTAAAATTCTTGTACGGTTGCTTTGTGTTAAGATAAAAGTAAAATATTTGTGAAGTTTAGCTTATTATGTGAAAAACAGTCTTCTATTCCTCAAAGTAAGGTATCCAAAAGAAGAAGCAGCTCAGGTATATTGGCACCAATACGGAACATGTTAAAAACGACACCTAGTTTTGATTAAAAAATAAATGGCAGTGCTACCTCGCACACAAACACAGCATTCATCAACATTCACACATACAGTATAGTCCTCATTGCAGGCCGCACCACTGCCACACTCCTCAGGTCTTTACGTCCTTCCAGCTTAAAGGGAAATACCACTCAATTTAGCTTAAAAATACTCAGACGTCCTAGAAAACCGTGAAATTGTGATTGTTCACCTCTCCTCCTTCCAGAAACGAGGCCCTGCTCTTTAGTCTGGGGATGTCACACTGATGTACAGCTCTGCTGCACACACGCCGAGCTGGAAAAACGATGACACAGTCCAGAGTGTTTTATTTTCTCGGGGATTGGGGGACATTTTCCAGCGTGGAATCCATCACGCTGTCACAATAAAGAAGCTCGAGGAACGAAAAAAAAACGTCTCCTCGGAGCTTCAAAGCGCGTCTCCCCTTTTTCTTTCGATGACAGATTACAGTCTTTAGCTTTTGGGGAAGAGCTGCTCGTAAATACAGATTTGTGCTGGATTAAAAACAGGAAGTGTGAGTTCAGTGGAGTGATATTCCCCTTTAAGTGACCCCCCCATGAAAAAGGTGCAATAGTAAATATGCTTCGTAATACAGTACATATCTCATTGGAGTCAGAGCAATGTTGCTACTGACTGTTGGACAAAGGCAAAGTTTTTTTTTTTTTATATCTACGGTTCTTGCTTCTATGCTTGGTTGGACTCAGGAATGCTAGGGCAAAAGAGTCCATGGGAAGAAGTGTTTTATACTTAGAAACTCTCTTTTTTTTCCTTCTTTTTCTTTCCTTTTATTGCAAGATTATCTGAGTTCATCCCTTTCTATTTCGAGCTTGGATTTCATCTGCCTGCTCTAAGCAGATAAATTAAGTTCTTTGCAGGTTTTTAGGTTGTGTGTGAGGTCCACAGTGTATAGCTGTATATATATACTTATATATATATATATATACTGTAAGTGTGAGACTGAGAAAGAGAGACGGAGGAGTGGAGGTCTGTGGAGGAATGAGGGAGTACAGGGTCAGAGCGAGGGGACGGGCTTGTTCAGTCAGCCGGCGGATGAAGAATTGATCCGGGGGGAAATCTTTTTCGGCGCTGAGGGAGAAACAGAAAAAGAAGTCTCGAGAAATCTGTCTGAGGAGTTTTAGAAAAAAAAAAAAAAAATCCTTTGTTGCATTTTTCTCCATTTCGGCCTTCATATCTGAATTCCTGAAAGCTGTGATTGCATTAACATACCGTCTGTTTTTTCCGTCCTTCAGTCCAGACATCTTTCCCCTCAAAGTTTTTTTCAGTAGCGTCCTTTTCTCTTTACTTGAGGATTTGTTTGTTCCAGAAGGGTCATCTCTCTTTTTTTCTGACTCCCCCCCCCCCCCCCTACGCATCATTAGTGCTTGATCTCAGAGCCAGCTTTTCACCTCTCCCTTCTTAGTTTGGCCCCCTCTCTCTCTCTCTCTCTCTGCAGTTGATTGCTTGTTTTCTTTCAAGTGCCGCCACATCTTTTCACTTTTCATGTCCTCTCCTTTTTCGCCTCCCGTCCTTTTATTCGCTCCATCCAGTGAGCTTTTGCCTCTCCCTTTATATTCCTCACATTCCAGCTGTGTCAAAGTGCTCTGTCTTTGGGTCCCTTTTTTTGGACTCATTCTCTCCTTTTCAGCTCCCACTGTCCCTTTTTCAGTCTCCATTTTTGTTACATTCCTGGATGTTTTTTATCCAAATGGTCTTTCCGAGTCTCGTCCCCCCCCCCCCCCCCCCCTCAGGGTTTCTTTGGTCGCCCATTGCGCGGCAGGTTCTCCACCGTGTTGCTGAGCCGGTACTTGACGATGATGCTGTGCACCGTGGACTTGGGCATCCTCAGCTCCTGCCCGATGGCCCCCTCGGACTTGCCGTCCTTCCAGAGGTCCACCACCCGCTGCCGCTGCCCCACATCGTGCTCCTTGGTCTTCTGGCAAGCAGCGTTTGGCCCTCCGGCGGCTCCCCACGCAGCTCCCCCGGTGGCCCCAGCAGCGGCGGCGGCTTCTGTGGGGGCAGACAAGCGGCAGACTGTAGTGGAGACTCGGTCAGGGGAGCAGGATAATGTCACACTTTACTGGTCCCCGTAAGGGAATTTAGTTTGCCTCCCTCCGCTGCGGGGGAGGTCAGAGGTCAGGGGGGGAGCTACTGGAGCTGGTGGGGGGGGGGGTTCAGCGTCCTGCTCAAGGACACTTCAGCAGGGCGGGTGCTTGCAGACATGAGGGCTTGAACCAGTGAGCTCCACTTGAAGGCCAATCTCCCTAATCTCTACGGCCCCTAAAAGATGCCTAGAATGTGGGACTCCTTTTAGTGCAGACGAGCAGCTTCCTCGCGGCAGTACTGACGGCTGAAATGCAATTCAAGATATTGTACAAATGCTGAGATGTTGCCATGTGTGAGACAGCACAAAACAATCCTTCATCGGCGTATCATTACATTTTGCAGTTCACAGAGTGCAGCTAGACATGCATATTTCTGAATATATTTTGTGTACTCAAGTGAGGAGCTTCTCTCGGGAGAGGGCTATTAACGGAGGGAAGCTAGGAGGTCGCAAAAATCAGAGAATTTTGTTGTTTTAACTCCGTCCGTTTCTCCGGCTGCACTTTTTTCCCTTCCCTGGCTGAGTCTAAAAAAGGTCAGGAACCAGCGCGACCCCAATCAAGACCGTAAATGTGGCCTCATTTGCTGCATGCCTGTTGCCCTGCCAGAGTTCAGGATGTTCAGCTCGGCCTGTGCTCGGCTCAGCTGCTCGCCGCGGAGGCCCCCGCGAGCGAGAAAAAAACCCACGGAGCAACACACAGCTCGCGCGCGACTATTTCTGAACAGCCAGCGCCGGGGCCCTGCCCTCCGCCGGTTCACAAGTCACAACACGGCGTTTACACAACCAAACTCCTTCTGCGGTTTTCTGTCCCTCTCAAAATACCTCGGTACAAAGTCCGAATGTTTTCTTGGCACGGCCAGACACAGAGCATAATGACATTTTCAGAGATAGGCCCTGGCTCTCTGAAATGCAATGCCTTTGACAGATGTCTCAAGTCTACAATTACATAAATCAAGATACACTGAGTGAGAGGCAGGCGCAGCACGGAGAGAGCTGGGTGTTGTGGGTTTTTTTAGGGCAAAGCTATTGGGGAATATCAGGTTCTACCAGTTATCTCTGCCACATCGCCGCTATCTAAACATCTCCGAACACGAACGCACATGCAGAGCGGAGAGTGCGTCTGGCGAGCATATGCTGTTGCCGAACTAATTGTGAGAAAATAAATTCCCAAACTGCCAGCGCGCTCTGACAGACTGCAGGCCGAGGAGAGTTGGACAAGAAAATAGATTCTTTTTATGATGTAAATTATAAAAGCTTTTAAATCAATAAGTTAACGAGAGCCACAACACAGGGGAAAATAAACATGCATGAAAAAGAAAAATGCTCCTCAGACAGGTCCGATAGCACCGGTCCAGACCGTGCTTTATTGTTGCACAACGTGTCGTTTACTGCTGAGTATTGAGGTTTTGAGGTCAGACATGTTAAGAGATGAAAATGCCTTAATATAGCAGCGCAGCACGTTCCTGTTTGATTTTGGTAATGTCTATTTCAGGTGTCTATCTGGCAGCCACATCAGAAACGTTGCTACAGATGTGTTTTTCCAATGTGGACTCCTTTCTTTATAGAGTTCACAACTTTAAGCTGCTCAGGGAGATAAAGTGTCGACTCAAAAGTGCTTAAAACGGAGCTGCTTTAGAAGCCATCAGGTGGCTCTTTGCTCCACATATTTAAGGATTACATTGAAATTTAAGAGTTAAATAACACTGTACTCAAACACAGAACTGTCGTGCATGGAAATTTTCCTGAAATACTTAATTCCCAGAGTCAGTCATTTTTTGAATTTCCCGAACTGAATGTTTTTTTCCACTACAACATAACCATATAAAGATGGAATTCCTCAGATGATATCTTTAAATAGAATCAACATTTTGGACTGCTTTTTGCCCATCATCAGTGCAAGTTGCCAAGTAATCAAGTCCAGATCTCTGAAGCCGGATTTGTGCTGCTGCTGTCGGGGTGTCGTGGAGGCTCCGGAGCTCTGCTGGAGCTGACGTGCTGCACGCTGAGGCTACGGAGACCACAAGAACTGTGGTCGGGCGAGCTTGGGCTGCTTGTGTTTTCTCGTGCGGATTTCAGATGCAGATTGTTGATGGCGAAAATAAAACATTGAGAAAGTTGAGGCATCGCTCAGTAACTGTCTTATTTCAAAGATAGACAAAAAAATATTCTGCGTGCAGACCTCCTGCTCACAAAGTGAACTTAAAGCAGCACTACAGGGATTTAGTATTTCACTTCCACAAAGTTGGGAGACTTGCAAGAGAAGTAACAAGTAAAAAATCAAAGCAGCACAGGCCAAAATATTCCCCTCTTTTAGTACCTGGTATGGTCTCAAGCTCCAAAAACATACATTTCCCATAATGCAACCCAGTCTTTCATTAGACGCTCCTCCCCTGCATCTTTCAAACTCCATGCCCCCAGTTTGTAATGCAGGCTTTCTGTTAAAAAAAATTGTAGGTTGCGTCTGAATTTCCACACTAACATGCTATTTAGTACGCTCAATCAGTAAGTGAGATATTTTAGTATGTCCGAAACCTTAGTATGAAACCAATAGTAAGCGAATTGCATACTTTTTTCATTGAAATATTACAGTATGCAACGCTGGACTCTACGGTGGCATAAATATCCCACAATGCAATGCAACGTTCATAACAGACGTTGACTGACAGCCCTGTAACGTCAATAACGCTTCAATTTAACTCTAAAGATTTAACTTTGCTAGGCCTAATATATTTTTCAAAATTAGTTCAGACTTTGACTCTCACAAATCATCGTTTTGGTCACACGAGGTTGGCACGGGTTACCACGGTTACTCGTCTCCAAGAGGCTCTCGAAAGTGACGACGTAAATTACCACTCAGTGCGTCCGAAAAGATGCATTCTGCTGTTTATTCACACAGAAGCATGTTGAACGATAGGACACATGTTGGTTATGTAGTGCATATTTGGCCTCCAATCCCAAGCAGATGACATCACTATGACATCATCAGGGTTATTTTCCCCTCCAGAGCCAAAGAAGAGATTACACAACAGAATTTCACAACATGCTGAGTAGTACTCGTCATGACGAGCAAACAGAACTTCATGTGTAAAATTGGGTGAGTGCCCCTTTAAACATGATTACTTTGACATATTTGTATTTCCTGCTTGAGCTAGCAAAACCATTTCCTGTCCAAATCTTCCCATGATTATCTTCTGTCACCAAGTACAGTAGGAGACCGAATGCACATAGGAATCCTCCACCTCCGCAAGGAAGCATGAATCTTAACGTAAGCTGCCAGCTTGCCAACTGTCACAACAGACCCAACAAACCGGTATTTTTGTATAAATTACCTTGAATACTATAATTATAGATGCCTTAATACCTTCTGATGTTTTTTTATTACTAATTGGAACACATCCATCTCTCTCTCTCTCTCTCTCTCTCTCTCTCACACCCACATTCACACACAGTGCACCTGCACTGGCACTTAACCAGCTTCAACGTAGGATCAAACATTTTTCCGCACATCGACTGAGATATAAAAAAATAAAATAAAATGCTGCACCTTTACATAAACTTAAAAAAAGTCCAGATTTCTGGGGCATCATTTATAACATATTTGCCTGTAATTCAGTCTATCATATTTCATGTATGTGTAACTTCTCTGAGTTTGAGCACAACTTCACTTTATAATGATCCAACTCCTCACCAAGCCATTATCAACAGTAGTAAAGGATGTCAGTGGAGCTGCAAACACCGACCTGATATGAAGGATCCGGGCGGCATCTGATTGTAGTTGGCCCCTCCCATGAGTAGGGCGCTCGGGGGGGCGGGGGTGAAGGGGGCTCCGTAGTTGTGAGGGATTACGTAGGGTCCCGGAGGTATGGGCTGCGCAGAGGAACAGAAGGTTTGTGCACGTGTAAGATGTAAAATATAACAAATAGAAGGTTTAACGACAAGATAAATAAGACAAACCACTTTGAAGTTATGTAAGCTGACGAAAAAAATGTGCCGACTAAGCAGTTTCAGGAGTGAAAAGCCACAGGTGGGTGATGAGATAATGGGCTCTGTGTTTTCATTGGCGGTCCTCCAATTATTATTTTTCCACTGAGCAGCTCGAGCAGGTTTTAACTTGTGAATGTGGCTGGAGGTTTTCTTTTTTTTTGTGTGTGTGTGTGTTTAAAAGCAGGCTGCTGACCGGGGGCGTGTGCGTCTCGGTGCCCTTGCTGGCCAGTCGGCTGAGGATGCTCCTCTCGGACATTTGCAGGCGGGCGGCGATGGGCGGGACTCTGGACAGCGTGGCCGGTAGCCGGGTCACGTCGGCCTTCATGTCGCTCAGCAGCTCCTCCAGCTGGTTCAACACTGCTAAGACAACAACATAAATCAACGACCACTACGACTTCATTTTTAGCTTCTACTTCCTGCTTCTTTTGCACCTCTTATTAACCTAATTAAAGACTTTATTTGGGTACTTTATCGATTAATGCAGAAAATGTTTTACTTCATTGTAAAATAAATACAAGTGATATTATTTCATTTAACGTCCAGGGTCAATTCAACTCAAGAAACCGAATACTTCCGCACAAAAATGCTTTAAAAAATGTCTTCCTATTTCTTTAAAAGATATCATTAGTTTATATTATCTTTTACAGGGTCTGAACGCTATAAATAGTCTGTTTAAAAGTCTCATCTTTACAGAGATTTGGGGCTTTTTGTTTCCAAACAAAGCACATTTCTCATTCTATTTTTACACGAGATTTCTGTTCCCAATCCTTCATTATCTCGTCACTCTGTCATCGTGGAATTAATCACTGATTAGAGACCAGCAGAGTCGCTTTGCAATGTGATAAATGTGTTTATTCATTAAGTTCAGCACCAGTTACGTGCAGAAACGCAAGAACAGTAGTGCGGCGAGCACGTTATCCTTTCGACAGCACAATATAAACATGGACAGACTTGCCAGGCAGCCAGTGAGGAAATATTTGGAGCGATCACTTAACAGCGTGTAAGCTTATCTGCTCGGCTTTACTAAAGTTAGCTTCAGGCAGAGTGATACGGTCTCGGCAGGAAGGAAGACTGATTGCACAACGGCGCTGTGAGATGTGTTGATGTGTATCTCTCTTTTATTGTTTGCCAATCTCTCTCATTTTGTCTAAATCTGCCTGCCTGTCTCTGTGTGTTTTGTTTTTTTTATTAAGTGTACAGACAGATTAAAAAAAGAGAGAGAGAGATTTACAACCGTAACTATTGGCATCATCGCTGACCTTTGTGCAGGACAGCGTTGGCTGGCTTGTTGCCCGCCAGCGACTCCTTGCTGAGGTGCTGGTGTGACTCCGCGAGGCACTCCACCTCTGTAAAGCGCGCGTTGAGCGCCATGGCCGGGTGGCTGGGGTCCTGGGTCATGTTCAGGTAGGCGGCCCGTCGCAACTGCTCCTCTATCACCAGCGCCTGCTCCAACAGCTGGAGGACAAAGGGGTCAAATACTGATGTCAATTGTATTTTTTTTGTAGAAATGAAGCAGAAGCATTCCTCCCTTGTGTTTTTCAGTTGTACTGTACTATTACATTGCAAAAGTTTGATCAGATTTTATGTATGTTTAAGTGCATTTTACTATTAGCTCCGCCAGGAGATAATGCGATCGGTCGTGTGTGTCTGTCCACGGCTAATCTTGCATACTGCTGCACCAAACCGCATAATATTTTGGGTTCTCATTTCTAGCTGCATGCTCAAGGACCTCTCGTGGTTGCAGTAACTCACACTTTTTAAAAACACCTTTCATAGCCTGCTTGATACTGCCATCGATTGATTGCTGACTCCTCACTCACTACTCTTAACCGCCCCCAGCCAGTAGGGGCCGCAAGTGAGACACAGTTGGGGAAAAACAGTTTGCTCACTTTTATTGTTTTGGATGGTGTGTTTGGCTATCAGCTAACAGCTAACAGAACTAACAGAACTACCAGTACACACACTACCGACTGCATCGCCACTCAGCTTCTGCTGCTCAGCAGCCAGAGACACAGTTATTCGATGCCTTTTTATTGGTCATCAACCTCATGTTTACACGCGTACTGTCGGAAAAATAGACTTGAAAAACTAACTAACTAACTGGTTAAACTAAACTAACTAACGTCCGTGAGACGGAGCTGAGTCGAGCGCCTTCACAGAGCCGGTGGAGACATCTGCTTGGATTAAAATGTTAGTGTATCTGTTGTGTGAGACTGCAAGTGAAAAACATGTCTGACACACTTGCAGTCTAGACAGTGGTTAGCCAGTTGTAGTTTGTATTATTTCAATCAAACATTACAGCAGCGGTCGTTGTGGATACACTTTGTGGAGAGCTGCACTCTATTAAATGTACCTTTGTAGTTTCTTTTGTGCCCTTTAAAGATGTAATAATGTATTTTCAATATAAAGACCAAGAGATTATATTCATTGTAAATGTTATGTTAAGGGTACATTTTTCATTCACAAATGTTGATTTACTTAAAGAAAACCCTCATTTGATATTTTCCTTCAAGACTTTACTAAATACATGTTCAGGCATATACTGAAAATGTTTTCTTATTTTCCTTTTTCCTATTTTTTATTTTGACATTTAAGCCACGACCGCACCTTCCATCTCTGTTGTTTTACACAATTTTTATGGCAAAGAGACAGAAAACAAAAACGGTTTACCAAAGATTTCATACTTGTTTTTCATTCCGAGTTTATCCTCATCTGTCTCAATTTCAGCAAACAATTTGTCTTAATGTTTCACAGCTGCAAGAAGCTCCTCTATTTCCGTTGTGCATTGCACTGTGGGATACCGCTGCCATTTTTCCAGTGTGAACACACAACATACTCAAAACCTGCTTAGAATTAGTATCAAGTATGGAGCACGGCTTCAGTCTGTGAGCCGTTAAAGGTCCGTGCCAAACATTGGTGTTTTATTTTGGCAAATAGGGTGAATTTCTGAGGCGGTATTTACTGTTGTGATTTATATATTAATATGTGCAGTATCTACAAAAGTAAAAACAGCAGGAGAATAAGAACGATAAATAGAGCTGCAACGATTAATTGATTAGTTGTCAACTATTAATTTAATCAACAACTATTTTGATAATCGGTTTGAGTCATTTTTTAATAAAAAAAAAGCCGAAATTCTCTGATTCCAGCTTCTTAAATGTGAATATTTTCTGGTTTCTTTACTCCTCTATGACAGTAAACTGAATATCTTTGAGTTGTGGACAAAACGAGACATTTGAGGACGTCATCTTGGGCTTTGGGAAACACTGATCGACATTTTTCACCATTTTCTGACATCTTATAGACCAAACAACTAATCGATTAATCGAGAAAATAATCGACAGATCAATCGAAAATGAAAATAATCGTTAGTTGCAGCCCTAGATATAAAGATGTGAGACACACCGTGTCTTGTATTCAAGAGATTTAATGATTCAGTGCATCAAACTAACCATACGTTCAATGAAGAAACTAAATTCACTCGTAACATGAGCTACTTGGTGTATTCTAAAAAACAATATGCTTCAAAAACACATCAACTGATATTGAAAAAAATGTACGTAAATGAACTAATTTTAGATGGAACTTGCCCACATTTTTAATCAAAGGGAAACTGAAAAACAAATGTGTATTCCTTATGTTACATTTAAACACAGAAACGCAGAACACAAATGATTAAAAAAGGGCTTAAAAAGCTCTTATAAGTCTGATTCTTCCCTCTCTTTGGGCCCTACTCTTATTATATTCTGTATGAAAACTGCTCCAATCATCTCTCATCGTCTCTTTTTGATATTTTTCAGCGATATATCAGTGTCTTTCCTTGTTGGCTTACAGTAGCAACAGTAATGCCAGCATGTCAAGGGAAATCAAGCTTTATACTGTGATTCAGCTGTGGGAGTGTTGTCTCGTAAAAAAAAAGAGGTTATTTGTGTTAAACGCGTTGCACAAGAAGGTTATCGAGTTACACAACCAGTTACAACAAAAAACCTACTTCGGGGAAATTAGTGCGGTTCGTGCTTTCTTGATGGCAGATTTACAAAAAAAAAACGTATAATAATTTAGCGAGAGAGGGAGAGAGATAAGGAGAAATGTAAAAGAAACAGGAGATACAGTAAATGAGGATGTTGAGGGCAGGATCTGAAACAAGTGAGCCGCTCGAAAACAGGATGAGAGCTCTTCCAGAAATGCAGCGGTCAGCAATACCATCCAGCTAATATGTGGGTCTAGGGGCATCTGTCATCCGACCATCAAACGAGTCAGGTGATCGAAGAGACGCTGCGAAATGTTACTAAAATAGTTTGCGTGGAAGTAGGGCGGCCACCGAAATGCGTCTGCAGCACAAAGCGTTGAAAACTGTCAGGTCCTGAAAGTTGGCTTCGAATGGCTGGTCGTAGTCGTAATCTTCTTATTTAAAGGACCAGTGTGTAGGATTGAGGGGGATCTATCAGCAGAAATGGAATATAATATTCACAACTATGTTTTCATTAGTGTGTAATCACTTGAGACTAAGAATTGTTTTCGTTAGCTTAGAATGAGTCCTTCATATCTACACAGGGAGCGGGTCCTTTTCACGGAGTCCGACATGTTGCTCCTCAGGGCCGTAGCCAGGGTTTAGATATTAGTGAGGTCCAGAATTTTTTATTTTACTGCATTTCTGAATGAGCTAAATTCATACCAAAATGATAATTAGTTACACACAGAGGGACCTGCTAGCAAAAAAATGACCTGCTGCCAGGCAGACACTTAAAAGATAGTGTTTAGGGTGTTTGCCAATTTCACGGATTTTGCAGTCTACACTGCAGTCTGTATAAAATGTCACTCAAAAGGCAAATATATAAACTAAATTTGAATTATTTATGAGTGTCTACTTATTGACATTCGAGCCACTACTTCCCTGCTAATGCTCTTTTCATTTGTGAAGCCGTTTGTAAAGTCCGTTTCAATATGAGCGCTATGAATTAATCACTTCTGATGTGTAATAATGATATATGACATATCACCACGATGATGGTTTACAGGTACATATGATCGATTAGCGGGCACAAGTATCCATATGCAAACAGATTTTTTTAAGGCCGTTTCTACGTCCATTTATGGCGAACTGTGGGAGTGGAAATGAGGCTCACACAGTTTTAGTCCTGAATCTACACAGTTTTATAAATCTGGCCCCAGATGTTTTCAACTCCAAATTATGCGGTTATATAGGAAATAATTACCAAGGTCCGGGTCTCGGTGACCTCATAGCTGGCTTCGGCCATGTTTCTACAGTAGCCAAGAACGGACGAACCAAACACCGGCTCTAGAGAGAGCCTTTCACGTTTTTACGTTACCCGAAGGCCACCGTAGTTCTCCGACACGCTTGGGAAAGGAGGGGTGAGCAGAGGGGTATTCAGTTGGTTGTAATCTGAAACCTCACCACTAGATGTCACTAAATCCTACACACTGCACCTTTAAATCAAAATGTTTGCCAATTTAAGACTTTAAGATTTAATTTCGGTGAAGTTCTTGTTTTTAATTTTTGAGAACTTTGGCTTATTTTGTTAAATTATTTTGTTTTAATTATTATTATTGTATAAAGAAACATGTTTCTATTTCTAAGTTACTGGACAAACATCATTGTGTTGGACAAACAAAACAAACAAATCTAATGCTGAGCGCAGGTGGCAAAAAACAAATCTCCAGGTTCATTATGACATCTATAAAGACTTTGCACTTATCATTTTGAACTGAAAATGTGCACGTTGCCTTGTTTGCTACTGTCGACAGACTAAAAAAACCCTACTGTGTTTATTGCCTCTGAACTTCTATCCACCAAGCCTGCGATGAATTTCCTCCTTCTTCGCTGACAAAATTCAGAAAATCTGACAAGCAGTCAGTGCCTCCATATCAGGGACAGGATGTGTGTTGTCCCTGTGTCCACTTAAACTCAATTCAAATACCATGACACGACTTGATCCGATCAACCATAAAAAAAAACTGGAGCATGTTTATTTAACATCTGAAATCCTCCTCCTGCTGCAAGGCTTTTTCAAAAATGCTTCAAACTTCATGGCCTCAGATCTTCTACAAATTCTTCTCTCAGGTGTCTTCCCTGAAAACTGCACTTATCAAGCCGCTCTTAAAAATGAACAATCTAGACACATCACTAATGAACTATGAATTATATGATGAATTGTGAATTATATGTGATGAATTATAGGCCCATATCAAACCTCCCGCTTTTAAGTAAAATCATTGAAAAAGCTGTTTTTCCTGCAACTTTTTGGCACTAAACCACTGTGTTGATGTCTTCCAGTCAGGTCTTCGACCGCACAGCAGCACTGAGACTGCTCTTGTTAAGGTCTTCAATAACATCCACTTAGACACAGACAGTGGTAGAATCTCTTTTGTCTTAGTATTACTGGATCCCAGTGCTGCATTCGACACGGTCGACCACGACACGGTCGACCACAACACATTACCAGACCGACTGGAAAACTGGGTGGGACTTCCTGGTACAACACTAAGCTGGTTTGAATCACACTTGAAGGAAAGGGACTACTTTATGTCTGTAGGTAAGTAAACATCTGAGCAAGCAAATACACCTTGTGGAGTTCCCCAAGGCTCCATTCTAGGGCCTCTTCTGTTTTAACATCGACATGCTTCCACTGGCTCAGATTATGGGAAAAAAAAAAAAAATACCGTACCATAATTATGCAGACGATACATACATTTACATAACCGTATCACCAGGGGACTATTGCCCAACACAAGCACTGAGTAAATGCATTTAACAAATCACCGGAGGAGATAAGGAGTTACGATTAAAAGTCAGCGCTCAGCTTCAATCGGCAATGTTAAAGACCACAGACCACAGCCTTTTTGCTAAAATGTGCTATATAAATTATCTTGCCGTGCTTAGTGTGTCTCCACTGCTGACAGTCAAGATTAAGCTGTAGCTACGTCTTGTCTTACCTTGAAACGTCGAGCCAGGAACTTGTTCTTCATCTCCAGGAAGTTGCCTTTATTCGCCTGCGATTTGAAAGGCTCATTGACGATGGCGAACTGGGGGTCATTCTGGATGTCCTGCCACCGGGCGTAGCCGTGACTGGCACAGGGGTCAAGGGTCGCGTAACACTTGGGGCAAGAGACATTGTTGAAGCAGCACTGTGTGGTAAGAGTAACAGTGGAGCTAAACAGGGAAGGTTTTCAGAAGAATTAAAAGGAGTTCAACATTTGTTTTCTTATCAAGAGTTAGATGAGAAGACTGTTACTGCTCTCAAGTCTGTGTGTTAACTATAGAACTGGAGCCAAGAGACGATTAGCATGAGGACTAGCATAAAGAACGGGGAAGGGGAAACAGCTAGCCTGGCTCTGTTCAAAATACTACCAGCACCTATAAAGTCCTAAAACCACGAACTGTGGCCGTTGTGCGCGGCACATCAGCGCCGGGTGGAAAGCTGGACCGGAGAGGCCTGACACACAGCCACCCTACGTTAAAGATCTAACGTAACTCCAGTGTTGTCACAAGTTTATTAACCGGTGGGAAAATGTCCTCACCGTCACATCCCCACCACCGGGTCGCGATCTCCCTGGAAAATGAAGGCTGGATTTATGACACAAAGCTGTGGAAAACACAGTGCAGTGTGTCATGTGAGGTGTTGTCAACTCAATGAAAGTAGCTAGCAGTAGCTCCAAAAGTCGCTAATAGTTCATTTGCATAAAGCTTAGTTGTTGCAGCGAGGAGAGGGAGAGACTCCGTGCTGTTGGTAGAAGAGCCGTGGACTGCGATTACTCTGAGCAGCATGCACGGGAATGAATTACAATATAATATATTTGAATATATTTCTTGTTTTTTCTCTGATGGTCTGCATAAGTCGCTAAATTTGTCACTGGTAGAGGCAAAAGGAAAGCGATCCGATTGCCTTTGCGAAAGCAGCGGCAACAATATTACCACTTGGAAACGCTAGGGGGGGAAGTTGTCTATTGCCTTTAATACTTTCACAAACAGAAATGTAAAAACGACAGTATGCTTGATATGCTCTTCTGAACTTTGGACAGAGACGGGCTAGCTGTTTTGCCTCCAGTCTTTATGCCATGAGAGAAGCAACAGACATGAGAGTGGTATCGATCTGACCCACAGAAAGAAAGCAAATGTTGTTCCTTTAAGCTGAAAATTGATTTTTTGAGGGTGATTCATTTCATTTTCCATCTTCTTAAAACACAAAATTGCAGTTATTTTAGCACAAAATAGGTTTCAGGCAGCACAAATCATTTCTCCCCTCTTATCCCAGTCTAACTAGGCCTCGTGATTAGCTCGCAGAATAATGAAAACAGAGTTTTATGTGAATGCTGCATGGCCTTAATTACCATAATAGAGGGAACAACATGAACTAAATGACCCACTACATTGGCTTCCAGCAGACACAGTTTTGCTGTTTACCGAGCGCTGGCCCGGCTTGTTGACTTATTACGCTGGGCTTCTGCCGGCTTATAGAAAAATAAACACACCGGGGTCATCGCTCGGGCAACTGCCGTCAAGGATACATCACGATTCCTGCCAGCAGCCAGAAGTCGTGTCGGCGGTGCCAGATCTCGTTCATCTTCCCCGAGGAGATGGCAGCCCGCTCCTCGTTCTGCCAGAGAGTGTGCAGCTCTGCGGGGCGAAGCCAACACAAGCCAAGAATGAGGCGCGTCTCAGAGAAAGTGCTTAGCTAGCTGAAACCTGGCTGCAGGTGTTTTCCACGGCACAAAGAGCTTCTCTGGGTTTGTGATCCAGGTGGGGATCATTTTGGCTTTCGTACAGAAGCTCTGGAAAGCAACGGGAATGTTTGGTTTTTTTTAAACTTGTGAGCTTTATGTTGTTTAGACTGCCTAGCCACTTGTTTGGATAAGTTATTTTCACCTTCTCACCTTTCTCTCCTCATCTTTCAGGGATATTTATTTAAGAAGAAAACTGATCTTGTAAGCTACATTGCAGTTATGTTTTGAAATATGCATACAGTTCCTTGTATATCTAATGAATAGGGACACAGTTACTGCTTAAAATCTTGAAGTAATATTGCACTATTTAGATCTTGCAACTGTAATCTTTATGAATCGACATTGTTTTGATCTGTCTTCAGCTGTCCTGTTGAAGATCCTCAGATCTTAAGGTCTTTGGACACAATCCCCACCTGAAGGGTCACCTGACCACACCTCAAAACGAGCATCCAGGCCTGAAAACGAAACACACTTCCCAGGTGTAATCACTTCCACCTTCGCAAGAGGCTAGTGTCGCGTTCATGTCATACAGTATCTGAGTTACCATAATTACCAGCTTCTGACTTTTAAATAGCGTTCTTGTCAACATCCGAGTAGGGCTGCACGATTACGGCCAAAATGATAATCACAATTATTTTGATCAATATTGAGATCACGATTAGGCTATTTATCACGATTATTCATTGATTTTAGGGACAAAATATTTTTATTATACTTTCACATTTAAATAAACAGACTGCTCTCACTTCCATGTTGTGCTACATTCCCGCTAATGCACAAATCTTTGCATCAAAATTAAACTTTAAATAAGGGTTCTTCACCTGAATTCAGTGCATTTTCGTTTTGACTAGTGATATACGTTATATTACTCTTCTACTCTGGACTGGAGCTGCAACATTTAGGAAAGATTTTCACAGGCTGAAGCTGTAGGATGAGCCTGCAGCGGCATGACAGCTCCCCAAAAGTGAAGCTAAAACATGTTGATCGCCCCCTGGTGGCTGGCTGCTAGTTTAGGAAGCTCTTGATTTGATATGCAGCGGAGTTTTCTATGAGCGGCGCATTTTAAACGTCAATATCACAATCGATCGTGTTGATTTAATTGTGGGAAGCCAAAATCGCGATCGCGATTAATATTCGATTAATTTTGCAGCCCTACATCCAAGTCAAAATTGTGAATGGAAAACTCAGGGTTTTTTTTAAAGCTCCAACATACCCAACTTGGCGGTTAATAATATAGAAGTGCCCGCGAGAAAAAATTACTTTTGAGGGATCCTTTACTTTTTTTTGTCCTGCATTTATTCAGATAAACCTGTTCCTGAAGATGTTTGTGCAAGAGCATTGTCTTTTTGATTAGTTATCCTGCTGATAACTAGCTGACCACTTAAAGGGATAGTTTGGATGTTATGAAGTGGGGTTGTATGAGCTACTTATCCATAGTCAGTGTATTACCTACAGTAGATGGCAACCTTGGGGTTGGAATATTTTCACCGCTTTACCTTGTCGTCACACAGCCCTTTCCAACTTTTTTTAAAGTTGTTGAAAGAGATGAATAAAGAAATCGGGTAAAGTGTCCTACATAGAATCCTAAAATGCATTAGTGTACGTACACTAATACATATATCAGTTGAATCTACTCCACAACCACTGCAGGTGAACCAGTACTGACCGGTGAAGCCGCCATCTGCGATGTTGAACATAAAGCGAGGTCGCTCAATGGGAGGCCTCCCGTTACCCTTGGGCACATCCTCCTTTGCTGCTCTGACCTCTTTCCCAGCATCCTTTTCCCCTTTGACTTCCTCTGTTATCGAGAAGGACGGCAAAGGTTTCATTTAGCCAAAAAAAATCATGCCTATGTATTTAATGGCAGCGCACCATCACAGACGGCGACGCGTACCTTTCTTCACGTCAGACACCTCGGCCTTATCCTTGACGTCTGCCGTTTCAGTTGCCGTCGGCGTCTCTTCCTGCTTTTCTTTATCTTTGTCCTTCTCCTCCGCCGCCTTTTCTCCTTTTGCAGGAAAAAAAAAGTTAGCACGGACTCGAAACATCGCTCCACACAAACCTGCTTCGTTCGTTTGTGCACGTCGGATTACGTCAAACTTTCCTGTGTTTTCGTTTTTACCTGATGTCTCTTCTTTGACCTCCGTGTCTTGTTTCGCCTCTTCTTTACTCTCCTCTGGTACTTTTTTCTCCTCCGTTGTGGCAACCGGAGTGTCAGTTGTTTCTTTCTTCTCCTCCTCTTTCAGGTCGCTGTCCCCTTTGTCTTCGTTTTTTGGACTTGGGGAAGCATTTTCTGACGTGTCTTTTGTTGAAGAGGAAAGCTGCGGAAAGCAAGCACGACATGTTACCACTCACCGAGTTAGTCGATTTTGTTGCTGTGTGGTAAAATCTTCAAATGTCAGCTTTTAATCAGCTTTTACAGGAGTGAAAAATCTGAATTTAATCATTAAATAATCAGCAATTTATTCAGTTTACAGCTTATTCTATTTGTAGTTTATTAAACAGACCACATCGGTGTCTTTGTATGTTGGAGCCTTTTTGCTATTCATTTCATATACTTAACATTTTCCAGAGCATTGCTGTGGTGGTATTGTTTGTGTTTTTCTACCTTGCAGGCAGTTTCCATTGATTTTCACATGATATGAAAATGCCGCCATAATTCCACTGAAAGCATGGATAATTTGAAGTCTGCACTCTTTGCCACAAAATAACAATGTACGTTTTGATTTTCAAGCTGTATGAAAGTGAACAGAAACCAACGGCTGACTGGAGGGAAGAAAAAAAAACATACAAAAAAACGATGGCATGCATTGGAAAATTGTCGAAAGTAATGTAAAGTCTATGGGATTTGTATTTAAACGCATGCAGAAAAAAACTGGCAACACTGGAATGTGACTTAAAAGGAGGCATAAAGCTCTTATTAAAGAATACTGTACGTCTTACATAAGATGTAACTCCAACTGCTTCTTTTATCGACAAACTGAGATTTCATAATATGGACCAGAGTTTAGCAGAGATGGAAAAACAGAAATCTATATGAAAATGCATTAATTGGCTGATAAAGAACACAGAATGTAGATGTTTTTAGCTGACCGTGACTATGTTTACATGCACAAAATATTACGTTTTTTGCCCTTATTCCGATAAAGAAAATATTCCTACCAAGCTGTTTTCATGGCTAATGAAAATGAATATTCCACTAATATTACGATTTACATGCAGCCGTGCATACTCCGATTAACGTAACAGGTGGTGGACTTGTGCGAACACAGCCTCCCTCTTTCATTCCTTCAACCACCTTCTTGAAAAGGTCAGCGCTGTGATATTTATGCATATCTACTGTAAACACCTGTTGATATCCAAGTCTCTCATAATGTTTAGAAGTAGGTCTGATTTATGGAGGACGGAACACGCCAAAATCAAAAAATAAATGAATAAATAAAAAATAAAAGCAAAAATAAATAAACAAATAAAAAATAAATTCCAAAATTAAATAAATGCATTTAAAAATTAATACAAATAAATACATAAATAAATAAAAGGGAAAAATTAAACAGTCAAGTAAATAAATAAGTGAATTAATACAAAGATAAAAGAAGATAAGATAAAGAAGCAAATGAAAACAGAAATATCATTATTATGTCACAATTTATCAATGAATTAATGTCTACATTTATTTTTAATAAATGTGTGCTGACTTGCCCAAAACTGTATGTGATTCGTAGAGTTATTTAACCTCCTTCACGACAAGCTAGTACGACTTGTTGGTACCAATGGATTCCTTAGGTTTTCTAGTTTCATATGATACCAGTATACTTCATATACTTCACTCTAGCTTTAAAACTGTTACAACCTCCGAAAGATCAATTACGTTAATGCGTTAAAGAAATGATTGGCCTTAAAACAAATTTGCGTTTGACAGCCCTAATTTTTTAATATTATTTCTGCTACATTTAATGACATATTTATTTATTTATTCATTTATTTTTGATTTTGGCAGGCTCTGTCCTCCATACTGATTCTCCTTCTGACCAGAAATGTGGGCTTTTCTTTTGGACATGCATCTCTGCAAACTGTCAGCTAGTTGGTTTTATGTACAACGCACAGAGCTGCTTGATACAGGGAAGAGGCCGTGTGTCGCAAACTGCCGTAAAAACCCAGAAACCTATTCTGAATATGCTGTATACATGTCCAAAGAATGCTCCTAAAACCTGAATAAAATGCACCATTCCGCACAAGGCCGAATTCAGAATAACCAAAAGGAATAAGCTGTGTGTGTTGTCATATTTCAAATAATAGGGGAATATTAGTGTGCATGTAAACGTAGTCAGTGTCCCACCTCCTCAGGGTCTGCAGTCCTGTTGCTGTCCACCTCTTTCCCCTCATCCTTCTCTTTCTCCTTCACTTTCTCTTTGTCAGACGGGGCCTCTCCTTCCTCTTTCTCTTCCTCCTTCTCTCCCTCCTTTCCGTTCTTTTCCAGCTTGTCTGACGGAGCAGGGGTCGCTGCACACGAACACATTACTGCGGGTTAGATTCAACTCCGTCTGGTGCCCTTTACATGGAGTGCCCCCTGCTGGATGTGGTAAAAGTGATGATGTGTGGTTACCTGGCTTGGAGGTGCAAGGCGTGTTGTTATAGCTGGCCTCGGAGGTGGGCGTGGCGGTCTTCACGGCAGGAGAGGAGGCCCTGGAGGACGATTTGTCTATGATGACCTCCGGCTTGAGCTCCGGGAGACTCCACCGCCCGTTGATGTGCTCGAACTCCTGGATCTGGACACAAAACACTCAAAAGCTTGGCACTCGCTCACTTTACCTAATACCACCTTGTTTAAACTCACCACCCACATGCCCGGCTCGCCTGGCAGTATATCACACATTCCCCCTGGCACAGATAGCAGATCAGGATGTCAGCAGGTTTCTACAAGTTGGATCGAGAACTGGATTGCAGATGTTTGGATAAATTCAAGCAAACTGGCAAAGTGAAAGTAGTACGGTAATCAAAACATCTATCAAGATGTCATGGTTGATTTCTTCACTGGAAAAACACTGACTGACGTTTCATTTACGAGTTTAAGATTATCTTTGTAGTTTGTTGAATTAAAGACACCTTACTACTTCACATGGGCCTGTAGACATCCTGCTGATACGGAGGCGCCCGATTAAAGTTATAATACTTAAGATTGTAATGAAATAAAACCCTGTTTTGGTACTATTTATATATGTTTTCAGCAATAGCCATTCAATGCTTTTACATTCAGTAATTATCTCTCTATATAGCAGTGTTCATTGTTAGTGGTGGAGTCCACCATTCATACCTACACATGAGGGATTCAAATGTTGGGAAGTAACACGTTTCAGTAATATAATATACTTTTATTAGTGATGAAGTAATATAAGGCGTTACTAAAGGGATTTCGGTCATATTATTACATTCACTATGTCAAGTAACGCGTTACCACCCGAAATTAAGTGTTTATGTCATTTTTTTTATTCGTCCACCAGTGTGCCACCAGAAAAAGACATCATAAGTGGGCGACTTTAATACAAAGTGGTAACCACTGCATGTGAATGCATGAATGGGCCTAGAATCGGGCTCCACCTAACGGGATGTGTCCACGGGATCCGTCATTTCCCCGCTTCCTGTTTACTGTCTATGTAAGCAGCCATGCAATGCATTCTGGTAGCGTAGCGTGGAGTTTCGAGAGACGGACCGTCACGTTGGCCGTTCCTCATTTGCATAAAGCTGAGGTCTAGGCTACTTTATGCAAATCAGGGGCGTCCGGCGCGACTCGCCGCCTCTGGAAACTCCAGAGAAACTTTTAAACTGTTGTCGATCTAAATGAAGACAGATTTGGCAACTGCGCGGCTTATTTCTCGCCTAAAATGTTTTCAGAAACACATTTCGATGAACTATTTTCGTATATAAGAGAAAACAAGCCGCCATGTTGGCTCCAGTTTGAAAGCTGGGAGCAGCAGCCCACGAGTGAAAGCGTTCGTCCAATCAGGTGCCGAGTGGCAGCCCATAAAGAGTCCAATGCTGGGAAGCGAGGAAATCCCTCTTGTCCAAAAACGCCCCTGTTGGACACGTGACTCTAGGACGAGGCGATGATGTTCCGTATTGTTGTCTACGACGGATCGATTTGAAAGTAACTTGCCCAACGCTGAGGGATTCACAGGAAATGATGCATGTATATAATTTAGTGTTTCTGTTTTATATTGATTTTTTACTGTTGATTTCCACTCTCCCAATATCATATCAGAAGTTACTGCTAATGTTAACCAGGGTGGCTTTTATTGTCAAGCAAGAAGCAATCACAGGAAACGCGTTGTATTTGTCACTGAGGTTAGCACCACCGACAGCAACTGTTTATCAAAAATGTGTCTACAAAACGGCCCATTTCAGCATTTTTCGCTCGCTGCTCAAGGAGTTTGCTGTAGTATTAGGATTACAACTATAAGTGTCATAGCTTGCTTCATTCACCACATTTGTCTTGACTTAGGAAGGTGAGCAGCATTGGTCTGACCTTCTTCTTGACGAGAGACATGACGCCGATTCGGGTGAGGACCGGCTGCCGACACAGTCCCTCCCTCGGCACGCCGTCTGCGAACGTCTCCGCCCCGTCAGCCACCGGCTCGCATAAGTGTCGCATAAAGAGAGACACGTAAGCTCTGGCAGAGAAGAAGAAGAAGAAGATGAAGAAGAAGAAGATGAAGAAGAAGAAGAAGAAGAAGAAGAAGAAGAAGAAGAAGAAGAAGAAGAAGAAGAAGAAATAAATGGTTAAAGGGCGGATAGAAATGGAGAAAGATTACATCTGAATAATTTCAATCAATAGAAGTTTTTTTCTTACTTGAATTCTTTCTCAGTCTTGCCCCTGAGGTCTCTGACCAGCCACTGAGAGGAGAAAGCGTCCTGAGACGGCATCCCCCAGCGCATCACCGCGTTCAGGAAAGCCTTTCTCTGGCGTGTGTTAAAGCCCAGCACCTGTCAAAATTACAGTATATTTTACAGCAGTGGTTCCCAACTTATTTTCCTTGAAGCCCCCACTACTTCTATCTAAGAAAAGCCCCAGACCCATATTTTCTGATGCTATCACCTTAAAAGAAATTACAATTCCTCGAATGAAACCCTCAATTTGAGTAAAGTGATTCAGTGTATTAAATGAGTCTTTTTTTTAATAAATCAACTTTCTTTAATGAATATACTGTAACTCGTTAGTTTTGGACCGCAGTGAAAATGTTGTTTTCGAAAGGCTAAACGCCAACAAATATGGATTGAAGCAGAATATTTCATTAGATGAAAAACATCTATCTTTTTTTAATAAATGTTGACTTTTGGACTTAACAACGTTCTGGAGTTATTGGAAATGTTTGGATCACACGAGTCTGAAACAACTACTTCTACTAATAGCATAAAACTAATAATATTAGAGTAGCCTGATCTTTATCTGCAACTGTGCCAAAATACTGGGTTTAAACTAGGGCTGTCAAAGTTAACTCGATAACAACGTGTTAACGCAAAATTGCTTTAACGCCACTAATTTCTAAAAGAAAAGCCCACATTTCTGGTCAGAAGGAGAATCAGTATGGAGGACAGAACCTGCCAAAATAAATGAATAAATAAATAAATATGTCATAAATGTAGCAGAAATAATATAAAAAATTAGGGCTGTCAAACGCAGATTTGTTTTAAGGCCACTAATTTCTTTAACGCATTAACGCAATCGATCTTTTTGAGGTTGTAGTGGGCTCAGTTTTAAAGCTATAGTGAAGACTGGCATCATATGAAACTAGAAAACCTAAAGAATCCATTGGTACCAACCATGTCATGCGAAGGAAGTTAAATAATGCTCCAAACTTAGGTTAAATTTCGGCGAGGAAAAACTGGCCATTTTCAAAGGGGTCCCTTGACCTCTGACCTCAAGATATGTGAATGAAAATGGGTTCTATGGGTACCCACGAGTCTCCCCTTTACAGACATGCTCACTTTATGATAATCACATGCAGTTTTGGGGCAAGTCATAGTCAAGTCAGCACACTGACACACTGACAGCTGTTGTTGCCTGTTAGGCTGCAGTTTGCCATGTTATGATTTGAGAATATTTTTTATGCTAAATGCAGTACCTGTGAGGGTTTCTGGACAATATTTGTCATTTTTTTGTGTTGTTAATTAATTTCCAATAATAAATATATACATACATTTGCATAAAGAAATCATATTTGCCCACTCATGTCGATATGAGTATTAAATACTTGACAAATCTCCCTTTAAGGTACATTTTGTGCGACAAATGTGCGATTCATTTGCGATTCATCATGGACAACCATGCGATTAATCGTGATTAAATATTCGAATCGATTGACAGCCCTAGTTTAAACACAATGTGGCCTACGAAGTAGCAAAAAAGACTTTTGTAGAAATTATCCAGGAAGTGTGTTATTACAATTTTAGTGATACATGTGCAAATCTAATTTTGACAACCTCAGAGCAGACAAATCCTGGCGCACCCCCTGTGATCCCTGGCCCGGATCCCAGTTGGGAACCACTGTTTTACAGTATGTTTTTCCTGGGCAGTGGGAAAATGTATTGTTATTATCCTGGAAGACTTTAAATGAAAATGGCAGGATGAAAAAACTTAATTTTCCTGCAGTCGTCCGTGTATTTCTCAAACTTCCCAAGGCCTTCTTTGAATAGGTCTTACTGCCTAATAACGCTAAAATAAACTTTGAATCCTCGCTTGGACAATGCAGGCCATTATGATCACGTCCACCATTATCAAGGATGATAAATGAGCTTGGCGGGGTACAGAGTTGTTGGAGATGTAACAGCCTCGCTGCCATCTCTGATTTTAGATTGTTAGAAAAATATCTAAGAGTGCAAGTTCAATTTAAAACACAAATTCCAGTAATATCACAAGAAAAAAAAAAAAAACGCACAAAATGAAAAGCAGAGCTTGTTCCAGAGAGTTGTACAAACCTCGAGGTTGCCTCCCACTCTGGCCAGAAGAGGAGGCAGAGGTTTATCCTTCTCATTCCTCAGCTGGCGGCGTGACTGCCTTCGACCTGCGGGTTAACAGGAAGCGACAGAAAGGATGGTTAAAAACACACGGAGGAATACAAGATGTAAAGTGAAGGAGGATTTTTGCAGACTTTTCTTGAGATTTACAGCTCGTATTTAACCGGCACATCAACCGAGAATCTTCTGAAATGCTTTGAGCGTTTTTCCTCTAACTGTCTGAAGTTCAGGGGGAGGAGGTGGATGGCGGTTCGCATTTTTTGGCAATCTAACGTGTCCGACTCTGCCAGGCAACTGTTACAACTAAATCAATTTCAACTTGTAATAATTCAACACAGACCTGAGAGAGTGTGTGTGTTCCAACAGACATCTGTCAGTGTTCACGAGCAGCTCTGCTCGGTTTTGATGTCTCTATTTTATTTTATCTCTCTTACCTTCTGGCCGATCGTCAAAGTCCTCGTCCTCCTCCTCGGAGCCCACTGAATACTCGGACTGGTTATCTGAAATGTCAGCATGCCACTCTGAAACAGCACATGGTGGTCTGTCAATAGGCTAGGCCCATTCACTTCCACTGTGCAAGCAATAACTCAAACAGAAGATCATCTAGAATCCTACTATTTCTACTAAGATCACAAGATTAGAATAGAAGAAATGTAATAAAACACTTTCATGCTAGCAGTCATTTTTGGGATCGTGTGAAAGAGGATTTGGGTTTTTTAAATCCAGGGTTTGGTGTAAAAACAACTTACAGGTACCGGGGTCCAAACCCGGTCCCTACCTTGGTCTTCCTGCGCGGCATCGTTGTAGTTGACAGGCTTGCGGTTCCTCTTGCCTTTACCCAGCTTGCTCGCCAGGTCCTCCTGCTGCTGCTCGTAGTGATGCCGCAAGAGTTTCTCCCAATAATCCGGATCCACGTTCTCCTCCTGCTTGATGATCTCCCGCTCGACCTCCTCGACCTGCAGCGTCAGAAAAGTAAACGTTTTCTCAGACAGACGCACACAAACATGCAGACTCTTCAGAGGTCACAGTGCAAGGAAAGCAACAAGGAAGGCATTTCCACAGAGAGCCCTGCAGGTAGCAAGAAGACGGACTGCGGTCGACATCGCATCATTTGATAGTTTTTCTGAGCTTATTAAATGTGACTAAATAAATCACAGTTTCCTAAAAACCCAAGCTAACATCTTCAAATTGCCTGTTTTGTCCAAAAAACAGACCAAAATATTCTGTTCAGTATCACATGAGACAAAGAAAAGCAGCAAATCACATCACATCTGAAGAGCTGGAATATTTCCGTGGATGTGGGAAGTTCTAGGCACTGTATGTGGTCATGTATCCATATTGAGGAGTACTGGGATAGAATTGTTGGCAAACTTAACTTGGTTTTTAATGTCCACCTTGAAACTGAACCTCAGGTGTTGCTTCTCGGTTTACCCAGTCCTCGTATTAATGGCTTTCATCAAAGAAGGCTGTTCAATATTCTTACATTTGCTGCTCGGAAAAATATATTGCTTAGATGGATTATCACCAACAACTGTAGGGTGGCATAAACTGATATTTGAGCTAATACCAATGGAATATCTAACATACAGATTTAAATGTAAAATGGGGGATTTCTTTAAGACTTGGACATCCTTCTTTAAATATGCCGATAAAAGACTTACAAATATTGTACTAAAAGGTCTGATAGATTGCAATATTGAAAATTGGCAAAGTGACATTTTGGTGTCGTAAGGCGAGATATTTATTTACTGACTTTTATTTATTTCGTTTTGTTTTCTTATTTTTCTTAAAATGTTTTGTTGTTGCATCACTGTCGATTGTAATCAACTGTAATGGACGGAGCGCTTCCTTATCCTCATACACATACATACGTAGATGCTATGACATTTTCCACTACATATTTATATAATTGTGTACAATTAACCCTTTGAGTATATTATGTGCTATGTATATCATGTATCAGGGATCTAAGTCTGATGATTAGTTCTTGCGGCAACCCTGTGTGTTGGTGTATTGTTGATTTTGTCTTTGTGTTTAAAAACATAATAAAAATATTGTTGAAAAAAAAAAAAAAAAAAAAGATTTTTTCAGTAATTTCCTGTCAATTGTGTGAGGACCGTGATGCTGAGAGGTCTATGTGTATTTCTTAATTTATTAAGAAAACTATAATAAAACTTGGGAAAGTTTGTCATTAGGTGCACAGTTGTTGGATATGGAAAATATTAAAATATAACTTGGAATTTGTTCTTTGTAGCATCCTGTCCCCTTCCCTCTCACCTTGTCCTCCTCTCGGACCATGTACTGGGCCACTTTAAAGGAGCTGAGGTACTCGTTCATGTTCTGGACGTCAGGGTCGTCGATGGCGTCCTGGCTTCGGTCCAGCAGCCTCTCGATGGCAACGCTGTCGTAGTGGATCACGCTGCCCTCGTCCTCAACTTTATCCCCCAATCTGTTCTTCATACCTGCCACACGTGGAGATAAAAGGTGGGAAATGATTTGTCCTGCTTCTTGTTAACCAATTATATCTTCGATAAAACCAGAACAAGCCAAAAAATAATATCATTCAGTAGAAGAAGCCTGCCGACTCTTCCCTTTGACCCAAACATTAAAGCTCAAAAATTCCCACATTATTATAATTTCCCTTGACAAAATATTCCTGTGGAGTTGGAGAAAAAAAAAACTCACGTTCTAATTCGTCCTTGAAGAGCTCTTCTGTTCCGAACTTGAGGATGTCGTCCAGTTCCTGTTTGCTCATGGAGCCGGCTTTGGATCCCAGGCCTGGCCGGACCACCAGGTGGGTCAGCATCATCTTCCTCTTGGCCACCTGCGTGATGCGCTCCTCCACGCTGGCTCGCGTCACAAAGCGGTAGATCATCACCTTGTTGGCCTGCCCGATCCGGTGGGCTCGACTGAACGCCTGCGCGGAGAGGCACAAAGCAGAAACATGTAAGTTTATGTAGCGCTGAATCGTTTCCTTCCTCGGCAGCGACCGGTCTATCGTACCTGAATGTCGTTGTGGGGGTTCCAGTCAGAGTCGAAGATGACGACGGTGTCCGCTGTGGCCAAGTTGATGCCTAAACCTCCGGCTCTGGTGGAGAGCAAGAAGCAAAACTGACAAGCACCAGGAGCTGCAAGCAGATAGACAAACAGACAGGAATATTAATTATCCTATCATCCTATCATGCCAGAAACTATGTTATCTTTATGGTGGTAAAAAGAACAGAGTAGACCGATTTTATTATTATCATTCAGTGGGTTTTATTTTCAATCTTATGTTACGCATTCTATGTATTCTAGTTCATCTTATTTTTTATCTTATTTATCAAGTTCAAGTTTTTATGTTTTAAAGCAATTTGGGCTGCATTTCTTGTATGAAAGGTGCTATACAAATAAAGTTCATTATTTATTAATAATACGTTTTTCAATTTGACATCAACCCTTTTTGTTTAGCTCATTTACTGCACTGGTTCCCAACCTGATTAGGGGTCGCCAAAGCTAAATAAAACTCTTATTTTTAAAGTCTGGATTATTATTTAAGACATAAACTGAGAAGAAAACAGTGAATTTGTCAAAAAAGAAGCATATTAAGTATGTATGATTGTTGAAAAATAAAAATAAATACATAATACAGACAGAGAATTGAATTAAAAGTTCCTAAAATAACAGGAAAACTCATCTCTGCAATATTCACAAGAAATAATCTGCTCAAAATTCATCCAGCCTCTGCGAGGCTCTGTGCCCTACATCGCAGTGAGAGAAGAGCAAATGTCTTATGTGAAGGCAGCTTAACCCTCGTTGAGCCGGGGGAAGAGGGGCCAACTTTGAATGTTGTGTTTACAAACCGCAACCGACAAATCGTCATTGTGCCTTAACGACTGACTTTGTGCCTATAGAGTATACACCTCTTTCTTGTCACACTGGTCATTTGCCTGACACTTTTTTCAGTCCAGTAAAGTTTTGGGAGCTTTTCTTCCGTTTTTTTTCCCTGTTAAAAGTTTATTTGTGGAGTTTTTCCTTCGAGGGTCAAAGGACAAAGGGTGCCGTGCGCTGTACAGATTGTAAAGCCTCCCTGAGGCAAATTTCTGATTTGTGATATTGGGCTTTATAAATAAAACTGACTTGACTTTATTCCAGTGTGCGAATATTCTCCATTTCTCCCTCAGCACTCATCCTAAAGCTATTATTCATACAGTATGAATAATAGCCCGTATAATGCCAACAACTGCTTAGTGATACGGCCAAGTTCCACATGAACTCAGCATGCGACCCAGTGCTTATCATCCTTTGTAACTAATGTGTGTTTGGCTGATGTACAAAATCAAACTCTGATTATCATAAAAAAAAAATCCAGCTTGGAAGTCTAAAAAAAGCCCATAAAGCAAACAGCAGTTTTCAGTATTACAGCAGCGTTGCTACAGCATTCGCATTATGGAACCTCCTCTTTAGATTTCTGTTTTACTCAGCCATCTGTCCGTGACATTAACCTGACTGTGTCTGTGTTAGGCAGAAGTGGGAACTCTTATTGTCTGCTGATAATGATGTAAATCCTGCACGAGTGCACATCATCCAGTGTCTCACCATTGAAGCGGTCGATGGCCTCTTGTCTCAGCGCTCCTGTGACGCCTCCATCAATTCGTTCATACTTGTAACCTTCATGGTCCAAGAAATCTTCTAGTAAATCCAGCATCTTAGTCATCTATAGACGGAGGAGAGAACGAGAGAGAAAGCTGGTCAGGTGTGTGTGTGTTTTCATCTTAACCCACGCACAGCTGGAATCAGTCTGCTGCTGAGCCGTCTGGAGGCGCCATGGGACTAATTTAACATCTGTCGGGAGGTGTCCATCTGCCGTGTGTTTGTGTATACATACTTTATATGTGTGTGTGTGTACCTGTGAGAAGACCAGTACTCGGTGCCCCTCCTCTTTCAGTTTCCTCAGCATCTTCTGCATCAGCGTCAGTTTCCCAGAGGCCTTTGTGAGGGCCGACCCCTCGTAAGCACCGTTGGGGGTTCTTGGGGCTTCCTAAAAACACACACCAACCACGACATGAGGAACAAATGACCGTCTGCATCGCAACTGGCATTTTTTAACCATATGCTACATCTTAAATAAAAAAAATATATTATATATACATATATATATATAAACTTTATTTTTCCAAGATGTGAGCCACCATCGGGACATATAACCAAGGTAGACAGGAAAGTAAGAAATAATAATAATGATAAAAAAAAAATAATAATAATAATAATAAAGAGAAAAACAAAAAAGGATAAAAGGACATACTACACAACTAAAAAAAAAAATTATAAAATACTAATTATAAAAAATTAAAAATTAAATAAAATATAATTTTAAAAAACACACTTAAAAAGGTCATATGCTATATCTTAATAGAACAAATATGATACAGAAACACTACTGAACTTCACCACAAGGTGTCACTGTTCTGCACTTCAGAAGTAAATCAAAGCAAATGTTTGAAAAGAAGTGAAATACAAGCAAATAATGGAGGGCTTTAATAGGTTTTCTTCTATTATGTTTCTATGTTTGGCTATAGACGGGTTATATTATTGTCAAGGACAAGAGCTGTGTGTGTGTGTGTGTGTGTGTGTGTGTTTGCATGTTTTCACCATGGAGGCGACGGGGAAGAGGTAGGGGTGGTTGCAGCACTTCTTTAGGTCCATCATGATGTTGAGCAGGGAGACCTGGTTTCCTCCGCCTTTCGAGTTCAGAGCCTCGAAGTTCTTGGTGAGAATCAGCTTGTAGTATTTCCTGTATTTAAAGACATTGAGACAAATGATGACATGATAACATGTACGCAGTGTCGTACATATTCAAAGTAAAACCATGTATAACACAAAGTCTAAGATAAACGTCCTTCCTTTTTCTCCTCTCCACCCTCCATCGTTACATTTTTAATGAAAAATATCCTGACGAGTCGCTTAGGAATTGTCTCATTTTCTATTTCAAGTTTTTGCTGCAAAATAAGTATAAAAATGTCTATGGATCCCTTAAACCACATGAACCAGTAGCAAATAGAGGTTTTTTGATAGATTAACTAAATTACATTTTATGTATCTATGCCATTTTCACTGTCGAGCTTGGTAATTTCCATTAAATTAATAATATTATCCATTTATAATGTTTTGCAATACTTTCATAGAAAATGTTTAGCTTCCCCAGCAGCGCCAGGCTTTACAAAATGCAAACAATCACAGCTATTTAACCACGATTTAAGTTATTTGCAGGTAAAAACTAAGGCTGCATGATTTTGAAAAAATATCTAATTGCGATTATTTTGACTGATTTCCGATATTAGAGGGAATGATCATTTTTACATTATTATTCTCATTTTCATTGAAAAACATATTAAAATGATTATGGTGAGATTATTGCTGGGATCTGTACCAAACAAAGATGTTTTCTTAAGCCTGTAGAATATGATGTGTAGGACCAGGACATCTCTGCAGCACCACAATATTTAATTTAAAATGGTATTTTGACACACATTTCACCTTTAACAAATATTGCGATTTTGACAAATACTGCCATTTGAAAATTGCAGTAGGCCATATTGCGATTTCGATAAAATTAATTGTGCAGCCCTAGTAAAAACATAAAAACATGTCAGAACGTCTAGTTTAAAACGGGACTAAATTTGATGGGACAAAAGTTATTTAAAATGTTAAAATTGCGACCATTACGACAGTATTTCAGTCACTATTTTGACATGAAGCGGGCCCTATAATAAATCAGACACACATTGAAATATAGTCATTTAAGTCGTGTTGAAATAAAGGTTAAAGAACCATTAAGAAAATGTAGTTTAAGTGGTCAGTGATGTAGCTAGAGGGGAATGTGCTCCATCTAAAAATGTCGATCACCAGCGTGTAGCCACATTTCCCCCTGAACCCTCCCGTGTGTCGTACTTCTGCATCGGGCTCAGCTCCACTCTGACGATCAGCTCGGTCTTGGCGGGCATGTTCTTGAAGACGTCGGCTTTCAGCCGCCGCAGCATGTGAGGCCCCAGCAGGTCGTGGAGCTTCTTGATCTGGTCCTCCTTGGAGATGTCGGCGAACTCTTCCAGGAAGCCGTCGAGGTTGCTGTACAGAGAGATGGACTGGGTGAAGGACGGGTAACACCGGTGATACTGAGTTCTTGGCTTCAAATCATTATTATTATCTGACTCCATCAACTGAAAAGGGAAAGAATGACATCTGGTATTCTATAGAAAAATATATATTCATTATTTTGTCCAGTAACAAACATTCTTGCCATGTTACTGTGTGTGTGTGTGTGTGTGTGTGTGAGAAGTCGTACTTGAAGCGGTTGGGCGTGAGGAAGTTGAGCAGGTGAAACAGCTCCTCCAGGTTGTTCTGTAGAGGAGTTCCCGTCAGCAGCAGCTTGTGGTCGATCTTATAGTCGTTCAGACGCCGGAAAAACTGCAAAGACAAGAAAACGCTCCATCATACATCTGCAGTTACTTTATACATGTTTATTACACAGCTTTGTTGAATACTCAATTCTGATTGGTCAATCACGGCCATCTACGGTCTGTTATTTCTTTATAGCAGACCGTTGCTATGTATAACAGACCGTTGCTATGGGCGCAGTTCTGATGTTGGACTCTGGCGGACCGTTTTTGTGTCAAATTATTGATTTCTTGAGTAAGTAGCCGTATAATAAGCGGGATAATGTACAGCTAGCGGGTCATTGTTGTGAAATAAACCCCTACAGGGCGATGCGGCACCCCTCCGCTTCGTATCGGGGACCTGCATCGCAGGTCGCACCGCATCCCTTACTTAACAATATTATTCTTTTCCTCATTGAATGTAACGTCAGACAAATTAAAAAAAACATAACATACATAACATGTACTATTGTTTAAAATATATTAATTGACTTATAGATTTATTGTTTTGCTATAATAAAGTAAACTGAATTGATGTAATAAGAATTTGCAGTAGAAACATGACAAAAATGTGTTAATTAAAGAAACTGTAGTTAATTTAGAAAGAGTGACGCCGTTACATAGTTTGTCCACCAGAGAGCGCTGATGAGTTTATTTTTCAGCTGTGAAATGTCCCACAATTCATTACAAACTTAATTTAAGGGCTCTTTATCAAAAATGTTATATGTCAAATTATTAGGGCTGTCCTCTCTTAGTCAATTAGTTGACTAATTGTTCATTTTAGTCTTAGTCGACTAAGATTGCTTTCGTCCATTAGTCATTTTTTATGCTTTTTTCATGCTGAATGACTTATTTCCAAGAAACTTCTGAGCACATCTCTGGTAAACACAAGATTTAAAGTGGTGCGTTTGAGTGATTCTTTGTGGAGAAACTCAGCGTGTTAGTCAGCTAATAATTTCTTTGGTCGAGGACAGCCCTATAAATTATATAATAGGATTTATATTAACGCTGACACACACACACTGTAGCTACAGTACCTTGGACTGGTTGTTCTTGAGGCGGTGAGCCTCGTCCACCACCAGACAGGCCCAGTCGATGGACTTGAGCGCCGTCTGGTCGATGGTCACCAACTCGTAGGAGGTCAGCAGCACGTGGAATTTGATAGGAGCCTCTCTCTGCGGGAAGATAAGAGGGAACCAACAAAGGAAGGAGGACAGGATGTTTTATTATGTTAAGATTATTTCATTATTTGTTTTTTCATATTATGATGGTTTAAAATTGGCAAATGCACTTAAAAAAGAGGTCAAAAGAATCACATTTTATTCTCCATGCTCCTTCAGAGCTTACAAACAATACATTTCACAATATTAATAACAATATTTTTCTAATATTAACCCATTTGTGCCCGCGACTGAAATTTTAAATATCCTTTAGTGAAAATGTTCTCTGGGCTTGCCTACGTACAAATCTGAAGACATTTTCAAAATCGGTCAAACCGGTCAAAGTGAGTTTTTCTTATCATACTATATTTAGTCTTTGGGCACATGCGACTACTGTTTTTTTTTTTAAATGTTAGAAAATGCTCTAGAATATGCAATAAAAAGAGAGACAGGGGTTCCTATATGTATTTGAGAGACAGTAGTTATCTCAAAAAAGCAAATTCTGAGGTCTAATAGAAGCAAACAGACATACTTCCTGAAAGTGCATTGAACCCCATTAAAAACTAATGGAGAATGGCTCCTCAAGCGAATGTTTTCACCTGCTGTATAACATATAATAGTTCTGTGCAACTTTTATTTATATGGAATATGTAGATGGGAGTCCCTAAAATGTGTCTACTGAAAATAATAAAAATCCCTACATTTTTACTGCTTATTCTGGAGCATTTTCTACCATTTTTGGAAAAAAACAGTAGATCCCATGTGCCCAAAGACTAAATATAGTATTATAATAAATGGCTGTATCTCCGATACTACACGGAGCACAATAAAGTATTTGGTATCAATGAACTCGTAACAAGTTGAATATCAAAGATATGCACACATATGCAGTGTTACAAAATATTTCACATGGAAAATATTTTATAATTTTAGTGTTTTTCCTCATTTTTCAAAAATCCTGAATTTGACCATTAATAAAAGTGTGATTTTTTTCATGTGATCTAAAAATTTCAAAGTTGTACTGTTAGATACTCGCCCAAAGTATGTCTGTACCAAATTTCAAGACTTTTGACCAATCAGAACAAATGCTGTGGCATTTTTCCTTATCATACTAAATATAGTCTCAGGGCACAAATGGGTTAATACATATCAGATTAGGATCAAATATTACTCGGCATTTAAGCAGATGAAACTCTTCAAACCGCAACCGACAAATCCTGACAAAACCAACTAATTCTGTTAGTTTTGAGTTACATTTTGCCTGGAATTATTAAGAATTTGAAAAAACAATAACATGATATGATCCTATAATTACAACACGATTCCACTGATAATAAAAAAACGACAGTATTGAATTATCGCTCTCCCCTCCTCCCCTCCTCACCCTCACTCTGAAGGCCTTCTTCCCTCCTTTGACAGCCGTGTCGTCGAAGGAGATCTCGTTCTCTCTGATGATGGCTCGGCTGTCCTTGTCTCCCGTGTACGTCACCACGTAGAAGTCGGGCGCCCACATCTCAAACTCCCTCTCCCAGTTGATGATGGTGGAGAGCGGAGCGCTCACCAGGAACGGACCCTTCGTGTGACCCTGAGGGACGGAGGACGAGGAACTATTCGTACAGTCTTTTTCAGTGAAACAGGACGATAATATATAATACCAAGGGGCTCCAGTACCTCTTTGAAGAGCGAGTAGAGGAAGACGATGGTCTGGATGGTCTTGCCGAGGCCCATCTCGTCTGCCAGGATGGTGTCTGTGCCCTGAGCCCAGGAGAACCGGAGCCAGTTCAGACCCTCCAGCTGGTACAGGTGCAGCGTCCCGCCCGTCGTTGTGACAAAGTCGGGCTGCTCCTCGTATTTTATCGTAGGCTGAACAAAGAGGAGAGATTTAAAACACCTGATTGGGGCACAGTTCATTGTATTTATTGTAGTTTAGCAGTATGAGAAGTATTAACAGTAGCAATATTACAGTATTATATGAGTAAAGTGAATTATTTTCATCAACATTTGCTTTAATCAATAAAGAGAATATGGTTTCACCTTATATGGAGAAGATAAGATAAATAGTATCCATAAGTACATTTTTAACATTATTAAGCAATTCATTTTCAAACAATATTGTTGACTGAAGCTCCAGAGAGTCAGAAACAAAAGTCAAACATTCTTCTCGAAGTGAGATTTGATGTGAAATACAGACAGGAAGCAGTTATAGATCAGTTAACTCACATCAGTGACCGGCGAGGCAGGAGACTCCTCTTCACCCTCCTGGTTCTTGCTCCTCATCCTCCTGGGTTTGTCTGGGTCCTCCTTCATTATTGCATCTCTGTTGGACAGCAAGTTATCACCGAGTCAAGCACGAAAGTAAACAAACTAGATATGTAAATATGAGTAATAAATGTCTATATAGGCAGAGTATTCTATGCATTGACCTACAGCAGGTTTGCATGCTTTGGGATGCTCTCCGGTCCCCCGATAAACCTCTAATCAGATCTGGAATTTCATCATTTTAGGAGCAAGGCCACTTGGCCTTTCGTGTTGCCAGGGCAACAAGGCCATCAGATAAAACAATGATTTTAAGTCCACGGAAATAATGAATTTAACTTAAGAGTTAAGGATGATTTTATTTTTGATACATAGTATAACTATCAGTGAAATAAATACATAAATAAGCCGTTTATTTCACAAAATAAATTATTGGTATTTACAAATGACCAATATTTGTACTGTGAGTTGTTTATTGTTGTCATTTCCTACTTTGTTGTGCTGTAGCCTGCAGAGAAAGTTAATACTGTTAAAGATCCAGTTATGAACGACGTGGATCAATGATTTGTGGCTGTGTTTTAGATGTTAGAAATACATTCATCCTCATAATCATTTCATATCTATATTTCACATACAGCGCCTGTAAGCAGGAGAACGCTCACATTTCTTCTCCTACTTGAAAGATGACAGAGAGGGGGGGGTAGAGGGGGAAGGTTTTGGGTGCATCCCCTCAACCAGCGAAGGAGACATAATAGACTTGGTGTGTATTTTTTAGTGAAGCAGAGCAAAGAGACGCTTCTGGGACATTTCTGAAACGTGCTGCAGCGCATCTGGTGGAATCAATGGCGTTGTCTAGAGAGGCCGCGATCAGCTCCGGCGGCCGCGTCACACCTGAAACGCGGCGCAGCTACGCTCGTTGTGTCAAACTATCGACATAAATAGTTATCCAGGGGTTCATACAAGACTCGAAATGGAACCCACCACTGGTTATGTGTGCGACCCTTCACTTCATGTTGCCCAATAAAGAAATCGGAATCTCAACAGGAGACGCTGGTGTCTAAAAAACATCTTGACAGGAAAGAGGCAGCGGAGAAAACAGTGAAATCAGCTGGGGCATCAAGGCCACTGTGGCCGCAGGGCTTATGATTTTCAGAAGGGCAGCAAGGCCAGAGAGAGGGGGAAATTCCTGCTCTCTATAAAAATAGCTGAAATAATATCATTACTACAGTAAAACTGTTTAAACAGCTTGAGAGCAGCTCTTGCTTGTTACAATCATAAGTGTTTGTTTTTTCCATAATAAAGTCAGTCGGGGTGAAATATGTTTCCAGCAGGTCCTACCTGTGTCTCCAGTAGTTGCCGTTGTGAATTGCAAATTCAGGGATGTCCAGGTCATCTCTCTCCCAGGTACACTGGTCATAGGTCAGGTCTCTCCACTTGACCAGGTAGTGGTACGTCCCCTTCTTATCCACGCTGGCAGGGAGACACATACAGTAAAGTGAGTGCTTTAATATGTGTCTGAATGTTTGTACTTCTAAAAACAAAATCCTGCCAACTGAAAAGTTGTGTTCACATTGGCTTATAAATCAATAACAAAACACTCAGGAACTGAAGACGTATTGCTTGGCTTTGTAGTGATTAGGCAAACATGTTACTTTAAAAGAAGTAATGAGATGACGCTGAAGACCGGATACTGCATGCTCACACGCTAACCTCACCTGTGGTTGATGATGCGGTGGATCATCATCCACTCCGGCTTGATGCCATATCTGTAGTACTTGTCTTCCATTATGGCGTACTCGGGGTCCTTGGCCCTCCTCTTCTCGCTCTTTCCCACTCCGTTCTCGTCCTCTCCGCCCGACCCGTAATCCAGGCAGGGAGGCTCGTCCATGTCCGTCTTCCTCTGGTAGTTTCTGTACATCACCGAGTGGAAGATCTCCAGCTGGAGGGAAGGAGGAGAGAAAGATTTGTTCTCGGTTTGAGCATCACTTTACGTCCGTCCCTCCGGTAAATCCTTTCCCCCTCTCACCTGCAGCTCAGTGATCCAGGTACAGTGCCAGTAGGACTGCGCGGTCAACTTGACAAAGAACTCCCTCTCGGCTCTGCCCTTCATGGGTGGCGGCGGGGGGGCATCGGGCGGGGCGTCGGGAGCGGGGGGAACGGGGATGGGAGGCGGAGGGTCACCCCATCGCCAGTGGAGGATCTTCTGGACACGTCCTTTGATTGGCAGACACTAGAGAGGGGGAAGACACTCACTGATTAATCCTGGGAGGTGTGTACTGATCCTGTTTCAGGATGGGTTTCTTACATACCTGATATTTAAGAAATCAGATTAATGCAAAAAGCTGACTGTAACCCGGTTACTTAAGTTAAAGTAAAGGCACTAACTGAACACACAGATATACAGATATCATATCAATTGTCAGCTTTATGTGACAGAAGGATATAAAGGATATAAACATCACTGAAGTAAAACCGGAGTAACTCACCGTGCATCGCGGACACAGCCACTCTCCGTTGGGGATCTCCGGCAGCGGTGGGTTGAGACAGTGGATGTGGTACGAGGAGGTGCAGGTGTCGCAGCACAGCAGCTCGCCTCCGTCTTTACACACCCGACAGAACTCCATGTGGTCGTCATCCTCCTCCTCCGCCCCGGTGAGGACCCCCACGCTGACCTCGGATATCACTCTGTCCTCGCTGTCCTCCTCGAAGTCCTCAAAGTCCTCGTCCTTCGCCTCCCACTGGATTCCCTCTTTCTCCTGAGAAAGGAAACATTTGAGCGATTGATTGACATGAGAATTGAGAATACCACTTTTGCTTGACAAAATGAACAGTCAAGGTGAATCCAGGTGATCACTATGGCGCCGTATTGTCTTTGAGTAACTATGACTGAAAACGTAAGAACAAGAACTCAGACGCTGATCAATCACTGGACTTGCAGGATTAATTTGAGGTGGAAACTACCTGATTTACGCACCACTATTCCAGTAGAGACCATGTCAGGCAATATTAAGCATTTTTGCGGTCTCCTTTTCCTGTGCACCAATGTCTATTTAGAGTAATAAGTATATTTGGGTATAACAACAGTGCCAACTAAAAGAATAACATTGGTTATTAGAAGATACTCTCAACATTGCAACTGTATTGCGACTACTTGCAACATTGCGATTTTATTCTCAACATTGCGACTTTATTCTAAACATTGCAACTTTATTCTCAACATTGCAACTTTATTCTCAACATTGCAACTTTATTCTCAACATTGCAACTTTATTCTCAACATTGCGACTTTATCCTCAACATTGCGACATTATTCTAAACATTGCAACTGTACTCGCAACATTGTGATTTTATTATCAACATTGCGACTTTATTCTCAACATTGCGACTTTATTCTCAACATTGCAACTGTATTCTCAACATTGCGACTTTATCCTCAACATTGCGACTTTATTCTAAACATTGCAACATTGCGATTTTATTATCAACATTGCGACTTTATTCTCAACATTGCGACTTTATTCTCAACATTGCGACTTTATTCTAAACATTTCGACTTTATTCTCAACATTTCAACTTTATTTTCAACATTTCAACTTTATTCTAAACATGTCAACTTTATACTCAACATTTCAACTTTATTCTCAACATTGCGACTGTACTCTCAACATTGCAACTGTATTCGCAACATTGCGTCTACTTGCAACATTGCGATTTTATTCTCAACATTGCGACTTTATTCTCAACATTGCGACTTTATTCTCAACATTGCAACTTTATTCTCAACATTGCAACTTTATTCTCAACATTGCAACTTTATTCTCAACATTGCATCATTACTCTCAACATTGCGACTTTATTCTCAACATTGCGACTTTATTCTCAACATTGCGACTGTATTCTCTCAACATTGTAACTTTATTCTCAACATTACGACCCTAATACTCTTCCATAAAAACTATCCAGTAAAATGCAAAAAGAAAAGCTTTTTTCTTTCTTTCTCTGTGTTAGATTTTGCCAGCACGTCGTAAACACAACAACAGCGATGCACACTGCTAGCAATACAGTTCAGGTAAACTGAGCTGACTAATTTGACATGTTTCAGTATAAAGAAAAAAAGAGCATTGGGTTTTATTTGTGACATTACTAAATAGATCTACACCCAGAGCACCACTTCAGGTATCTCGCTTTGTCTGAAGGCAGCCAGCTTTCTTTCCACTGAGATTTGTGAAGCGGCTACAAGGCCTCTACTCATCTGGTGCTCCGAGCAAGTAAAAACAAACCACTTTTGAAGATAAATATGTGAATAAGGATGCCACGCAAAATCATAAATAGAAAGCAGGAACAAACATGCTCTTGTTGTACTCACGCAGTGCGGGCAGCTCCACTTGCCCTCGGGGGCCTTGTCCAGCTCTGGCTCCAGGCAGACGAGGTGGTACGCCCGAGGACAAGTGTCACAGAGGATGATCTCTCCGCCCTGCTGACACACCTCGCAGTAGTCCTGGTGATCCGTCTCGTAGCCGTCGCCCTCCTCTTCACCTGGGACTGGAGGGACGAGCACAGAGAGACAGAAATGTCTGAAACACGTCTGAAAATGTGTTTTTTTTTTATTTGTCATTTAAAAAATAATTGAGACTGAAAATGAAAGTAAACTTGACACAGGCGTCTTAAGATATATGTGGACATGCCAGACTGTATATCATTTGGTTGTACTTGTACTTGTATTTTTCTTCTTCTTTTTCACAGGCCGTCCTCGCTTGTTCTTCTTGACGCGACCGGAGCTGTCGGAGCGAACGGAGGAGCTGTGAACGCTGGAGTCTTCCTGCTCGGACTCGTCCTCGTCCATGTCCTCGCTCTGACAGAGGACAAAGATGGAGTCAAGGAAAGAAAAAAGGGGTAAACAGGTAACAGAAACGGGGAAAAAGAAGAAGCTGGAATGAAGACAGAGACGGGGCACGCAGAAGCTTTGTACTCACTGAACAACTCTTCTTCCTCTTGGTACCTATAGGCGATAATTTGATACGAATGGGTGCCATCTTTTTAGCCTTTGCTACAGCCTTTTTCTTGTCGGGGACTCGAGGACTTTTACTGCGCTTTTTAAAGCCGGGGCCTGGAAAGAAAAGATCACATGCAACATTTGACATAAAAGAATGACAAAGTGTATATTGTATTAAAGGGTAATGTTGGCGTTTTTCAACCTGGACTCCATTTTCCAATGTTTTTGTGTCTACCTGACTAATAGGGACAATAATTTCTGAAACTGGTCAAGTATTAAGGGAGATCGCTGTAGACGGCAGCTGCTCACGGGCTGCAATATGTTGCTATCGGGGCAAGCTGGCGCCGTCATTTACGTCCACTAAAAGTGCTTGTTTTTGCCATGACAGGCTCTGATTGTTAGTGTCTGATATTATCGAAAGAGTGTCACTCGTTCTGGCGAGGTGGCGTGTTGCCGGAAGACTGGACTAAAACGATATAAGCATTTTCGTCTTAAGACTAAATCTAAAATAGCTGCCAAAATTAACACTGGACCGTATCAAGAGAAAGGTAAGTGTAGGATCCTTTTTAAATGTCGGACACTTATAATAACAGTGGCAAAAACAAGTACTTTTAGTGGACGTAACGTTGCACTGAGGCCGCCCTCCCTCTGCCCTCACAGTTCGTTACAGTGTTATGCCTCATTACTGGACCAATTTCAAAAATTATTGTCCCTATTAGTCACTTAGACACAAAAACATGAGAATAAGGTCCAGGTTGAAAAATACAGAAGTTACCCTTTAACAAAGGAATATATAAGATCAGTTTGTTGTCTTCTATTAGCATGTAAACCACAATATAAGCAAACATCAGCTCGTGTTAAATATTATTATTGTTGTTGTTTCATGTGCCTCTAAAACTGCACCCTGTCCTGATGGTCTTGGGTCAGTTTTAACTGGAAACTATTTTCCCACATCCAAACGATTTAACACACTTATCATATCAATGAAAAGCGTGCTGTCTGCTTTACTGGATTACAAACAGTCTAAACTTACACCAAAGCTAAAGGGGGACAGGGAAAGGAAGCCTAAACTGACCACTGACCTTTGCCCTCTTTCGTCTTGGCCTTTCTGAGCGGTGGCGGAGGAGGCGGCGGCTCAGGCGAGGCATTCGCTGCAGAGACCTGCTCGGCGACGGCGATCGCGGCAGCCGCGGCGGCCGCGGCGACGGCAGCGGCGTTGCCCTTGAAGGGGTTGTTGGAGCTGAACTCCCTCCACTTGGCCCCCAGGATGGTCATCATCTTCGACATGGGGATCTTAGGATTCTTCTTGGCGATCATCGGCCTGGGGAGCGAGAGGTTAGGATCAATAAAATGTCATATAAGCAAAACGCAGAAATCTGCATAATGTTTCACCTATTTTTCAGTAAACTTTATTGCATTAGTCACAAGAATGGTTTGTTTAGTTTTCCACTACAGCTCAGTCTGCCAGTGAAGTCGAGACAGCCAAATAACTTCCCTACATATACAAGCAGTGGACATTATGGATGACTTCATGTTATCAGAGTGAGAGCAGGTATGAGTCAGCCACAGAGGCCGAGGCTCAGGCTGCTGCCGACAGCACAACTAGCAGGGATGATAAAGACGGCGCTGCCAGAGGGAGACAGAGGCAAGTTCTTTTCAACCCACGCCACCTGTATCTGTGTTAATATGCTGCTGGTAGTTTCACCATGGACAGCGTCTGCTGAACGGTGCTGCCAGTGTAGAAAGGTTGGTCTGTGACGACGAGAGTTTTTGTGTACTACAACAATACACGTGCATATGTTTGCAAGCAGAAATACATGCTTTCGATAGGCAGACCTGAGAAGTAAAACGATAAAGAAGCTCACACTCCAAACAGGGATTTTCTTTTGAGTTGGCATTGACATTACCCATGCACCCAACACACAAAAATAACACATGCTGGAGAGCACCAATTTCTCTTTCATTATGAATAGTGCAGACGTTATATTTCTGCAGGACTATAGAGATCACAGACTAATCCAAACATCCAAATAGCAGCAAAACTTTCCTTTAATTCCTGAAATCCTTCCTTCAAGCCACACAAGTCTCCACTCAGCAACTCATCAACTTAATCCTGTTCTAAGCAATAGCATACTTAAAGATATACTATGCAGGATTTTCCTTAAAAAAAAAAAATGTATAGACTCATACAAAAGTAATCTCTCTCAAACATCACATCACTTATGACCCACCAGAAGTGTGTGGCGGTGTCTGTATCTGCAGAGACCCTGCCCCCTGCCCGTGTTTTCTTATTATTTTGCTGCGTTTGGGACATTTCTGGGCGTCAGCCTTTGGGCACTGGGTGTGTAGCTCCCACGCATGTGCAAACACGCATCCAAGAAGAAGCTACGAAAATGACGGACACAGCGCCGAAAGAAATGCAAACACAGCGAGGTGAAACCGCGGGAGGACAAAGCTCTAGTGATGTCACGAGAACCGATACTTCGGTACCATGACGATGCCAAAATTCTGAAAACGTGACAATACTGTTTTTTTCTACAGTACAGCAGGTATTGTAGGTACCGTCACAGCGCCCCGTCTTCCCGAGGACGATTGAAAATGGTTGATGCGTTCAAGGGACACACCCTTATAAATTCCCTGATAATGCTACATTATGAACAACAAATCCGTTTTGAAATCGGCAGGTTGAGAGCTAGTTAGCGTTAGCTGTTAACGGATTTCAACACGGGAGGTGCAATTGATTTACATTATGATGCGCTCAGGCTCTATTCAGTAAAAATGAGTAATGGGCGAAGTTAAATTCTAACGTTATCATGATGTGTTCAAATGTAATCTTGTAAAATGTAGTTTTTGGCGAGAAACTTGAATAAATCCAGTTGTTTGAAGGAGATGTTTTCACAGCAATAAAAAATAGGTAATAGAGAGGGAATTATGACCCGTTTAACTTCCTAACAAAGGAGGGAATATTGTGTTTACAAACAATTCCTGCATAGTATGCTTTTAACAACAAACTTATGAAAACTGTGAAAACCAGATCATATTTGACATTTAAACACCACATCTTGCTACCTTAAAACCTGTACTTAAACACAAACAACAAACTTTTGATAACAAGAATGGAAAAAAATGTTATTGTTGAGGATTGTGGCATGTGATATTGAACATAACGTGGCTATAGCTGCATCACCGTGCCAACAGCACTCGCAGCAAATTGAATAACTCCGCATATGCATGTGATGTTAGCGTGTCTTGATTTAACCAACAGCTAGAGCCGGCCGTCCACGTCAACGCCACGTGAAAACAAGAGAGGAACACTGCACCTCATGAACTGGCTGAAGGCTTTGTAGTTGGTGAGTTCCCTGTAGTCCTCCTCTGTGAAGGTATGATCAACATCCTCCAGACCCCACTCCTTCGCCAGCTGGCCCGACGTCTTCTGCTCTATTGGCTGCTGGGAAGAAACCACCAATCAGAACAGGAAGACAATGGACTTGCCAAAAGTGACGACATTTTTGCATTATTCTTTACCTTTGTTGTTTCCTCCTGACTGCTGTCTCGGTCCCCGTCGACTTTTTTCTTCTTCTTGGTTTTCTTCTCCTTCCTTTCTTTATGTTTCTTCTTTTTCTTTTTCTCCGCAGATCCATAGTCGCTGGCTACGCTGTCCGAGTTCTCGCCGTAGTCCCTTTCTCTGTCCGAGTCTCTCTCTACATCGCTGTCCTGAAGGGGAGACCACAGAGGAAGAAATTTAACGAAGACGTTGCAATGTAGTCAACAAAGTTTAAAAAAAAAAAAGCGTGACAAACTTACAATCTTCTTGCGTTTTTTTGCTTTGACTGGTTTCCCCTCTTTGTCTTTCTTCTTTGTGTCCTTCTTCTTCTTCGGCCGCCCTTTCTTCCTGCACGGCACCTCTCTGTCCGATACCTCTGCCTCCTCGTCTGGGACAAAGAGCGGAGGTTAAAGAAAGCGTGAAAGAGAGACAGCTATTAGAATCAGATGAGCAATAATCTTCTCAAACGCTTCCCGGCTAATCCCTACTGAGCATAATTACGTACAACAAAAGCTGCGTGATAGCAACTGGTGGCTTTGGCGGCGACCTCTGACCCCGTCTGAATTGTGACACACAGTAAATTAGATGCAGTTTGTCAGAGGCCTGTAAGTAGATTTGACAGCTGGTGTTGGTGGTTCCATAGCATGGGGATAATTGGTTTATTGGCCGACGCAAAAGTGTGACCAGCGCCTTTGTCAACAAAGATGAGAAGCATCCTGATGTGTAAAAACAGAATAAAGTGTTTTTTTACTTTTGATATAAGGGAATACAAATAGTAGAAATACAACTAGTTTAACCCCCTCCTCTTGTCTTATATAATAGAACAACTCTCAGCCACAGTGCATCTAAAATACATGACTGATCTCTGCTGTTCACTGCAAAGGATGTGAGAACATCAGGCCAGTTGTTCCCCATGGTGCCCTATGCAATATCGCAACCACAGCGAAAAGCAATTTAACCTGCAACCTGACCTGGCTGTGGTGTAGGAAAAAGGAGAACAGCAGCCTCAAAATGCAGACAAAATGCAGTAATGCATTAAAGCATAACCAAAATATGGGCTGCGGTCTAGAGGCCGTGCAACCAGCCTGTTTGATGAGGCTACATTTTATTGTCTTGCCTGCCTGCCTTTGTTGGTGAGCGCTCCCACCACCTCCACCACCACCACCTCTTCTCCCACCCCGTTCAACAAACCCCGCTTCCCGCGTATCCGTGCAGCGCAGCAGCCGCCGAAGACGCGCCGGCGGCGGCCGCAGTACGCACGCAGGGCTCGGTGATTCAAAAGGCCGCCAGCGGGACGGAGCGGTGCGGTGAACTGGAACGACTTTCTCTCTGAATCTCTGCCGCTCTGCGACTCCCACACGGGGGACTCACGACCACCGCTGTGACCGCTGCTTGGAGGTCGTGACGGGGTTAAGGTCCTCCACAGGGGGACACTAATATATATCTGTCTGGCTTTTCATGGCGGATCCGAAGTCGAGCTAATTAACACTTAACACAAAGCAATGTGGTGACTCCTGCAATATGCATATAAGGAAATCACACTCATTTCTCCCTCTTGACATCTGCACTTTTAAGTTCCTCTGTTACACCTGCATTGCCCACAACCCTTAAAATATGACTAGTTGTTGTTTTTATGAATAAACTGCAACCTTAAGGCTGCTATTTATTTTTTTGGTTGCAGTGTGGTTAAGCAGCCACTACTTTCTTGCACTTTCACTGCTTCCCCTGTCACAGAAACTTCCAGAATGACATTCAGGGGAAAAAACACCCTGTACTACTGGATATAAATGCATTTAATAAAAACATGCTATTCAGCTAATTAGTGAGCATGCATGCTAAGCTACAAGTCCTGCAGGCTTGCAGCAGCAGCAGCAGCAGTGTCCTATTTTGACCTGTCATAGCGACAATGGAGTTTTTCTCTGTGTGGCACATTATCACCCAGCTTTCCCATGTCTGCACGGCAGCAAAACGCATTGAGATGGGTATCATATATATATATATAGCCTCCAGGCTAGAGGGGGGGGGACTCCATGTTTTTGCCATAGCCTTTTCTTGCTGTGAGCTTCGTAGTAACCCTTCAGGGCGACCTTCTTATTATTATTATTGTTATTATTATTATTATTAGCCTGCTCATTTACATGTCACCAAAGGGAGCTGTCAAAAAAAGGGGGGATTTAAGGGACCTGCAACTTTTTGGTGTTGGAGAAGAAGAAGTGAGCCCAGCTGTGGCAACTTTGTTGGGATGTGTGCTGGAGGTGAGGAAGAGGAAGTGGAGTGGAGTGGGGAGAGAAAAAAAATGACACATTTTTTTGCAATTTTGTTGCAAAGTGGAGAGTTTTTCAAAGCGCGCTCTCGTGTCTTTTCTTTTTTTTTTTTTTTTTTTTTTTTTTTTTTTTTTACAGCCTCTCTTGTCGCTGCGTATATGACAACACATATAGGTGCAATAACAAGAGGGGGGGTGTATAGCGGTTTTTAGTAAATATGTTTTTTATTTTTGCGCGCCCCCGAGTCCTCGCTGCTGCTATACTGTACCGTACTGGACCTGGAGAAGAAGAAGCACACATATATGGGGGGGGGGACTTTGTCTCTTTTTCTTTACTGTACCTGGCGCGGCTGCCGGTGTTGCAGTTTCCCGAGGCGCCGCCGGCGAGTTTATGTCGCTTGCGTTCTCGTCTCTGCCGTCTCCGTCGTCGTCTTCTTCATCAAAATCTCCTCCCTCGGAATTAACCACCATGCCCTCGTCTTCCTCACAGGACCGGAGAGGCGAGGACATTATTATATCCCCGTCATTGGACGCGCGTCCTCCGTATTCAAAAAAAAATATTCTTGCCCCCCGAATGTGTGATATTTATTTAATATTCAAATCGGGGGGAGAAAAAAAGTAGGGGGGGCGTTTTGAAATATTTTTACACTAGTGCAGAGCAACAAAGATGGCCGCCCTCTTATATTTATTTTTTAAACAACCCCCCCAATAAGAAAAAAAATCCCCTTACATAAAAAATGGCTGACTATATTATTTTCAGAACGCACCCCCCTCCTCCTCCTCCTCCTTTCTCTCTCTATCTCTCTCTCTCTCTCCGGCTCCCTTTCTCCCTCTGCGCGCCCCCTCCCTCCTTAAAAACCTACACATTGTTACAAGAGAAAAGGGGTGTGTGTGTGTGTGACTGTATGTAAGTTACATTGTTAGTTGTTTGTTTCTTTTTTCCTGTCTGCCCCCCCTCCCTTCTCTTTTCTCTCTCCAAAGTCTGGATCAGTCATGAAACCCGACTGCTGGTGTCACTTGCAACAACTCTCTCTCTTTCTGCATTGCACAAATCTATCAAATATGGCCACCTTATATTCTCCGGAGCCCCCACCGTTGTATAAAAAAATATTTTGGAGCAGTGTGTGTGTGTGTGAGAGAGAGAGTGTATGTGTGAGTGTGTGTGAGTGCTGGGGAGGGATTGAGAGAGAGAGAGAGAGAGGGGGGTTGGGAAAATCTGCCGCAGCCATGCCCAGACTTACATCAGATTGTATTGCTTAAAAAATTAACTACTTGTGGTGGGGATGGAAACAATTCACACTATGCAAAACTGCATCCCCCCCCCTCCTTTATAAAGCACCTTTATAAACAGCTCAAAGCGCACAATCCGACTCTGGTGCAGAGGTGTTAGAACAAACAGGAGAGATTTTGTCAACTCTTACTGTAATATCTCATAAAGCTGTGCAGGCTGGATGGCAGTAAGGCCATGGGAATCCCTCAGCTCCCAGCCAGCCAGCCCCTCAGTGGCTGCTCGGGGCACTTTTTTTTTTTGTTTTGACAAAAGAAATGTTGATTTTGACTTTCACACTCAAACCTCACAAGCAAATCAGGGTCAGGCGGGACAAAAAGTGGGGCGGATAAAATGATCTGAACTGAAACATCTGCATCCCGATGAGCTTCTTATACAAAAAAGAGAGTCGTCGTGTTAAAAATATATGTCGTTTTTTGGGCTGTCGATCGATTAAAATATTTAATCGCGGTTAAGCGCATGACCGTCCACGATTAATCACACATTTTTTATCTGTTCAAAATGTACCTTAAAAGGAGATTTGTCAAGTATTTAATGCTCTTATCAACATGGGAGTGGACAAATATGCTTTCTTTATGAAAATGTATGTATATATCTATTATCAAAAATCAATTACCAACACAAAACAGTGACAGATATTGTCCAGAAACCCTCACAGGTACAGCATTTAGCATAGAAAATATGCTCAAATCACAACACGGCAAACTCAAGGCCAACAGGCAACAACAGCTGTCAGTGTGTCAGTGTGCTGACTTGCCCCAAACTGCATGTGATTATCATAAAGTGGGCGTGTCTGTAAAGGGTTCATTCACATATCTTGAGGTCAGAGGTCAAGGGACCCCTTTGAAAATGACCATGACAGTTTTCCTCGCCAAAATTTAGCGTACGTTTGGAACGGTATTTAGCCTCCTTCGCGACAAGCTAGTATGACGTGGTAGGTATGGAACCACAGCCGAAATATTGATTGCGTTAAAGAAATTAGTGGCGTTATTATCGCGTTAACTTTGACATTCATAAAGCCTTGATTCAACTAATTTTATTGTATTTATTTATTTATTTAAAAGCTACAACAAAGCATCTAAATGAGCAGCAACAATGCAATAAGCACATTTCTCATAATTAGGGCTGCAACTAACGATTATTTTCATTGTCTATAGTGATGCAGGGATGATGTGTTTTTGTAGGCCAACCAGGAAGTTAGCATTGCACTGGCACATTGCAAACAATGATATTTTTCCATTGGGTTTTGGATCAATGCAGAAAATAAGCTCTGTAGCAAACAAACGTTTATGATACTTACACGTTTTGTTCAGCAAGATAATCTTCACAAATGAACACCACTTTTATCATTTTTGAAGTATAAATGCAATCGCCAGAAGTAAAAAGCTAACGTTAGGCTATGCAAATGACTCAAACCTATTAATCGATTACCAAAATAGTTGGCGATTAATTTAATTGTAGCTCTACTCATAATGACTGAATGTATTTCCTTGATGCAGCTAAGGTCCATTTATTAGCTGTAAGAGGCCCTAAATCCTGTGAATCACAAATATCTCAGCATCATAGGTTCATTCACAGTTCATTCTTGACCTTGGAATAGCTGGACAAAAAATAATCTTAACAAAACGTCCACTGAAGAGGTGTTTCTGGAGCTTTTTAGATTGCATCGAACAGTCTTCAACGCACACCAGAAAACTGTGATTTGTGCTTGAAAAAGCCAGTAACTGGACGTTGTCTTAAGATTTTTTTTTTAAATAGTCTTACTGTGGAATAAGCCTTTTCACTGAAGACAATTTGACATGTCACAGTAGGGTGTAAATGATCAAATTAATTAATTTATAGTCATTAAGCTGCTTGCAGGGTCACGGTGTTGTGAACGCTGGCTCACTGTTGTGGCTTACTGGGACACTCCTTAATGATATTAATTACACTTTTCTTCCTATATGTCAAAATGTAAAAACTGTAGTTCAGCCTCCAAACAGTTAATTCTCAAAATGATTGATTTAAATCCTTGCAATTAAAACAAATGCAGTCAGTCAGAGGGTTATCTATTGTCAAAATGAAGTGCCACATTAAAAAGTATGGCTGTTGAATATTATAGATTTACTCATACTTCTTAACGCATTTCTCATTCCCTAAGAAAAATAAAATGTTTTAAAACATTTAAAATCCACTGCAACTAAAATTGTTTTTCTTTAATAATAATATGATATATGTGTAGGCCTAAACTATTTTATTTAACAACATAATCATGTTGAGCCAGTCGCTGCATCAATCAATGACAATCAGTTAATTGGACACAGCTGGTCATTAACGAGCGACTTAACGAGCCTGAACACACTGCAGAAATGTAACTATTGTTCATTAAGATATTTATGCAATTCAAATGCTGTTGCAAGCTGGTGGTACTTTGGTATTCAATAAAACCGTATTGTACCCTTAAAGGGACAGTGTGTAGGATTTTGCGGCGTCTAGTGGTGTGGTTGCAGATTGCAACCAACTGAGTTCTCCTCCGCTCACTCCTCCCTTTCCAAGACTGCGGTAACGTGAGCTGCCGAGTGCAAAAGCGTGGTAACGCCGTTCAAGTGAACAGGGAGCTGCCGTTTTTCTGAATAAAAAACACTATAACGTTTACATTTCTTAACTGATTTCAATGAGTCATTTGTGGAAGGAAAATGTGTTAAGAGAGTACGACTTTTTAATACCATATCAACAGACAGAACGGCCGGTGATCCACGAAACAGAAGCAGTAACGTAACGTTAGTGAACCGTTTTGCACCAAAAGCTTTTTTTGGGGGGTGGAATCTAACCTACAGTATTCCACATAGATCATTAACGCTTATATATAATAACGACTCATTGAAATCGGTTGAGGAATGTAAACATTATAGTGTTTTTATTCAGAAAAACGGCAGCTCCCCCGTTCACTTGTATAGAGTTACAGGCCAGTCCTGACTTCCCCAATATGGCGGCGACGTTGACGTACGATCCAAAGGACAATGCGGCATCTACGTATATATATTGGAGCCTTCAACTGAAACTCGTGAGCTTGTGTTTACAACATTGGAAGTCGTGTACGCAATATGCTTGGCGTTCAAGTGGTTAAGTCGTGAGAACACCGCTGCTAAGCAACGGCAATATTAACGTAACTGTCGGCGTCTAGAAGCCACAGAGGCTAACAATTTAGCAAGCTAGCAAGCGGGTAACATAATACAGGAAATGCAACGGCATAATGACAGAGGAAAAAGATGAGACCGTTGGGAATATCAACATTTTCCTCAGACATATTATGACATTACGTAGAAAAACAACATCCGACTAAATTTACAATATATTAACTTATTATGCACCGAAAAATTCACTTCCATGGCCTCCGCCATTTCTGACAATGTCAACAAACTCAGAGCTTTCAGAAACTTTCCACTTAAGAGGTCGTGAATACCACAAGAGGGCGTTCATATGGACTCTTCTCGTGAACACGGTAAACACGACCCCATTTGAAGGCACCAAATATCTATGCTCGCTAGAGCCAGTGTTTGGTTTGTCCGTTCAGGGCTGCTGTAGAAACATGGCGCAGCAACATGGCGGACTCCGTGAAGAGGACCCGCTCCCTGTGTAGATATGAAGGGCTCATTCTAAGCTAACGAAAACACATAGATTCTTAGTTCCAGGTGATTATACACTAATGAAAACATAGTTATGAATATTATACTCCATCTGCTCATAGATTCCCCGAAATGTTACACACTGTTCCTTTAAACAAAATAATTGATCCCATAAAATGAACTGTTTTCCAAACAAATTTGTAGCTATATAACAAATATGCAAATTTGTATGTATGTTATGAGAGAGAGTGCCATCGCTTTCATGAACCATTCCGAGATCACGTTAGATTTTCAAGGTTTTCCGCCTTTTTCCGACAACAAACAGGGACAACAAACAGCCACAACACTGTGTGAAGCATCATTTTTGTTTCATCCTCTCTGCGCTGGATATCATGTAAACCAGCATTTCAATGACGCCTGCACGCTCCTCTCTCTGCTGCAACAGGTGCCTGTACCGCTCCGGCTCGGCTTCCCCCGCGCTCCCACAAACGACAAGAGAGGAATTTGTTAGTGTCTGATCCAAGCGGCTCCATCTGCCAAGAGAGACGCGGCGCAATGAGACACACACACGGGGGGAGGAGATGTGTGTGTGTATCTGTGACTGGAGCCCCCCCACGAAGCCTCTGGCCACTGAAGTGTCTGCTGTTACCAGATTGGGTGGCTGGCGAGGCGTGTGTGCATTTGTGTGTGAACTTTATATACCATCACCTACAGTATCCATGTGGGTGTGTGTGAGGTATTTGTAGCCGTGACTGTGCATGTGTCTCACTGTGCAAAAAAAAAAAAAAATGCCAGGACTGTGCTGCAGGCCCTGACACACTGCACTACTGTGCTGTGGCTACCCCTACTCCCCCCCCCCCCCCCCCCCCCTCGTGTCCGTTTGGCAGGGAGACATGTGGAGGATGAGAGGGGAAAGCGCCTCCCCTGGGTGCTGCGCTGTGGCTAACCCAGATTTTATGCAGTGTGACACAGAGGAAGACACCGGCCCCTGTGCTCCATTCAGAGCTGAGCTGTCTGAACCGAGGCGACCCGGAGAGCAGATAATGCTGGAATAACATTCGTGCAGCAGGCCGGGGGCTATAGGGAGGAAAAGTCAGCTTTAACATATCCGAGTAAAGTGTTTCAAGTGAAACTATGACATATTCTTTTTGTGTTTAGTCTTGCGTGAGCCAGTTAATTGGCTCCAATTATGGCTTCTTTCTGCCCTTTGAGACTTGAAGTTTCATCGGTGTTTAATTTACTTTCGAATCTTTTATTCCGGTTTTAGCCGGGTCTCAACCCCCATCTCTGCAAAAAAAACCTCATCAAATCCTTGTTATTGCAAACAAAGTCCATCCCATAGACTGTATATAAGAAGTGGACGATTGGTCTTGTAACTGCCGTTTTGAAGCCTCGAGTTCGGTATTTTAGCTGTCGCCATCTTGGTTTTTGGCCGTCGCCATCTTGGTTTTTTGGAACCAGAAGTGACACGAGAAAGTGGAGCTAAGTGCAACCGAACGCTGAATAAGACATTTTTAGGCGACCAAAAAGTTATAATAAACAATCATGAACTGAAAACACACTGAAAGGGTTAAAGTTCTAAGACGAAAACACGGACAACTCCCAGACCGGACAACGCCGTTGTAGCGACCTGTCAATCACAAGGTAGCCACGCCCTAAAGCATCCCCTGCTTTCTGGTCTATTTGACTCTAAATGGGACCATAATTTACTAAATGAACATCATGCTGTATTGAAGAAGACTTGAAACTAGCGATTGAGACCATAAACTCATGTTTACAATGTTTACTGAGGTAATAAATCAAGTGAGAAGTAGGCTCATTTTCTCATAGACTTCTATACAATCAGACTTCTTTTAGCAACCAGAGGAGTCGCCCCCTGCTGGCTGTTAGAAAGAATGAAAGTTTAAGGCACTTCAGCATTGGCTTCACTTCTTAGACCCGGAGGTAGCCGCCTTGGCCATCCATATACAGTATAAAGGTTGAGGTGGCCATGTCACAGAGAGACAGAGGAAATCTCTCAGAGCCATGTTGACACTCAGCTTTAGTTAGTTTTTAGTGCAAATGTGTGTTTTGGATCATCTATTCACACATAGGCAACTCTAAATATTGTACAGATGAAAAAGCCCCCAAAAAACACTGAAACTCAGGTGTTCAACATACATTAGATGGAGTGAATTTATTGAACACTTGTGGTGAGGAACTTAAAACGTGTAGCACGATTTGCAAGCTTACAAAAAATGTTTAAAGCTCTTTTATTTAAAACAGTGGTTCACAACCTTTTTCCTCAAGGGACCCCTTTTCTATCAACCGACGACCCCTGACTAAGTGACATATTTTATGGATGTTTCATATTATATTCGATGCACAACAATAATAGTACAGAACAACTGGTAAACTGTACGATTAACTCAAATAGTGAATGCAGTAACTGCAGGAAGTTTGTTGTTTATGAGCGATTTGGATGAATTTTGAGCAGATTATTTCTTGTGAATATTGCATCAGAGACGAGTTTTCCTGTTATTTTTAGGAACTTTTGATACAATTCTCTGTCTGTATTATGTATTTCTTTGAATTTTTAACACTCATACATACTTAATAGGCTTCTTTTTTGACAAATTCCGTGTTTTCTTCTCCCTGACGTTTGGCCATTGTTCTATTAACTCTTTGGTTGTTTTAACTGTGTACTTTTCTAGTGCAGGACAAGGCTGTTTAGCAGAGAGGGAAGGCTCTGTGAATATAACTTGTGTTCAGGTCTTCACCGTGCCCTTATCCTGTTTATATCTTAAATAATAATCCAAACTTTAAAAACAACAATTTAATTTATATTCCTTCACAGACACAAATTAAATGCTGAGATATAACTGTATATTTAAAAAGGTTGTCTTACATCCATCAAGAAGGCCTCACGACCCCCCGTGAAGCTTTGGCGACCCCTAGTGGGGGTCGGGACCCCAAGGTTGGGAACCAGTGATTTAAAAACTATGAAATTGTATGATCAAAATACCATTTTGCCGTTAATATGATAAGGATATCATAAAGTTTTGTGAACTGTTTTTTTTATACCAAGTGGGCAATGTATTATATTTGGTATGTCTTTTTTGTTGTTGTGTTGTTTTCTAGCGTTTGGTTGGGAATTATTGCCGTTCTATTGTTTTGTCAAATTGTAATAAATTCAATATGTAGTGTAGTGGGTAAAGGTACAGTGAATCCACCCTTCGCTGCATTGAGGGATGCACAATAATCTCTGCTAATTTCACAAAAAATCTCCCAAACACAGTAGATCTACCAACAGAAATCAACCTGGAGAAAGATTTTAACAGCCACCTGATCTGCCTCAAGACAACTTAAAGTCATTTTATTAACAAATCAAACAGCTTAAACAAGTGAGTTCTTTAATGCAATGGTTCCTGAGTGTCAGGACTCCCACTTAGTGTCCTAAGATTATTCTGAGGGGTCGTGAAATTATTAACAGGAATGGAAAACAGAGAAAATCGTATTTCTACTACACAATATTCTGTTCTTTTTTCAGATTTTTCCCTGTAGATTACTGAATAAATGTTTACCTTAAATCACTTTGGTTGAACTAGTCATTAAAAGCAGACATGTACCTGCGACAAGGGGCCACAAGTAGACATTGCATGCTTCGTGTGAGTCAAAAAAAGGACGAAGGTCCAGCCTGCTACTCACCTCCAGCTGTAACATTGTGATGTGAAGGTGTTGATTTGTATATAAAGTCCCACCTCGTACCATTAACCCCTCCTCCACGGGTTCGCCAACGCCAGTCAGTGCGAGGGCCGGGACGGGGACTTGTGCAGAAAAACCTCTCATGAAGGTGTCGCACTTCACACAGAGCCTGAGGAAACAAGATGTCAAAAATACATGGGTGAATCAGGAGTATAGCTAAGAAAGAAATATTCATTGATTGATTCTTTTGACCAATTAATACTCATTAATACGTATAAGTATAATCTTTTAAGATCTGTATCAACCCCTGTTTTAGAGTTTTCCACTCTTGGATCATTTATTACATCTTGTCTTATCATATCTTGTCTTAACTTGTCTTATCTTTTCTCCTCTTGCACAGGAATGATACGTTGTGTGTTGAATTGCTCAGCACTTGAGTTGCTGCATTAAAATGGCAGTAGGAGAAACAAAATAACTGTATTTAATTTATTTTGATTTACTTTTTATCAAGAAACGGAGACAATCATTTGAAATCACCTTGTTTAGGCACACAACAACAAAAAAAAGGCTCCATATATTACAGACATACAACGTATACACAACAGTAGAATGAACGTATACGCCACGATAGGAAAATGTGTAGTCTTTTCCATTGTCCTACTCTTACACTTCTTAAGTTGAATTGATAAGCAATAAAATGCACCTTTGCACCTGAATGTTTTTGGTGCAATAGCCTCACTTGGTTATGTATGACCAGTGGCTTTGTTGAATAATTCAACATTAGCTAAATGAACCTGTTAATGAACACAACAATATTAATACAATTTGAATATATAAAATATATATTGTTGTGTTCATTTGACAGGTATCAACACCCTTAACACACACTGGCACTTCATACAGACAGAAGTAGTCGAGATATGGAGTAAAGCTCATTATTTGAATGGTTTTATCACACAAATAAAACAAGAAGTATGCTTATATCTTTAAAGTAACTACTGACTCAGGGGAATCTTGGGAGATGGGGGGAAATTCAATGTGCCATCATCCATAAAAAGTTACACAGTCTGGCTTTAAAATATCATACTCTCTCTGTACTTTCTGCAGACTTTGAGTATCTTTCAAACAGTTAATTAAAAATGCGGACAAATTCGGCTAATTTATGCTAAATGTCAGGTGTGAAAATGTTGTTTTTATTCCTCTTTTTCCTTTCTTTACAGTTTATTTGTTGTACAATTTACAATTTATTTTTATATTATTTTTATACCGTGAGATATTTTCGCAGAACTGTATTGAAACATCTGAACATGTGATTATATTGTATTGAAAAATTTAAAAAATAAATAAATAAATAAAAAAAAAAAAATAAAAAAAAAATAAATAAAAAAAAAAAGGTGTGAAAATGTATCAGCTTTAGCAATGAACTCTTACATGTAATATTGTTCCTTTCCGTTGTTTGTTGCCTTTTCTTTCAACTGTAATAAGCTACCGATGTAATGGTTCATTTTATTTGACATTTGACTGATAAACTTGAATGTTATATTATTATATTACCGGGTAAGCTCCATCAGTATCTTCTAGATGACGTCGTTCCCTTTAAAAAAAAAAAAACCCGGCTATTGAGTTTCCGGTTTAGCTGGTCCGTCAGTCAAATTGCTCCGTAAGCAAATGTAGGAGGAGGAGAAGAAGAAGGGTTATGGCAACAATGATTGAGGAAAATGGTCCTTCGACTCATGTATGTATTTCTCTTTTTATTTTTTTTTGTATTTGATATGACTGTTTACGCGGTTTGACGCGTCACAACGGAACGAAAATGGTTTTCTTGAAACACATTTAATTATTATCAAGGCTTCAGTTGAAGCTAATTCGTTAGCCACCGGCTAATACAATTGATCTGTCACCTGCTAGCCTGTATTATTGAACGTTACCAGATAATATTTTGATACATAACGGTACTTAATCTTAGCATCTAAGTATCTATCTATATTAGCAAGATCAGCATACAGTTCCCTGAATGCATTTATTAATAAAAACTACAGTAAGCAACTCTTCAAACGAGTGTAAACTAACCAAATGTTACAAGATGAAAGAAAAATCAAATGTTTTTGTTTATCAGCTAATTAACGAATTTGACTGATTGTCCCATCATTAAAGTGGCAGTAGGCAACAATTTTTTGGCATAATTTGGCAAAACTTCCATAATAACCTTTCAGCATATTGTAATTCAAGTGGTCTGAGAGAAAACTAGACTTCTGCACCTCCTCATGTCTCTGTTTTCAGGCTTTAGAAAAATCTAGCCCGTGACGGCAGATTTTGATCATCACAGGTCATTTCAGAGAGAGAGAGAGCGTTCCTATTGGCTGTGCTCCGGTCATGTGACCAGAACTTGGCTTCCTTCAACAGATTTTACAATGGCGGCCGCGTCACAAACTTTCTCATTTTACAGCTAAACAGTACACTACAAGATGATTCTGAAAACATTTGAGGCGAGAAATAGGCATTACAGTAACAGAATATTGATTCATATTTGATCAGCGCTGCCTAGTTTGACCGTTTGGTCGGAGTTCGCGAGTGATTGACAGCCGGCTCTCATAGACGGCAGCTGGGCAGCGGACCTTGTTTTCCTCCGGTAAGTGAACTCCTTCAGATGCCGTTAGGAGCACCGGAGGACACAGTAGGACACAGAGGAAAATGTTTTTTTTCAGGTTACCTGTTTCATGTACTACTGTCACGATATAGCGGCCGTTTTCTAAAAATAACTTTTTTAAATCATATTTGCGCCAATATCGCATACTGCATCTTTAAATGTAGTGTTAGTTTAGTTTGTTACCTCTCTGCTCACACCCAGGAGCAGTCTGAAGTGTCCTCGTCGTCCCAGGCCCGGCAGAAACTAGAGGGGCTCCTGAACAAGAACATGAGGATCCGCATGACAGACGGACGGACCCTGGTGGGGCTTTTCCTCTGCACGGACCGAGACTGCAACGTCATCCTCGGATCAGCTCAGGAGTTCCTGAAATCCTCAGGTAGGTGAAGACTGAAGACAATAACAAGTCTATTCCATCATGCTAAAAAACAACAACACTGAGTTTCATTAGTGTTGTCATTATCAACCTGGCAGTCTGAAATCAAACAGCATAACATGCCACTTAAAGTTGATAAGAAAAGCAGTTACATAGGAGAATACTATAAGGATCCTGCTCACTTTGATACCAAACACCTTCTTTTATTTGTGGCTGTGAAACTTTTTTTTTTTTTTTTCCAGATATCTTACAAGCTGTAGGAAAGAAATGAATACAAGGTCGTTTTCTGAGAAGCTTTCTTAGATGAAGTACCTGCTTCACCAGCAGATAGAGCTCTTTAAAGCTAAATATTCACATCGATAAGAAACAGCACATATGGCTGAAGAACAGAAGCAACCTTATAGACAGAGTGAATATTTTAGCATGGCCAGTTTAACAGCCTGTATATATCGATATACTTTCAATCGGTTTGTTCCACTTTTAGGGAAGCCATGTTGTGTTATTTCAAAATCAGATCTAAAATGGAAAAATTTAAGAAATTCAGTATCCTTTTTATTGGTTTTAACACAGCTTCATTTACTAAAGTTAAATGCCATTTCTACACACTTTAACTCAAGTGGAATAATCACATTTTCTCACAAACATTAAACCCTAAAATCATCTGAAAGGGTGAAAATAGATTCACAACAAACCACAGATTTGATAATGAACCTTGTGCATATTCCAATTCAGTGTAAACTCAACCGTTTGTTTTTTGTTTTGTGTGACCAACTGGGCGATGTTTATATGATTGTCTTTTTTTTTTTTAATCCCTTTTGTCTTCAGACACATTCTCCCAGGGTGAACCCAGAGTCCTGGGCCTGGCCATGATCCCCGGTCACCACGTGGTATCCATCGAGGTGGAGGCAGACAGTTTGGAAGACACACAAGGATTTGGATCTCACTATTGATGAAGCCCCTCACCTGCCTGTTTGGACGACACTTGGTGCGACTGTCTCTCAGGGAGCCAGCTGTGTGGCTGAGCTTATAGCAGAGTGGACACCTTCAATGGAGGATTTTTAACAGTCACTTCACCTCTACAGATGCAGATACAGAACTCCTGTGTCAATATTCTGGATTTAGCCATTCCCTCTACGCTTGAAGATGTGTCCATTTGCAGCGAGTGTGTATGAGAAGGTGCGGGCAAACAGCCGCTACCTGGATGTGTGTGGAAATGGTGTTTCTGTGTACAGTAAATGTCTTTATTTCATGGTTTAAAATACATCGCTGTATTTGAGACTTTGTGTTTAATTGTTGTCGAGAAAAAATGGATATAAAGTTGATGTGTCGGGTGCTACATGCTTTTTAAAGGGGAACTCCACCGATTTTACACATCAAAGTGTGATTACAAGTCTTGGGAAGTACAACTGCATACGTGAAAACGGTTGTATAAAAGCCTTTTGTGTCTGCAGAGGGAGCCGATAATTTCAAAATGGAAAAAAAATTAATAAATCAGAGGGTTTTGGAGTAAGAGAGAAGTGAAGTTGGCGGCATTGTGGGTAATGTAGGCGCCAAATTTTGAAGAATGCATGGAATAAAAAAGACGATATCTCAGCATCGATTTTGATCCTTTGTTCCTTAAACTCTCTATAGTGAGTCAGATAAAGTTCTAGGAGTGCAATGCCAAATCAGTGGAGTACTCTTTTATGGTTAGAGAAGAGAAGTTGGGAAAAATGTCTTTAACTTGTAGGACAAATATCTGAGGACGAACATCTATCATGCTTTAGCGTCTCGAACAAACCAGTAAAAAGCTTGTAGCTGCAGAGGGAGCCATTCTGTAGCTGTGAAATTAGGAGAAAAATTAGATTGTTTCAATATTTTAATACGCTTGAGCATGTCAGCTGATTCAGTTTGGCAACAGTAAAATCGATGCCACTAACAGCAGAAAAACCTTAAAAAGAAAAACCCAGAAACAAAACCCATCTCACTCAGTCGATTTAAATACAAAGAGCCGGTCACATTTTGGTTCACACAGTCGAGCAGGAGACAGGATTCAAAGCCGTTACAGTAACTGTATCTTTAAGATATTGTGGACAAAATAACTTAAAAGTCAAATCTTTAAAAGAATGTCATCTCAGTTTATGGTTAAACTGTCGTGTGTCTTTACTGGCTGGAGCCTCATTTACAAAGTTCCACATTTTATCTGCAACTTAAGTACTTAAGTAACTTAAGTTTTCAAATTGTGCCTCGGTTCATCCGAATGTACTGTTCATGAATTACATGAAACATGTAACCAATATACCACAGCTCAGTATAATATTTATAATATGCACTTTCCTATAAGACCTTTTTATAAATGAGGCTCTCAGATAACCACTGAAGACACACTTGGTTTGTAAAGAGTATTTGAAAAAAGCCTGCAGTAACATTTCAGGAGTGGAGAAGATGTGGAGTGGTTTTTCAAACAAAAGGGGTAAAAGTGCAAGTTTTCAAAGACCGTGCTTTGAAAGGAGTGAAAAGGGGAGTCGTCAATTGTTATGCTTTTGTCCAGAACATTGAACTTCATTTTTCAGCTAATGTGTGAGTTTTAAGTTGTCATTATAAGTTACATCCATAATGTTTGGAGCTGCATATATAGCCTGTTTAAGATGCGATAAAATACAGAATTCACACGTTATTCCAATTAGATAGCTGGTGAAAACAAATTTAAAATCAACTCAGGGAGCAGCATTGATTTAAGATCCATAGGATTTCAAAACTTCCACGAGTTTTCTCAATAGTGCTGAAGTCTCACCTACTTACCAATTAAATGCAGAAGCTCGACAAAATGCCTCCCGATGCCGTGACGTATAAAAATCTTGGTTCTCTAGTACAGAGAAGGTTTGACGTGGTCAAAAATATAAACCGAGATCAGTAAACGTGATTCCTTGAAAGAATACTGCGAGCAGAAATCAACGCACGGACAGTCCTCCCGTGTGACGTCCAAGCAGCTACTGCATTAAAAAAAAAGAGTCCCTTGATGAAGAATGGCACAAAGAAAGAAACGAGTAATAAGAGCGGACAAATCAAATGTCCCACATCGACTGCTTTCAAACCGCCGGACCACGAGACTTCATTTCCTTCAACCACAGCGACGCGTTAACTCGACAGCAGCCACAGTTAGATCCTTAGTTTTAGTGGTGAGGAGTCCAGTTTTTTCTCTGTACAGCTCAAGCCTCCGCTGCATTCAAAATCAAAATGTTCAAGTAACCGACAAAAAACTGTGTCCAAGCTGAAGCACAAGTTCAGAGGAAGACTTCTCCACAAATCCGCCGTTGTTCTTCCCAAATGTCCCCTAACCCCCCCAACCCCCCCACCTCGTGTTCGTCAAGTCCTCCGCTCTAGTTGTGGTGGAACTTGAAGTGGAAGCTGCCGCCGGACTCGAATGGGTTGAAGTGATAAGGCCAGCCCTGTCCTCCGCCTCCGCCTCCGCCCTGCTGGTTTTCCGGGTCCAGGGGATCCTCGCCCGCGTCGAACTTCTGCCTCATTTCTGGACAGACAATGGGAAAGGATGGAGAGGACAGATTTAAGACAGCGGAAGCTAAATCATTGCTCAACGTGATGCATATATTGGCTTCTGGCTTCTTGTTATCGCTGGATAACGGTGTTAATTAAAGGAATAGTTTGCCATTCGGGGAACTGCGCTCAATCGTTTTCTCGCCGAGTGTTGGATGAGAAGATCGACACCACTCTCAGACATGAGAGTGATATCGATCTTCTCGTGTAAATCTCGGCGAAAAAGCGAACGAGCACATTTCCACAAATGTGTAACTGTACTTTTAAATGAGCTGTTAGTAGTGTGAAAAGGTGACATCATAGTTACAGGCTGCCATAAACGGTGCTAGAACTTATTCTGCGATGTCGAGTGTTTTCACCGAGAATTTCAAAGAGTTCTTCTTCTCAAGAGAAACCAGAAAACACTGGACACTAAAACTAGACCTGCTCATTTTTTTTTTAATAAGTGTCTCGTGCTAAATGCCTAAAAATGACAGTGTAACAGCCATCTCATCTCCTGACCTGGATCAATGAGGACCTCTTTAGCCGACGCAATGTCGATAAACCTCTTTTCCGCCTCTTTCTTCTCGGACTCGGACTGGAAGTTGTCGGGGTGCCACTGCTGCGCCAGCTTCCTGTACGCCTTGATGATCTCCTGCTTGTTTGCGTTCCTGCGGAGAACAAAGTTCGTGAGCGTTATTTGGAGCGATTCGCTCGATAAAGTCATCTACGATGGAGGGATTTGGAGTCGTAACTCCTCGTAATAAAACCGGTCGGACTGGTTACCTGCCGACGCCGAGGATCTTGTAGTAGTCCCTCTTGCGAGAGATTTTGAGCATCTTCTGTGCTCGATCCAGCCCTTCTTTGAGGTCGATGCGCTCGCCTTCGCCGTCGAACTCTTTCGCCTCTAGGTAGTCCTCCACGGCTGAAACGGAACGGATATTAAAAGACGTTAAAAACACGTCATCTCATGCCGTTTCCCCGTCACCGTAGGGAGGTCCCGTTACCTTTCTCGTAGTCCTGGTTGAGGATGTAAGCCTCGGCTCGGTCTCGGAGGACGTTGGCGTTGCGGGGGTCCCTCTGGTGAGCCTCCGAGCACACGTCTATTGCCTCCTTAGCCATGTTGATCTAGAATCGGCGAGACAGAGAGACAATGCGTTGGCGTTTGGGGCCATCGCCAGCTGACCGTCGCTTCGCTAGAGATCCAACTCCAGAGCTTTAAAGTGTTCTCTCTCTCTCTCACCTTGACGAGGCAGAAGCAGGTCCTCTCTTTGGCCAGGTTGGTGTAGTACGGGATATTCGGCTCCGTCTTCGTCACGGATTCGAACTTTTCGATGGCTTCCTGGTACCTAATTGTGTGTACGGAGAAACCTCGTGGTAATTAATTAGGTTAGTTAGGCTGCAAGTGTTAGGTGCTTTTTCATGTATTTCTGTTTTATGTGTCAACCAGGGTTATTATAGTAAACTAAAACTGAAAAATAAGGTTGTGAACCGATACTAAATAAAAAAGCAACATATTGCAGCCCGTGAGCAGCTGCCGTCTACAGCGCTCTCCCTCAATACTGGACCAGTTTCAGAAATTGTTGTTCCTATTGGTCAGTTAGACACAAACACATGGGAAAATAGGGTCCAGGTTGAAAAATACCAAAGTTAACCTTTAAGAATTCCAAGTGGCTGACATTTTCTGCTTCATACAGACACATATTTTAGAGCACAAATCTTGTAAATATGTTCCTAAGAGGATCATGACTTGATCCTGAAGAAGTACAGACCTGTCTTGCAGAATGAGCTCTTCTGCAGAGTCCAGCTGCTTGCTGAGCTTCTTCACCTGCTTGTAGTGGCTGAAACACTCTTTGTCATCCTGGTCCAGCTTCAGACACTCTCGGACGTGACTGCACAGAAACACACGAGCGAGATGGGACATTTTGACTACAGCAGATGAAAATCAGCTTCATTTGCATGACTCTACTGGCTAAATCAACGTAGTTTGTTTATTCCCTTCCGGCAAACGGAGCTCACTTGAGGGACTCGTGGTGATCCCCGAGGCTGTAGTGCAGCATGCTGAGCTTCAGGAAGGCGGCGCGGTTGTCGTTGCGTAGCCTCGTGGTCGGCGTCAGATCCTGGATGGCTTTCTGCGGATCCCCCATTCGGATGTAACACTCTGCGCGAAGCTCCCGCGACTCGGGATCCCACGGAGAGATCTGAAGAGAGGTGGAAACAGTAAAGGCAATAATGATCACACATGACTCAGATCATTTTTATCAACACGATGGAGTACCGGATGTGTCAGCTAACAGATTTTGACGCTCTAAAGGAAGTGATTTTGATAAAAATGTACATAAAAATGCCCCTTTTAATATATTGCTGACAGATATTTAACATATAAAACGTGGTAAATAATCCGACAATACTACTAGGAACATAAACCAAAAGACAAAATGCATGCGAAGGGCTTTTTTTTTTTGTATTTCCCAGATCTGACACACACCTCAACGACTCTCTCCAGCACGGCGATGGAAGCGCTGTAGTCCCCTTGGTGGTACGCAGCATGGGCGTCCTCCTGCAGCTCCTCCAGCTCGTTCGCTCTCGTCAGATGGTCCTTAGCTTCTTCGTGGTCCGGGGAGCGCTGCAGCTAAAAAAAACAAAACGAAAACAGATGCAATTATTATTCTGACAAACTGCCGTTTCAGGTAAAACAGGAGGGATAGAAGCGGCGATTTAGGACTTACCACTGCTTCAAAGTCCTCCCTGGCCTCCTGTGTGTTGCCCTGCTTTAACAGGATATTCCCTCTCTGCAACCGGGCCTGAAAGAGAAGAAGAAGAGACGTAGGAGAGCAAAAAGAGACAATATGAAAAGCAGCACATGGACACCAAATAAGGACACAATACATAAGTTTCTTAAAGGAGCAGTGTGTAACATTTCGAGAGATCTATTAGCAGAAATGGAATATAATATTCATAGCTATGTTTGCGTTAGCTTAGAATGAGCCCTTCATATCTACATAGGGAGCGGGTCCTCTTCACCGAGTCCATCATGTTTCTACAGTAGCCCAGAACGGACAAACCAAACACTGGCTCTAGAGAGCGGGCGTTCCCACGGTTTTGCACTCGGCGGCTCACGTTACCGCAGTCTTGGAAAGGGAGGAGTGAGCGGAGGAGTACTCAGTTGGTTGCAATCTGCAACCACACCACTAGATGTCGCCAAATCCTACACACTGCACCTTTAAGACTACCGGTTTTTCTGGTTGTGATCCGGTTGTGAACTTACAGCCAGGAAGTCAGGCTTGAGCTGGATGGCTCTGGTCAGGTCCGGCAGGGCAGATTTGGATTTCCCCATCGCCAGGAACACTGCAGCTCGCTTGTAGTAGGTCAGGTAATTCTTAGAGTCTCCCTCTGTAAAAATGTCAAGAACATACATTTCTACGTTGTCATAAAAAAAACCTTTCTCGTCTGTGCTGAAGAGGCAGAGAGTGAAAATGTCAGCCAGTGTAAATGTGCGTCAGCCAGTGTAAATGTGTGTCAGCGTGCGTAACCTTACCCACGGCGGAGTGGTAGTGGGACAAGGCCTCGGCCAGCTGACCAGCAGCCAAGAGTTTGCGGCCCATCTCCAAGTGGTGCTCGATCTCGACGTGAGTCGCCCCCAAGACACCTGTAACACAAGACGGCGCCGATTGAGCACTCGCTGGAAATATAATACCGACAAAAGAGAAGACAACTACATTATAACAGCAGACCACGTTGTCTCTTTAGTTTGTCTGTTTGTACACTTTTTAAAAAAAAGATTTTTCACTAATTTTAGTCAGACATTATAAGAATTACAAAATTGTGCTGAGAACACACAAATCATCAAAGAGTAAACTGCTCATTTATACTAATGTCTTCACATCTTTCACATCAGTAACTCCAAAAACAAATCTACACTATCCACCTGATTACATGCTGATTTATATTACTACTAACAGCTAATGTGTCAGTGACTAAGTCTTTAAATAAATATAAATAAAAAAGAAATTAAGAAAATCAGAAGTGTAGCTACTGCTCATCAGATTACAGACTAGCCAGACAGGATATTCACACCACAAACATCACACCAATGGGAGAGGAAGGCTGCTTTAATGGCAATATTGAATTTGTATATGACTTTTTTATGGGATCAGTGTGATGAAGTAGCTCGATTTTTAATATATTTTAACTTGCTAGATTAGCCAAAACAGTTTGGCTGTCAGTTTCTCCATTTATCTTCAAAACAAGATGGTGCATCTCAAAGGGCTCATCCTCAAATTTAAAAAGAAAAAAGCGAAATAAATTTTCCAGAAAATGTCTTGAATCACAATATATTATCAATACCACAATATAACATGGCATACTGCACACCATGAGAGGATTTGTTTTTATTATCTAGGGCGGAAATTATTTGTCAATTGACAAAAAATCATCATCTACATTTTGACAATCAATTCATTATTTAAGTGATCTAACAAGAAAAATGCCAAACATTCTCTTTCCTGGTTTTATATTATTCAAATTTGAATATCTTTGGGTTTTGGGCTGTTTTATATATATATATATATATATATATATATATATATATATATATATATATAAAGATAGACTATATATATATATATATATATATATATATATATATAAATAAATAAATAAATACATACACACACACACACACACACACACACATATATACTATATAAATAAATACATATATATACTGTATGTATATACATATACGTACATATATATATACTAAACTGAAGGACACATAAATTAAATCTAATTCTAGGAATAGGAACGTATCACAGAACTAGGTTTTGGGCTGCTGATTGGACAAAACAAATAATTTGAAGATGTTCCCTTGTATTTCTGATATTACATATTTGTATTCAGTGTGCGTGCAAGGCAGACAATTATGTTTTTCCTTTACACAGGTGACTCAATAATAATGGAGGTGTGGAGTCCTGAGGTGACAGGAGCTGGGTCCCAAAGCAGAGCCTGTAATTCCTGCCAACGCCTCACACACTCTTTAACACCTTGTTAACCTGTTACATATCTATTTTACAGCCTGAATAATGTTATTATAAGAGTAATAATCAGCTGAATTTTGAGTCCTTTGTATGCTTGTGTGCTGATGTGTATGAATGTGCACATGTAATTGTATGAATATATATATGCTTATTTCTTTATTTACCTATTTTTTACTGTTTTTATTTCATTATTTATGGTTCATTGTATTCTGCTGTCTACGATGTGAACTTCTTTGGAAAGCACTTTGTGCTTGAAAAGTGCTCGACAAATAAAATTATTATTATTATTATTATTATAATAAAAAAATCAGTGACTGTTATTTTGAGCGGGTCTTGGTTACCAGGGTAACCTGACATTCCGGGTGGCAGTTTGGGAAACTTTAAAGGTCTCATATCCTGCTCATTTCCAGATTCATGTTTGTATTTTATGTTTCTACCAGAAGATGTTTACATGCTTTAATGTTCAAAAAACACATTATTTTCCTCATACTGTCTGTCTGAATATACCTGTGTTCACGCTCTGTCTTAAACGCTCCGTTTTAGTGCATTTGAATGGAATTGCGTAGCTAGGCAACAGCTTGGGTCCATGTTTACTTCCTGTCAGCTGATGTCATTCACATCCACTGCAACCAGGAAATAAACTGGGACACATTTAGAATGTTTACGTTTAAAAACCGTGTGATGATCTATATATATATATTGTATATTTGTGACATCACAAATGGACAGAAATCCCAACGGCTTGTTTCAAACGCACAGTTTCTGAATACGGGGCTGTGTGTATTTCTCCATGGATTGAGTGTTTTGATACTTTAACAGTATTTATATATCACTTAAAGGGAACATATCGTGCTCATTGTCAGGTTCATGCTTGTATTTTGTGTTTCTACTAGAACATGTTTACATTCTTTAATGTTCAAAAAACACATTATTTTTCTCATACTGTCTGTCTGAATATACCTGTATTCACCCTCTGTCTGAAATGCTCCGTTTTAGCGCATTTCAATGGAATGGCAATGGAATTGCGTTGCTAGGAAACAGCTTGGGTCCATGTTTACTTCCTGTCAGCTGATGTCATTCACATCCACTGGAACCAGGAAATAAACTGGGACACATTTAGAATGTTTACGTTTAAAAACCGTGTGATGATCTATATATATATATTGTATATTTGTGACATCACAAATGGACAGAAATCCCAACGGCTTGTTTCAAACGCACAGTTTCTGAATACGGGGCTGTGTGTGTATTTCTCCATGGATTGAGTGTTTTTTAATACTTTAACATTATTTATATATCACTTAAACCTGCTTTGTAATATAGAAAGACATGAAAATGTCACTTTTTTACAATATGGGACCTTTAACGTGTACAGAGAAGCTATATTAACGTACAGAAACAGCCCTGTACTTGTGTGTTGAGGAGGTTTTCACTTGTTAGTGAATGTGACGGCGGCTCTTACCGTCCAGCTGGATGTCCAGGATGACACAGAGCAGCGACAGGGAGCACAGGACCCCGCTGAGTCCCGTCCGCCGACACGACTCCATCACCGAAAGCTACAACAACCTCACACCGTCACACCGTCACACCGGAACCAGCGACGTCGACCGGAAACACCGCTTTGTGTCATTGAAACGGTGATATTCTGTACTTAAACCTTCATCGTTTCCCCCCCTCTATCTGCCTCTACCAGACCCGCAGGAACCAGCTACGACGGTGTATTATTTACGGTCCCGGTGTGACAGTATTCCGTGTAGAACTGAGGACCGCCGCTAAAAGGTTCCCCCCCTGAAATGTTAGCGATTAAACAAAAGTTCCCCAATTGGCTTTAACTTAAAAACACCTTCACGTAAACATGATAAAGGTGACGTCGACCTGCCTGTACACTTTGTACATGAAACCTGTCTGCCTCCGGTAGCGTCATCCCCTCCCTGTCTGTCTGTCATACATTTCCGTGGTTGGTCCACGCGTCGCCCATCCGGGTTCTCATGGAAACGTGGGCCGCTCTGATTGGAGGAACTGTTTTAACACTGGTTCCCTGCACGGGTCAGGCTGTAACCATAGAGATATGTCTGTAATCACAACACGGGTTCAGTGTAAATAACTGTGGATCAAGTGGAACAAGATCATTAACTCAACGTGGCTCTGATAAGGGAGGCATATTGCTGCATATCTACCACTCAGGTTATTTTTTTTTTGAGAGAGAGACAATTTATTTTTATTTTTATCCACTTGAATTGCACCATGAATCACAGATATGATGTTTATCTATTTAAAAGATAATTTTACAAGTCGAGAAAGTCGCAGTTTGCTGTAAATTTTTTTAATTTTTTTTTAATATAAATTGTATTGAACAAATTCAAATTTACAAACAACATGGCTCATAGATCATTGCATTAGAGCAAAAGGACAAGGTGCGTATAGAATAAAAACAGAAAAATATGTAAAATTATACATGAAAATAATAATAAATTAAATTAAGTGCTAGGGCCTTACCTGTAATTCATATTCTTCAATTATGCTAAGAAGTTTTAATGCATTTTTGTTTTTCAGGACTTTAAGGGCTTTTATGTAACAAAGAAACTCAGAATGGACCACTCAGGTTATGGCCGGTGTTTTTTTTAATAGGTCATAATTGGGAGATAAAATGTCATCATCATGTGACCAGCTCTGTCAGATCTGTATGACTCCAGTGCTTTAAAACCCTTCTTTACAATGCAAAGTGTGTAACTCTGGAGGAGAATCCTAAACCCGCATTTAATTTATTCATTATGTTATTATTATGTTTTCGGGTTATCTGTCCGTCCATCTGTACGTACGTACATACGTACGTCCAGTCCATTCTTGTGAACGCGATATCTCAGGAACACCTGGGGGGAATTTCTTCAAATTTGGTACAACGTCCATTTGGACTCACGAATGAACTGATTAGATTTTGATGGTCAAAGGTCGAAGGTCAAGGTCACTGTGACCTCACGTCCCTCCTATTCTCGTGAACGCAATATCTCAGGAATGTTTTAGGGAATTTCTTCAAATTTGGAATAAAAGTCCATTTGGACTCAAGAATGAACTGATTCGATTTTTTGGTGGTCAAAGGTCGAAGGTCAAGGTCACTCTGACCTCACGTCCCTCCTATTCTCGTGAACGCAATATCTCAGGAATGTTTTAGGGAATTTCTTCAAATGCGGAATAAAAGTCCAATTGGACTCAAGAATGAAATGATTAGAGTTTGGTGGGCAAAGGTCAAAGGTCAAGGTCACTGTGACCTTACGTCCATCCCATTTTCATGATATCTCAGGAACGCCTTGAGTTAGTAGGCTCGTTCGAGATGAACTGCGCCTCGCCTGGAAAGTAGACGAGATCAGGCGGTAGGCAGCGGAGACAAAAAGCTGTGGTCAAGTTGAACAGTTTCCAGCCGTTTCCAGCCACCTTCAAAGAATTTACAGGAAGTCACAGGAGTAGTTACATCCTGTTAGATGTAAGGCTGTAGGCTACTTGTAGTTTGCAGACAACGTTTGGATTTATTTATATTTGTTCGTAAATATATATATGTGGAAATGTGTGTGTATCTGGCATTGGATTCGGTCCTTTATTATTTTTATGTCCGCCTTGTAAAGTAATTTGTAATGAGTACTTGTTTTGATAACTGCTATATAAATAAGCTTCATTATTATTATCATCAAACACACAAGATGTGTTTATTAACAGATTAACCTTCATTGCACAACATGAGACTAATAGCTTGCAATCTACCGTTAATTATTACAATTACACAGAAAGTTAAGTCAAGTCAGACACAAATCTAATCAACTGATCAACTGATTAGATTTTGGTGGTCAAAGGTCAAAGGTCACTGTGACTTTACGTTAGTCCCATTCTCGTGAAAGCAATATCTCAGGAACTCCTTGAGGGAATTTCAAATTTGGCACAAATGTCCACTTGGATTCAACGATAAACTGATTCGATTTTTAGTGGTCAAAGGTCAAAGGTCAAGGTCACCGTGACCCCAAGTCCGTCCCATTCTCGTGATGTCTTAGGAACGGCTTGACACAAACGTCCACTTGGATTCAAGGTTGAACTGATAGGAATCAAAAACGTAAAAAAGAAAAAAGCTTTTTTTGATGCAAATTTAAATTGTAAACATTTGTAATTTGATGGAAATATAACATTTGAAGCACATGATGTGATCTCTGAATATTCTGAATAATATGTTGTTGCCTACATAATTTGTAAGTCCCCATAATTTGGGTTGAACAGCATATTGTTTCTTTTTAAAATTTCTTTTTTGGTGCAATATTTTAGTGAAATAATTATTATTAATCATATATAATATAATAATTAAGTTAGCTATTGTTTGTAAAAAAAAACTAAAAAAACAATCGTAACTTTATTAACTAGAGGAATAAAAAGTCAAACAGAAATGTTTAGCATAACACATTTTATTGTGCGCTATCGTAAAAAAACAAACAAACAAAATAAAGATAACTTGTCCTCCAGCCTCTTTCACGGGTACTATCTATAAAACTGTACAAAACAACACACACACACACACATACACAAATATCTGGATTATCACGGTTTTGACCTTCCCCTTTACAAATGTCTAAAATTGTGTATGCAGATCATCAAATGATTGGATTCCTTTGGAAATAAGTGCCTGTATGTAAATAAATGTATTTGTGCTATCATCAGGGAAACATAAATAGAATCACTGCAAGCATGCAGTACGTTTGTGCGGTGACAAGGTGACGAGAAGCTTCGCTTTTTACTTTTACAACTTCGACGCTATCATTTCAATGCTATAAAGTTTACAGAATACACAGTTGATATTGTGATTATATACAGTTGAGTGGTGCTTCATGATGGACATTTAGCTTTTCCACGTGGGCAAAAAGCTCCATCTGAAGTGTAAAAGCTGAACACCGGGACATGTTGGATCCATCAACAAAAACTGAAGGCGATGACAAACTTTTACCCCAGGATTTTGGAAGAGGTGAGATTTCTCTCTTCTTCAAAATTGTGACAAAGTTCTGTTCAGACGTAAGCGTTTCGTCCGTAAGTGCTAGCAGCCACGCTTCTTGTCGGTGCCGCTCCAGAATATACAGTTCCTCTGCTTTGATAAGGCAACGGGCTGCAAAACAAGATGGTTAAACAAGAACATCAGTCGCTGACAGTGTGCACAACACCAGGATCCTGAAACTGAAGCAGCTAAATGGAATTAAGCCATTTGATCATTTTCCTGTGTGTGACATGACAAAAAGTTCCAGCATTTTGTCTCACCACTCTGTACTTGCACCAGTGTCTTTTTTATCCGACCACAGGGGGGGCACCAAAATCAAATTTCAAACCTTACACACAGTTGCTTTAACCAGTTTGAGCCCTAATCAGGCTTTTCTCACTCCAAACACTCCCCACCCCCTTTTCATTTTCGCCCCTGCCTATTTGTATTTAAAGGTGCTATTGATAACACTGATAACATTCAGCCACTAGATGTCTCCCCTGTTCCGCTGAATTTACTTCACAACAAGTCGTTGCCAGGCACTTACCATTAATCTCAGCCATTTATCGTTTTTTTCCACACTGACGACCCACAGATACCATGTGATACCAACGTTGTTTTACTATTGGTTCACAAGCCTTGTTAGAAGTGGGAACCAAACATCAGATATCTTCAGCAAAGATAAACAACATTCATTTTGGACCCGCCAAAATTTTTAAAATGATTAATTCAGTCATAATATTTTTTTTCAGGAAAAGCCATACTTAAATTTGGCACCTTTCTAAAGGTTCTGTGGATTATTTTAGAAAAAATATTCATCTACATAAAAATGTTATCATAAGACCTTTAAGATATATGAGACAAGTAATCTGATCTCTGAGTCACAGGATCATGACTAATCAATTACCACTCCCTCTGATTTCACTTCACCCAACCCTTCTGGTGGTGCACTTTGTTACGATGGTCATTAAATAGAGCCCAAATAAAACTTTCCATATGTCAGAAACAAGGGCACATACATGGGCGGGCACTACCAATAAATTCAGGTGAGAATGTCCTTTGAGAGCTGCTGTTACTGTTACATCCCACAGGTGAATTAATAAAGTTTTGCCACAACAAGGCGCCAGAGTGCCATGACTTTCTTTCTGAACGATATTCAAGGTTTCACAGCAAAACAATCTTCACGTGTTCAATATGTGCATGTACATTATAAAAGATTTGGCAAATGTCAAAATAAATGGTGGGCTGAAATACAAATAAATACAAAGAATTTCATTTAATTTGTCTAAACTGTGTTGGTACATTTTTTTTAAGGAATTTATTTTATTTATGCATGTTGATTTTTAAAGTCAACTATCTATTTAGATATTAATTATTCTAGCTTAAGATTTATTTATTGTTTTATTTAATTATTTTTTAATTTGATCAGTTCATTGATTTTTTTTAAAAGAAATCTCTTTAATTATACCATTTATATTGCTCTCTAGTTCCTCCACACACTAGATGTATGTATATGTATATATATATATATATATATATTACATCTAGTGTGTGGAGGAACTAGAGATCATGTAAATGGTTATAATGTTTTTTAAATAGTATCTCTTTAATATCTTTTTATTGTTATTGTTCTAATCTATATTTATGTTCTTGACTCTCGCAGTACTCAGCCTGTATTTTTTATTATTATAGTTTATTATATGCACCAAACTCCAAGGAAAATTCCTTGTATGTGAATAAACCCCTATTCTAAAGCAATGCATACCTTGTTACAGTTAAAATAATTGAACTCACTATTTTTCCTCTGTGCCCATTTTGCAGGAGCAGGTGAGACAGGCTCCTCCGGCGATGGCGAGCACAGCGGAGCACCAGCCGATGTAAAGAGCTTCTCCTATTTCATACCTGCAGCACACAGCAGTGTCAGTCAGCTTCATGTTAGGCCTCATAATCATCCCTCTCCACCTCCCCACCACCACCACCACCACCACTATCTCACCTTATCCCGGGATAGAAAGGGTCAAAGAATTCCTGAGTGATGTTGAAGGCGTACCAGGAAATCGCGACCATTGTGCACACACCTTTTAATAGAAAAATAATGATTTAATCATTGAGAAAGCAGCGGGGAAGCTTCCATATTAGAGGTCCAAAGTCTTGGAGGAAACCAGGAGGAAATATATGGAGGATTGATTTGAACGTGCAATAAAACATCATTTATTAGCATTGTGGAGAGGTTCCTTTATCTATTTATAGGGTAAATTAGGAGGTCAGACTGGTCAGAAAGTGATTGGTTTCTGGTTTACCCTCCCCTAAAATTCAATTTGAATGCATTTTTCTTGTCTTTGGTACCTTGAAGTATGAAAAGGACTCCAGCAGTGCCGGCAATCCTCCCTTTGAGAACATAGTTTTCTCCTCCAGCCTTCGAACACTGCACTCCTATCAGGGCCGCCACCAGTCCAAAGGTGCCCAACGCTATGGCTGTGACCATCAAGGCGCGGGACGCTTGGATGTAACCTGGACACAGTGTGGAAATAGGCCAAAAAACAACTGTTGAATTTTCCACCTTTTACTCGAAAAGGGTCATGAGATTAAAGCCGGTTTGTATGAGCAAAAAATGTTCAACAGAGCAAAAGTTCAGGGTGTCCAGTGACCCATAAAATCTTGAAATTGTCCTTTAACAGACTTTTTTTCCTGACAAAGCAACATCGTAACTACTTTTTACACTTTTTTACGTTAAAATGATCTATGATGGATGTTTCGTGGATCTTAAATTCTGTAATTAAAATTGCAATTAGAGGATTTTTTTTGGTCAACATACCACTCAAAGCGAGCAGCGAAGGGAACTCCCTGCAGTTGTGCACCCCGGTCGAATCCGTCGCACAAGACATCCACAAGTTCTCATAGATGGTGGAGGTGGTGATGACGTTCCCGTCGACGGTGGAGGTCTTCCAGTAACGGTTCGGCAGGCAGACCCCCACCATCACCCAGGCGACGAACCCCAGCACCAAAGCCACTACTTCCACAATTGGATCCATGACCCCTCCTCGGCCCAGCAGTCAAACAGATGTGTATATCCAGATCTCAGTTTTTGAAATCAATAAAACTTGTTGTAAAAATGTGGTGGGAGAGAAAGTCAGCGAGTGTCTGAGAGAGTCTGTGGTGTGTCTGTTCTGCCGCTGTGAGATGTGTCCAGCTCAACAGATATGTATAATGATTTATATGACTGGCTTTCTCTCCTCCCCCCTCCCCTTCACACACACACACACACACACACACACACATACTCTCTATCTTCTTTCTTTCGTATTTTACACCCCTGAAACTGAACAGGTGTTTATCGGCTCACTCTCAAGGTCCAATGGTCATCAGCCGCTGTTAATGACACAGCACTGTTCATGTTTATTAGACATATTCCACCACATTTTGTTCTTTGATGAACAACCAAACATAATGAATAACTTATAAAACGTTTTAATACTTTTTTTTGTGCTGGATCTTTCGCAAAAATGTAACTTTACACCCCAAGTTTCATACTGAAGGGGCATTATACAGTACTTTATGTGTCGTGGGAAAATTGTTACACATGAAGACATGCAAATGTCATCATAAATGTTGTTGGTTGTCATCTGTTAGGTATTTTGAAAGGCCTCAGAGTCCTAAGATAAGATGAGGACAGTCTGAACCCAGAACTACACACACAACATTGTTTTGCTTCCGCCGAGATAGCGTAATTATGAGGGATTCTGTATGACGTGGGTTATACTCTATAAAGCTGAGCGAATGTCCTGTTACTTCAAGTTTTTGATGTGAGTGTGTCTTTGCGTGCTGTGCTGTACCAAGATCTTCTCAGGCCAGATTTGTGTTGTAATAAACTTATATATTCAAGTAAGGACAACTGGGGCTCACTGAGTTATTCTTTTATTCATCTGAAGTGAAGAATGACCTGAAGTACAAGTTTTCCACATCAACAATTTACATGTATTAATCGCTTAGTATTGCTAATCTGTGAACGGACTGTACTGTAATTTATAAACTGAGACCTTTGCTACAGGAATGAGTCTTAAAACCCGGAAATGAGTCAGCATTTTAGCACTTGCGGTTCCCTCGTTTGGAAGTCAGTGGGTTTTTTAAATGGGTTTTTAGTTAGATGCCAGAAATAAGGTCTGTGGTTAACACAAGCTGAAGAGATTTTGACTTTTTGTTCTACGACATAAAATACATCAATAAATACCTCACTCGTGAATTTTGAAGCCTTTACATGTCTTAAAAAAGGTGGTTGCTAACAAGTGGCTAAATGAGACTACTAAACGTCATCACGCCGACACGTCCGCCTTTACAGCCTCGTTGTGTACATCACGCTCATACGACGGTGGTGTAGTTTGTTTATAGCCTAACGTTAGCTTTTACTTCTGGCGATTGCATTTACGCTTAAAAAATGTGGTGTTCATTTGTGGAGATTATCTTGCTTAACAAAACGTGTAAGTATCATAAACGTTTGTTTGCCACAGAGCTTATTTTCTGCAATAATCCATACCTATTGGCTTTTTGTCAAGGGAAACCAAGGCGATGCGAACTTCCTGGTTGACCTACAATAATACGTCATCCCTCGAGCACTCTATCGCACCTTGTTAGTTAAAATTAAATTATTGTTGTGGTTTGGAAATTTCAAGGCCATAAGACTCAAGGTCACAATCACTGAGCGCCAGTGTCCCAAGATTTTGTAACATATTGGAAAGGTACCAACATGTAATTGGTCTATTGAGGCCCAAAGTCACAGCTATAAGCAGATGGCAAAGGTCTAAAGTTATCCAGTTCACCATGTAGTTTCTGTGTTTGTGTGTCTTCATTAATAATCCTCCTGATAGCTGCTGGGTCAGCGTTGCCAAATCCAGGGCACACAGAGTTCACCACACTGATAATATTAAGATAAAACCTAACCTGCATTTCAGTCCTCACATGTATAAAGGTGGGGGGGGATTTGTAAACCGGCAAACTCATTTGTAGGCTATATAGGTCAAGAATGAGGCTCCAGATATAGACGCACAATGAGCGCACCGACCATAAACCTGACCCCAGCCACTAATCAGTTTTCTGGAGGGAAGTGTTTGCAAAGGAAAGTTTGTAAATCAACAAGTGAGACAGAAATGCTTGAAAAATGTAATCAATATCTATATTTAACATTTTGAATGCACAATGCCAGGACCCTGTAACTCAAGCAGCTTATTAACACCTGTGCTTGTCCTACTGTGACATGTCAAAATGTCTTTGTGAAAAAGTTTTTTTGGGATATTCCCAAGTGAGACGTTTCACGGGAAGTGTTTGAATCAAGTATTCTATTCTTAGCTCGTTTTTATATCGATTAACTATTTGTTGTTGTGACTTGTTAAACCCTGAAGTCCATCTTGTAAATGAATCCGTTCCAGGAATAATACATTTACTAACATAACGGACACTGTGAGAGTATCTGGGGACATTTTTTGATACTACAAGATGGATGTCTCACTTCAGGGTTTTATTAAAACAAAGGCAGAAATTCAAAGCACAGGTAAATCAAAACTCACTGGCCTATTTCATCTACTTCACCTCCACCTGAGCTACCTCTGAAACCTGGATCCCACCCCGACATAAACGTCTCATTTTATGGCCGTGCTGTTTGCAAAGCCCATTTTTACAGCTCACTTGGCCGCAGCATCGGTTGCTGATGAGTTTGTTATTTAAAGCGAATGTCACAGCGGCTTCGTCTGTGAAAACAAAGTTTATGTGATTTCGTTTTTTAAGTGATACCTGGAAAGAAGCCCATAAATTTTGCACGTGCTTTCCAGGAATAACTCATCACATGGCAGCACAGAAGACGGCAAAGAATAGATAAATGCAATTAAAAAAGATTCCTTTGTGTGCTTGTTTATTTACAAAAGGAATATGAACAACTACTGTAAATGTAATTGAAGTTGCCGTTTTAAGAGATTTGAACAGTTCAGTTTACAACACTATTATGGTCAAGGCCTAAATTAAAAACACAATTCTCGGTATGGATAGGTTGATTTTATTATTTTATAACTGTAGTAATTCATCTTATGAGACATTTAAGATGAGTGTCAGAATTTGACATTTTAACTAAAATATTTCAAGATACTCACACACGTCACCCAATACATAAATCACTATATATTCATGACCATATGGTGGATATTTTTCTACATATAATGGTTGTCTCATTGGAAATAGTCGGTTCTGTGAATGTGAAAATGTGTTATAAACAAGTGAAAAGATGTTCATAAATGGGCTTATTATTATGAGCGATGAGGTCCAACATGAACACACAATTTTCTGCCAAAATTAGAACAGTCTTGTTCGTTTCATGAGAGATTTCTGTTTGCGTTTTTTTCTCAGTGTTCTCACTGGTTTGAAGTGGGCGGAGCTCATTTGGAAAAAAAAGTGATGTCACATACTTCCTCGCACCAATCAGAAAGCAGAAATATTTCAATCAAAACATGACGACAGTTGGTGGGTTGTTGCTTATGTTGCCAGGCAACCGTCAATCAAATCTGAGTTTATGAGTGTTGAACTCTTAATTAATAATACCTTTACCACATTCACCACATTAGTTTAGTGTGGAGCAACCGAAGTACAACCGAACACATTTTTAGGCGACCAAATGGGTTATAATTAACTTTCATGAACTGAAGACACACTGTGAAAGGGTTAAAATTGTAGGACGAAAACACGGACAACTCCCAGACTGGACAACGCCGTGGTAGCGACCTGTCAATCCCAAAGTAGCCACGCCCTAAAGCATCCCCTGCTTTATGGTCTATTTGACTCTAAATGGGACCCTCATTTACTAAATGAACATCATGCTGTGTTGAAGAAGACTTGAAACTAGCGATTGAGACCATAAACTCATGTTTACAATGTTTACTGAGGTAATAAATCAAGTGAGAAGTATGCTCATTTTCTCATAGACTTCTATACAATCAGACTTCTTTTTGCAACCAGAGGAGTCGCCCCCTGCTGGCTATTAGAAAGAATGCAAGTTTAAGGCACTTCAGCATTGGGCTATTGCCCACTCTCTGGGAACCATGAATGTCTGTACACAATATTTTGTGCCAATCCATCCAATAATTGCAGAGATACTTCAATCTGAACTAAAGTGGTGGACAGACCAACTGATGACCAACCTACCAACAGGCCGACATTGACATCCGTAGAGACATGGTGGTGCTAGCATTGCTAAAAATGTTATGTCTCTGAAAGAATTTGGACCCTACAAAAGCATATCAACACTCGCCTTTTACACTATTGGTGTTCCCAACAAGTTTTTGTTTGCAGCTGGTCTGAGAATACGATCAGTTCAATAAAAAGTTGGAAGGAAATAATCAAAGCCAGGAACAAATATTACACAATATTATATTATAATATTACACATTAACTGCACATAAAATTATGACGAAAATCGAAATGTACTGTCTCTCTCTCCCTCTGTGACTTCCTGTGGTAATATAAGGTGACAGACAATAAACCACTGTCCTACAGGATTATACAGTAACTTCAAATGACTGTGTGATGACATACAAACAGGGTGTAGTTTAGCCAACACATCATGTTCCCTGATGTATTCTCTTTCTTCATGGTGATTACACATTAATATCTCTCAGCCATGTGTTTAAACCAGCGGATCCTCAATGAACATTGGCCCTCGTAACTGAAACTCACTGAAGCTGATCTGAATTACACCGGCTGTGATGAATCATTGATGTTAAAGTGTGTTAAAACTGCACATGGGATGAGTCTGACGCAATTCCAGCTTTGGTTAGTGGTTAACTTTATTTTCTGCTGCTCTGTTTGGATATTAGATTCATTTTTTTGGGGACCTCTACCCACCCTTATCTCTTTTCGTTTACCCACTCCATCACCCCTTTCACACCAAAGAAGATTACTGTTTTCACTCATCTGTCCCTGGGGAGTTTCGGTCCCATCAGGTGGGTTAATGAGTAACACCCCACGAGACTGATAACACCCCACACAACTGATAGCCTCCATAAGCCTTCCTGTTGTAAAACGGTGCCTGAGACTTGAATTTATCTGGGGGTCAAGATGTGAAGACGATCGACAGCTAGTAAACTAGGCCAGGCACGTTTTTTTGTTCAAACATGTCCAGTACTGCCCAATCTTATTGCTAAAGACTCCTAGACACTTAGATAGTGATGGTGATAATGCACTCTCTCACAGTGTCCACCAAAACATCATTGTAAATTTAATAGTCAATAAATGACAGTGATAAGAATTGGACTTTGCTCCGTCAACATAAGATTCTTCTGAAAATGACTTTGATACATTCATCAGATGCAGGTTGACATCAATGGAAAATTACAGTTTCCTTGTCTTTCACAACAGTTAAAACATTAAGACATACTCATAATGTCCTTTTTTATGCAGATGATATAGCTTTGTAGGCATTTAGCTCCTCTTTAACAATGTCTAGATTACAGGCTGTCTGATCCTCCTTACTGCACTACATTTATTTTATAGACATACAGCTACCAGTTACTTTACTGTTTACACCCAAAAATATAAAAAGTTTGTCAAATATAATACTTTGCTACAAGGGATGCACCAATCTGATACCAGTAAAACGCCGATACTGACTCAAATAGCTGGATTGGTTATCTGGGTCCGATCTATCCAATTCTGTGTTTCTATGTTTACGTCTGATTTCACATGTACGTACAACGTCATGCGTCAGCAGCACGCCGGTAGACCGCATAGCTGAGGGAGCTAACAACAAACACGCGAGCTGTTTGGAGGTATTTCACGCTTGCTACGCCAACAAGTTCTATGGCTACTTGCAATATCCGCAAAGACAATGTTTCGAGGGTTTGCGGTAGCCGTAATACATATTATATTCACTAGTACATATTAAATTGCCATTTGCAAAATGCATTTTGAAATTGCATTGCCACTTTGCACATTGAATTGCCATTTGCAAAATGCATTTCTATTTGAATAAAGAGGCCCAAAAACTTCAAAATAACTGCACTGCAAAATAATTAATTCCTGTTGTAGTTTTGACCAATTCGTTGCTGCATTTAAAAGGTTTCAAACTGAATTGTACTTCCTGTTAATTTTGAAGATTTTTTTTACCAAGTTGCTGGTGCACAGTTTATTGTTTTAATAATAAATAATTCAGTAAATTTATGTCTATGTATTTATTTGTTACATTTCGTTTTACTAAGTTAGTAGTAAAGCCATGTTTAAGTCAAGCCTGGTGTTGTCTTACACATAAAAGAATGATCCCAGTCACTTCCTCACAGTGATGCATACAGCTTATTAATTAAACACTGGTATCGGATCGGTACTCGGTATCGGCTGAATAACTTGGATTGGTGCATCCCTAGATAAATATTATACACACTTAGAGCTGAAACAATTACTCAATTAATCAATTGAAAGTGGCGACTATTTTGATAATCGTTTGTCAGACATTTCATATGTTTAGCTTCTCAAATGTGAGGATTTGCTGCTTTTTCCTTGTAATCATTTTCTTTTCTTAGTTTGTTTTGTCCAACTATTGGCTGGACGAAACAAGCAATGTAAATGTGTCCATTGTATAAATGTTATTTAGAGATGTCTGATTGTTTCTGATGCTGTTGCAGTATAAGCATTTGTCTGTTTGTTGTATGTCTTTCCTTCGTTCTGCACTTATTTCTTCTGCTCTCAAAAGAGATACATACCAGTGTGTTTGGTACTCCAACACTGAGGCAGCTGTCATTGAAAACCTCGACAATAATTTCCTGAGAACACAAATCTCTCAGTTCAAAATCGTTTTATTTAACAAGATGAAAACCAACCCATTAAATGTAGCACAGGTAAATGTATTTTAAATGGCAAAAAGTATTAATTTCCGAGTGTGTTGCTTCCCTTATTTTAAAGTAGTATTCAGAACAAATGAAAAGAAACCTCACGTCCAACATGAATGCAAACATCTCATTTACAGTGTTCTACCAGCAGTATGAACAAATCCCTCCATTGCTTTTGGTATTACAAGCTACACTTCCTACTGCACCCATAACACTTTCCTTAACAATTCTTAAAAATAATTAAACAGACAGTTACAGAACCACAACTGCACTTTTAGAAAGATATTTTTTTATACAAAATGCAAATGTGAACTTAGTTTGCACCTCAGCCTAAACTGAGGAAGTTTAGGCTGAGGTGCAAACTAAGTAAGAAATTAGATAAAACTGAGCTATCCTAGTTTATTTACACAAATAATGAGAAAGTGCCATGCTATGGTGTGTGAATTGACAGCCGAGGCATGTCATATATGGTGAATCTCAACCCTGTTACAATATAGTTATTCGTTGGCATTATTCAAACCCTTTAATTTGTTGCGGTACATACTCAAAACGCATCAAACCAAAATGTTACATCCTTCAAGCTCTCTCCACAAACGTTTAATTGTTTTATGCAGGTGAAGAGTCAGTGTGTCAGTCCAGCAAAACGAAGACATGTCGTCCCATGTCCAGGTTAGGATTTAGCAGCTCCCTTTGACACAGCCAAGCCGATTAGGCCCGCCAGACCGGCCACGCCAAGGCCGATTCCCCCGACGATCGCCATGCCGACCAAGCCGTCTAGATGACAACATGTGAATGTCAGCATTGTGGTTTTACACTCAAACAACAGGGTAAAATAACTGATGAAATGAAGCTATTCTGTTACGACTGGTACGAAGGCTGTCGCGATATCAGATTTTAACCACACGATTACTGTGACCAAAAAAATTCAACGATATTACCGCAATATCTGTATAAAGTTTGAAAAAATGAAAAATAATCAGTCAAATTCATCTTTAACAAGTTTATTATGCATTTTATTTTATTTTTTTAATTTATTTTTATTTTATTTTTTTTGGCAAATTAATTACACTAAGAAAAGAGTTTGTAACCCACTGATGTAATTTTGGACAATAAAGTTTATTGTTAAACTGTAAAATATCCTGCCTCCGTTACATATATACAGTAAATACTGTGCAAAATGACATTAGTGTTTGGAAACAGTAAAGTTCACTGGGAATTAAATAATTATAAATAACTATAAATAGAAAAATCGCCAGCTGTCCAAAGTCAGGCTCAGAAAAGAAGAGAGAGACGAGAGAAAGAGAAAATTAGCGACCATTTCCTGACCTGTCGTCACTGGGGTCATGCGTCTGATGATGGTCGCTCTTCCTGAACGCAAGTAGTGATTCCGCTCTGTAGCCGTTTTTGAATGGCTTGTCGAGTGTTTACTCCCCTTGTGGCGCAGTCAGTATGTTGATAAAAGTCATGCGTTTTGTGATCTGGCCGCCATGTTGAAAACAGTCAAGCCAAAACCAAGCGCCCGGAGCAAACTTTCTCATTTCACAGCTAAACATTACGGCGCCACGCTGCACTGACACATCATCAGTTGAAAATTAAACTTCAGCCATTGTTTGGAAAATGAAAAAAACGTTTTTGCCCACTGACATGGAAACACACGTCTCTTCCTGTCTCTCTCCGTATTGCTCTATTAGCTACTACGATCCACACATGGTGAAGGACGGGTTTATATGATGAGTGTGGCTAGCTAGTTGCCCAAAGTCTCATTTGACTGGATGAATTTTGTTAACGCCCCCGAGTGCAGGATAAGTCACCAAACATTTGAAATCGTTTACAGAAAGAGAAAAGACGTGGATTTTGATGTAAAAATACTCTGATACTGGTTTTTGGCATACATTTGGCATTTAACAAGAGCTAAATGAACAATTAACACAGGGACACAGGATTAAAACTGTATTTTTCATTTCATGGGGACTTTAAGTTTGTTGTTTTATGTTAAAAAATGCAAATGTTACTTTTTGTTAGTGTTTGTAATGTCTGTTCAAAACATGATGGCTTATGTAGGTAACTGTTATTTTTTGTGCTGGTTTATAGTGAGGTCGCTGTTACATTTCTAGACTCCAGCTGTATTTCGCCCTGGTGATTTAGAGCCAGTAACCCTGTGTAGAATAATACAGAGCTGACACTACGGTCAGCTGCTTCGCGACTCACACAACGCTCTTCTTAATATAATATAATTAAATCGGCTGACTGATAACTCGGTTGGGCTCTATTTAAGAGGCACTGGATTATTTAAACGATATTATCATATGTGTATTATTAACATGGTCAATAATTGAATATCACGGTTATCGTCAATACTGGTTTATCGCGACAGCCCCCCTAGTTCGTACCTTTCTTTAAAGCCTTGTCGATGAGTTTCTCCAGCTCCTGAGCCTGCTTGTTCCCCGGCTCGTTCTTTAGAAGAGTTCGGATGTACTTCAGGGCTTTCTCATATTCCTGGAAGAAGAACAAGGAAGAGGAAATACTCTCAGATGTGTGCATATTTTAAATGATGTCATCAAATGTGAGGGCTGCATTAAAAAATGATTACCGTGCAACAATCTTAATATTAAAACCTACAAATGGACTTTAAGGAATGACACTAACTTTGAGTCTGTAGTTGGCCACTGCAAGGTAGAACAAGAAGTCCCGGGAGTCGTCCTTCGATGCTTTCTGAACAAGTTCTAAGACAAAAACAAAACATTGATATCAACTGTTGAATTGTGAAAAAAATACAAGCTCATATGTTACAACAGAATCAGAATCAGAAATACTTTATTGATCCCCGGGGGTGAACATGGGGCATTACAGTTGCTCTCGTATAGACATAAGAAATATAAGAAAAAAGAAATAAAGGAGTATGTAAATTATGTACATAATGCTACAATGTGTACATAATGCTACAATATAAACAAAATATTTGTAAAGAAACATAAGTGCTGAAATAAAAAATAAGAAAATTAGATATAAAAAATATGAAATATGTACAAATATTTGCATTAAGATGTGCAATATACTTATAAGTAAATACAGAATGATGAGAAGTGGGATCTATTAGGAGTGTTAAATATCAATGCCAGAATGGTTTAAATAAGAACGTACAGTATAAATGCAGTATTAATGACAGACCATCCTTCCTTTGCAAGCAGTGACGTTGCCATGTCCCTTGTCTGATATTTTCTCAGCAACATTCAGACATTCAAAGTCATTATTTGTATAGTAATAGTAACTAGAGCCTCACAGATACATTTTCACCATCAACATTATTTAGGTTATCACAGATATATCAGTATCACTGTATACGACACATACATTCTAGAACAATCACGCCAAAAAACATTATCGCTAAATTCAAATGTAATAATAAACCTTTGAGTTACATGACAAATCTTATTCTTGTACTTGGTAAAAATTTCACAAACAAGTCCTTCTGAAACTTTAATATTTTTCTAGTTGAAATAAATTTGTACACAGATACATTAACCATTATGACAAACAAAAAGTGAACATACATCGTTATATTTAAAAAAATATATTTTCTTTATTGTAGCCCCTGATTAACGTATATTGACTTTATTTTATTATGTTTGGATACCGTATTTTTTTTATGTTTCATTTATTTACTTTTCATATTTCATTTGATTGACATCTACACTGAAATCTTTAGTGGTGTAAGAATGACAATGACCTGCTGAATGTCTGTCTAGTCATAATGTTCAATGAAAAACAAAAAAATGTCTCAGTACATATCTGAATTACTTAAAGGAGCAGTGTGTAGGATTTGGCGGCATCTAGTGGTGTGGTTGCAGATTGCAACCAACTGAGTAGCCCTCCGCTCACTCCTCCCTTTCCAAGACTGCGGTAACGTGAGCCACCGAGGGCAAAAACGTGGCAACGCCGTTCGCCTCGCTCAGAGGATAAAGCTACTTTAGGAGCAACGGAAGACAGACGGCGGCTGGCGGTACCACGGTTTTACACTCTGCGGCTCACGTTACCGCAGTCTCACAAGAGTTCCCTCTGTCAAGAGGAAGACAGAGGGAAATCCTCCGCCCTCTACCATCTCGTCCGGAGCTGAGGCTGGAAAACCGTTTTACGGTGCTGAGCCCAGACCCGTTCCCCGACCGACATCTCTCCGCTGCACCCCCCCCTCCACCATCGCTTGCCTCCACTGTGGTGATTGGTGACTCCACCGTTCGGGGACTCTCGCTCCCCTCCCACGGAACCGCTGCAGCGGTCCACTGTTTCCCCGGAGCCCGTGTATTGGACCTCAACACACAGCTTCCAGCGGTGCTTGGAAAATACAATAATGTGAGTACTGTGGTAGCACACGTTGGCAGCAACGACACTTCTCACCGTGAATCAGAAACTTTAAAGGAACATTTTAAAACTTTTCTCACCACCCTGAAAGCAACTGGAAAAAACATTGCAATTTCAGGACCACTTCCGACATACAAAAGGGGCATAGAAAAATTCAGCCGTCTGCTCTGCTTCAATTCATGGCTTAAAACAGCTTGTGACAAATTTAAGGTCACTTTTATAGACAATTTTGATCTTTTTTGGGGCCGCCCTGCTTTCTTTAAGCGTGATGGACTGCACCCAAACCACAGGGGCTCTCAGGTGCTTGCCCAAAACATAGGACAATGTATATCACCATGACTACCTACCCCACCCACCTATGTTTTTATAAAACCCATCATCTCAACTCGACCCAACACTACAAATAGAACTATAAAGGGGCCGAACATAAATAACTTGGTTATAATTCCCATAAACAGGAACTCATTTTCAGCAAACAAACGGACAGAAGTAAAAATGGCTCTTTTCAATATAAGGGCACTAACAAACAAAACATTTTGTATCAATGAACTTATTAATGACCATAATCTGGACTGCCTTTTTCTTACGGAGACTTGGCTGGGCACAGATGCACCTGCCACACTGACGGAGGCCTGTCCACCCAGTTACACCTTCTCCTACTCATCCAGAGAGGGAAAGAAGGGTGGAGGGACAGCTGCTATATACAGAGAGACACTGAAGGGCAGGGATGTGGACCTAGGCACATTTCATGCCTTTGAATATAGTGCAACTCTTTTAACTACTGAGCCTCGTTTTCTTGCAGTGACTGTATACAGATCTCCTAACTTATCTGTCCCCTCATTTTTAACGGAATTCTCAGACCTACTATCTATCATTCATACGACCTATGACACCTGCATTTTAATTGGTGATTTTAACATACATGTTGATAATCTGGCAGATACCAGAGCCAAAGAGTTTTTAGAATTGTTGGAATGTATGGCTTTTGAACAGCATGTTAAGATACCTACTCACAAACATGGACACACCTTGGACTTAATTATATCGTATGGTCTTAACATCAATATATCTTCTGTCATTGATCTGGCTCTGTCTGACCACCATTGTGTGTTTTTTAACAGTTCTGATCATTCTCTGCCAAATATCACAGAACGTCTTGTTAAAAAACGCAGCATTACCCCTGAAGTAGCCACAACTCTCACATCACATATTGCAAGTTACAAAAATGATGTCTTACCATCATCCTGTGAAGACTTAGTTCATGCTTTTAACCATAAAATGAAAACAGTGCTTGATGCAGTAGCCCCAGTTAAAACCAGGAAAATAACAACTAAAAAGGTTGTCCCGTGGAAAAATAGTAAAACCATGGAACTAAAAAGAGACTGCAGAATTGCTGAACGCAGATGGAGAAAAACTAAATTAATAACACATCACAATATACTCACCGATAAACTTAAAAACTACAACAAGGCAATTCGAACATCACGACAAGCATATTTCTCAAACCTAATAAACACCAACATTCACAATCCCAGACTGCTTTTCAGTACAATAGACTCTCTAGTAAACCCCAAATCCAACTGTAGTATCGAGCTTCCAGGTTCTAAATGTGAAGAGTTTGCTGGCTACTTCAGGGATAAAATAATTAACATTAAATCTGGTATCTGCCAGCAAAACAAGCACACTGCACTTCTACCTATATCCTGTTTCCAGAGTGATGTCAAGTTGGAACGTTTTGACCTGGTTGATGCTGAAAAACTCAGTAGAATAGTAACAGAACTGAAGCCCTCCACTTGTTCCCTTGACCCAATCCCTACCTCCCTTTTTAAAACTATTTTTAATTTTGTATCTGAAGACATCCTTGCCATTGTAAATCACTCCCTACAGCTTGGTGTCTTTCCCACTGATCTTAAAACTGCCCTAGTTAAACCTCTTTTAAAAAAAGGGAATCTGGATATTTTAACACCCAGCAGTTTTAGACCGATTTCAAATCTCCCATTTTTAAGCAAAATTTTAGAGAAACTAGTTTTTAATCAGCTAACTACTTTTTTAAATTCAAACACTAAATTAGAAATGTTTCAATCAGGTTTTAGGAGACATCACAGCACAGAGACAGCCCTGCTAAAAGTAGTAAACGATATTAGAACAAATCTTGACAGCAAAAAGCCTTCAGTTCTGGTGCTACTTGACCTGAGTGCTGCCTTTGATACTGTTGACCACCAGATTCTTTTAGATAGACTAAGTGAGCATGTTGGACTGTCTGGGATTGTTTTTCAATGGTTTACCTCATATCTTTGCAGAAGAAATTTTTTTGTATGTATGGATGGCCAATCCTCCAAACACTATGAGGTTACCTGTGGTGTACCACAAGGATCAGTTTTAGGACCTTTACTTTTTAATTTATACATGTTACCCCTGGGCAGTGTCATCAGGAGGCACGGCATCTCCTTCCACAGCTATGCTGATGACACTCAGCTCTATGTGGCTGTGTCTCCTGATGACACCGGGCCCATTGACTCACTTTTCAACTGCATCTCAGATATAAAGGCCTGGATGTCACAAAACTTTCTACAGCTCAACCAGGATAAAACAGAGGTAATGGTAATTGGTTCAAAGACTCAGAGAGAGAAACTGGTCTCCCAACTAAATACACAAGGACTCAAGCCAAGTCAAGAAGCAAGGAATTTAGGAGTGATTTTTGATGCTGATTTTAATTTCAAGGCTCATGTCCGCAGTATCACAAAAACAGCATTTTTCCATCTGAAGAATATCTCCAAAGTGAGGCCATTCCTCTCTCTGAGCAACACAGAGAGACTGATGCACGCTTTTATAACCAGCAGGCTGGACTACTGTAACGCTCTCCTTTCTGGTCAACCAAATAATATAATAAATCGGCTACAATTAATTCAAAATTCTGCAGCACGGGTGCTGACAAAAACCAAAAGGAGAGCACACATTACTCCTATTTTAAAGTCCTTACACTGGTTACCTGTTAGTTTTCGTATTGATTTTAAAGTTCTTTTATTAGTTTATAAGGCACTACATGGCCTTGCACCAGACTACCTTTTAGAAATGCTTTTGGTTTATGAACCAGGAAGGCCCCTCAGATCCTCCGGCTCTTCCCTTTTAGTTGTTCCGCAAAGCAGAACAAAAACTTTTGGTGATGCTGCTTTCAGCCATTACGCTCCCAGCTGCTGGAACAAACTTCCAGAGGAACTGAGAGGAGCTGAAAACATTGATATTTTTAAACGTAAACTAAAAACCCATCTATTTAGTCTGGCTTTTATGTAGTGTTTTATCATTTTAAAATGTTATGGTTTTATTGTTTGTACTTATTTTATTTATCATCATCTATATGGTGTTTGTTTTACTCCTTTGTTTTTACTATTTGGGAATTTTATTGTTTAATACCATCTGCTTACTTTGTGTAGTTTCACGGTTTTTATTTATTTATTTATTTTTATTGTTATTTCCTTGTTTTTTATTATTTGAGGAACTTTTGTGTTGTCTGTTTTGGTGTGCATTGGTCTCTAGGTCCATTTTTAACATTCGGCATTTTGTCAATTGTCTGTACAGCACTTTGAATTGCATTTAGCTTGTTTGAAAGGTGCTATATAAATAAAGTTTGATTGATTGAAGAGTGTTGGAGAACTACGGTGGCCTTCAGGTAACGTAAACAACGCGAAAGGGTCTCTCTAGAGCCAGTGTTCGGTTCTTCCGCTACTGTAGAAACATGGCGGAGCAACATGGTCGGACTCCGTGAAGAGAACCTATGTAGATATGAAGGGCTCGTTCTAAGCTAACGAAAACACAACAGTTCTTAGTTTCAGGTGATTACACGGTAATGAAAACATAGTTATGAATATTATATTCCATTTTGCTGCTAATAGATCCCCTGAAATGTTACACACTGGCCCTTTAAGAACCAAAATGAAAGGATCCTTATCTAATATGTTTGGATTTGTAAACTCTCAAATATCAACATCAGCCTCAAAAATCAACTATTAGTTTGTACTACAACATGTAGCTCTGAATATAATAATAACAAAAGCAGGTGTTGCATTAACTCACCCTCCAGGAGCACGATTCCCTTCTTGATATCCTCAGTGTATTTACTCCTGATCAGACACCAGGCATACTCGAACTTTGTTTCCTTGGAGACGGCTCCCTTCACCAGCTCGGTGTTGTACTTCTTCTCAAATTTCTGTCAAAAACAAAGCAAAAAATGAAGCGACGTACCCCGGAAAGGAAGTGAAACAAACACCAGTGCATTGCCAAACATTTATTGTTTATTTGTTTTGACAGATCAGATGTTTCCTGAGTAGAAACCAGTAGTTAGCTGTTACCTTTAAGGTCACAGAAGTACATATCGTTCCAAAAATTGTTATTAATCATGAGTCATATAGATCTATTAGCGGGAAATCACGCTGTCACTGTTACATCAGTGAGTTTTGATCCGACGTGATCGTTAGCATTAGCATTAGATAGCTAGGTGACGCGTCAAAGTACTTCCGACACGTCGCTTTTTAACCCAAAGTTTCACTATTTACCGAGTGAACACGTGACGCGAGGACATCACACGCGTGTCGCGCGTGTTTTAATAAGTATGTTTTATTAAAATGAAGAGGTTTAATCGTTTGAAAAACTTACTAAAAGGTCTTCCGGAGCTACCACATCGCTCACAACAGCCTCCATGTTTCCGGAAACAGATCTTGGCCCCGCCCACTTTATGACGCGCTACGGCGACGTCATCTTTTAGAACTCTCTAGTAAAGTCTCTGTTATCATAATAATAACAAAGATATAATAGTAGTGATGATACTAATAATAGGATTGCTGCTATTACAAATTATCATAATAATAATAATAATAATAATAACAACAACAAAATAATAATAATAATCACAACAACAACAATAATAATAATAATAATAATAACAACAAAATAATAATAATAATCACAACAACAACAATAATAATAATAATAATAATAATAACAACAACAAAATAATAATAATAATCACAACAACAACAACAATAATAATAATAATAATAAATCACACATTTTTAGGAGGAAAAAAACATGTTTTATTGTTTTCCTAATTTGCAGTGTCGCTATAACATCCAATATTTAAGACGCTTCGCAGCTCAAGTGCTAAGAAGTGACATCTAAGGTTGCTGCTGATACGTCTTCAGTTCTTTGCATGAAAAGGACAGAGGCAACAGCTCACTGAGGCTGGTTTCTCTGAAAGATCCGTCGGGCTTTATCAAGTATACAATCCAGTCTGATCCAAACTGGTGAGAGAGAGAGAGAGAGAGAGAGATGCACAGTAGTGAAGAAAAAAAGAACCAACATGCAAGGTCAGAGCCAGGATTTATATTAATGCTGAGGTCATGAGCCTCATTTATGTATCCTACTCAAACACACAAAAAGTCTACATTTTTATATTTAAATATTTATTTTTGTATTTAAATATTTAATTATGTGTTCTGTAAATTCTCCAGGAAAAAGATTCTGGTGGAGAAATACTAAATCCTTTATCAATGCGCTTTTGTTGACCTAAAAGTTGCCAAATTTGAAATGAAATGGTAAAAAGAAAATAATAATACTGGAATCAGCATATAAAACATGCAGTAACGTCACTCTACCCACATTGCTGAAACCCCCCCAAATTCCCTGGAAAAAAAGGATATGACCTCAGTGTCCTACAGCTAAGACCATTGGCTGCAGAATAAATGTCTTACATAATATTTTAAACAACAAAGACTAAATGTGATCTGAAACCAAGAAAGTTAACAGTTAATTTTGCTGCTTTAATCATGATTTCAAAAGGGTACTTCAGGTGACACACAGAAAAATTAGGTAATAAATTAGTTTTCATTTATATTGAAATAAAAATAATAATAATACAAAAAAAAAAAAAAAATTCAACATCTTTTAAACGTTTCATTATGATAGCAAGAAAAAGATAATAGCGTCATATTCATCTGGAGTACCACACCTCTATTTAATTTACTGAACAATGCTGCTCTATTTAACGAGGAAGCTATAACATTTTATTATGCTCGATTATTAGTATCAATGTTTACCGTACCTGTGAAATACAGTGACTCCTGCTGTGACAGGGAAGAGATATATAGTGTTCCTTGTTCATACACTGCAAAAATCCACTCCTTATCAAGTAATTTTTGTCTGTAATTCAGTCCTTAAAGTTTATTTGAGAATATTTTCGACTTGTTCCAAATGCAAATTGCCTGGTGTTTTCTGAACTTTTCTTGATTGTAGTGCAGTGACTTACCTTAACCTTTTTCCTTTTAAGGATAAAGACATTTGTTTCTATCTGATTTGAACTGGAGACCAGCTGAACTATTCTATATTATGAAAATATATATTATTTAATTTGTTTTAAGAAAATTTGCTTTTTAGGATTAAATCAGACAGAAATATCTTAATAAGATCCTGATTGTCTGTACTGGTCATAGAAGAGATGACTCACCTCCAAAATGACCTGTCGACATGCTCCACACGGCGCAACAAAATGGTCTTTGATATCACTGCATGGAAGAGAGGAGAGGATAAATGCATCAGGACGTGTGCTATATGAAACTCTTAATGTGTCATCAGAGTCATCATAACACTGACAGTCTCAGTCTCACCATGTCACAGCGATGGCCGTGAACTGTCTGTGACCTTCCACCACGGCCCTCTGGATGGCCGTCCGTTCAGCACACACTGTCAGACCGTAGGAGGCGTTCTCCACATTACAGCCTGAAAACACACAAATACTCAGATCTGGACTCTTTCACAGTGTGTAAAAAAAAAAAGTGTTTAGATCCTTTAAAGGACATGTTTTCTTTGGCTTTTTCTTAATATATAACCTACATTTATTCTTTAATGAGTTGAACACTTAACTCTCTTTGTTTTTATATTTCGTACCCCCTCTTTCTCCTTGACCCACTTTATAATTTCTGTTTAGAAAATTGTTATATGAATAAAGTTTGCTTGAAGTATCGAAACACTACAAGTAAAAGTCCTGCATTCAAAACCTTACTTAAGTAATGGAAGTATTATCAGCAAAATGGACTTAAATTATGAAAAGTATTCATTATGCAGTAAAATATTCCCTAAGTGTTATCCTATTATATCTGATGTTTCTGGATTAATATTACTGCTGCACTAATGTATATGTTGCATTTTAGTGCTGTAGATGTTTAAGGTTGTGCTAATTTTAACTCCTTCATATACTGTTAGGTAATTTAATCTACAGCAACGCATCATATTCTAAAAGACCATCATATATAGTATTTATAGCGTTGCAGTCCTGTGAGTACCACATATCTCTAAATAGTCATATACATACATTTTCCAGCAGATCCAAGAGGGTTTTTAAAGAGTTTATTTATCTTAAGATGTAGGAGAATTCTCTCAACACATAAAGGAACACAACACATCTGGAGATGCATGGTTTTCACTGGACAGGAAGGGGATGGATAATTGTAATCTGAAAATTAAAAAACGCAATTTATCAAATAAATGTAGTGGAGTGAAGAGTACAATATGTACCTCTGAGATGTAGTGGAGTATAAAGTTACATATAATGGAAAGACTCAAGTAAAGTAAAAATACCATGAATTTTCTTCTTAAACCTGTGAAACCGGTCTGTGAAATTTTACAGATGCCATTAGGAGCACCGGAGGACACAGAGGCACATTTTTTTTTTTTTTCAAATTACCTGCCTCATGCACTACTGTCAGGATATAGTGACCGTTTTATAAAAATATTTTTTTTTTAATCATATTTGCTCCATTTCTACCCACAGCAGCTTTAAGTACAGTACTTGAGTAAATGTACTTAGTTACCTTCCACCACTGCATGTTAATACAGTAACTGGTTGAGGTGGATGTATTTTCTATTTTCTATTCTTTGGGTAACTTAATTTATAGTATAACAACAATGCATCGTAATTCACCTCAGAATTGTAAGCTACTGTAAGATAATATATGGAGCAGAAGTACAAGAACAGATGCAGAAAATACTGTATTTAATTCATAATAAATATAAAGTATCATCCAATAAAGTACTACAATTATCTCAACGTTGTGTTTAAGTACAGTTGTTGAGTCTCTTTCCTATGACGGAGTATTAGGGCCACATTGAGGAAAAAATAAATAAATCTGAGATTTCGAGAATAAAGTCATAATATTACGAGAATAAAGTCATAGGTTTACGAGAATAAAGTCATAATATTATGAGAATAAAGTCATAAGTTTACGAGAAAAAAAAGTTGTAATATTATGGGAAAAGTCATGTTTACGAGAAAAAAAAGTCGTAATATTATGAGAATAAAGTCATAGGTTTACGAGAAAAAAAGTCATAATATTATGAGAATAAAGACAAAGTTTAAGAGAAAAAAGTCGTAATATTATGAGAATAAAGTCATAAGTTTAAGAGAAAAAAGTCGTAGTATTATGAGAATAAAGTCATAAGTTTACAAGAGAAAAGTCGTTATATTATGAGAATAAAGTCATAAGTTTACGAGAAAAAAAGTTGTAATATGAGAATAAAGTCATAGGTTTACGAGAAAAAAAGTCATAATATTATGAGAATAAAGACAAAGTTTAAGAGAAAAAAAGTCGTAATATTATGAGAATAAAGTCATAAGTTTAAGAGAAAAAAGTCGTAGTATTATGAGAATAAAGTCATAAGTTTACAAGAAAAAAGTCGTTATATTATGAGAATAAAGTCATAAGTTTAAGAGAAAAAAGTCGTTATATTATGAGAATAAAGTCATAAGCTTAGGAGAAAAAAGTCGTAATATTATGAGAATAAAGTCATAAGTTTAAGAGAAAAAAGTCGTTATATTATGAGAATAAAGACATAAGCTTAGGAGAAAAAAGTCGTAATATTATGAGAATAAAGTCATAAGTTTACAAAGAAAAAAGTTGTTATATTATGAGAATAAAGTCATAAGTTTACAAGAGAAAAGTCGTTATATTATGAGAATAAATTCATGTTTACGAGAAAAAAAAGTTGTAATATTATGAGAATAAAGTCATAAATTTACGAGAAAAAAGTCGTAGTATTATGAGAATAAAGTCATAAGTTTACAAGAAAAAAGTCGTTATATTATGAGAATAAAGTCATAAGTTTAAGAGAAAAAAGTCGTTATATTATGAGAATAAAGTCATAAGCTTAGGAGAAAAAAAGTCGTAATATTATGAGAATAAAGTCATAAGTTTAAGAGAAAAAAGTCGTTATATTATGAGATTAAAGACATAAGCTTAGGAGAAAAAAGTCGTAATATTATGAGAATAAAGTCATAAGTTTACAAGAAAAAAGTCGTTATATTATGAGAATAAAGTCATAAGTTAACGAAAAAAAAATGTAATATTATGAGAAAAAAGTCGTAATATTATGAGAATAAAGTAAAAAGTTTACGAGAAAAAAAGTTGTAATATTATGAGAATAAAGTCATAACTTTACAAGAAAAAAGTCGTTATATTATGAGAATAAAGTCATAAATTTAGGAGAAAAAAGTCGTAATATTATGAGAATAAAATCATAAGTTTACGAGAAAAAAGTCGTAATATTATGAGAATAAAGTCATAAATGTACGAGAAAAAAGTCGTAATATTATGAGAATAAAGTTCTGAGTTTACTAGAAAAAAAGTCGTAGTATTATGAGGATAAAGTCATAATATTATAAAGTAGTCATTTTACGTGTTATTTTAGAGGGTAAAACAGAGCAGCTTGCCGCATGTGTGAAGATGAGAGAAGTCACCTGTTGTGTTGTTACCTGTGATTATGGCTCCATCTGCCGTCAACACGGCGGCCCCGACGGGGAAGCGGCTGTACGGACAGTAAGCCATGTCCCGGGCCTGCAGGCACTTTGACACCAGCTCTTTAACTCTTAAATCTGCGCCTAACAGACACCACCAGGAGTTAACAAAAACACGGTTTGCTACCATTTACGACGAGCTGAATGATGTGTTCAAGTGTAAAAAAAAAAAGGTTCGTTAAATGAACTTACCTGCCATTGCAGAAGAAGACCGTCCGCAGTTTGTTGGTGGTGGGCTGCTTTCACCTTTTAGTCCAAAGCTGGAAAATCAATGGTTGTAAATTGTGTTAACGTATAACGAACAGGAGGGGCTGAGCAGTAGAGGTTCACGGATGTTTACCTTCACGTCATTGGCTGGTTGAGGGATCAGTTTGGGGTGGGGGTCCTGGACCTGTCTGTCTGACTGGACCTGTCTGTCTGACCAGTCTGACTGGCTGCCCCGACTGATGAGAGCCGACTTTTGTCAAAGTTTCTCGCGAGAAATGCTGAACTAACGGTTCAACAACACAATTCCACATAACTGGACTTCAACCAAATACCAAATAACCTTTATTACAGCAACAAAAAAATAAAATATTAGGCCTGTGTAAAAAAAAATAAGACATACTTAAAATGTGTTGAAAACAAAGAGGAATAAGAGAAAACCACATAATGACAGAGAAGCATGACAATATCCCAAATTAAAGCTGGAATGATTAGTCGACTAATTAGTTGATGGATACAAGAATGTTTGGCAACTATTTTGTAATTTTGTAAGTAATTCCCTTGTTCTCAGTTGTGAGGATTTAATGCTTTTCCTTCGCCCTTTTTTTTTTTTTTTTTTTTGAACAAAATGTTTATTCACTTTTGCACATTTGGAATATAAATACCTGCTTTGTCAGGAAATGAAAAAAGGAACTATTTACAGTTCGGCAAGCAAACATTATAATTAAAACTATAAATCATGGCATCATATGCATCCACATAGAGAGGAGTTAAAAAAGATATAATAATAATTAAAAAAAAAAAAAGAAAAGAAAGGGGAAAAAGAAAGAAAGAAGGAGAAGAAACAAAATAAATAAACAAATATTTCTTTTTTTTTTGCAACCAATAAAAGGATATGCAGCACGCATTCCTTTCTCTTTTCCATAGCGCCATCAGGGATTGCTCCTATAATATAAAACGATGGGTCTGGTGGTAGTAGTAGAAGTATTTCTGCATGTCTCCCTTCCCAGTTTGATTTCCATTTTGGACAATCCCATAAAATGTGTGTGAGATCCCCAACCTGTTTACAATCCCTCCAACACAAATTTATTTATTTCGGTCATATTTTGATACAATGAAAGGAGTTCTAATATATTGAATTCTTTCCATAGTGGACTATTGTGTTATTTTATGTCCCCGCTTCGCACACTTCTTCCAATGATTCATACTTAATAATAACATTCATTTCTGCTTTTCTTTCTCTTATGTGATATTAAACTGGGTTAATAAGACATTTAAATCAATATGTACAATATTACTGTTCTTGTTATGAAAATAATTGTTTGTCGAACATAACTACACTCTCATACTATTTCTCCCACTGCACAAATTGTGATAACATCACTTTAAAGCCCCATTCAGAGTGCACAATGCAATGTTTTTGGTGCATTTACGCACACAGATAATTATAATAAATCCATCCATGCCTCATACATTCCCATAAAAGTCTCTGTTCGTTGGTGCAGGACTCATCATCACACAACACAGCAGTCCTTTGCAGAGTCCGGCCAGGAAGATGCAAATCGCAAAAGTCTCCCACACTGCGATCCAGAAAGCGAATGTGTACAGGGTCTTATCACAGTACAGACCATCAGCAGCTGCAGGATCATAGTTGGGTTGGTAGACTGAGAAGACCCACACGTCACCTGTAGGAGGAGCGTGGGACAAAAACATTTAGTTGTAGTCTGTTATTCTTTTTGGGATAACACATTCTGTATTTGTATGTTTCATCCTTATACCTGCCAGGATCCATGTGAAGAGCAACAGGCTTATTAAACACAGCAGACAGGCTTTGAAGCCTCTGGGATGCTCCTGTGGCTGAGCTGCATGGCTCTCACAGGGGAGGGTCACAAACGGTATCATCAGCAGCGATATCAAAGCCATCCCTAACAGGTAGGTGGGAATGTTGGGTTGCTGAGGGCAGTCCTTGAAATACACAACACCTGCGGAGAGACGGCGACGAGAGCGATGTGTGGTAACAGAACGGTCGTTGAAAGATTATATAGTAACACATCATGTTGAAGAAAGAGGATACTGACCAAAGAGGACTTGTGCCAGAAGTAGAATAGCCCTTACAACCGTGACTGCAACTAGAGGGGTAAGATACAGGGAAAAAAAAGTCAGACTCAAATTGGTTACGTCAGATTAATTGCATATTTTTGCATTTAATATATATTTTTTCATTAGAAAAAAAGTAGCAGAAATGTGTTTTTTTGTTTTTTCTGTGAAGCACTTTGTTTTGAAAAGTTAAATACAAATAACGGTTATTATTATCATTAAATTCAATTCAATTAAATTCACTGAAACCATGACCAAAACCATATTGTAATTTACTGTAGTTTACCTATATATATAATTTATTTTCAAATTATTATTATTATTTACATTTATGTATTTATATTATAACCACAATAACCCATACTCTATATATATGTGTGTGTGTGTAAAAATATTTTTATTATGATTATTATTATTGTTAATAACAATTGGCACAATGACACTTCACTGCCGTACTTATGTTACTTATGTTATCTTATTCTTATTTTTACTTTTATTTTATTTCACTTATATTCGATTGTAACTCTTTTTAAGGTGTATTGCTGTTGGACTTGTTGTTTAAGCTACTGGATGCCTAAATTTCCTTTGGGATTAATAAAGTATCTATCTATCTATCTATCTATCTCTATCTATCTATTTAAATTTATATTATAACCCCAAACTGACTCCTTGAGTTAAGAATTTTGACACTATGAATGATGATGTGATAGAATATGATCATATAGGGCTGTTGTTTTAGAGTAGTGTAGTTTTCGCTGGGTGCAACTGAGTCTTTATTATACTCACCTGATAGTCTTGGGGGTCTGGGTGTTGGTTTCACTTGAAACCTCAATATGGCACCTAAAGTTACTGTCACTGGGCGGCCTGTAGATGGGGCTAAAGAGCAGAGACATAAACTGGTGTTATTCTCCCACAGTTTCTACACTTGATGAAGTAGCCTAATGTGTTACGAAAGTAAAAAAAAAAATGTTGTTTGCGTTAACAAAACATCCAATACATGTCTGGGTTTTCCCATTGATCAGATTGCAGGTACCAAACACCATCACTATTATAAATGCAATATATAATATATATAATATATAATAACATTGTTTTCATTATAATTCCCTTATATTGTTTTCATACTCAATCCAAAAGTGAAACTGTGGGTGACAGTTTCTGCTGACACCATCAAGTTGGATGTTTGTTTTTGTTTTTTTATCAAAGCATTACTCTATATATGGAATACAGTGAATATTGCTCAAAAGAGAACCATTTCTTGAAAGAAATACACCTTTTTAAACGTATTAAAATCTCCTTATTTGAGAGGCCAGCGTATTCTTTAAGTAATAGTACTCTTTGCTCAAATTTACCGCAGATCACCTAAAATACCTGACACAGGCTGCACTTATATTAAATTTATGCAATTATGCAAGAACCCACTTACCTGCCATTGCAGGTGAAAAAGCTTCCTCTCCCTGAACGCGTCGTCCAATGACTTAACAGGTGCTCTAGACACACTTACAGGAACAACTGGGGATTTCTACAAGTGGATGTTTTTATACCATGGTCAACACTGAACAGGACGAACCTGTTAGTACATGGGATGGCATGTCAAGAAAGTGAAAGTAAAATCATTCCTCTGCATGGATTCTTTATTTATTGAATCTACTGATACTCAAAAGTTGAGAACATTTAGAATAAATTAAATGTGTTCAAAAACAGATTATTAAAGGAACAGTGTGTAACATTTCGGAGGATCTGTTGGCAGAAATGGAATATAATATTTATAAGAATGTTTTCTTTAGTATATAATCACCTGAAACTAAGAATCGTTGTGTTCTCGTTAGCTTAGAATGAGCCGTTTATATCTACATAGGGAGCCGGCCGCTATGTTTCTACAGTAGCCCAATACGGACAAACCAAACACTGACTCTAGAGAGGGCCATTCGCGTTTTCGCATCGGTTCTCCTTCAGTTCTCCTACACGCTTGGCACATGGGAGAAATTTGAGTTGGTTGCAATCTGCAACCTCACCACTAGATGCCGCCAGATCCTACACACTGCACCTTAAAAGGAACACTTCAACATTTTGGAGCATCCGCTTGCTTGCTGTTAAACCGTCCGTTTTGCAGTACGTCCGGCCCTTTGAGAGTCAAAATATGCTGTCAAAAGACCACAAAAACTGTCTTACTTTCTCAGTTTTTCAACCTAGATCTTATTTAATATGACTCTCATAATATCTAACCTCAACCATATCTTTCGTATTGAGAAACAATGCCAAAGTCCTCCACCTTTTTATATGTGTAAAGTAAATAAAAAATGACTAAGTTTGTTAGTTTTTAAGTACAGCAGTACAGTTGGTATCATTAATTTGGACAACAGAAATGTGTAGAATGATATGAGCGTTCAACACTAAACTTACTATTGGGTCCTTGAAGAGCTGATTGCGGACACATATAACATTAATTTGGTGGCAGAGTTTTTGACATTCACATCTGTGATGCTTTAAATGAACCACACTCACACGAGCAAATTAATTTACACGTCATTAATGTGGCCCGGGAAAGGGAAGTTTGGGGTCCCTTGCTGGAGCTGTTGCCCCGGCGACCTGACCCCAGAATAAGCGGTTGAAGATGAGTGACGAGTGAGTAGTAGTTAGATTTTGTATCTTTGGTTGACAGGGCGTTTATCATGCTGTACTATAGGCCAAGCCCTCTCCTGTGTTTGCTGTAGGCCGTAAATAGAACAAATGGACTTATGAGCAGGTATCAAAGGGCGTCCGGCTGCGTGATCGATCCCCCTAAACACACACAGATACCCCCTCGCCTTTCTCTGTTCTGTAGTTTGTTTAGCTTTAATGTTTATCCTGAACTTCCACTTTGACTTTGAGTAGATTCTCCCCCCTCCCCCCGCTGAGGATTTTAATTTTTATGAGACCCATGAGAAGATACACAGGTCTGAAATCAAGATTGCAGGCAGCCACACCAATACTTGGCCTTTGTTCCCCTCTCCTTCCTGTTATAACCGTCACTGCCGTTGTTTGACTTGACGCAGTGTGTGTGACAGCTTCTCGTTCGCCTCCCGTATTCGTTTGGCTCCCTTTTCACTGACTTTGCGAGGGGAAAGGTACTCGTAGCAAGGTGTTACTATGTGTTGTACGGGGAAGTGTGCCCGCCTGGTGGGCCTGATCCTGCTGCCCACGGCGTTCATCTGCATGATCGCCAACCTGCTGCTGTTCTTCCCCAACGGGGAGAGTCTGGACAACGACCAGATCTCCCTCCAGGTCTGGCTCATGGGGGGGCTCATCGGAGGAGGCCTCTTTGTGAGTAAAGGATTATAATCTGTGTGTATTTGCAAAGTCTGGTTTGATGTTTTATTGTGTGTTTTATTGGGTTTTTCAGTCATTAACTTGGCTCTGTGTAAACCTATAAAGTCGCTGCACTTTTATTGAGTTGAGGGAATAACTGGGCCCTTTTTTTTTAGACTATTGGTTTTGTTTGTTTTTCTTTTTCACCATTACCTTTGACTCTGTGTGGACTATAAATATTTGTAAATTAATTATAATTATACCCAGATTGTTGCCAGTAAATAAGTCTTAAACTGTGCCTGGCTTCTGGCAAAAGGCATCTTAAAATTGAAAATTAAACCCAACATAAGCACAATTTTTCTTTATGAATCCTTTAAACAGATAAAGAACTAAGTACATTAAGTCAGGTACAATTTTAAAGTATTTGTACTTGAATATTTCCATTTGATGTCACTTTATACTTCCAGTTCACTACAATTCACTACACTACATTTATCTGTAAGATATAGTTGCTTTACATACAAAAGATGTAGATGAAACCACCCAACATACATAAAGAATTAGCTCCATCTTGACCAAGTGCAAGATTCAAATAAATATAAATACTATTTTTTCTGCTTTGAGCACTTTTACTTGTAATGGAGTATATTTACACTGTGGTGTACCTACATGTTAAACTATAAGGAGAACGTTTGACACTATTAAGAGATTAAAACATTGTATGATCTCCTCTACTTCCTCACAAAGGACAAACACACCAACGTTATCTTGACATTTTAAAGGCTGACAAGGACAATAAATAATTCATAAATAGGCCTATTTTATCTCATAAATCGATCAGAGAGACCTTTGAGTCTTATGGAGAGGACGCATCTTTATCGCCGTGATATTAGTTTGGAACAGAGAAAACCAGGAAGTTGGATTTCTTTCCTCAATTCAGGATTCACAAATATTTGCTTTAGGAGATAAGAGAGCATACACAGAGACACACACATATAAATGCAAATGTGTAGGCGGGGATGTGTGCACTTTTATGCAGATATACACACACCATAACTACATACAGTATTAAATGCTTTTGAGAAACTCTCGCATTTAAATCACTTAAATATCACCTGTGATGAAAACTAAATGTCTCGCTTGATAAACGTTTTCTACTTTCAACTTTTCAGATCCTGTGCCCGAGCTGCTCAGCTATCAGGGCCGGGGGCAAGGGTTGCTGCGGAAATGGTTGCTGTGGCAACCGTTGCCGGGTGAGTAAAGTCATTTGAAAGATTTACATTTATATGCCAGTGTGAGGAGCGGACTGATAATGATGGGCGGTAAAAAGCCAAGAGGGTGACGTCATATCAAATACCGAAGTACCATCATGTTATCATATTTACTGTGAATTACTATTTAAAGTTTTCGGTAAATATATTTTACAGAAGTAGGGCTACGAACAGTACTCACTTCTCTTTAATTATCAGGAAATAGACTGCTAATTGTGGAGACATTTGTAGTGAAGAAAAGCAGTGTAATCTGCCTTTAATTAGTGTATTGTATTTTATAATTTTGCACTCTATCTAATTTCCTTATTGTTGTTTAAATAATTTTTATATTAGTTTTTGTTGAGTGTGAAAGTTCCTACTCATATTTGAAAACAGTGCATTGATGAACAAAAAAAAAACTTCTCTCAAAGTCCACTTACTTGCTTTTCCAGAAGCATTCAACCACGTTTCACTGTCTTCCTCAGTGGATGGAGTTTTCCCACAGTTGTCATGGAGACAGCTCAATATCTATCTGAGCCATCCTGGTGTTAACTGAGCAAACTCCGTCTGCAGAGGAAGATCATGAAATGTGGTCAAAAGCCCTGAAAAAAATAGCCAGTGGACCTTTTTTGTGTCAAACTATTATTAATTTAAGTATTTATAATCTTATATAACCTTATATTCACTGATATTTTCGGATAAAGTTAGCCGAGAGTAACAGCACTTCTACTTTTACCTCCACTGGATTGTATTTAATCAAGACACCACTTGCATCTTATTCAATTAGAATGTCAAGTAATGAAACCAGACTGTCTTGGAGTGTGTTTGTGTTGGTCTTAAATCACGTCAGAGGTGTTTGTGTTGTCACATTAACAGCCTTAAAGGGCAACATAGGCCTGCTTTAGACAAGAAAAACTTGACAGACGAGAAAAAGAAATCCTCAAAAAATGAACGCAAAGAGGAATCCCGTTTTTAGGACCAGTAAATCTTAATGTTTCCTATCTGTCTTTCAGATGCTGAACTCTGTGTTCTCCTCTGCTTTCGGCCTGGTTGGAGCGATCTACTGCACCAGCGTGGCCTCTGCGGGTCTGGCTATCGGACCCAAGTGTCGGTTGGATGATGGCATATGGAAATACCCGTTTGAAGACCTCGGCACGTGAGTGATTCTCCCATCATCACTCATTTAAATGTATTTTTTTTTCTGGGCATGCAGGTGATGCTGTTGAATCTCTGTTATTTCCATCAGTTATATTTACTTTAATTGATCTTTTTTAGTGCAGCAGAAGAGTTTCAGTTCTTAAAAGAATGCAATATTATTAAAATCCAGTAGGTGGCAGACTGGACCAGCACTTCCTGTTCTGTGTTATTGATGAGCCTGGGAATTCAGAATAAGCAACCACTCTTCTTTCCAAGTCTTTTCATAGTCTTCTTGTCAAATGTGGAAAACAATAATGTAAAACCTTATTAATGCATGCAGGGATAGTCTTTTTTTTTGTTGATCATAGGCCATGTTAAATTATAGACTACGGTTCTTGGCTTTTTCTGTTGACGAATAGTCAATCTAGTAGATAAATTTGTCTCCCTGCTGGCCCCAACACCATAGGACTTAAAATAAGGCCGAGCCAAAGCGATAACGCTGGGAGGATAACACGACTGGCACCACTGAAGCATTTTACGAGCTTAGGCAGGTAAAACTGAATCACCTGATAGAGGCTCATCAGGTGATTGGGACGACCGTTAATAAATATGAGCATGTTGTTAATACGTAGGCTATTGCTGTCCAGGATGACAGCAGTCTAAAGGGCACCAGTGTTTACAGGGAGGGAACCAACGATGCATGGTGTGATATTAATACTCAACCTCAGATTGTCCTTCCTTTAGTAAACCTCAATTTCCCCTTTTTTTCTATGTGAGATTCTGCTATGTTGAACTCCCGTTAACGGTGTTTTACACAACGCACCATGAACCAGAATTAGTTGGCGTATTCTATTATTTCGAAGTGGGCTAAAATTATTAGTCAATTAATAGATTTGGCGATCTACAGAAAAAGGAATCGACAATTATGATCAAGGATGCCAAACATTTACTTGCTTTCTTCAGTTTTATATAATTGTAAATTGAATATCTTTGCGTTTTGGATTGTTGGTCGGGCCAAACAAGCAATTTGAAGATTTTAGATTAATAGATAATCTAAAATAATTAGTTAATTAGCAGCTCTAAGCTCCAACACATGCAATATCATATCAATCATTATCAGTTTGCATAATATATAGGTTATGTTCCCTTAAATAGCCATAATTTGACAAAACAATCTCTATTTTAAATATCTAAATGTAGATGTTTGTAGAAGGTTAGCTTAGCTTAGCATAAAGTCTGGAAAAAGGGTGAAACAGCTGCCCTGGTTCAGTCCAAAGTAACAAATCCACATAATGTGTCCGCTTTACATTTTGGTTTTTGCACAGATCAAACAAATGAGAAATTGCATGTTAATTAGTGAGCTTTAGAGGTGCTGGTAAGGCCCACGCTAGCTGTTTCCCTGTTTCCAATCTTTATGCTAAGCTAGGCTAACCGTCTTCTGGTGGCAGCTACACATTTACTGTAAGGCAGGCGAGTTGTATATCAATCATCTCATCTGACTCTCAGCAAGAAAGTGAGAAAGCATATTTCCCTAAATGTCAAACCGTTCTTTTAATTTTCCACTGTTAATGATTTTGTAACAGGTGAATGTCACACTAATCCAACAAAACTGTTCATGTTTCAACAAGAACTTCTCTCTCAATTCCCCTCCTTTCTATTTTCCGTGTGCTTTCTTTCTCCACTCCTCACTTGTTCCATTCACCTTGTTACGGACACATTTTTCCTCAACTCAGTCATCACACTTTTTCTTCCCGCACCCCAAACTAGGCCTGCTTCACACATACTTTCATTAATGCTGTGTGTGTGTGTCTTGGACAGTGCTCACGCTCTGCTGCTCTTCTCCCTCGCAGTGGTAATGGCAGCTACCTTGTAAACCAGACCCTGTGGACAATATGTGCCTTCCCCGCCAACGCAGTGATGTGGCACGTCGTCCTGTTCTCCATGCTGCTGGCCATGGGGTTGGTGCAGCTGGTGCTCTGCGGCATCCAGGTGGTCAACGGCTGCTTGGGATGCATCTGCGGGGACTGTCGCGAGAGCAAAGATGTAGGTGAACGAGTCCTGAAGCTCCAAACCTAAAACAAGTATAAAAGTAAACTGAGTTAGGAGAGGAGGAGAGGATGCATGCAGATCTTTAAAAATGACACAGTGAGTTTTGAACGGTCGGCTATTTCCGAGCCCAGGAGGTCATGAAAGCTACACAGAGGAGCTGGCTTGGACATAAAAGGGGGGAAGCACTAAAATGTGATGCAATCTCATCAAACTAGACTGCTGGAAATGACACAGCTACTCTTAGTATTGCAGCTTGTTGAATGACCTGACCTTATAACAGCTTCAGTGTTTCTATCAGTTCTGCCACTGATGGAAAAACAGGAAAGGGAAAAAAAAAAAGTATTGTAGTCTTAATCCTGTGTTAATAATGTGTGTCGTTTTTACACTTTTGTATGGATTAAACAAACAAGATAGAAAGTGTTAATCACTGAGCTTTAGAGGTGCTGGTCAGTGTATTTTGTTACCATTTGGACAGAGCCAGACTAGCTGTTTCCTCCTGTTTCCAGTATTTGTGCTCAGCCAAGCTTAACCGGCTGCTGGCTGTATCTTAAAATGTATCGTACAAACACGAGAGTGGCTTCAATCTCCTCATCTAACTCTTGGCAAGAAATAAGCACGTAAATGTATGTCCCAAAACGTTGAACTTTTCTTTTAAAAGTAATTGGATTCTTTTAATCTCCATAAAGCCAGGCTAACTGTTCCCTCAGTCTTTGCGCTGAGCTAACCTGCTGCTGCGTGTAGCATAAATTTAGCACACATGCAGGTGAATGGGTGAACAGTTAGCCTGGCTTTATAGAGATTTAAAATCCAATTCCATTAAAAGCAAAGTTCAACATTTTGGGAAATGTGCGTATTTGCTTTCTTGCCAAGAGTTAGATGAGAAGATTGATACCCCTAGAGGGGTAGGGCTAAAACCCCAGGTGTCATCAAAATTCAATAGTTGAAACTGTCAATAGTAAACTGGCAGCTTGGTAGGAAAACTGAAAGAGGTCAAAGGTCGTTTATCATTTTGCACATGTACTTTTGAACGGAAATATCTACACAGGTTGAAGATTAAGCTCAGATTTAGCACATGGTTGAACATATAGTGAGGACTGCTAAAAAATGTTTTTGCTGACTTGCATATGGACCCTAATAAGGGACATAAGTTCATTTGAAGGACATAACTGTTACCGTAGAGGATTCACAAACATTATTCATCATTGCGCTCTAAAGTTTCTCAGGAAATGCAGACACATGAACATGTGTATTGTATCAACAAATATGTCTACACATTAACATGATGCTCACATTTATTAACAACTCCGTCAGTGGTCGCTTCCTGTCCCAAACGTGAAATTAACACGTGACTTCTGTCCTGTTGCAGGATGAAGGTGGATTGTGAAAGTGAAGAAGATCGCCCGAAAAGTGAAGAAAATCGCCCGGTTGTAACCCACCGTCACAAGGGAAAGGAGGCATTTCTCTATTTCATACTCTGGGATACCTCTCTATAAAACATGTTGGTTTTTTTTCTTTTGATACTCTTTTGTCTCACACCAAGTCTGTGTCTGGCTATTTGAAGTATATCAAAGCCTTACTCCATTATTGTGTTGATTTTATTCTATTGCCTGACTTATTTTTGGTTGAATTCTTCATTAAAGTAATTACTGAATTAATAAGTAATTTCCATACTGAAGACTATACTGTATGGATCAAACCGTAATTGTAAATAATTGTTTGTTTATGTGCCTCTACTAACTGATATCAAGTGAATGTGACACAGGGTGTCAAGTTATATCAGTTCTGTCAACATTAAAAACTTATTTTCCTGATCAGTTTTGTGAACTTTGCTGCTGTTCTTTTTTTGCATTGCTTGCCTCCAAAACACACCGATATTTACAGAAACACGTGCACCAACTGAGTAACTCTATAACTCAGATTATCCAGCTGAAAAACTTCTGCAGAATCACTGTTAGGATCTCTGTCAATTACTCACCTCATGCTGCGGCCCACGCAGCCAGACGGCCAGATCTAACAGGATTACTGTGTGTCGAGACAAGGTCAAAGGTCAGAACGCCCCACGCGGACGCTGTGAGCACTGCAGCTGCCTAAACAGTACACGGTCTGGACCGGCAGTGCCTGTTAGCGTAGGTGCAGGTTAAGCTCATAATCTTTTCTGCCATGGAGCCGATTCGTGGTAATTGTTACCTAACTTTTAAGTTAGTTGCAGAGCTGCACCCGGGTAAATATAGACACTCCAACCCAAAGCTCAAAGCTAAGTCTCCACGGCAGTACAGATAAAAGAGGATGATGTGCGCAGCCAGGTGAATAACAATTACGCCTTTCAGTGTTTCCGTGTACTTTGGCTTCCAAAACTAAACCAACCTTGCAAATTTCAAGTTCCTGTGTGCACATACTTCCAGGACAGGGAGGGGAAATGATGTAGCTGTGGAAGTAAGGCCTGTGCCCAACGCTGTGACCATCTTAACTGATTGGCCAGCTCTCTTATATAATGCACAGCACAAAGCGAGGAAGGAGCATAAGTGAGAAGGATTTGGAATAAAAGAATGGTGGGACAAAGGAAGGAAAACGGGAAGGGGGCCCGTTCTCAGCCACTTCTCATGCAAATCGTAGCCACTCAAAGACTCACGGAGAGGCAAAGAAAGTGCTGTTTAATGGCGTGGTGGATGTAAGTCCATGCATGCACTGAAGGGGGACTTGAAAGACAGAGAGAGGTTCCTCAGCAGGGAATGACAGCAGGTCAAAAAGACAGTCGTTCGAGCACTAAATTCTTCTGTTATATCCGCCTTGTGCACTCGTTCAGACCCTGTGGTGAGGCCATTATTTAGAAATGTGCCCAAAACCGAGCCCCTCCTCTCTGTTATTCAGGCTTGACTGACATAACAAAGAGGAGGCAGAAGGGAAAAACAGGGTGTCATGAAGCAGAACTGGCCAGTACGGGCCGGACTAGTGAAAACAGGATTTTTCTTGCACAGAGCAGGACAATAGTAAAAATCAATCTGTGCAAGATGATAAAAGCTTCACATTTCTATGATGGCGCTCCTCATCTGGTTGAAATCACCCACAACCACAGCCTCGTTTAAAAGCAACAGTCATGCTGGCGGCACAAATATCAACTCAGACACACGTAAGTGATAACTCGGCAGTGTCCACCGCCCAATAATTATGTCAACCACACTATGAATGACCTAAGCGGAGCCACAAAGCAGACAAGTCAGTCACATTCGGCCGGTCTGCTGCAAGCTTGTTTACAGCTCCGTCAACATCGCACAATCGAATCTGAGTTTCTACCCTTTTGCTTAACTTTCCGGTTATTTAATTGTACTTTTACATCTCTGTGTAGAAGCATCTTGGGGTTGTTTTTAAATGTTAATTTAAAATGCTCTATAAATAAACGGACTTGACTTAATTGCTCACCACGCTGCACTGATATTCAGCCAAATGAAAATGACATTTTTTAGAAAAAGCCTGAAAGTATCAGGTCTTATTTGAGTTGAACTGGGTGTAATTTCTGCTCAGGTAACAATTGCGTAAAGATGCTGACAGCACCTGTCTGTGTTACTGGCACTATATTATCATGGAACCCTGAAACGTGATATTTTACACCTAGACTACACATTACCAACAAGACATAGTGTCACTTTTTCTTCTTTTGCATCATTGCTTAACAGCAGCATGTGCACCAAGTGAGCTAGAACTGAGGAGACTGCTAGCTTTGGTCTGTGTGGAGCTGAGAGGTTTAAGTCCAGTCGGTTAAATCAAGTCATGCACAAAGAAAGCTGCCTAAAATCTGCCCTACAAAGAGGCAATCACTACATATTTGGTCAAAACTGAGTTAAGACCTGAATAAGATGAGAGTCAGCCAAACAGCAACTACTTTTACTTCACGTACTCAAATGCATTATGTTGTAAATTAATTTCTTATTGAATTCATCATATTGATTGATTGATATTGATAAATATGGTGGGGATGGAGATGGGGTAGAGAATTTTTTTTTTTAAATTATTTTCTATTATTAGAATTATTGTTTTCCATTATTTATTATATATACATAAAGTTACATACATAACTTTTATTATTCAGTATGTATTTATTTTTCGTTTTTTTTAATTATGTATTTATTTATTTTCTTATTTTTGAAGAGTGTTCTTGTGTCTTTTGACATTATGTTTGTTTATATGTTTATATGGAAAAGAAGCATGGCAATACTATGTTTTGCTATTTTGGAAAATGATGCTTTGCAATAAAAACATTTAAAATAAATATTGATAAATATGAATTGATGGACACCTAGCAAAACAGAATCATTTTACTATGAAGTATGAACTAAAATATTCAAAGACAAATCTGCCCTTACTATTATTTAGGTTCTTTGGCAATGTTTTGGGGTAAAATAATCATTCTAATAAATGAATTCATTACAACCTTTCTGTATCTTTCAATCTATTTGTTATGCAGTTTGCAAGCCAGCCGGAAAATGCACACTTTTTTTTTTCTCAATTTCACTGCTTCTGTAGTAAAGGAAGTCTGCTCTTTGCTCAGATTACCCAGCATTATCAGCTGATCTACATGGTATGTAGGAGACAACCCCCTTCCCCATGGCTCTTCAGGATTAATGTAATCACTGAGAACAATTAATGTGTCATGGTGTGAAAACAGGGCATGGTGAAGAAACATGACATAATGTACAGAGGGAGGAGAATAAAGGAGGGCAGCAGAGGCTGGAACCAGCCGTGAGCGACCTCAGCCAGCCGGTCCCGGTCCCGGCTCCACAGAACCGTGCCAACATCAACAGAAAATCAACAAACTCTGGGTGTGGGAATGTTTGGACGTCTGAGGGACGAGGGTGGGAGGGAGAAAGAAACAGGGACTTGGGGTGGGGACCAGTAAACACTCACATACTGTGGGAGGATTAGACTGGTTTGATCCTGCAATGACTTGATTTGAGTTTGTTTATACAGCATTTCAATTTAATGCATTTATATTTTGTAATATTTTTTGACATCAGGGCTGAAGAGTAACTTTAGTGGCTGGTAGGCATCTTAACATACTGTATGTCCTGCGTATTTTGATTTTTTTGTTTTTGTTTCAAGGTTGTTATTCATTTTTGGTTTGTTTCTTAGTTCTTAGATTGGGGTTTTTATTGTGTTGTGGTTTTTAGAAAATGTAAGGTTTGAATACAACTGATCTCTGTAACCTGCACAGCACTCCGCCCAGGGACTACAGATGAAAATTAGCTTTTAGCTGGTACCATATATATTTTACATTGTGCATTGTCCCTGCTAAATAAAGGAATACACGTAATTAAATTTAATGAACTATATCGGTGGAAACAATTTAAAATTAGCCTGGATTTAGACGTCATTAAACGCACAGATTCTAGCTCTCAAAACTGATGCACTCATGTACACTGCATTCATAAATCTCCTTTTTCTGATGCGATGGAATGTAAGATCATGAACTTCCACATAAAATAAGATGGCTTGAGAAAAGAAATTATCCCTAAACTTTCTAAGGATTTAAACCAGGAGTTTTCAACCTGGGAGTCTGGACCCTACAAGGCGTCACGGTACATAGCCAACAATATCAAAGTGACAGTAAATAAGGGCAGAGAAACCTTTGGTCACCTAGCGAGACGCCTCCTGGAAATGTTGCATTTTACAAAGTTAGCATCTTAGCTCCCAGGGACATCATCATCATCACCATCACCATCATCATCAAGTCCCAGTCAGCTTATCAAGACACCCTTAATGACTGAATGTATAAAAAGGTCAAAGTGATTTGCTTTAAACACTGTTGAAGACCTGTAAAAGGTACAAACAGATAATTTTGGTAATTGTCTTATGAATAAACCACTTTTTTTTTACTCAGTTACTTAAGTGCAATTGTGAGGTTGTGGCACTTTATTTGCATACTACCATTTGTGAGACTTTTACTACTTTTACTACTGCATGTCTTTCACCTCAGACTGGGCATTTTTAGATCATGCACGGCCTACTTTTGACCCTTTTGACCCTCTCATGTGTCTCATTCTTCCTGTTCCTGTCTTCCTGCACGTTCGCACTGCTCGCTCTGCTATTCCTGTCTCTCGGCCAGTGGAGCAGTGATGGCAACGAGGGATTCAGTTACCAGTGGGGCAAATATTCACGGGGGATGAGGTCAGTATTATGACAACAATGCCGCTTTCCACTCGCCACCCAGTTCGGCTGATATCACAATGGCATTTGAGGCCAATGGGACGGTGGGAGTGGTTCAGTCCCCTGATATCTGAGCCTCCTCGTGGGCTCACAGGAAGCTACCGTGTTGCCTCATAGTCACAGCGGCAGACTGGCAAGGGGCACATGTCACCTTACAAGGAGAGGAACGGAGTGATTGAATGCGCGGGGTTGACACCGCAGAGGGACCACTCGACTCTGTGCGAAGGCTTAACAGTAACCTCGGTGCACGTTTGGAATCTGTTGCGCCAAAAAAAGAAAAGGGCGCTTTTGTAATTCACGATTTTCAGTTCACGAAATGGGCATCTGGGAGGTTAAAGTTCACGGGAAAAAGAGTTGGAATCACTCTGAAATGGTTAAAGAGTCCTAATTGTATCAGACTTTTCACCATAAAAAGTTAGAAAACTGAGCCGCGTGAGCAATAAGGTGAAGTTAGTCACTAACAACAGATCAAATCAATCGTTTTCTTGTTTTATGTTTGACTCAAAACTCTGCACAACAACTACAGTCCAAGTCTGCTGCTCTGCTGTCAATCATCCACACAGTCGATTTAAAATTAGAGACAATGTCCCACCGAGCGATGTCTGTCCTTCACCCACATCTGCAGGTGTAAATCTGAACATGTGAGTGAGTCTGTCATCATGTGGGGTAAGACTGGACATTCCCACATGCCACAACAGTTGGAGATATAACACTGACAGATAGCTTCAGTACATCTCTCACCTTCAGTCCAAATAACAGATGTAGCTCATGTTCCCCTTGTGACCTGATTTAGTTTTTATCTTCGCTTGCAGTTTGGCACCAAAATGTACTTATAGGTACTTATAAGTACATAGTTGGTATGTTTTTCACTTACACTGTGATGAAAACACTGTGTAGATTTGGAACAGTGAACTTAAAGGTACAGTGTGAAGGATTTGGCGGCATCTAGTGGTGTGGTTGCAGATTGCAACCACCAGAGTACTCGTCCGCTCACTCCTCCCTTTCCAGGACTGCGGTAACGTGAGCCGCAGAGTGCAAAACCGTGGTAACGCCGTTCGCCTCGCTCAGAGGCCGTCCTTACCATAATAACACTACTTTAGGAGCAACGAAGTCAGACAGCGGCTGGCGGTACCACGGTTTTGCACTCCGTTACCGCAGTTTCACAAGCGTGTCAGAGAACTACGGTGGCCTTCAGGTAACGTGAAAACGCGTAAGGCTCACTCTCTAGAGCCAGAGTTTGTTTTTTCTGTTCTGGGCTACTGTAGAAACATGGCGGAGCAACATGGCGGACTCCGTAAAGAGGACCCGCTCCCTATGTAGATATGAAGGGCTCATTCTAAGCTAACGAAAACACAACGATTCTTAGTTTCAGGTGATTATACACTAATGAAAACATAGTTATGAATATTATATTACATTTCTGCGGATAGATCCCCCGAAATGTTACACACTGTTCCTTTAAAAGGAGCACTTCAGGTACACCAACACTATACGTGTTTTTGGAGGGGAAGTGGAATATTAATGATCACTAATGGTGTATGTTGAAATAGAAAATCTTAGTATCTGCGTGGTTTTGAATTATAAAAAGCCTTGGTTACGCTTTTGGCCTATGGACATCAAACAACTCATAATTATAATTAACTACTGTATATTCATTTTTAATAACTGACTTGAATAACTATTGTTGGACTGTGCAATAGGACACAACCTGTGCATCTGATTATAACCTGTAAATGTTCATCTACATGTATTCTCATTTTACAGAACAACGCTGACGTTCTCATATGAATTCTACTTGTTGGTAAGTCCCTGCTGCTGCAGTCCACAGTGCAGAATCAGCCTCAGAAAAGTGCCTGCTGTTACACAGACTGTTTCCTGGGTGATTTCTAACCGGCAGGCGCAGACTCACTCTGAGAGCTCATCTGGGTAAATTTCCACTAGGACAAATACCCACCAACCAGTGAGCTGCCCTGAATAAACCCAGACCAGAACAGCAATAAACCATCTAATGGGCCAAGAGCAGCCAAGGTCTCCTCTGTCTATCCCTCTATCCGTCTTTATAGAGAGGGTACGTGGGAATATTCATGTTCAGAACTGTCTGCAAAGTCCTGACAACATGACAAATGCTTTGGTTTCACATGTTCATCACTGTGAGTCCTGGCTTTGGGTGCGACTTCAGCATAGGTTGACGTTTTAAGTGAATGCAACTCAGAGCATTTTGAGGTAAACCTCGTGTTTGCACTTACAGCACATTACATTAAATGATCTCAACCAGCTCTGCGTGACTCAGTCGTTCTGGATAGGTTGCCGGTGGCAAGAAAGCGACACCTGGCCACACCTTTATTCCTTGAAAGCATAATTTATCTCTACCAGGAAGGTTGTGTTTACACCTTTACATGGTGAGAGCCATGTGATATCTCAAAACATTTAGCAGGTTTCCATGCAACTTGGTGGACGTGAGCCAAGAAACAAGTGAGTGCATGTTAGTGTCGATTCAGATCTGAGATTTCTGCTATCAGATTGTCAAAGAGTGAGAATCGGTTACTGTAGGTACTTTTACAACAAAATCTATCTAAATGAAAAGTGCCTCGTGTTCCATAAGGTGGGTCTGTGACTGTTAATTCTTCTCGGTAGTTTTGATCCACATCAGACTAAAACCCTCTCACTCTAACAGGATAGGTAGGGATTTCCTCCACAGCTATAGGTCTCCCTTTCCTTCAGTGCTACACGGCTGTCTCACTGTCACATGTTTTAGAAATAAGCACCAAAAACTGATGCAAAATAATTACAAAAAGACTCGAATCAACCACAAAGACATTAAAACAACTACAAACAGATTCAAAGCAACTCCAAAGATGCGAAACAAACTGATTTATACAGATATGTAAATTTTGAGTTTGGGCCCGTAATAAGGCGCTGTGGTAAAGGTCATGGTGACGTTTTGTTTGTGGTTAAATAAGACAAACTTTGCTGAGTGTCACTTAGGCCTACTGTATGTGAGGTGAAGGTAATGTAGCCTATACACCAATACACCATCACAATCTTCTTCATTCATCACTTAATTATCAAATTATGTTCCTCACATGACATTTTCATTCAGGAAAGTGTGTCTGTCATTTTTTTGTGCTCATTGCAATACTACGGAAGCCCTAAACGGACATGATTCAAACATATTAATGCCGTTGTGATGATGAGTTAATTATGTCGTTATCTCAAGATCTCAACAAAGCTCTTTTTCTCGAGATCACAAGTTAATTATTAACTTGTGAACTCGAGATAACGGCATTAAAAAAAAAAAAATGCTTGAATCGTGTCTGTTTAGGGCTTCCGTACAATACCATCTAGTTTTTCTGCAATTAGATTTGCTGATTTAGAAGTATACCTATATTTAATTGCACACTCCCATAATAAAGATAATAATAATGTTAATAATCCTTATTTAGCATCTTTCATACATTAAATGCAGCTCAAAGTGCTTTACAAAACAGAAAAGAAAAGACTATTTAAAGAACAATTAAAGGTGCATTGTGTGGGATCTGGCGGCATCTAGCGATGAGGTTGCAGATTGCAACCAACTGAAGCTTCTCCCGTGTGCCAAGCGCGTATACGTGTTATTAGCGCGTTATTATCGCGTTAACGTTGACAGCCCTAAACGAAAATGCATTTAAAAAGAAAGGGAGAAGTAAAATAATAAACAGTTAAGAAATAAAGTAACAATCCTTCCAGCACGAAGTCCTGCAGCTGACGGTGACCTCTGACCCCTATATCGGGATACAAGTGGAAAGTTCTTACATGGATCGGGCGAAAAGAACTTCATCAGTGATTAATACACTTTAACAGATAGATTAAAGTCTATTGTTAAAATGGGATTACATCTTGTTGATCATGAGGTCACCTCGATTCATGATCTCATTGAGTAATTTCGACCCGTTTGATCTGTAATCACACACACATATATGACTTCATCCTTCGTGACTTGCTATTTATACACTAGAAGCTATTTCTGATAAAAATGTTGTGTTATCTGTATCAACAAATATGTGAATGAGGGAGATGCAAAACACAACAGAGCATACAGGAGGAAGTGTGTGTGCAGTATGTGGGATGGGAGCTCAGAGGGAGGGAGAGCCGACAGGAGGAGAGACGGAGGGAGGGAGGGAGGGTGAGAGAAAGCAGGCGTGTCCTCCACTCACTCACTCACCATGCTCGGGGGATTAGCTATTTAAAGTTCAGCCGCTCCGCGCCACAGAAACCTTTCCATACTGCCAATAAGGACGCACACAGTTGAGGACGCGCAGAAAAACAGCAATTTTAATGACAAGAAAACGCAGATGAAGTGAGGACAGTCTCGTTGCAGCTGAGGAATTATCAAGATTATCCATTTTTTTTACTGCCTGTCTACAAGTTTGTTTCACCAGGTAGGTCATTTAAAAGGCTTGCATAAACCTCAAATGAAAAAGGCATTTATGAGACTTCTGCTGGACAAATATGATACTTGACGTGTACGCCTCTCTTATCAGAACAGTTTAAGGGTTGTCGTTTTGGTTTTGGAGCAGGAGGTGTGTCAGTGGAGGAGGGTTCATGTTCATAAAGAAGCCACTCTGCTACGCTGTGAGCTTTTAGAGGGGCTACTGTTTGTGAAAACCATTTGTCAAACTTTATTCTGCACGCTTGAACGCACCACCCATTATTCTCCTTAACTGTCCAGTCTGCCTGTTTAATTGGCATCACTGATTGGGCTGAATAACAGGATTTATGAGCTTTATGAAGTTAAACCTTTAAAATAAGTACCATCTTCAGGCTTAAAGGAGCAGATAATGAATGTTTCCACTTCTGATACTTCGAATATGTAAACAAGCCCGGCTTTAATAGTTTAATCGGGGAGCCAGAGAGGAGATAAGTGATGTCTAGTGCTCTAGATGAAAGCTCAGATTAGCCTGTCTGGCGCAGCTTTTCATTCAACCTACAGAGGCCTCCACCTCCTGCACGCAAATCTGAATATAGTTTGTGAAATTGTAAACTAAAGGTGTATTAATTAGGCTAGCCAAACGTGACAAAACTGTGTACTTAGTACTACGATAAAGTTTCTTTATTTAAGCAAAAGTGGTAACATCACAGTCTATTACAGGTTAGGGACCGTATGAAAATTAGTAGAGGGGGTCAGAAAAGAAAATGTAATTTTTCTTTTGGCTAAAAGTAGGATAGTCTGACTTTTTGGGAGAGGAGGGGAGAGTCATTTATTTCAGTTTTCCTTTGCAATACATAGGGGTTTTACTTTCAGCAAGGACGGTCGCACGGACACGAGCTGACTCGGAATCGTGTCGAAAAAACATTTGGATCTTTTATAGTCCGTGCGGGTTTCTCCTCGCGGCAAAAACTGGCATTCTCAAAGCTCCTCAAAGTTCTCCAATTTCGCAGCGCATCTGCGTAGCGTATTTGGATGTACGCGGACGTCCGAAAACCCCGCTGCACGGAACCCCCCGCGAAGGGCCGTGTCTGATGGTCTGACATCACTTTGGCCGTGCGGACACTCGCGACCCTCGCGGATGCGGCAAGCATACATCAAGTTCCATTAAGATATTAAGGTTTAAATTGGGGTAGACTATTAAACAAGTTATACCAATTATTAGTTTAGATTAGATTAGATTGGATAGATTTATTTCGAACATGTAACAAATAACAAGAACATAAAACAAGAATAAAAAATGAGCAGTAAACATACAGCAAATTCTAAATAAACTAAATAAATATACACATTATATTATTATTTTCACATGCGGTGTTGCAGCATGTTCCTAAGAGGAGTGTTCAAAGTAATTATTAATAACCTTAGCACTTTTTACATAGTGAATAATAAGGGTCAGCCCCCCCTCACCGCTCCAATAATTTTCATACAGTCCCTAAAATGTCCTGCATTCAAAAACGTACTTTTCAGAGTGTTATAATATATTACCGGATTAATTTATTGACGCATTAACATTCAAGCTGCATTTTTATTATGTATTAGGTGGAGATCATTTAACTACTATATATTTGGCTGGGTAGTTTGATATATGTCATATATTATAAGCTAAGCATGTGTTTTGTTTGTACGTTTTTATCAGTAAAGTAACTAGAACTGTCAAATAACTGTAGTGGATTTAAAAAGTACAATATTTGCCCCTGAAATGTAGCGAAGTAGAAGTATAAAGTAGTACAAGTACCATAAAAGTGTATTTAAGCACAGTACTTGGGTGACATTATTTGTTTGTTGTACAGTATGAGAGCTCTGTAGAAACACCTTAAAAGCGGCTTTATCCATTGGCTGTGATGAATATGAATGAAAGCGGATTGTATGTAGCTATTAATGGACACAAATACACACACACACTTGTGCAGGTATACATGCACGGACTAGTGTGTGCGTCATCCAGTCTGGCAGGCCTGTATGAGGCTTTGTGTTGCGGGCAGTGACACAAGACTGCACTTTTTTTTTTTTTTTTTTTTTCATAAAACCCCAGGGACTGACTGGGGAAGGGGGGGGGAGCTCAGTGGAAATGTGGGGCAGTAGGAAGACTGTTATCACATTACTGTATGCATATGTGCTCTGCGGCCTGCTTTAACCTTGTTTACAAAGCAGATAAGGGGAATGAGTGTGGACCGGTGGGGGCGGTTCGTAGAGAGAAGCGCTCGACTCGTGTTTAGAAACGGAGAATTTGTCGGGATCACGCTCGGCAAACGTGTTTAAGTCGCTTACAGATTTCCCCGTAGACGTGCACGAACATGCACTCGGAATTATGAAAAAAAAGACCTCAAGCCAAGAGCCACTCGCTAGTGTTTCTCTGGAGGGATTGCGCAATTATCAGCTCCCATCAGTGAGCCGCCACTGATTGAGCAAGTAAAACCGCATTATTCAGGTGCTCGCACGTTGCACCCATCGGCTGCCTGCAGGCCTCCAGACAAAAACATGAAGAGGAAAAAGGAGGTCAAGGCACAACTTCATCCCCCTGTTTTTCGACTTCTTTTCTCACTTGGATCTCCTTTCTATTTATTCTGCTAACCCTACTCTCTGTGGTCAATGTGGGTACTGTCTCTGTGCTTTCTGAGTTATGTGTGCGTGTGTTTGAGTGCGTTTGCCATCTGAGGTTGTTTTTCTCCTCCAGGCTCCTAAGCTGCTGCCAGACCCCCACAGCCAATCATGATCTGGGCCCAAAATTCCTCACCACTGACCACAGGGCCTTAATATTGTGTGTGTTTGTGTGCTGCTTCGCACGCTCGTTTCTACGAGAAAAAACAGTGCACGCTCGCTAAATTATTAATACGCGAAGAATTTATGGCATAATTGCGGAATGAAATAAGGAAACTAGGTGGTGCAAAACACGGTCAGTCAGTGCTGTCCCTGTTCTCTTTCCCTTCACAATGTGAGCTATACTGTGAGTTCCTGTTTCACAGGCAGAACCTCTCAGTTGACCTAACCATAATGGATTCACTGTGTCTGTAAAATGGGATAGGATTTCACTGCCACACCTGAGTGAAAATGAGAAGGGAGGTGCATTAGATGGTTAAGAAACGGAGGAGGAAAAAAAAAAGGAGCTTTTCCTGCGTGAATTTAACCCAAAAAATAGAGACCGTGATATAAGAGTTTCTCACTTATAGGACACAAGTCTCCCCCGAGGCTCGTCTGCAATGTGCCGCAGCAGCTCTGTGACTCTGAGCGTACAGTATGTGTGAGCTGTCACGTCTCCACGAACTGAGTCAAACAGCACGAGGAATCGGCAGTAAACAGTGAAACAGAGGAAACCGAACACTGTTCTCCTGTATGTTGCAATCACGGTTTACTGTTTGTCATCAGATATCCAAATCTTCCCGTCTGTGATTAATGAACAATGGGGCTCACTGCTTAGTCACACTAGTGGGTTTTCTCATCGGACTGAAATAGGAGGTTTGTTTCAGACGTTGTGTCTCTTAGTGGTCATTTTTTTTGTCGTTTTGCGTCTCTTGGAAGTTGTTTGACATCTCTTTGTGGTGGTTTTAATGTCTGTTAGTGGTAGATTTGAGTCTTTTTTAAATAGTTTTGAATCTCTTTGTGGTTGTTTTGCGGCTCTTTTTGGTTGTTTTGCATCTCTTTGTAGTTGTTTTGCATCTTCTAGTTGTTTTGCGCCTCTTTGTAGTTGTTTTGTGTTTCTATGTAGTCGTTTTGCGTCCCTTTGTAGTCGTTTTGCATCCTTTTGAAGTCATTTTGCATCCTTTGTAGTCGTTTTGCATCTCTTTGTAGTTGTTTTGCGTCTCTTTGTATATGTATTGTGTTTATATGTAGTCGTTTTGAGTCCCTTTGTAGTCGTTTTGCATCCTTTTGAAGTCATTTTGCATCCTTTGTAGTCGTTTTGCATCTCTTTGTAGTTGTTTTGCATCTCTTTGTAGTTGTTTTGTGTCTCTTTGTAGTCGTTTTGCATCCCTTTGTAGTCGTTTTGCGTCCCTTTGTAGATATTTTGCATTTCTTTGTGGTCGTTTTGGATCTCTTTGTAGCTGTTTTGCGTCCCTTTGTAGTTGTTTTTAATCTTTTTGGTCATTTTGCATTTCTGTGGTCATTTTGAAGCGCTTTGAAGTTGTTTTTTATCACTTTTTAGTTGTTTTCTTTCTGTGGACGTTGTGCGTCTCTTTGAGGTTGATTTGAGTCTTTTTGTAATCGTTGTGCGTCTTATGTGGTAGTTTTGCAAATCTGTTGGCTGTTTCTGTGGCTATTGAAGTTTGATCATGTAGGTTATACATACAAGTTGTTTTTTTTTTGCAGAGACATTAACGCCACACAACTCTTCTTTTACCCCAATGCATAATTACAATAGAAACTGTCAAGATCCATCGCCTCCCTCTGCTCCATTTCACCTGACCTATTTCCTAACCTGATTAGACCGAAATAAATACCTTTTTTCACTCGCTCTAAGTAAATACAGCTCAGTGCTGGCGCGTGGCCCCGGCTTTGTCTTACCATTCAGAGGTGCCACAGCTAGAGGGACAATCCTCGGGGGGAAATTATGAATTTGACTGACTTGTTGCTCAATGAATCAGCTCTACAGTACCTGCAGCGTAGATCCATTGGGACGTATATTCAGGGCAGATCTAGGTCCAGGAAACCCTCGATGGAAAGCATAATTGCTGGCTGAGAGGGAAACAAAAGCTTTTAGAGTTCTTCAAACGAAAACAACAGCTTTAGCTTCAGTCGAGGTATGTACCTGTCTGGCCGTTAGTCACAACTTGAACATACATCAGACGACCTCTAAGTAATCTGTGTTTGGTAGTCGGGAGAGGGCTTAATAACTCCCCTGGCTGCCGTAGCCCATTGACGTCCTGTTCCAGGATTAGGCGGCGTGGAGGAGGGACGCTGGCTGCACATGTAAATACTGACTGATTGGCTGGCTGCTGGGACGCCGTGCCGTTCAGCTTGCGTTAGGATATCATGACGCTGAAGTGCAGGATCATAATTCCATTAAACTGTGACCTGGTGATGAGACAAGGAGCTGTCAGCAGACACCCAGACATGAGGTCATTGTGATCGGGCAGGGAAAAAAAAAATGTGTTTAACATACTTTTTACTTCATATTTGAGTCTCACTGTCGCAGTTTAGGATGGTTTTACCTTTTTCAGTCAGTCTCAAAGACAACCCTGAGCATTAAAACAACCATCATTTTTTTTTTTTTGTCCACATTTTTGTTTACCACCTCTTTTATATTTATGTCTCTGTTCACTCCCCTCTCTCTACAGACGCCTCTGCCATGGGTGTGAAGATGCTGCAGTGTTTTCCTTTCTACAGACGCTGTAAAGAGCGCTGCAAGAGCAGGCAGTGCCCCCCAGCGGCAGGTGAGGAGCAGCTACACCCTGAGAAAAAATCCAACGTAGACCAAATTCATGACAGCACGCCCTGATAACGCTTGACTTTCTAATCTATCTGTCTTCCACCCCTCAGTTCCCATCGATGAGATGAAGCCCCGTCTGTGCTCCAGCACATCCTGGGGCAGCGACAGCGAAGGAGCGGGAAGCCTGAGTCGGGGCTCCCAGATATATTTCTCCACCAAGGCCAGGCTGTCTTTCAGACACCAGCTGGACAGCAACATCAACGCAGTGGACGCCACCTACTGAGGAGATAAAGAGACTCCTGGAATCTAAGTTACCCGGGAGCCCGATCGCTGAGCTAGTTGCATCTATCGTCACCTTTAGATGTGATCGACGGTAGTCGTGCACAGCCACAGTTCGCTTTTTAACCCCTCGCTGCCCACAAAGAACTCTCGATGATTAATCAGATTCAACAAGGTGCCGGGGAAGACAGACCGAAACAGACTTGGTTTTCGATCTCTGTGCATTAACATTTCATGAGACTAAACAGAGCGGATCCACTGCCCAAACGGACACGATACTGATGAGAGAGAGAGAGAAGACAACATAAAGACTTGTTTACAGCATTCATAACCAAAAAGTGCATAACTTTTTTTTTTTTTTTTTTTTTACTGAGTTTCTTTTTTTGACTACTTTTGTGGAAAAAAAATGCAGATTTTTCAATTCCCTGTTGAGATAAGGAGGTGTTTCACAAAGCAGAATGAGGGAGTTAACCTTCAAAAGTATGATGATAATTATATCTAAACATCATTAGCAGTCACCATCATGAGTCATATTTCTGAACCTCCTGCTGACATTTGTTATGGGTTTACTTTCTAATCCTGCTCTACACTAACAGATGAAGATGCTCCGCAGCTGTTTTCGCCTCTAGTTAGTTCCTGTTTTGAAAGCATTACGCTACACAGCAAAATGCATTCCTCTTAGGTATTCTGTCAATCATGTTTGGCTTCTGCTCCGTCTGGCTAATTTCTCTTCTTTAATATTTTTTATATTAAAAAAAAATAAATCCTTTTTGCATTTGATATTAAAATGTTTACTTTTGACAAACAGTAACTGTAGACACTTTTAGGATGAACAGATTTCTGTATTTGGCTAAAATGAACAGATGTGAATGTTAAGCGCTGATCCCAAACTGACTGTGGAAAACATGCTGAAATTTCTAAATTTGTCCTTTGATGCAAAAATCATTAACAGTTATTCAAATCTACAGGACGTCGAAAGAAAAGTCTCTTTATTCTTTAATAACAAAATAATAACTAAAAAATGTACATTAAAAATGTCTCCTGTGTTTTTGTTGATGGTGAATGTGAAGTTCTGCAGAATTAGATATACATACAGTATTGTACAAACATTGCTCCAAAAGTGACACCAAAAGCGATTAACTTTAAAAATTTAAATTTCTTCACGTATTGATCATTTCTTAACCAAGACACAGACAGTGTATCTTGTTGAGAACATTTATTTAAGAAATTAGTTCACTGGTATAAAAAAAATCAAAAACAGTCTATAGACAAACTTCTTCCAAACCTGACCGACCACTGATAAAATCATCACTGCATGTTTTTGGGTTTGGAGATGACGCCGTCTGGATAACGGCTCTTAAATCGAGCCACGACATCGGGATCCAAGAGGTGAATGCCATCGAGCTGGTTTCCAAGAGTTACCCTGGAGGCGGAGGAGAAAAAAAAGGGTCAATCGGTACATGTAAAATATGTAGAATAGTTACTTTAACTTCTTCCACCCCTTGAGGGCGCCCTTGGCTGACTTCACTGTCTTTCAGAGGCTGTAGCAGGCTTTAGAGCTAGAGTGAAGGTACTGGTGTCACATGAAACTAGAAAGCAGCACTATAGTAGCCATTACATTGTAGTGAGAATGATCTTTTAAATTTGACCTCACTGTATAAAATGACCTGTGGTGACCTCTAGGATAATCACAGCTTCATGAAACTTTACAATCATAAACTAGAGACCTAGAGCATTCAGAGGATGGATGGCTTTACTAGGTAGATTGACAATAAGGGGGTTTCTGAGCAGTTTCCTGAACAGAAGTGCTCGCTGGAAAATGCAATTCTTGCAGAAATCCCAAAATTGTCAAAAGTTTTTGATACCAAATCACAGCAGGTCTTTTTCTACGGTGTTCCTCAAGGTCTTGGTGTCTTAATGTGGTATTCTGGAGGGATTATTGATCATTTTTTATCAATTCTCTAGTGGTAAAAAATGGTTAAATTTAGCACCGAATCTGTGTAACAAATAGTATCAAAAATTGCTGCAATAACTTATGAGACATAATAGAGCATGGGGGTGGCCATCATATACTTCCATCATAATGTTCTAAGGCCTTATACACTTTATCATTTATTTTAATGAATTAATAGGGCTGTCAAAGTTAACGCGAACATAAAAATAATGCAAATTAGTTTTAATGCCACTAATTTCTTTAACGCATTAACGCAACTTGTGATTTTTAGGTTGTAGCGGGCTCAGTTTTAGCTAAAGTGAAGCTACTGGTATCATAGGAAACTAGAAAAACTTAAGAATCCATTGCTATCACTCATGTCATACTAGCTTGTCGCCAAGGAGGCTAAATAACGCTCCAAACCTACGCTAGATTTTGGAAAGGAAATGGCCATTTTCAAAGGGGTCCCCTTGACCTTTGACCTCAAGATATGTGAATGAAAATGGGTTCTACGGGTACCCAATATACCCAATATTTGTCATTGTTTTGTGTTGTTAATTGATTTCCAATAATAAACATATACACTCTCCCTTTAAAGTACATTTTGAACAGATAAAAAATGTGCGATTAACTATGGACAATCATGCGAATCGCGACTAAATATTTTAATCAATTGACAGCCCTACAAATTAATTGATTATTTTTTATTTATGATTTATGACTAGAACAACTTGACACACAGTGCTGAGCTGCATCTCAAATTAATCTTCAGGTTCCCAGCTTTATGATGATGTAGACCACTTCTATGTGACTTCTACTGCTGACCTGCTATCTCCCCCTAAAGACCCCCTGTACCCCCCTAAAAAAAAGACAAAAACGGGTCTATGATAAAGAGGGGTCGAGTGGAATTAAAGCGTGACGGTAAGTTACCAGTTGGGCTGGACGTTGTGGGGTCGACCGAAAAGCTCGATTTTCCTGGTGCCGGGCGAGAGTCTCTCTATCATGCCGTAGATCTCATCTGGTTTGTGACTGGTGGAGCGGACCTGGAAAAGAGTGTTTGTAATGCAATGAAGAGATCTGCATCATACGTGAAGCAACCAAATCAGAAATACAATCAGTAGGACAGAAGATATAAACATTTACCTCGGCCACAATGACGTCGCAGTCCAAACCTCGGTTGAATCCCTGAGGGTTTCCCTTCACACCAACCTGAAGAGCACACATGGTATGTACATTTTAGGCCTTTATCTGACACACCATCGGAGGCACGTTTAAATCAAATTATCTCATTGTTAAATTATTGAATTGTTTTTGTCTTTTCAGTTGTTTTCATGGTTCACACTTGTCTTACTTTTGATTTTTTGTCATCTATGAAGCACCTTGATTGATTGATTTAAAAAGAACGAGCTTGTAGCAGCTTCATCTTGCTTCAATACGCCTTCTAGCTATGGGGCAACATCTCCAACTACCAAGAATGAATACGCAACAAGCAGAAACACCTGGAGGCAAGATTCCTCAAGCTTGGAGCTCAGCGGTTCCATGCAAGCTCATACAGTGTATGATCAAATAAAATAAAATGTATACAGTAAGAGGATGCATAGACAAACATACCAGACAGTGCTCCTTCCCGTGGTTCAGCCAATGGCCCGTCCTTCCTGTGCGGATGATTCTCTGAAGCTGGTTGGTTTTCACCCAAATGATTTCATCAACTCGATCATAGCTGACAGATCAAAAAATAAATACATAAATTAAAAAAAAAAAAAAAAGCAGCAAATATATAAGAAATGAAACGGTGTCCTAACAAAGTGATGACTTCATGGTCGTGGAAGACTCACCCCCAAAGACTGAGGCACTCTCTGCCCAGCTCCATGGCCCTGGAAGAAGAGGATTTGGGCAGATGATGAGTTTGAGCAGACACAATTATATCTGGATGTGCAGAACTAGGACCTGGCTGCCTATAAATGTATTAGGTTCAACCTTCGTGGACTAAGTATTGTTAGATATGATAAATCACACTACTACTACTTAATTTAACTGAGAAAGCTTTAACTTTTTTTTGGGGGGGGGGGACTTGAAGATTGGGAATAGAGTGCAGCTTTTCTGTCAGGCTACAACTTCAAAACAAATGAGAAAAACTGCACAGAAAATGGAAAACAAATACTAGTATACACAAATTCAACAGTTTATTCAAATGTATATATTTTACCCCCTTTAGACCTGGAATTAAAATGCATTTTGGGTGATCGGATTGCAGTCGGATGGTGCTCAACCACATGAAAGTACAGGTGTAAATTGGAGGATGGATTGTGATCCGATCGGCCAAACCCCCTCCGGAGGTGGTCGGGGACGCATTGTGACCACATTGAACGCAAGTGTAAATTGAAAACTACGCAGACGGAAATACAGCTGTCCCGAGCACCATTTTTTGGGGCTCTGGGGCTTCGGTAGTAATCGACAGCTTTGGCCGGGTGTGTGTGTGTGTGGCGGGGGGGCAGGTTTCAACCTGCAGAGCGCTTCCTGTCACTGGACCGCCGTGACCAGAGAGATCGTCGTCTCAGCGTCTCCTCTCCTCATCCCTCTGTGTGTGTGTGTGTGAATGTAGACGTATCAAAGTCACGTTTGCGGGCCCTCTCCCCTCCTCAATGTGGACACTAAAGACACATATTAATACCAGCTGTAAATGTAATCAGGTTAACTCATATCTAGATACAATCTGAATACGAGATGCATTGTAATGCCTGGTGAAAAGGGGGTCTTTGGTTTCAGGAGTAAAAGCCACACCTGAAGAAAAAGCTTTTTTTGTCAAGGTTTTTCGCTGAAAAAATTCAGCAACCAGGAAACTGAAGCGACCAGGTAAGTCAGTGTTTAGTTCGAGGACATCTTGACATTGCAGGAGATCGAAGTCGTGGGTTGGATACGCGACTGATCGTCGTAGTTACCTGCCGGTGACCCAGAGGAAGAGGAAGCCGTCGTCTTGCAGGATGGGGATGTTGAGTTTCCTCATCTCGTCGTCAGTCAGCGTACCGTAGGGCAGCTCCATGTGGATGTCCCACGGAGGGTCGGCCATCACCACGGCGAACTTCCCGAGGATGGACACGTCCAAGAAACGGATATCGCAGCAGATCCACTGCAAAGAAAAACACACAACCTCCGTCGATTTCGTAAACCGCCGAAAATATCAACATCCACCCGTCTCTCGCTTGTTCTTCTTTCCTCGTCGCTCCTCTCTCAGCCTCACCTGCGAGGGGAACAGTTTGCCCTCGTTGCTGTCGGCGTCCCCCCCACAGAGGCCGAGCTCCGTGTTCCCGGCCTGGGGCCCCATCAGGCTCCCCTCGGCCTCCGGAGGGCAGTCGATCTCATAGTGGACGTACTTGCAGGTGTCCATGTGGAAACACGTGTTGAGGAAGGAGCAGTCGCCGAGGCTCTCGTCCGTGTGCTTGTTGATGATGCGACTGAATGAGAAAATACGCGTGTCACAAAGTGAATCGGCTGCATAAACATGTTTGTGCAATGACATTATTTTCTAACAACTTCAGGTTTGAATAAAACACAGACAGAAATAAACCCCAAAACCCCCCCCTTCTTTAGCACAAAAATTAAAACACAGGGAGGAAAATACACCAGTGTTTCTCAACCTTTTTAAATTGTTCCCCCCTTAAAACAAAGTACTTGTGGACCCTTAACTACAGTATCATCCCTTTTCAGATTGTTTAATTCAATAATTTGCCTGAAGTGTTAAAATCATCCAACATTTCACAAGGAAAAATCAGTTATTATAGAAAATTTTCAAAAATAAACAAAATTGTGGAGATGCAACGATTAATCGATTAGTTGTGAGCTATTAAATCAATCGCCAACCAATTTGATAATCGATTAATTGATTTGAGTAATTTTTTAAGTAAAAAAGTCAGAATTCCCTGATTCCAGCTTCTTAAATGTGAATATTTTCTGGTTTCTTTACCCCTCTATGACAGTAAACTGAATATCTTTGAGTTGTGGACAAAACAAGACATTTGAGGACGTCATCTTGAGCTTTGGGAAACACTGATCAGCATTTCTCACCATTTTCTGACATTTTATAGACCAAACAAGTAAATGATTAATCGAGAAAATAATCAACAGATTAATCGACGAGGAAAATAATCGTTAGTTGCAGCCCTACAAAATTGTATGTATCAAAATCTGTTTTTGATCACACATCTCATTATTCATCTTATGACCTATAAGATTTATTTTGAGACATCTTCGGGGGCTCCCAACCACCAGTTAGGGAACCATTACCACAGACCATCATTTAGAATGAAGAGAAACTTTGCAAATGATATATTTTGAGATGAAAACAAGATTCATTATCCTTTTTATTTGATCAAGGTGAAACTCGTGTTGTAGCAGTAAGGCCTTTCTGAGTTGGAAAATTTAGACCTTCATTGACATTATTAGCAAAACGCCAATGTTTTGCAAGAACATTGTCAAAATGTGGCGTTTCTGATAGTAGTTGTATTTTTTAATCTTGATTATAGCGACCTCTTCAGGCCAATGGCAGTATTTCTCTTTAAAAAATGTTTTTTTTTGGGGGCATTTTATGCCTTTATTCGATAGTTGGTGATTGATCTGTGATTGATTAGTTGTTTGGTCTATAAAATGTCAGAAAAAAATGGTGAAAAATGTTGATCAGTGTTTCCCAAAGCCCAAGATGACGTCCTCAAATGTCTTGTTTTGTCCACAACTCAAAGATATTCAGTTTACTGTCATAGAGGAGTAAAGAAACCAGAAAATATTCACATTTAAGAAGCTGGAATCAGAGAATATTGACTTTTTTTCTGTTTTGTTTTTTATACCGGTGGTCGATGGTCGGTGCAGTCACCCTAAGCCACTAGAGTGTCCCCAGTGTATTTTTTTACAATGCAAATTCATGATTTATCTGAATTAATTAAAAATATGTTGCTGCTGAGAAGTGTCTGATAGAAAAGATTTTAACAGGTGGAGTGACATAAATACAGACAAGAAAAGTATGCTGAGGAACACTGACCGGAAGTGTAACTTGGTGCACGGCTGCGGCGTGTCCCCGGAGCGCACGCACTCCTCTTTGGTCCCGTGGTCGCAGAACTCTTGGACCTGAGCTCGGCCGCGAGACCGGAACTTTAACACGATGGACTGCTCCTTAGCTGTGCTGGCGTTAAGCAGCTCCAGAATCTCTCTGCTCATCTGGACATAAATACCACATCAATAATCACACCTCCAAACTATCCTGTAACTATTAAATGTAACTAGTTACAATGATTCTGGGCTCCGTAAGAGACAAGAAGAGATATCGGTCGGCCTCCTCAACCTTCCTACCTTCTTGCTCTGCTGCTCTTTAGTGGACTGTTGGTTCAGGAGGCTCTCGATCTCCATGTCCAAATGGGACGACTGGCTTTTACTGCTCCTGCCCTTCTTGTCGGCCCCGCTCCCCGACGCCGAAGGCCCCGCCAGCTGCGTGGAGGAAGCCGGCGTCACAGAGGTGAAGGAAGTGCGCGGAGGAGAAGCAGAGCGCTGAAGCGACGGCGAGAAGCCCGGAGCTCTCTTGTGGTGGGTATGATCTTCTGCTTTTCTCTTGACTCCAGTCCGCTGGGCTCCGGCCCCGGACCCAATCATGGCCCATAGTTTTGTGTGGTCCACCGCTACCACGATTGAGGGGCAGGAAGTAGTAGAGGAGGAGGCTGAGGAAGGCTGCCGGACCTCGATGAGCTCCTGAGCGGAGAATTTAAGCAGCAGACTCTGGATGCTTCCATGACTGACAGCTGTTTCAGACTGTAAGCAAACAGAAGGAAAGAATGAAGTGGTTAATATAACACCAAGCTTAACGTAACATGTTTTACTTTCCTCTATAAAACATTTCTGTGCTTAGAGACCAAGACAAAAGCACTCACACTGAGTTCATTTGTGATGGCAAGAGAGTCTGTTGGCAATGAAAGACTCAGGTCAGAGAGATATCCCAGCAGACTCTTCTCTAGCTCGGGGTCCGGTGGTTTTTCCGTCTCCTCCTGAGAGGGTAGCGGAGCTGACGGAGCCGGGCTGTCACTCCTGGCTGTGGAACCCTCCGTACTGCTTCCGCCATCTGACCGAGAGGACACGACAGAGGTTAACACCCTCGTTTTGAAAAGGATTTTACAGATCATTTAGATTTATCAAATTTAAAAAGAAACAGTTTTCCATAACTGATTTGATAAGATTCCAGGACCCAAAAATTGGCATTCGACACTTCATCGCTTTCAATCGTGACAGTTTAAACCTGCTATTACAGGTATTTCATCTGGATGTGAGGTTTTGCTCAAGGGAGGAGAAATCCTAAAAAAAATAATGATGACTTTTGGTGCTACAATTTATCAACAAAAGAACAATCTTTCATTAAAAAAAAAAATGTTTTTAATAGATTGCCTTTTGTTTCCAGGACTTCAAGTCTCTCTGGAACATGGCTGAGCAACATCTTGTAGTTTTATTTACTAGTTGACTAATCTTTCTTTTTGTCTTTTTTAATATAGAAAAACAACAATGATGAAAACATTGATCTTGTTGTGAGTTGAATGAATTGTGTCAGTCTTCCTACCGTTGATATCGAAGCACATAGAGTTAGGCGGCCTTACAACAAATTATTGGAGATGAAATGATTAGTCGATTAACAGAAAAATAACCATTTCTGATAATCGATCAATGTCATATATCAAGTCAATCGTCAGGAAATAAACCAGCCACAAATTTGACAACTAATTATTATTAGTGATTCATTAAAACACAAATGCCAGAAATTCACTGGTTTCAGCTTCTCAGATGTTTCGCCAAATAAAAATGTGCTGTTTTTTCTTTCCCTTCTGTGATAGTAAACTGAGTATCTTTGGGTTTTGAACTGTTAGTGAAACAAAACCTATTTGAAGATGTCATCTTGGACTCTGGGAAATGATGATGGGCATGGGACTATTTTCTGATGTTTTATAGACCAAACAATTACTCGATTAATCAAGAACACAATCATCGAAAATAATTAGTCACAGCCACGCCCCCAGGGTGCAATATTTACTTGAAATTACCATTGGGTTTTTTTGGCTGGTGAGTGAAGCAAATTTACCAGCCACTTGCATATTTTAACAGCATCTGGGCTGGTGTCTGCACCTACAAATTATTAACTATCAAACCCTAAGTAAAATAAAAATAAAAATTTCAAACAATCACCGTAAAAGTCATTTATATTATTATACACGATTTGTGCAACGATCAATAGCCAATTAATCGTTTAACCCAAAAAGTAAGGCAAAAAGTAAGGTGTAGCAAACAAGTCACTTGAGTTGAAAGTTTGACAGCTGCATTTGTTGACTAAAAAATCCCCAACATTTGCTAATAAAACTAGGCAATTTTAAGTGTGTGTGGCCTCGGGTAACAAAACATGGACGTGTGTCTTAATCCTTGACAATTTACAGACTCAATAAATAAGTGATCACTCATATAAATACTCCATTGATGACCCTAATAACAAAAACAAATGTCTCGTTGCCGCCCTGCTGGCACCGCGGCTGGTGCCCGCTCTCCGGCCTGAACGTACCCGAGGACAGCGCCGGGTCCTTCCGCCGCCGCTGCAGCCGCTCCCGCAGGGAGTCCAGCTGCTTCTTGTGCGCCTGGATGTCGCTCCACGTGTCCGACATGGACGAGCCGGATTCAACACCCGAACACCGGTCACACTGAAACAGTATTTAGACAAAAAAGTTGGAACTCTACTGTCCGCCTTGTTGTTTTTGTTTGGAGCGAATAATGTATGGTCCGTGGCGATAAAAGGCTAGCATGTTGAGTGAGAAACGTTCCGGGCTGAGTGGTGCTGGTGTAAAAACAAACAAAACAAATCCTGGTGGGAATATTATCTGAAATAAATAAATTATCATACTTTTATCAGTCTGTATTCAAAGATGTATTTTAACAACGAAAAACGAGCCATTAAATATATATATATATTTGTGCGTTTGTGATGAGGTTCTTCGTCGGATTCATTTCCGGTACGGACCGACTGCTCCAGCTTCCGGCGTCATCGAAATTAAAAGCCGCTGTTTGTTGCCGCTGAGCTTGACGCAAAGATGGCGGAAGACGAGAAGAGCGGTGAGCCCGTGAAGGAGGAAAACGAGCTGCAAATTATGAAGGTGCTTGTTCTCGATTATATCAAGCGATATATTTAAATCCGCCGAGTGTCCGAGCCTTCGTGTTTTGTTTACTTCTCGGTGTTGCCTCTTAATTTGCTCGCTGGACATCTCCTTGACGACTCGTTACTATAACAACTGCTGCCATGCTAACAGATCTTATTTTAGTCGGTGTTGCCTCTTAATTTGCTCGCTGGACATCTCCTTGACGACCTCGTTACTATAACAACTGCCCTGCTAACAGATCTTATATTAGTATCCATCCAGCCTTTATTTCTGATGCTGAGTCAGGTGTATGTGTTGCCATACTTCTTATTCTACGGGTAGAATAACTTCAAATAATTACGGTTACCCCATTAAACCGTCAGATAAATGACATTTTTTTATATGCATGCTTAGCTTGCATCTATCCACTTTTTGCTGAGTTACCATATTGTCAGTTTAATGCACCAGAGATGGGCACTGGAGATGCACTGATATGTTTCATACCTAAAGCATCCTTTATCAATTACCTTTTTTTTTTTTTTTTTTTACCTTTTTATAAATGCCTATGTATTTTATGTTATATAACAATTATGGTAGGTTAATTCTGTGACTGATTTGACAGTTAATGTTTTAAAGCAGCATGTTAGTATTGTGCTTCCATAATGCTGGGCCAAATCAAAGGCAACAGAGGCTCTGATATCCAGACTTTTAGACCCAAGTGTGGGTCAAGCACCGAAAACACTGGATAACTACAATTCCCATAATGCAACTCAATCGCTTCTTTCACGAGACCCTCTCTGTCTGGTGAATGCTCACCTCTCACCATGCTCCCAGTTTGTATGGCAGGTTTTGTGTAAAAAAAACAACAACTGAAGAATGTGGCTCTTAATGCACTGTTTTATGCTTCACAATTTGAATGTATTGATGTTTGCATATTGTTTTATAATATATACCAAAGTTGTCAATAAACCAAACCAAAAAACAACCATAGTAATTTTACTGTGCTGCAGATTTGACAGTTTTATCACGTGACTTACTCATCAAAATCAAGATCACAAAAGTGGGTACAATACAATACAGTATTCTGTTATACTGGTGCATCTCTAATGAGCAATGGCCCAGTTTTTCACCAACTCAATAGGCAGAATTTGCTGTGAGAACCGTGCCTTTTGATCTATTTTTAACCGTTAAGAATTCACAATCAATATTTTTCAACATCCATCCCCCCCCATTCTCCCTGTCGTCCCATCACAGGAGCTCGTGGATGAGCTGTATAATTTTAGAGATTGCTATTTTGAGACTCACAGCGTGGAGGAAGCTGGGAGGAAACAAAGCGATGTCGCACAGGAGATGGAAAAGACGCTTAAGAAGCTGGAGGAGAAAGAGGGTGAGAGCTACATTTAACACAACAGCGCTTCAGTCTTTACAGAATATAAATCGCACTTACTGTACCTCTCTGTTTTCCCCGTAGATCATTTCAAACACAAAGCAGAGTTTCTGCTGCAGAAGGGCAGGTGTCTGAACGTGGCTCCTGACTTCAGTGCCGTAGCACAAGAGTGCCTTTCCCGCGCTGTGAAGCTGGAGCCTGGCCTGGTCGAGGGCTGGAACACGTTGGGGGAGCAGTACTGGAAAAAAGGAGACCTGATCGGTGCCAAGAACTGCTTCACCGGAGCCTTGCAACAGGTACATTAAGGACAGAAGGAGAGAGGGATATAAGGTATTGTAAAAGTGTGCTTCGGTTAGAAAGTTTTTGTTTTGAAGGATTAAATATGCAACCTATAATTTAACATTTCTGGCACTTTATGTCAAGAGATACTGTCACATACTTAATGAATGAATCACGTACAACTCCTGTGGAATTTCTTCCTATCTCTCCATGCTTGGTTTTACTTAATAACTCATCTGTCTTGTGCTTCTATCTCCCACCTCTGTAGAGCAAGAACAAGGTGTCTCTACGCAACCTGTCCATGGTGCTGAGACAGCTGCCGGCGGCGGACAGCGACGCACACAGCAAGCAGGTGATGGAGAGCGTGGACATGGCCCGGCAAGCCGTCCAGCTGGATGTCACGGACGGGACGTCCTGGTGTGAGTAGAGCAGTCTGGGTACTGCTAGTAAGCAGAGAAGAAGAGTTGGAAGGAAGTGATTGTACAAATGATGTGCTGTCCTAAAATGTTACTGTTTTTACAGACATCCTGGGAAATGCCAACGTGTCCTTGTTTTTCACCTGCGGACAGAATCCACAGTTGTCTCAACAAGCTCTAAGTGCCTACGGACAATCTGTGAGTGCCGAGCACCGAACATTAACATCTATCAGGCGCCAATTGCACTGTTGTACTAATGTTTTGCTCCTCACTTCCTCATTTGTAGGAGAAAGTGGACAGAGCTGCCTCTTCTTACCCGGAGCTGCATTTCAACCGAGCCACTCTGTTCCAGTACGAGGAGATGTTCGGGTCCGCGCTCGGCGGCTACAGCCGAGCCGCGGCGCTGGACCCGGGCTGGGAGGAGCCTCCGGAGAGAGAGAAGCAGCTGCTGGCCTATCTGAAGAAAGTCACAGAACTCATACAGAACAAGGTATGGAGAAAAAATGCCCTAGCACTAGTTCCTGGAGCATAAGGCGACGTCTTCGAATGTCTTGTTTCGTCAGATTGCAGATCGCAGATCGCAGATAGCAGAATAAAGAAACTAGAAAATATTCTCATTTGAGAAGCTGGAACCAGTGATTTTTCTTCCACTTTTTTGTTTAAAATGTACTCGGATTTACTCCAAATGTTTGCAAATTAATAAGTGAACTGGCTATTCGATTTATCATCTAATCACTTCAGCTCTTGTAGAATCTTTCTATATTTCTTGCCAACAAAATCTCACTTTAAGAATGACATATTTACTGAAAATGTTAAAGACTCCTACATTGAAACATGAAATGAAATCCAGGAAAAACTGGCATGGCCATTTTCAAAGGCATCCCATTGACCTCTGACCTCAAGATATGTGCAGTTTGGGGCAAGTCATAGTCAAGTCAGCACACTGACACACTGACAGCTGTTGTTACCTGTTGGGCTTGAGCTTGCAATGTTATGATTTGAGCATATTGTTTTGTGTTGTTAATTGATTTCCAATAATAAATATATACATACAGTTGCATACCACAAGGTGGCAGCACAGCACAGCCGTATCTCTCGTTTTGCTCCTAACCTTCAGTCTCTCCGTCTCTTCAGGGGAAGGTGAAGGCGCGCCGGTTAAGGACGATGCTCTCTAACCTCAACACGTCTGCGTTGGGTCCCTGCTCCTCCCCTCAGTTCCGTTCCCCGATGGGCCGCGTCGGCAGCCTGGAGCCTCGAACTCTTTCCTCCCTCACGCACGGTCACAACGCCGGGGTGGCTGCCCTGGGCAAGGTGGTGTTCAGCCTGGCCTCCGAGGGTCGCATGGCCTTGTGAGTGCAGCTTATTTTATCATCAATAGCTCCACATGCTGTTTGCTTCAGTCTTGCTGCGATAGTGGAAAAAAATTCTAGATTTTTTTGAGTGTTGTAAAATCTCGCGCGTTTTTTTTTTTTTTTTTTCCTCCAGTACGTTTGGCATGGTGGACAGCGAGGAGTCATGTATAGTGGTGATGGTATACAACACAGCGGACAGCTGGGGCGTCCTGATAGGAGACACTGTAGTCATTCCTGAACCGCAGCTCAAACGAAACAGCATAACACATAAAGACGAGGTCAGTGTTTCATGTGTGCAGTTCAAAATTATATAGAATACATAGAATAACGTCTTTCTAAATATTCTGACTCTCACATTTCCTCTCTCCGGCAGTCGTTTGACTTCAGGAGTATACGAGTGGACTCTCCTCTGCTCCTCATCGTCAACGGCAAGAAACAAAACGCCCAAAGTCAGATCGCTGCCAGCGTCAGCTACAAGCCCCAGAGCGAATGAGCTGAAGAGGAAAAAACGCAGCAGGAGGACCAATTCAATTATGGATTTTGAAGAAGAGTTCGGATAATTTGAAGCTTCCAAAGTTTGTGCCTGTTTTACGTGTTGTTTTGTATATAGTTGTCACCCTGTTACTTTGTCTTTAGATGGACAGTTTGTTTATATTTATAAATATTTAGTTTTTGTATTTTGTTGTTGAGACAAGCTCTTTTTTTTTTCTAAATGAATGAACCTCAGAATTGTGACTTAAGTTTACCCTGAAACAAAAATCCCTCTTACCTTAAACATATTGTTTGCGTGGTGTCTTAAAACAGCAGTTTTCAAAGCGGGGCCATCAGGGGTCCCCAAAAATGTTGTTTAACATGTACTATTTAATTAATTTAAAGGAATACTTCACCCACAAAATGACTATTTGTATATCTATTACTCACCACGTGGTACCTGGGCATACGAATGGATAAACGAGACTTGGATTATACTGCACGAGTGCTGTGAGAGTTTTTAGTTTTGCTGTTGTTAAACATGGACACCATTTACTTCAATTCCTCAAGGATTTACTCCATTGTTTTAATTCTCCGTTCAACGTGGAGGCATGTGAGAAAAACAAAGTTTTCTTCAAGAATTCACGCGGTGAGTAATTGATATACAAATGGTCATTTTGTGGGTGAAGTGTCCCTTTAACAACAGACATTTTTCACAGCAGACACTTTGACTCGTCATAGTAGGAAAAGCACAGGTGTTACTGATAATTTTACCGATGGCTCTGCTCTATTCGAGTGTCCCAGTGAGTGACAGTGAGCCAGCGTGCACGATACCAGGACTCTGAAGCTGAAGCAGCTAAATGGATCATTTCCGTTATTTCCACCCGTGTTTTTCCAGCTGTGACATGTCAAACATGTCTTCTGTGAAAGAGGCCCGTTGATCAGAGGTTTCACTACAATCTCTTATCTGGTGTTACTCATCAAATCAACAAAAGACACTTATTCGTGTGGTCTGGGTGTGCCTGTTTACCAACTGCTTCGGTTGTTTGTTATGCAGAGAAAAACCTTACACTTCCCATCAACAACCAACCAGTTGCTCACGTTTAACCCAGATTGCCCAAATTGTTCACACAGGGTGTTTGACAGACCTTCGGCGCAGCGCAGCATTCTGACATGTTCTTCGCACTACTGTACACGCACGCACCTCTACACACAACAAACAGCGATATCCGTCTGAGAATAACTCATAATGATTAAGGTTGAATATGAAAAATGTTGTGGGATTATTCCTTATTTCATGGGATATTTTGGGATTTATACATTATTACTACATACTTTATTTTATTTATATAAAAAACAAACAAAGCACTCAAATACTTATTTGGAGGTCGATTAACAAGGCAACGGTCGAAGCTTTGAAGCAATCGGGTCAGCCCTAGTACTGTATCAGTAAAGGATACTGTATAATTAGATTTTTTTTTTTACCTATAAATATCATTGTAGAGTTTTTTTAAAAAACATTTTTGGACCAAAACAAGACATCAATTGTCTTTACTAAGGTTAAGGTTAGACTAGTCTCTTAAACTTGATACTTTTCAGATATTAATCACACATGAAAATACTGACAGGAACACGTTGGAGTCCTCTAGATTACATTAATTCCTTGCATTTGTCTGTTTTTGACTAGAAGCAGGTGAAGTTTTTACCTAGTATAGTTTTCATCCTATTTTTAGTAAAACTGGCGCAATCTACATTTGCAGAGAAGACTGTAAGGCAGTGCTCTTTGTAAACAGAGTTTATGTTGTATTTACATTGTCTTGTCAAGTACTTCTTAACACAAATGCTTAGGCAGAGACCAGTTGAACATTGGATTTCATGCCTAGTTTAGTTCAGAATTACAATAAATACTACAAACGTGCACTCGGGGCAAACGCCGCCAACTAAATGAATACTTAGAAACACTTTGTTAACATATATAAATAAATGAAGTGAATGTGCTACAGTCGTTATGAAACCTGTTGCTGTCTCAGTGCTTCTTCATGAAGGGCCGGCCTCTCTCCCTGGTGGGGGAGCTGAACTGGAAGAAGCTCTTGGCTCCGTCCCCCTCCAGGCAGGAGAAGAACCTGCTCTCCCCATCGTGGCCCACGGAGAGGAACTGAGGGCTTCTCTGGGGAGTCGCCGGCCGAGCCACCCCTGGGTGACACACAGGGGGTTGACGGATGTCTCTCATTGTCATACCGAGTAAAATTCCCTTACTTCGACAGTCGGCTCATTACTCCTACTGTTTTTTTCTCGATGACCACTTTGTGACAAAACAACTACAGCTGTGTCTTCCTTTGTGCCATTTAACATCATTCTCTCTGCTTCCTTCCTCTTCTCATTAATCAGTGTGGGCACGATGTGACAACTGATATAATAAAAGTGCATTTCTTTTCCTGCCGAACATTGTTTTGGACTGCAACTAATGATTATTTTCATTACTTCTATTAATCATTTAATCTGTAGAATGTCAGAAAATTGTGAAAAGACACTCTTTACAGCTTCTCAGAGCTCAAGGTGACATCCTCTTATTGCTCGTTTTGTCCGACGAACAGTTCAAAATCTAGAGGTACTCAACTTGCGCTCAACTGACAAATATTTGAGATATCTGCTTAATAAATTACTCAAATGATTAACTGAGCAAAATTGTTCCGTCAACTAATCGTCTCAACATCAATATTGTTGGTCTCATTTGAATAGTATATTATTTAATGAAAAAAAAGTATTTAATAATTAAATACTTGTTAATATGAAAGGTTTTACATGACATCTGACCTTCAAAACATCAAAAATATTGTTCGCAAGTCAGTGTGTGTAAGTTTTCCCCATCTTCAAAAACAAATTCACAGGTAAAAAATGATATAATTAGGGCTGCAACTAACGATTATTTTCATTGTCGATTAATCTGAAGATTATTTCCTCGATTAATCGATTAGTTGTTGAATGTCAGAAAATGGTGAGAAATGTGGATCAGTGTTTCCCAAAGCCCAAAATCACGTCCTCAAATGTCTTATTTTGTCCACAACTCAAAGATATATTCAGTTTACTGTCATAGAGGAGTAAAGAAACTAGAAAATATTCACATTTAAGAAGCTGGAATCAGAGAATCTTAATTTTTTTTTTTCTAAAAAATTACTCAAACCGATTAATCGATTATCAAAATACTGATTATTTTAAAAGTTGACGACTAATCGATAAATCTTTGCAGCTCTAGATATATATAATACTTACTACTCATGATTTAACACTTTCAAAATGTTGGTGTCTATGGAAGGACAGAACTTGTAGCCTGATCATTCATAAATTCCTACAATCTACATCCAGCCCTTTCATTGTGAAATGTCAACTTATCTCCCGCACAAAAAGAGTGTTACTTGTAAAAACATGAAGTTCAAATTGTTGTTCTTACCAGCGTTGAAGTTGTGATGTCCTGGTTGTGGCAGCATCTCTCTTTCACCCACGCTCACCACCATGTTGCGCAGCCTCAGAGAGTCGTACAGGCCCTGTAGTTTCTGATACTGCCTGTTCCTCTCCATCAGCCTCTCGGACACCTCGCTGTACTTCCTTTTATACTCCTCCATCACCTGAAGGAAACGGGAAGTTTAACATTTCTATATATTCTTCTGAACTGAAAGGTTTCTTCTAACTTTCTAAATCAAGCTGTAACTATATTTCTATTTCATCATCATCTACGGTCAAGAAAGAGTGGGTGGTAACACAGTATGGCAACAGTATTTCTTAGCAGGTCAGAGGGCATGCTCTGGGGTCAATTTCAAATGTGAAGTTATGAATCTGCACTTGAGTTTAACAATTGTGGTTTACTTTCTTCAGGGAGGTGATTTCCCCCCTCATGCCGCTGAGCTCCAGCTCTCTAGTCTGGTTCTGCTGGGTCAACACCTTCTCCATCTGCTTCAGCTGGGCCTCGGTCCGTGACAGACTGTACTCTTGATACATGTGCTCCTGATGAGCCTGTTCACAAAGAGACTGACAAGCTGGGTGTTTTTACAGGAAAAGAGAAGACAACCAGGCTGACAGAGACAGACATTTCAAGATATACTGTACATGGAAACAGAAAGATATTTGACCTGATAGCTCCAGAAGGCCAGAGCACGGGCACTGATGTCCAGAACCACGTCTGGCCGCAGACCTGCCAGCACCATGGCTTTGTACTCCTCAGAAGGAGACAGCTCCGTCCTCACGATGTCCAGCTTCCCAGACAGCGCAGAGGAGCAGGCCGGGCAGATGGCGGGGGAGCGGCTGAACTCACCGGACCCGTGCTGATCACAGAAAACATGGGAGCAGGCTGTGACCCAGGCGAAGCCGCCCAGCTTGGTCCGACACTTTGGGAAGTTGCATAGGAGTGTGTCGTCGCAGAGAGACATGGCCAAGACTGTGGAAAGTACAGTAACAGTTTAGTGATGGAGATCAGGGCAATAGGCAAGTCATTAATTGAAGCTTCTATACAGCAATTACAATACATTTTGAGTTTCAAAGACCTTAATCATATCAAGGTGAAGCAAATAAAACAAAAGAGGCTAATAAATTGAATGTATTAGCGGGGCCAAGCATGTGTGAGGGGTTAGCACACATCACACTCTCGTGAATTTCAAATTATAGGAGGTTTCAAGACATCAGGGTCCTATTTGGGGAACTTTGGCAACTCAAAATCCCCAGGTTTGGGGTAACAATTTCTAGTTTTTTATTTATTTACAAGTATATTTGACAGGGACCACGTATAAAAAAACAAAAAACTTCCCTACTTTAAATATGATACATTATACAGAGATATAGCTAAAAGCTCATTTTCATCCCCAGTCCCTGGACAGGTGGACAATACTACGAAAAAAGCATATACATTACACACAATAAGCAATATAAAAGAGTAAAGCAATATTTTGGCTCCTGATCTCATCATAGCAACAAATGAAGAATACATAATGTTACTGGGCTAATTGTGCCTTTCAGTCCTCTTTAACCCTTTAAAACTTTCCACCACTCAGTTTTCATTTTTTACTTGTTATCTATTTCAATTTATCAATGAGATTAATGTTGGATATGAAAATACTAAATACCCTAAATCATAACTTGGCTGTATGAAGTAGCCTTTGTAATGCTAGCTGTGTAGCCTAGGTTACATATAATGAACTGTTAGCATTAAATGTTAGCATTATATAGCAGGTCAAATTATGAGCTCTCAGGCTTAAACTGTTGCGTCCGCTTTCTGTTCAATGGCTGCTTTTGAAGAAAACAACTTTAACTTTTAAAACTATAAGTTTCTGTTCAACTCAGACTGATAACTTAACGGGATATTTACGGTTAATTTCGGGAGACGGTACCGACCTACCGGTTAGCTCTTCACTCTGCAGGTGACGCGAAAACGAATACTGTCATCTGATTGGCTGATTGCAAGTCAAGATGTCAACGGTGAAATTTCAAAACTTCCTTGATTATAAGTGTGATTTCTGTGTGTGTATTTCCCATCTATTTTTTCCACTGCATATATACAAGAATGTTCTGGATTGATGTAGGCAACTTTCTAGAGAAGAGACTTAAAATGAATGTTGAAATAAATATGCTTGATGTAATGCTATATTTTAGTCAAGATAAGATTGAAAATAACATGCTGTATATCATACAATTATAGGCTATATTGATTTCGAAAAGTCCATATTCGTAAGAAAAAATGGTCAGGAATCAAATCAACTTCCCTGAACTTTATTAATGAAATCAAACAATATAGCACTATCTTACCCAATGTTAAAAACAAAAAAAGCCATTAAGACCTTTAAGTTATTAAATTAATATAATATTATGTACTGTATATAAACTAAACTCTGGCGTAATGAAATGCACATGTGATTATTTATTTTTTTTCAATTGTCTATGTATGTTTGTGTTGTCTTTGTGTGTGTGTGTGTGTGTGTGTGTGTGTGTATATATATATATATATATATATATATATATATATATATATATATAGGCTACTTTTACTTTTGGTATGTATAATAGGTCTAATTTTGCACTGTTTAACTGAAATATTGAATTCAACTTATTCAAGTATTTTTTATAATGTGGTATTACTTACTTAAGCAAAGAATCTTAAAGCAATCTGACTTTACATTATAATTTCTGTTTATTTTACAGGTGACGATTAAGCTGGGTGAAGTGAGACACTTTAATGAGCAGCCCCTATCTATAACCCTTTAGATAAACATGGCAGTTATTTCCCCCCCAAATCAAATAATGCCCTATTTTCTTACAAAGCCTCTGAGTGGATATATGTATAATGTGAGACACCTACTTAAATATGGCCCCCCCCCCCCCCCCCCCCACCTCCTCCTCTCCCACTTTTCTCTCTCTCTCTCTCTCTCTCTTTTATCCATTTCTCCACGTGGTACAGGAGTAAAGGCGGGGGGTGAAAGAGGGGCATTGTGCTGTGCAGCAGTGGATCCGGGGGTTCATAGTGAGAGAGGGGAGATGCTCACTCAACTGTGTCCAGCACGCCATTGTCAAAGATTCCCATCTATTCTCTGCCTTTTAAATAGAGCTCCAGTGTAAGATGCTTTTTGGGGGGTGGGTGGGAGGGAGGGGGGGGTATTATACGCCTGGTGATAACACACGAAATACATGCATGCATGTGGAATGGCTGTGTGGCCCCACTTGCACACAACTCACTGCTGATAATTGGCCCTATATGGAAATCAAAGGGTAGAAATATCGCCTCATCCGGCACAATAACACCACTGGGAGGACGGATTTTTTTTTTACTCTTGCTGTTGGAAACCACCTGCAAGTCAATGATTATGATTTCATTATTTATCCACCTTGCTGACACCTGGGGGTCCTAAAGCAGATGTCGCCTGATGGACGAGTCACCTGTTAGACTTCTTTTAGACATGTTATTGCATCTTAATTTGACCCATGATGATTTTATTCTCTTCTAGGAATGATTAAAACACCTATCTTTAGCGAAATAGCCGATTCGAACGCCCATTTCAATTTGTTTTTTAAGCAATCCAACTGCTTTGACACCTAATTGTCATGTTTTATTGAGAGTTTATAGCTGCTGCGTGAGTGTGTAAAGAAAAATAAAGCTGGGGGAGAAAGAGAAAGAGAGAACCAGGGAGGCTGTGTGTTACACGCCATTGAAATGCAAATATCATTGAAGAACAAGGAGTGGTTCTGTGTGTGTGTGTGAGAGTGTGTACGGCGTATGTGTGTGTTTGTGTGTGTGTGTGTGTGTTCCCTGTATGTGCATGGAGCGGGGCAGCAGTGGGAGAGGAGGGGCGCAAATTGGACAAGTTTTTTGGGGGAGAAGAGACTTTAGAAAACAGCCACACACACTCTCCGGCAGCTCCATATGACACGGCGCAGACCTGCGGATTTCCAAACACCTATTTTTGGACTTTCTTCCATAAAAAAAAGAAGCTCTTTTTACATTTAAAAGTGATCTTACACATTTGTGATTTCGTTTTCATCCCGGGGGCTTGCGCGTCTTTTGCACTTTAGATGCTTGGATGGTTTCAGGAGCGCTTCCAAGTGCGCAAAAAAACGTGCCATTCAACCGACCGGCGCCCCCCTCTCCGTCTGTCTGAGTCGCAGTGAATCATGTCACGCCGGAAGCAGAAGCGACCCCAGCATCTAGTTAACGCGGATCCGGGGGGCCCGAGGCTGCTATCTCACGGTGAGTAAACATCTTTACGAGTGTGCATGCGTTTTTGTCTTGAATTTCATGAAAGAGCGCAACCATCCTGCTACTTAAATGGCACATCACTGCATGCGCAATTCACTTTCAGAGTCTGAAAATCTTCAGAGAACTTAACAAAAGCAAAAAAAAAAAAAAAGTTTGGGTTTAGACGCAGTGAATTGTGTGCGCTATTTATTGTGCGTTTTTTTGGGGGGGGGGGTCATTTTCAAGAGTTTATTTACGCATGGCCCCATTCCAACAAAACGCACTAAAAAGTTGAAGATCTAAAAGTTTGTCAACTAAAGAAATCCCTCCTGCTCGGCCATTCACTGTAATGGGCCCCCACTAAATGGAGGCCTTAGGCACTTTGGTCGGGGCCAATAAACGTGTCCCTGTGAAATGAATAGAGTGGGATTAACTAACATACATCTGTGGCCATTTTCATGTGCTGTTCGTCCTCTAGGAAACCCAACAGGCTGCTCAGCGCTGACTGCTGGAGCTCTTTGATTAGTATAGAGCACTCTCTTATTTGTTAACAATAAGGTGCATGGGTGGGGGGAAGGGAAGGCAGTGTTTTTTGGTAAAGATTAATCTTCCACCCTTCTATTCTCTTCTTCTTTTGCTCTTCGTCCATGCCTTTCTCTCTTATGCACCCCCATTTTCCACCTTCTCAACACTTCCCTCCCCTTTCTTTCTCCCTCTTACTCGCCCCCAACCCTATTGACTGTATACTCCAACACAGTTGGGGGGGCTCAGATGGATGAGAAAGAAAAGATTCAGGGGGATAGGGAGATTGTTCTCGCACTTGCTCTGTGTTATATCTTCAAGTGCGTGCACCTAAAACTCTCTGCAGGTAAAAAAAAAAAGTTTCACCTGGTAGTTATTTTAGAGTTTCCTGCAGGTTCAGGTTTGTTTATAAGTCACACAGGGGAGGAATTTCACTGAGGTACAGTCTTTCATTCCATCACTATATCACTCCAGGAGGGAATAGTTAGTTTGTCTCTCCATTGTTGTTACCCTCCCCCCTTCTTTTTCTTTTTACTCTTTCTCACTCCGTGCTCAAGATTCTGAAAGAATTTGACCCCCGAGCAGCAGAGGTCAGATTAGTTGACCAATCAGAGTGTCTGGACAGTGCCCAGAACCCTTAGCGTGGCCTGACCCTTGACCTCCACTGTGACGTAAGGGGGGAAGGGTGAATAGGGAGATGAAAGACGTAACTGCTGTAGGGAGGGGGTGGGTTAAGAGGGGTTATGGGTTGTCTTGGTGATGCCCATTGTCCTCTAAAATGTGTTGCCATAGCAGCAAGGTGGTCTGTAAGCTTTTTTGTGTGTGCAAGATGTTTGAGGAGTTTTGCTCCGGAGAGCACAGATTGAGACAAGACATTACAAAGACTCATAGACTGCAGAGTTTCTTCCACTTGTTTATTTGCTTGTTCAAGTCCATTTCCTAGCAGGCATTTTGTTTGAAGTCGTAACAGGATCTTTTGGAATGCAAACTAAACTTCTAAACAATAAGTGGAATCAATGAAATAAACAGACTGTAACTGAAGTAGAAAGTTTTAATGAATTTACATACCTATGTGTCTGGTCTGATATTGGAGATTGGGTATTGCATAACAATGGCCCTGCAAAGAAACAAACAGAAAGTAAATTTTAAGTTCTAAAAAATTCTCCTTTTTCCTGTCAATCCTCAGATGATCACCTGGTAATGAAGTCGCCATCCACATCTCTTGGCTCAGAAGTGACTTCGTCAGGGTCCTCCTCCTCATCCCCAACCTCTCTGCAAGAGTGCCAGCCGCCTCTGGCCCCTCGCCCATCCCCTGGTGGGCTCCACGCGCCCTCCTTGCCCAGTGAGAGCTCGCCTCCTCCCCACTGGCCCAGCCACATCGCCCCCTTCACCACCTCCCTCCCAAACACCCACTCCTCGCTCTCCCCAGACTTTCCTCATCCCTCGCTGTCGTCCCAGACTCACTCGCCTCCTCCCCTGGGTCAAACCTCAGGTTCCCACAGCCTGTCCCACCAAGGGAACTCTCACTCCACCATGACCTCCCCACCGATGGGCAGCTCAGCCACCACCACTACCTCCTCCTCTTCCTCCTCCTCCTCGTCTTCTCAGTGCGTGCCGCCTCACCGTGACAGCGCCAGTCCCGGTCACCAGCAGCCTTCAAGCTCTCCGGGGCAGCAGGGACAGATCCAGGTGTCGCCGACCCTGGCGGTACTCCTTGAGGAGCTGAGGGTTTTACAGCAGAGGCAAATCCACCAGATGCAGATAACGGAGGAGATCTGTAGGCACGTTCTACGGCTCGGAGGCGCCGTCTTTGGCCAAGATAATAACACACAGGCCAACGGCTCTGACAGTAACCAGAAATCTACACGAGCAGTATCTTCGTCGCCAACGCACCCCTCCACTGCCACGCCGGTAACCACCGCTGCATCGCTTTTGACTGGCCTTCCATCTTCCCTCTTCCCCCAGCCATCCATCTCAAAATCAGGTGCTTCACACGGCAATGGCAGCAGAGCTCCATCCTCCTCTACCGCTTCCTCATTATCTTCCTCATCTATTTCATCCACTATCAGCTCATCCGTTGCCTCTCTACACCCTCTGTCCTTGTCGTTGGGCCTACCGCCGCGCTACCTCCACGAGAAATCATCCAACACCTCCTCCTTTGGTCATAGCAATGGTATCAGTTTCCCGACTCCTCCTCTTCCTACCACCAGCCATTCCCAGGATCACCAGGCCAGCTCCTCTCTGGGCTCTGCCTCCTCAGCGGGACGCCCTCAACACATGTGTCGTTTTTGTGGGAAGGTGCTAAGCAGCGATTCATCACTCCAGATCCACCTGAGGTCGCATACGGGGGAAAGGCCCTACCAGTGTCCGGTCTGCTTGAGCCGTTTTACAACCAGAGGGAACCTCAAAGCCCACTTCCTGCGACACAGAGAGCAGAACCCAGAGCTGTCCCTCTCCCTGCTGCCCCCAGCGCTGTCAGAGCTAACACAGAGTGCGCCTGTTCCCATCCAGAGACGGAGAAAACGACGGGCTGATGATGACGAGCCATTTAATGCAGTGAAAGGAAGCATTCCTGGGATGACAGAGAACATGGCTTTAGGATTCCTGTCTGGGGCGTCCACTCGGCCCTCACCTTCCTCTCTACCTCTGCCCCCTTCGGTGGACATGGCGTTGCTGTCCACAGCCCATTCACTGCTACAGCTGAACAGAGCCTCGGCTGCAGCTGCTGCCAACGCATCTAGCACCGGACTGCCTTCTTCCTCATCGTCCTCGTCTTCCTCCTCCACCATGGGCGGCCAGTTCAAGGGTGCAAAGCAGCAGCGGTTTGATGAAAACACACCTCCTCACTCCGCCCTCCATACAACTTCCCCATACTCCCAACTGGCCCACCTCCCCAAGATTCTCTTCCCCGACGGTACCTCCCCTCACCACCTTGCACTTCTCCGGCCCCCAGGTCACCCATCCGCCTCCCACCTCACCTCGTCTCATCAGCTGCCCTTCCCCTTTCCACCTTTCCCCAAACCATCAACCTCGTCCTCCTCTTCATCCTCTACCACCACCTCCACCCTGACCTCAGATACCTCCAAGTTGCAGCGCCTGGTACAGAAGCTTGGAAAGCAGCCACAGGGACGAGCATCTTCTTCCTCCACCTCCTCACAAACAGCTGCTGAAGCATATGGCGACACACACGGCCACGACCTGTCTACAACCTCCAGTGCCTATCGCAGGGAAATGTTGGCTGCTCTCGGCCTGAGCCCAAGTGCCAACGCTGCTGGACTAATGACGAGCCAGGGAGTCTCAGGTTCTGGCACTACAACTACCATGACCACTCCTTCTCTACCTACCGCCCAGGCTGCTAATCAGTGTGTAGTGTGTCTGCGTGTCCTCAGCTGCCCCAGAGCTCTGCGCTTGCATCAGGCCACGCATCTGGGAGAGCGCCCGTTCCCTTGTAAGCTGTGTGGTCGTTCCTTCTCCACGAAGGGCAGCCTCAGAGCCCACCTAGCAACTCACCGTGCAAGACCAGCCAACTCCCGTGCCTTGAACTCCTGCCCGTTGTGCCCACGCAAGTTCACCAACGCCTTGGTTCTCCAGCACCATATCCGCTTGCACCTGGGAGGGCAAATACCACCTGACGAAGACATGCCTCCTGAGGACGCAGCAGAAACGGAGAATGCGGCCTTTGATGAGCGTGAGAGTAGCTCGCCATCTAAAGCCCCCCAACTCCTTCCTCTGGCCTTAACAACAAGCTCCAAGTCTCCATTTGACGCTCTCAACTCAGGGTCCACTTCCAAGAAATCCACAGCTGCTGATGCCACCTCTGTGAAGACGGAGGAATCAGAGGGCTCAACACCCAGTGTTAGCCCACCCCTCACCCGTAATCCCCCCTCAGTGGGAGCCGAGGACCCCCTGCGTCTGAGAGACAACAACGCCCTAGCTGATGGTAGCCCCATGAACGGCTCCATGGTCTCTGAGGAGGAGACCCACGCTGACCCGGGCAGCACCAGCCCTTTAAAAGCACCATTAGCTGTAGTGAATGGAGACGCAGAGGCAGATGACACCCCTCTATCCCTCTGTGTTTCAAAGCCTGGAGTAGACAATGATACGCCGCATACCGGGGTTAATAATGACGAAGCCTGCTCCGCAGAAAAACCCATCACAAGTCCTGACCCCAAAACCCCATCTGCAAACCCCTCACCTGCACTCACCCCACCTGCCAGTCCCAAAGCGATCCCCGAAGCAGAAGAAGCCTGTGGCGGTGCACCACAGGAGGCACAAGAGAAAGATGCTGCCCAAAGCAAAGGCAAGAGTGAGATCGCCGCACCCGGAGAGCCTTTACCGGTGCCGGATCCAGAGCCGGAGAAGGATGCTCCGATGGAGGAGGGTTACGGCGTGCAAGAAAAGCCTTCAGAGGACCCAGAGCCGTCTGTTCCAGCACCAGCACCGAACGCGCAGCCTCCTCGCCCTGACAAACCCTACAGCTGCTCCCAGTGTGGAAAGGCGTACGCCAGCCGTAGCGGGCTGAAGGTAAGGGTTGAAGATATTGTGGATTTTGATGGTGCAATATGAAGATAAATATACATTTTAAAGTCTGACTATTGTGTCGTGTCTCTCATCAACAGGGCCATATGAAAACTCACCCTGGAGCGTTGACCAATACCCCCTCCAAGGCTCAAACCAATGACACGGACGTAGCGGAGGATCGCAGCTCACATTCAGCCAATAAGAACCCGGGACAGCAGGAAGAAAAGCAGGGATTGGCTAAATCCCCCGAGAAAGGTGACAGCACAGATTCTCCACCAATCAGTGTTGTTCCTAGTGTGGCGGGCGAGCCAATGGACACTACTGTGTAGAGCTAGTATCGTCTTTAAAAAAAGGGTCCTGACAAGGGAATGTATTTTTTTAATAGATTTGTTTTCTAGAGTTATTAATTCTAAACCATGTTTACCTTTTGTATTAGGCAGATAGATCTAGTTTGTATTGTAGTCACATTACAAGAGATTTGTGAAGGTAGTATTCTAGCTATGTATTTTTGTATTTTCAAAGACCACAGTGAGGCCTTATCTTACACACTTCACAAAATTGTCACAATGAGAATTAATTGTTTGCGCTTGTATAAGCTGATTTGAATAAAGAGGGACGGTGCAGCATTTTACAAGATGAACTCCATACCAAAACAGGCCAAAAATTAGTTATGGCCGATGTTTGTAAATATGAGCTGCGGTTACATTTTATGCCTTTTTATTGTTACTTTCCTCTTTCCTTTTTTTGTTTTAATGCCATGCTGCTGAGAGCATGTTTCTGATGTGCTGAGTTGCACTGTGAGTTGCACTGTGTCCTGTGCTGTCGAAACATCTTAAACAAACACGTTAGCAATGATGATGATGATGATGATGGCGATGATTGTGTTAGTACTTTTGTGAACAGTCCTTGTACTTATAGCTGTAAAAAATTTGCTAATGGCAAATGACCTTATTCAAACTGATGATTGTAAATGTTTTTTTCTTGTTGTCGCCGCTGTCTGCAGGGTCAAACCGACAACAAGGATGAGCCCTGTCCGTTATAATTCCCCCTCCTCTTCCCCCTGCTCTCCTCTCTCAAAGCACTTGAGAGTTTTCTGCTCTTGCAGAAATTGTCGGCACTCGCTGCATTCCTGCTTTGCCCAGTTTAGTATTTGTAAGCTTTGTAAACCGTTTTTTTTTTTTGTAGCAATGACAAAACCATGCCTCCCATGTGATGTATAAAAGATAAATAAAACAACAGCGATGTGAAGAGGAGACCTGTTTGTTGCTCGTCTGTGTTTTATTGTGTGTGTGTTCAGTTTAAGCCGTCTTTGTGAATTCATTTATCTGTTTAAGTATTCTGTTTGCATGTACGCTGCTGGTCAGTTTTGGCTTGTTTGTTCCAGCTCTCGGTGTGTCTGGATATCGGGGAGTCCTTTGTCTAGGGCGCTGGGCTAGCTGTCTCCTAATTCTGCCTTTTTTTGCCCTCAATGTCTTTTAATATGTTTCAGTTCCCCACTACTGTGTGTGTGTGTATATGTGTGTGTGTGTGTGTGTGTGTGTGTGTGTGTGTGTGTGTGTGTGTGAAAAGGATAATCAGAGCCTGTATGAGTGTGATTGAGGGTGCAGCTGTAGAGGCCACCACCTCCCTCCCTCCCTGCCTATCCCTCCCCTCTCTGTGTCATACGCTCTTTCATACGCACTCTCTTTCATTTTCTCTTTCATTTCTCTCCCTCACTCTTTCTGCTCACCCCCTCACCCCCTCACCCCTGTACTCCCCTCCCCACCCCATGTAATGAGCTGACACACAGGAAGCTCTAATCCTCACACAATGCCACCCCTCTTCCCCCCAGAGTGACTGGGAGCGGGACAGGGGGCAACAGGGACCAACCTGGCCCAGCTGTCCCCAAAATGGCCGCCTTTAATCCCTCCAGTTTTTTAGCCTACAGGGGCTCCTGAAACCATGACAACCGGTAACCAAGGAAAAGAATGCTCAGGGCAGGGAGCGGGACAAAGGGAGTGAAAGGAGCCATGTGTGAGAAGTTTGTCCACATGCGTTTGTGGGCGACAAGGGACGTGTCTCAATCAAAAAAGAGTAAGAAGAAGAAGAAAAGTCAGTTTAATAGTTTTCAGTTAAAGAAGAAAGGAGCAGGGAGGTGGAGGTGAATACTAAAGTCCTCAGGTGTGACGGAGATGGTTGATCACACGTAACACGTTCATCTCTCATCAATACGCATTAATCAACTCTATGTAGACATCAATCATCTTCAGGAGGGAGGACTTAAGTTTTTTGAGGTGTTAAAGGTCATGTAATATGCATATTTAGCCTACAATTAACGAAGATCAACCCAATTTGGAAGACAAAGAGTTGTTTATTCCCACATTGGCCATTGATTAAGGTGGTTTTGGTAATTACAGCTGCCATTCAACTAGAACGGGACAGAGTCACACAGTCAGTTAATTGTTTAAAGTATGTGCTTATTAAAGAGTTGTTGTATTTGTTGATAAAGAAAAATCAGTAAAACATAGAAATGCAAACCCTAATGGATAACACTTTTACACTAGCATTTAGAAGCAGAATATAAACATTTAATAAATGGTATTATTATGCAATTGTAAGCAGAAATAAGTGCATTTATTAATGTACTTGTCAACAACTATAACTCCTCCTGTCGGCACCCATAAGTGGAGGCTGCTTTATAAACAGATAATGAATGATACTATAGTAAAACTATAGTTTACGTAAAGTTAATTGTTGCCAAATACTGTACGTTGAAAACACTTGAAAACATCCTTATAACTGGGTACAACTATATTACAGTATACTATAAACCATTTATTAAATGTTTGCATACTGCTTGTAAATGCAAGTGTTTTCAGGAGGGCTTTTCTTTTCTTTTGTTTGTTTTTAATGAGTCAATAGGTGAGATAAACCAGTTTGGAGAGTGGCTTTTGTGGACAAAATACTGTAGGTATTGTTTTACACTCTGTACAAGTTTAGGTCTAAACTCAGTAATTTAAACACCACTATGTGGAGAAAAGTGAGAGTAGATAAAAGTTCTTTCATATACTTTCTAAACTCTCCTATTATGATAAAAGGACACAAAGTCAGAATAAACTCCACTTCAGAGACACTCTGCGATTCTTCAGTATTATTTAAATCCACAAGAGGGAGCTATGGTCCAGAGTTTGGTCATCCATCAAACAAGTGAAATCCCTTCACAGCACTTACTCAATATGATGAGTAATGAACATCATCATCTTCTCTTTGTTTGTTTTTATTTAATGTATACTCAGTGGTGGAAGAAGTACTCAGATCATTTACTTATGTCAAAGTTGCAATACTTAGACTTAAAAAGGATGTCTTGCCAAAGGCAAAATTGGAGCTTGGTAGAAGAGCATTGTCTCTTATCAGACTTGTCAAAGGTGGAATAAACGTCCTGACACCACCAGGGTAATGGCTAGGAATAGTATTAAAACATATCTTAAGTTAATGTACGTCAGACAATAGAAATATGTAGTTAATGATAGTTCATTGTATATAATGTGTGCTGTACAATGTATGGGGGTGATTGTGGGTTTTAAGTGTCTTAAGTGAATAAATATTGTTTGTTTCTGTTTGTACCTATTAAAGTGGTGTTTTTTTTTTTATGTTTGAGGACTATAGCCCAGCTAGATCCTAATAAAAAAGGAATAATAAAAAGGCAATACCACAGTGTAGAAATACTCTTTTACAAGTATAAATTCTGAATTCAAAATTTTACTTAAAAGTACAAAAGTATTAGCATCAAAAAATACCAGAAGTAAAAGTACTGATTATGCAGAATTGCCAATTTCAAAATAATTGAATTACTTTATATACTGCCTTTACTTAAGTAAAAGTAATATTACCACAGTGTAGAAATACTCTACTCTCTACTACATTACTTAAAAGTACAAAAGTAAAAATATAAACGTTGTTCTTGTCGTCCTCTTGTTCTGTTAGTGTATTGTCTTTTGTCTTGCAATAGAATAATAAATAAAAAATACTTTAAGTACCAAAAGTAAAAGTACTCATTATGCAGAATTGCCAATTTCAGAATAATTTAATTAGTAACATAAAAAGGAAAATACTCCAGTAAAGTACAAGTACCTAAAAATTGTACTTAAGTACAGTACTTGAGTAAATGTAGGCTACTTAGTTACTTAGTAAGTTACTAATTTACTAAGTATCAAAATATACTACTAAAAGGCCAGTAGTCACTGTTCTTGTTGTCCTCTTGCTCTGTTAGTGTGTTGTCTTTTGTCTTGCAATAGAATACTAAATAAATAAATAAAATATACTTTAAGTACCAAAAGTAAAAGTATTAATTTGCCTCTGATAAAGTATAAAGCAACATAAAATGAAAATACTCAAGTAACTCGAAATTGTACTTAAGTACAGTACTTGAGTAAATGTAGGCTACTTAAGTTACTAACTTACTAAGCATCAAAATATACTCTATCAAAATTTACTACAAAATATACTACTAAACGGCCAGTATTCACTGTTCTTGTCGTCCTCTTGTTCTGTTAGTGTGTTGTCTTTTGTCTTGCAATAGAATAATAAATAAATAAATAAAATATACTTTAAGTACCAAAAGTAAAAGTACTCATTTGCCTCTGACAAAGTATAAAGCAACATAAAATGAAAATACTCAAGTAAGTACCTCGAAATTGTACTTAAGTACAGTACTTGAGTAAATGTTGGCTACTTATGTTACTAACTTACTAAGCATCAAAATATACTATATCAAAATATACTACACAATATACTACTAAACGGCCCGTATTCACTGTTCTTGTCGTCCTCTTGTTCTGTTAGTGTGTTGTCTTTTGTCTTCCAATAGTATAATAAATAAATACATAAAATATACTTAAAGTATTCATTTGTCCCTGACAAAGTATAAACCAACATAAAATGAAAATACTAAAGTAAGTACCTCAAAATTGTACTAAAGTCAGTACTTGGGTAAATGCACTTAGTTACTTTCCACGTTTACACTATTAGTGATAATAATAATATAATAATAATAATAATAATAATAATAATAATGAATCTCTAAACACATTTCCTTGCTGTTAATTTCACAGTAACATTTATCAAAGGACTACCAGCAATAGTTCAGTTTCTCTAGCGACGATAACAGCTGTTTGATGTGCGCGATAATCTAATTAAACCCTATAACTCTATAATAAGTCACTCAGGAGACACAATGCGAGCCTATTAAGCTCCCCCCCCTCCCCTCGCGTGACTCGTTTCCTTGGTAGTAAAGCGCTAGAAACCAGAAGAACATAAAAAGCCAAAGGTCCATCAGCTGAGGAGCGCAGAGGAACAGAGCGGAGCGACGTCAACGCCAGAGGAAACAGCTGCGTAAAGACGCACGAAGAGGATCGTTATTGACTGCAATAATAACGAGGAAGAACAATGAGAGCGCGAGCTGGAAGCGAGAAGAGGTGAATGAAATTAGACCTTATTTGGGATCAAGTTGGGACACCAACCAAGAGGAGACACACACACACGGAGCCGTCTGGAGAAGGTGAGTCTCTCCAAAAACAGCTGAGGGCTTTCCTGATAATTCATGCTCACTGATATATATACTCAAGTTTACAGCAGCCTATTTATCATTTATTAACCTGTCATGTCAGCCCACTTGTTGTCTTTTAGCACTGTATGTAAAAGTGCCTTGAAATCAAATCAAGTGAAACTCGATTAAGCCTTTAATTAATATTTAAAAAGGAAGATGAAGTCAAAATAGCCTTTTTTTCCCCCAGCTACTGTTACAAGTTACAGACATCCTGCAACCAGGTGATATCTCAATGCATCTTTCAGGTATAATTCAAGCTCCTCGTGATAATAAAAGGTTAGTTTCAGTGATAAATGACGAGCTGGATCATTTCACTTGAGAGGATTTTCCTGATCCAGGATGTAACCTTGAGTAACTCATGAAGGACTGTACTTATCAGCAGCTTTTTGGACCTTGCACTCTCTTTTGTGCAAGAGCCTCGTCTCTTAGTGTCTGCACGCGTTTGATCACATGCAGGAAGACTCAATCTCCTGTCCCTTCTTCTCCTTCACAGTCACTCCTTGGTGGACCCACGTGCTGCTGCTCTGCTGCTGCGTCAAGGTACCTGAACTTTTCAGTCTCCACACAAGATGTCAGATTTAGTCTTTAATCCTCATTCTTCATTTCTGGTTGAATCTACAGTAAATCTCTCCCACTGACTTGCTTATTTAGCATCTTCTGTTTGCTATCTACACACCTCATAGTCCTGTGTTTTTACGCTCTATTTTTATCTCAAGTCACTGTTCTTGGTTGTTTGATCAATGTCTGTGTCTGCCTCTGCTCATCAAGAAACGCCCTGAAGTCATTTTGGTGATTTGAATGTGAAAAGTCACCTGGGGTTTAAACTTGGATGTGTTTGGTTGAGGGAAAGAAAACTTACAGATAGTCCTGGAAATCACCTTGAAACAACGGTTACATCTAAACTTTCACTTTTCAACCAAATATATGGATACTTTGGAGGTCTTTTCATCCTTAAATCACCCCAAAAGGGTGTGTTTTCTAATGTAATATCACTGCAATCTTTGCCCTAACGCAGCACACCCTTTATCATGCAAAACGCCATTAACAATTCATGAAATTTAAGGCAGTTCATTTGTGAGTTTGTGTGCTGATCTGAATCTGTAAGGTCACTTGAAACTAAGTTTATAAAATAAATGTAGTGAGTAAAAAGTATAACATTTGCCTCTGACATGTAGTAGAAGTATAAAGTATCATAAAATGAGAATATTTCTAGTAAAGTATCTCAAAATTGTACTTAAATACAGTATCTAGGTAAATGTACTTAGTTATTTTCCTCAATCAATTCAGAAGATCCCCAATTTGTCTTGGAAATCTTATGTGAATATCACTGCAGACTTGGCCTTAACGCAGCACACCCTTTCTCATTCAAAACTCCATTAACAATTCATTAAATTTAGGAGGTTCATTTGTAAGTTTGTGTGCTGATCTAATTCTGTTAAGTCACTTGAAACTAAGTTTAAAAAGTTGAGTAGAAATATAAAGTAACATAAAATGAAAATATTCAAGTAAAGTACCTCAAAATTATACTTAAGTGCCGTACTTCGGTAAATGTACTTAGTTACTTTCCTCAATCAATTCAAAAGATTGCCAATTTGTATTGAAAATCCTAATGTAATATCACTGCAGCCTTAACGCAGCATGTCCTCTCTCATTCAAAACTCCTTTCACAGTTCATTCAATTTAAGGCAGTTAATTAGTAATTTTGTGTGTGCTTGTACATTAGATTGTGACATTAGAGGGACATTAACTTATTGAGGCATAAGAAAAATGAAGGAGCATCAAGCTCCATACATGCTGAGGATGACAAACTTTGGAAAACACGTGACCAGCCGCCCATGCTGACACTCTCAAACTCTGCATGTGTGTGTTGGTGGATTGGTGGTCAGCTATGACGAGTCAAACTGTCTCAGTCGGTAATTCTCCCTCTAGCTAGTCTGGTTACTAGTGAAGAGCCGGTGTTTTCAGGCATGTGGCGTGTTTGCTCCTCTCCCTCCTCTCTCTGTCAATACACTCAACCTTAAAAGGCCATTTGCTGTGCGGCCTAATGGCTCTCCAATCCACTAAACTGCCCTCAAATCCAACATCATGGCATTATGTGATTTTTGTTTGCATGTTTGTTCCCACATTAGCGTCCTTGGCATGTAAATAATGTTTTTGTTGGACTACATTTGGACAGGATTGGGACAACACAAGTATCTGCTGGATGTATGCTATGGCAAATCCGTCTCCACGGTAACAGCATCACTGATGTGACCTGTGTTTCCTCCACAGATGGCAGGCGACGATCATAGATAACTGGGGAAGGGGAAAGTTGAAGTCTTCAGTTTCACCATCAGGGCGACAAACTCTCCGATTGTGACTGTTCAGAAAACAGTTTCACCGACTAATTAATAAACCACCAGAACACGAACAATGGCGTCCTACAGCCCCGCCCCGACACAAGAGGCGAACAATGGCGGCCCCCCACCTGGGAAGTCTGAAAGCTCAGGGGAGTCCATGAAGCTCAAGAAGGAGATCTCCCTCCTGAACGGGGTCTGCCTGATCGTGGGGAACATGATCGGCTCGGGGATCTTCGTCTCGCCCAAGGGCGTCCTCATCCACAGCGCCTCCTACGGCCTCTCCCTGGTGGTGTGGACCGTCGGAGGGATCTTCTCCGTGTTCGGGGCCCTGTGCTACGCCGAGCTGGGGACCACCATCACCAAGTCGGGGGCCTCCTACGCCTACATCCTGGAGGCCTTCGGGGGCTTCATGGCCTTCATTCGCCTGTGGACGTCGCTGCTGATCATAGAGCCGACCAGCCAGGCCGTCATAGCGATCACCTTCTCCAACTACATGGTGCAGCCCATCTTCCCCACCTGCATCGCTCCGTACGTGGCCAACAGGCTGCTGGCTGCTGCTTGCATATGTAAGTACACATCTGGAATGTGCGTGTGTGACATTTAGGGAGTGAGTCACTGTTTGAGGGACACAAAGAGACGATGACGATGCTTGCCACAGTTTCCCATTTAAAAGAGATCATGTGAGCTTTATAGAGTAGAGAAGTGAAAAACGGTGACAACGCTGCTGCAGTCAGCAGGTCTGCAGCAGAAAGACGCGCTGAAAGAGGAACTGAGCAAACCCTAAAACACGTGCACCAATTAGGAAGAGCGAGGGACAAAGCCACTTTACTCAATCTCAGATTTAGAAATCTTAGCATGACGTCTCGCACGTGACTTTTCTTTTGTTGTGGGAACAGCCAGAAACTGTTCATAAGCGTAGAGGTAAACTTTGTATATGGATGCGGCCCAGATTGCCGAGGTAACAAGAACACAATGGCACCGAGAAAGAGCAAAGCTGACAAACCGAATCAATCTAACTAACAAGAAATTCACAAAAGTGCTCACCGAGGCAACCGAGCACAAAGAAATACCAACGCTCAGGCAACCGAGACAAGAGGCCGAACACACAGAGAGCTTGTTAAGGTGATATCTCACAGACAAGCCCCGATAGTCAAGATAAAAAAATATACATATTGTGCTGGTTTGCAATAAATAATACTCATTCGTCCACCCACCCATGGATGCATGAACACACACTTAAGTACACGCACGCACACACTTGTGCCATGCACCGATAAGCAGTGCTCAGAGGAGGAGAGGCTGATAGCTGTGAGGTAAAGTCCTGCAGTGAGACTCTGACCTGAGAGGCGAACGGGCTGCTGACAGCTCAGCACAGGAGCTTAAAACCAAACTCGACAAGCTTCCTGTCAGTGAAGGACTTTAACTGTTAATGTTAAAAGTAAATTTTTACATCCTATTTTTTCACAGCTGTAGGCAGAACTTCTCATAAAAATGTATGTTTAACAGAAGTTTGTTCAATTTGTACGGAAGCCCTTAAATACAATTTTTTAAAAAATTATGAAAAGTTATGCATGATAAAAAATAAAATACTCATGTTAAATCAAAAATACAACCGCATCTAGACACTAAATCAAAATTATAAGATAGTAAGTCAAAGTTTCAATGTAATAAATCAAACTTATTCAATCAAAATGTTGATTTAATATCTCATAATTTACAATCTCATAATATTAACTCAAATTGTTACTCAAATTATTTTACTTAATGTGTCATAATTCTGACTTACCATCTCAAAATGTGGACTTTTTTTTAAATTTATTTTTGACTTCAGCGTTGTTTAGTATCTCATAATTAGGGCTGAAACTACCTACTTTCAAACGTATTTCCGTTGTCGACTAATCTGTCGTTTATTTTCTCGATAAATCGATTAGTTGTTTGGTCTAAACTGTCAGAAAATGGTGAAAAATGTCAATCAGTGTTTCCCAAAGCCCAAGATGACGTCCTCAAATGTCTTGTTTTGTCCACAACTTAAATATATTCAGTTTACTGTCATAGAGGAGTAAAAAAACCAGAAAATATTCACATTTAAGAAGCTGGAATCAGAGAATTTTGACTTTTTTTCCTTAAAAAGAAATTACTCAAGCCGATTAAAGCTGAAGTAGACGCGATTGGAGCAAATTTGATTAAAAAAAGTTATTTTTATAAAACGGTCGCTATATCATGACAGTAGCACATGCTACATGCTTGTATCCACAAGCAGTAAGAAAACACCTCCGCATTCAATCACTCAGTAACATGAATGTTTTTTGCCAACCATCGTCCGGAGTCCTGGATGTCAGAGCTTCCCACCCGCACGTGAGTTCACAGTTAGTGAGCGACTGAATTGAGTTTTTAAAGATCTCCATTTCACCTCACATCTGGACCATATTTGACCTCCACCACCAGTCAGCCGGCCTCCTACACCTGATCTCACACCTCCCACCCTTCTAACTTTTCACTGTCAACACACCACGCCTCTACTTCTGTGTGGCAAAGCCTCCCTCTCCGTCGCTCGTCGGACCTCCTGTTGGGAACGGACTTGTTATGATCCTCTACCTGTCAAAGCGATGGAAGATGATAGTGTTATGATTCATTCCCTCACTGTGGAGGATGAAGGTTTTCAACGATTAGGAGAGGGCGGTGATGTAACCCTGTTTTGGTCTCTGGTGGAGGTCAGTGCGGAGCGATAAGTGCGAGTGGGAGCGCTTTGGCGTGGTGAAATACGTCCACTCAGCTGGTTTGCAGGCGAGCTTGTTTAATCAGTGCTTGTAGAGGATTTACACAAGAAGAAATGCTTTTATCTCGAGGCGGTTTTTCATTAAAAGTGAGCACCTGTGCCTGTTGTGCCACGTTTATGAACTTGAAGGGATCGAGTGCTGATAAGAAGCCAGAGAAAGATAAGTCACAGAAAGAAGCACGAAAACATGTTTCCCAAGAACGCCGAGGCTGCTCAATGTGAAGGAGGGCAATAAGGAAAAAAGTAGCACTTTTCCTATCAGTCACTCTTTGGGTCAAACGGTCAAAAATCACCAACCTCGAGCAGAAATATACAAGGTCGTCAGATCAGCGGCGGTTTCACAACTCTAGCTTTTAAAGATTGGCCTGACTTCCACGACTGTACCTGTGTACACTTGTGTGTGTGTGTGTGTGTGTGTGTGTGTGTGTGTGTGAGGTTGTATGTGCTGCTCTCAGCTGTTTCCTCGTCTGAAAAACAACAGGCCAGTCCGCCTGAGTCAGCAGCAGCGTTTCCTTAAATCAGCCGCACTCTCACACGGAAACATGCTGGCACACACTCAAGTTTACAGAGCAAATGTCACCCACTGAGACTGTTAAAGGGTTTCTGTGTGTGTGTGTGTGTGTGTGTGTGTGTGTGTGTAATGAATCCGCATTTATGCATTTGTGTGTTTGCTTATTTCCACTTACCTCAGGTTTGCTGACCTTTGTGAACTGTGCCTATGTGAAGTATGGCACCAGGGTCCAGGACTTCTTCACCTACGCCAAAGTCATCGCTCTCATCGCCGTCATCATCACGGGCCTGGTGAAGATCGGACAAGGTCATTAACTCTTCTCTTTCCTCTTAAATAAATAAGACTTTCATACACGACATCTGCGGTTAAAATGATGAGTTCGAGGTGATGCTTAAAATGAAATGATTGTGTTGGTGTTTTCCAGGTCACACACAGAATTTCGATGGCCTGTTTGAGGGCTCGTCTCAGGATCCGGGACACATCGCTCTGGCTCTGTACTCAGCTCTGTTCTCCTACTCGGGATGGGACACCCTCAACTTTGTCACAGAGGAGATCAAGAACCCAGAGAGGTGAGGATAACTCACTGCACCAGCTGCACCACTATGTGTGGTGTTTATGGATGTTTAACCACCACATAATGCAAGCAAATCAATCAATCTTTAGTTTGGATCTGGTTCAGACTCTTGCTGAACTTCTGTCTGATTTAGCCAAATCTAGGGAGCATCTTCCAAAGGTAAAGTCTTTTCAGTAGGAAATTCCCTCTATCTGAACTGTGGATTTTGTACCCCACCACTAGATTAGAAAGTGATGTCTTAATGGCAAGTATGAACAGGAGGAATGATTACCACCACCAAAACTTGTTTCAAGTATTCTGAGCGCTGGAAATTGTTCAAACAAGAGAAGCAATATCTTAAAGCGGACAAATCACGCTCATTTTCAGGTTCATACTTGTAATTTGGGTTTCTACCAGAGCTTGTTTACATGCTTTAATGTTCAAAAAACTATTTATTTTTCTCATACTGTCTGTCTGAATATACCTGTGTTCACCCTCTGTCTGAAACGCTCCGTTTTAGCGCCTGTCCCTTTAAGGCTCCCTCCCGAAAAATGCATAAGTGCCTTAAACTTGCATTCTTTCTAACAGCCAGCAGGGGGCGACTCCTCTGGATGCTAAAAGAATTCATATTGTATAGAAGTCTATGATAAAATGAGCCTACTTCTCACTTGATTTATTACCTCAGTAAACATTGTAAACATGAGTTTATGGTCTCAATCGCTAGTTTCAAGTCTTCTTCAACACAGCATGATGTTCATTTAGTAAATTATGGTCCCATTTAGAGTCAAATAGACCATAAATCAGGGTATGCTTTAGGGCGTGGCTACCTTGTGATTGACATGTCCCTACCACGGCGTTGTCCGGGCTGGGAGTTGTCCGTGGTTTCGTCGTAGAACTTTAACCCTTTCACAGTGTGTTTTCAGTTACAGTTAATTATAACTTTTTGGTCGCCTAAAAATGTCGTTGTACTTAACTCCACCCTCTGGTGTCACTTCTGGCTGCAAAAACCCAAGATGACGACAGCCAAAATGCCGAACTCGAGGCTTCAAAACGGCACTCCAAAAACCAATGGATGATGTCATGGTGTATATGTCCTCTTCTAATATACAGTCTACGTTCGTACCCCGTGTGAAACCAGAAGTCAAAGTTGAATTAACTTAACTTCCATACTTAAATTATGTTACTTCCGGAGTTTATTTTTCTTTACATTTGTGAAGATATACAGTAATTGATATACTCAAAGTTAAATATTTAAAAAAATCTATCTTCAATCTATGAAGGGAGCTACAAATATTTTGTTTTAAACACTTGTTACAGTTAATCTCGTGAGATTATTCCTATAAAACCTAAAGGAAATGCTTTCTTTCCGATGCATTATAAAACAACATAACGTTGCAGGATACAGGTTGCCAGTTCTGGTGTGATTTGATCAACACTTGCCACGTCAATACGAAACCACCACAATCACATTGAAGGCATGTGCGTGTTTGAGCCTTTTGGTGTGATTCATATAGCTGATCAAATGAAGCAAGACTACACACGTGATTGGATCACAAGCCTCTCCCAAGAGTTCCCAGGCAGATTAAGTGACAAACATCCCCCCAACTAATCACAATCCCCATCCTCCCCTCACCCACGGGGTCGATCTGCTCCTGACCCATGGACTGAATCTCACACACTTCACGTTTAAGGCCTCTATATCTCATCTCTTTTGCTTCCCTCTGCTGTTTGTGTGTGTGAACTACAGGAATCTGCCCCTGGCCATCGCTATCTCCATGCCCATCGTCACCGTGATCTACATTCTCACCAACGTGGCCTACTACACCATCCTCCCCATGAATGCAATCTTAGACAGCGACGCTGTGGCTGTGGTGAGTGCGAACAATCCTCAATTAATCACTTTACTTTGGGTCTACATTCATCAAGTGCAGCTTTACACCATTTAATCTTCTCTTTTCCAGACGTTTGCAGACCAGGTGTTTGGTGTCATGAACTGGACTATTCCCTTAGCTGTGGCTCTTTCCTGCTTCGGAGGACTCAACGCCTCCATCCTGGCTTCCTCCAGGTAAGTGATTACATTTGGATATTTTTTTGTTTTTTTACTTAAAAGGTGCTATTGATAACATTTAGTCAATAGATGTTGCACTCTCCCTCCCCTGTTACGCTGCATTCACTTCACAACAAATGGTTGCCAGTTTGTTGCACAACCTGCGTATTTTATGGTCGAGTGGAGTGAGACTCAACGTCGTTCTACTATTGGCTCACAAGCCTCGTTAGAAGTGGGAACCGGACGTCAGATATCTTCCACAGAGATGAACAAAACATTCATTTTGGACCCCCCAACATTTTTTAAATGATTAATTCACAATTCAATTTTTTTTTAGGAAAAGCGATACTTTTATTCGTCATCTTTCTAAAGGCTCTGTGGATGTATTATTTAAATTTATTCGTCTACATAAAAATGTTATTAATGAGACCTTTAATCCCTGTGTTGCATATTTCTGTGTCTCTAAAGGCTGTTCTTCGTGGGCTCCAGAGAGGGCCACCTGCCCGACTCCCTGTGCATGATCCACGTCCACCGCTACACTCCCGTCCCCGCCCTGCTCTTCAACGTCAGTCATCTTTTATTTCCCGTCGTCACATGGTTTCATTTAGCTGCCGTGGACTCACACTAACGTGTCTTGCTCGTCTCTGCAGGGCATCATGGCTCTGATATACCTGTGTGTAGAAGACGTCTTCAGGCTCATCAACTACTACAGCTTCAGCTACTGGTTCTTCGTCGGCCTGTCCATTTTGGGGCAACTGTATCTGCGCTGGAAGCAGCCGGACAGGAAGAGGCCACTAAAGGTAAGAAGCAGAACCAGAGATTATCTTTTGACACGTGCTGCAGAAATACAGTTTTAATTTGACCATCATCTCATGTCTTCCTCCCTCAGCTCAGTCTCTTCTTCCCCATCGTTTTCTGTCTGCTCACGGTCTTCCTGGTGGTGGTGCCGCTCTACAGTGACACCATAAACTCCCTGATCGGCATCGGCATCGCCCTGTCAGGAGTGCCCGTTTACTTCCTCTGCTGCTACATGCCGGCCTCCAAGAGGCCAATGCGGCTACGGATTCTTATTGGTAAGAGATCTGCCGGACTGTCTCATTGTTTTCATACATTAAAACCATCTCTGTTGGATTTTACAGCAGGGGTCTTAAAGTCAAATTACTTCACCAGGTTTCACTCCTCTTGGACACTTTTTAAAAAACGAGAAATTGGTGTTGTAGCGTAGCTTTATCCCAAATATTTAAAGTAAGACGGGCAGCAAAAAGGAGAATAATGGGCGTGTCTTGGAGGGCTCTAATGTCCAAGGAGGCAATGAGCAGTTCAAGGGGCAGTACAAAAATAGATAGTAAATTGGCTGAGGGTAGAAGATGAGTGGTAATGCACATTAACCTGAGGCAGGAGAAGCTGGAGAGTTGCAGACTCCAACAAAGACGAGGAAGTCCACAGTCCCATCCGAGCAGGTCACGGCGATAGTTGAACAAGATCAGGACACTTCCAGCAGCACTCCGTTCCCAGGGAAGTCCAGGAAACCCAACCGGTTCTTGGAACAACTGCCACTCTGTTTACTTTTATATACGTCACTATTTTTCCTTTTTTGAGCAGAAACTGGATTAATCTCTCAGATAATCTCCTCCTTTATCTACTCTCACTCCTCTATCCGTCCTCCTCAATGCTGTCTCTGTTCCCCCGCTCACAGGTGTGTCTCGTTTATCTCCTCACCCTCATTTCCTGTCAAGGTTGAAAAGGGCTATTCTGTACTTTTCTCCCCACATTTCTGCTACGGTGAAATGCTGCTTAAGACTGTATTGTATTGAATGGCAGCTAACAGATGAGTTAGGAAGCAGTCACATTAAACTCCACTAAAAGAAATACTAATAAATAATTGCAGTAAAAATTAAAAAGGAAACTAAATAATAATAATAATTTGCAGGCCAGATGTAACAATAAAATTGCAGTTTTAAAGGGATCCATTAATATTGTTTAGCATTTACTGCATTAAATTAAACACAGTAAATGAAAATTTTCTTTTACTGACCTCAAAGTTATTTTAAATTAGGAGCCTCTAACAAAACAGTAGAGATTTACAGTAAAAGTACAGTTAATCTAGATTTATTATACTGACAACAGGTTATAATCAGAAGACCTTGCATCTATGTTAATATTCCGATATTTTTTTTGTGTCTCTTTATTTTATTAATTTTTCTAGCCATGTTTTCCAAATTTTTTTTTGTTTTTTGCAAGTAGCTAATACTTTTTAAATATTATATTATATAATCTTTTTTTATTTATTCTTTTTAAAAAAATGTGTCCCTTTTTGTCTTTCGGCTTCATGACTTTGCTATGACTTGCTGATATTCCTATATTTTGTGAGGATGCATATGTATAGATATTGCATCATGTCACTGCTGAATGTGGGTGTAGTAAAAAATAAAAAATAAAATAAAATAATAATAATAATAATAATAAAAAAAAAAAATATATATATATGAATTTTCTTACACACACTTTCTATACACAACATAACATTGGCCAGTGACATATAATACAATATCTATACATATGAATTAATTACATATGCATATTGAAATACTACCTGGACATTTCTACTGATGCATGATTTGAAAAACGATTCCAAAGTCATAGATATTGTATCATACTGTTCAGTCAGCCCTCTAAAACGACATATAATAATTATTTATGAAAATGTCACCACAAACTGCAGTGCACCATGGGGATTTTTTCCCTGGCCAAACTAAATGCTAGAGATGGCTCAGTCAGGTTGCTATTTCTTCAACCAGATATCACAGCTGCATAATAATATCCTTGGACTCAACACTCATGATGTCAACTTAAACTAAATTTGGTGCAGATGTTTACAGCTGGATTCAGTCTAGTAACAGATGAACTTAACCTCTCTCTCTCCATCTCTTTCAGCTAAATGCGGCGTGCTGATTCAGAAGGTGTGCTACTCTGTTCTGACTGAAATGGACAAGGCGGAGTAGATGTTTGGTTTCAACACCCTGCCGGAGACTGACGATGCACAAATGTAGAACCTCAACTCATCGTGGCCAGCCGCTGCCGCTGCCGCTGCAGCCACAAGGCCTCGCTGGACGGAACATTTGGTCTGAGCTCTCTGACCTGTCAATCATCGCCCGGTGATCTCGTTGATGAATGTATGAAGGATGGCGCCCGGGTGCTCGTTGGCAAGATTTCACTCTAGAGACTTCAGAGAGAACATTTCGATGCACTCCTGAAGAAATCAACACCTCTTTCTATTACAGAACTGCATTAGTAGAGAATTATTTAATTCATATTTTTAATTTTACTGGAAGGTGGCAAATTATTATAGTTAGAAAAGTGGACAGAAGAACTGACCATAGAAACAGCCTTGGTATTGGTATTATTATTATTATTATTATTATTATTATTAATATTATTATTAATAGTATTTGCACAAAGAAAATCAAAGAGATTAGAATATAATAAACTTCATTATATAATATGCTCCCATGTTCTCTAATGTGGAGGGAATAAGTTCATAAACCGGTTTATACTGTCAGCCGCGAGGTCTATTGAAGGGCTATTTTTACACAACTTAACTCTTTTTAGCTGCAGCGTCTGACTCAAACACGGGCTGTGAAATGTAAAAAGTTTGGGACAGTTGAGCTGCAAACACGTATTTATAATAAAATTACTTGTTGACAACATAAATCGACTTCTTGTTTTTCTTTCTGCTCCAAGGGTGTTTCTGAGGAAGTGGATTAAATCGCAACAACATACACACCGAAGTGGTTGTTTTGAGGAAGATTTTAATTAGAATAATACATAATGACAACCCTTTCCTTCCCACCCCTTCCTCTCTTCCGTCCATAAATATGTACATAAATCATTATATTGTCTCATTTATCCAATAGTGTCCTTCCATGGCCTTGCCTTGTCAGTAGCTGGCTTGTCTTTAGCTGATGCTGCAGCCATGGGTGGGGTCTGCTGGAGGGGATTGTGGGTAAAAGTCTGCCTCAGCGGACCTGCAGAGAGAAATGAAGAGAAGACGTATAAACACATTCACAGCTTCAGTACACAAGAGGGTCTTTCTCATTTCCCCATTTTGTGCCTCCTCGTCTCCTCCGGTTTGTGGCCCGGAAATCGATCCCAGCGCTCCATCTTGAAGGGCATCCCAATTCCTACAATGTATCTCGAGGAGCGAGGAGGCTTGCCGGAGGAGCTATAAGTGAGGAAACACCGGTGTATCCTTTGCAGAAGTATTTTCAGCACCGCAACATATAAAAGAGGCAGGATGTGAACGTAGACTTTATAAACGCAGTGTTCCCAGCAACCAATTTTTTACTTTTCTTATCAATTCATCTACCAGTTAAATAATTAATCTACAAAATATCAGCAAATAGTTATTCAAATGTCTTATTAAGTCTGACCAACAGCCCAAAACGTTTACTATCAGGAAGATAAAGAAAACCAGAAAACGTTCATTTGAGAAGCAGGACCCAGTGAACTTTTACTAATCTGGTTTAAGAAAAATGCTTTAACAATTAATCTGTCAAAATGACTATTTGAGTCATTATTATCAGGTCTAGTCTGAAGATTAAAAACAAAATGAAGTGCAATACTAGTCAAAACACTAGTAAGGTACTTACTGACTGCAGATGCTGTGACAAATTCATTTTTGTAAAGTCTTCCGGGTTTCAGCCTTGACAAGTTTACATGCAAAGCTCCAAACACTCACATCAGAGGCCTTTATCACAGTTTTAAGGCCTTGTGGACTCAACAGCAGCACATCTGTAAATCTACAAAATGTGCATCTGTCTCCGGAGCTGCTACCAGTTTTCACACCTTAACCTATAAGTACAAACTGAATATCCAGCTAGAAAGTATTTCTTAAGTTAACGTCAAATATATGTATGTTTCAGGTAATTAATTATCACTTTTTTCACACTGTTTGCTGGCTATCAGTAATAATAATCCCCATTAATACCCGTACAATTAGTTTTCAAGTCTTATTAATGCAATAACTGGCTGTGGCCACAAGGGGGAGCAACTCTTCCAATTTATACATCGAGACACCACAAAGTACAATGTACATTACCCTGCTGTATTGTAGAGAAAATGTATTTCTTTAAGGGCACATTATTTTGATTAAAAACATTAGTCAATAATGGCCTTTTGAATAAGCAGTACATTCATTTGTTAGAGCTACTAATCCAACAGGTCCCTTTGAAATTCCAGTAGCTCGGTGTTAAAGGGATAGTTCAGGTGTTTTGAAGTGGGGTTGTATGAGGTAGTTATCATGCTGGAGTTATTATGCACTTTTTAATACATACAGATAATATCCTATATTTTAGCCAACTATAACAGTTATGATGTCAACATGTTTTTTCCACCTGTCAAACTTCCACTTTTTATTCTCATTTAGAAACATCCCCAAACAGCTGTGTTTCAGTGGCTGAAATAAAGTCAAACAAGGACTAAAAAGTCTGTCTATGTGAAGGTGAGACTGACCTTTAGCAGCGAGGTCCAGATGATTTTTGATTCTTCGTTCTCTCTCTTCCAGCTGCTGGCCCAGCTGAGCGTTTTTCCAGCCTGGAGACCAAACACACAGTTACAACACGGAATAATCGGTGTCGTAGCAAATCAAATCATAAATATCTCGATGGTTTAACATTACCACTAAAAAAAACAATCCTTAAGACCTAATCTATTGGAAGCAAGTTTAGACACCTACCTTTCTTCACGCTTTCGATTAAGCCGTCATTTTGGGGGAGGTCGGAGGTCGGGTGTTTGATCCTCTCCGGGATCCTTAACCTGTCTCTGACTAAGGGGTGTCTGAGCAGCATCACTTGACCCAAGGAGAAGCAGTTGGAGGTCAGCCAGTAGGTAAACACCGCCTGAGGTTTGAGAAGAAAAGGATTTCAGACACTGAGGGGCAAATCCGCAAAAGGATTGCGCAGTTTGTGCAGTCGCTAAACCTGTAGAAATAAGACAAGAAACGTGTAATTCTCAAAGCACCCGAAATGCAGTGAAACGCACCTCTTACTGCACTGCAAAGCAAAAAGCATATCTGTGCTCCCGTGCTATCTGCTCGTATTTAAATTAGATAATATATGCAGACATTTGACGCAAAAATTGGCCCCTTTCTATGCGAATGAGCTCATTGCAAAAGCAGTCCAATTCACAAAGATCAGTGATAATAGCCACACGCAGTTACAGTGAAATTATTAGCCTCTTCAGAGAGTTGGTGGTAACTGCAGTGCATCATGGCAGCTGTGATTGTAGCCAGGCGAAAGCGTCGTCATGCTCAAACTCATTTCTTTTGGGATGCAGTGATAGTTGTGTCGTGAAAAATAAATGAATAAAGCTCCCCTACATGTCATTTTTGAAAATACATGAGGAAAAAAAAGTGAGAAAAAAATGAATGAAAAATAAGGTTATCATATAAATGAATAAACAAATTGTTTCTTCCCTCTCCTGCTGCAAAAAAAGGGGCAAATTGCACTCAGCTGCAAAACTTTATGGGTGTGTTTGTGCTGTGATATCATTGGCTCAATATTTTGTGTGAATCGGACCTTGAGACGGGGCAGATAATGGGTGCGAATGATTCACTCAGTCAGCGGCCGCAATCCATTCTTTATGAATTCGCCCCTGAAAAAATCTGCAGCAGCAGGTTTAAGATGCATTTCCTCCCCTTTCAGTGTGATGTGATGTGACGTTAAACCACTACGAACAAAACCTGGGTGAATGACAGACTGACCGTGGGGAAGTTGATAGTGAGGGGGAGGATGACTAAGGGCATGATCCTGAACACAGTCTTCATGGCTCGCAGGTTGGGGTTGTCGATACCGGACTCTGCGCCCAACTAAGAGAGACAAAGTGACAATGTGGGGATTATTAAGGAAAAGCACGATTACATTCAACAGTTTAAAACAAGATCTTAAGACCATCTATCACAAATCCGTCAACCCCCATGATAGTCCTGTTCTAGTCCTCAAATGGGGCTGTTTGTTTATTCTGGCTGGCATTGAAAGAGCGATGAAAAAAAAATACAGATTCGGGGTTGATATCATTTTACAGTTACTATCTTTCTTTGTGTCAAGTTGTGTAAAAGCTGGCTGGCTGACCTCCAGGATGAAGAACATGGTTCCAGTGACGGCCAGAGGCAGGATATAAAAAGGGTCTGCTGCCGTCAGGTCTGTAAACCAGAGGAGGCCTCCTGTCTGCATGCTGGGCACCGGCAGGTAGGACATCTTCCTCAGCGCGATGAAGAAAGAGACGAAGACTGGTGCCTGGAGGAACACACGGAGAAGTGATTAGTCCTGATCAGACATTAACCGTGACGACAGCTGACAAATCGTTGGTACATTTTTTTTACGTTATTCTCAAACGTTGTTTATATTCTTATATTATTGAAGTTCATACAACCTTTAATACATATTTTGAATAAGGTATTATAGGGGGACTATGCAAAGGTTATATTATATTTGCTATTATTCTGTCTTTAGAATACAGGTTATGTACGACAGGTGATAGTACCATAAGGCAGTTTTTAATGTGCACGAGTAAAGTAGCTTAGGACCAACATGGGGCTCGTAAGATGCAGAAACTTCAGATTGAAATAAACTTTTGAAGGTGAAACAACATGTTCACCGTGTGATAGAGTCACGCAAGTCGCGATAGAACCTCAAGTCGGTTATGTTTAATGTTGAAACTTGCTCCTCAGCCTTTCTGCAAACACGTCAAGCGATTACAGCGCTGCAGCAGATCCACCAGAGCAGCTTCGAGTGGTCATTTTAAGGTTCCGTTCTGCTGCTGAAAAAACCTCATCACTTTCTAAAGAGCTACCAGATCCTGGTTAATTCAGCAACAAACCTGTACTCGTGTGTAGCCTTTAAATGTAATGTTTTTTTAATGTGTGCTTATTGTATTTCATTGTATCCTGTCAAAACCTTTATTTTTTTACCTCACTGTTCTAATCTCCTGCAGTAGTTTCAAAAAAAGCCCTTCTAGGGACGAGTGTTGCAAAATATCTTTCACTATAAACACTATGATACATTGCATCGGATAGCTGTTTTCAGTTCGGCTATGTATTTTCTATCCGTCCCTACCAAATGAACCGTAAATAAATAATAAATAATGGAGATGTAACTTTGGATAAGAATCACCTGCCGTGATCTACATCTTCAAATAAACCCTCATTCAACGTTTTTCCTTAGCCTGGACTTGTGAGTACATTGAGTTTTCACAAGAGAGTAGGTATTTAAGTATAGTTAGTTAGTATTTAATTCAATGGAACTTGAGTCAAAACTAAGATACTTTGCAGAGTAATGCCTAATTTATAATTCTGCAGAGACACAACACACGCCTCCTGAAAAATGTGACTGCGCGCCGCAGAAGTGTGATTGGACATCAGAGCCGGGTTGTTTTAAGAGGCCGCACACACCTACAGAACTACAAAGTTAGTGGAATGTTTCTTTCATCAGCTCCTGGTAATTTTTGTGCATAAGAAATGTATTCATTGTTAAGTTGATTGTATTTCATTCACTTTTGTCTCCACAAAAGGCCAATGTATAGAAACACGGACATGAAAATGAATCCTGCTTTGATACATTAGATACATATTTTCTTTTTATCTTATTGGAAAGTGAATGTAATGGTGTCATAGCCCAGTGCAATATAAAGAGAGAAACCAGTATAAAGAGAGAAACTGACCTGCACCATAGGGATTAGGAAGCCGCGGAGTGGATTTACATCGTGCTTCTTCTGGAACAAGTTCAGGTCAGAGTAGGCTTTGGCAACTGTAACATGCAGACAACACGACAAGTTGATGAGGCACATAAACATCTAAATTACGACTGAGAAGACAAATTCAATGAAGAAAGAAGAGCGGAAATTTTTACATTCAAATTTGTTTCCACTCTGTTTGGCCTCATTCATCCTGTTGGTGAGTTTGGTCATCTCGGGCATAACATTGTTCAGCTTGGCTGCCTCCCTCTGGCCCTTCACTATGACTGGAAACACAGCCAGACGAGCCAAAACCGTTCCTACACGAGAGGGAGGGATTAATAGAAACAGGAAGAAGAAAGGACACCGGAAATACAGTAGCCAGTGATATAGCCTGCTCTTGACTACTTTCCCAGAATGCCTGAATGTTGACGTATCGATTTATAGTTAGTGTTGCTTACCTACAACAATGGCCCCCCACCAGGGCAAACCCAGATCCACGTGCATGAACTCTAACAAGTTCTGGATCAGCCCCACTGGTGTTTTGCCAGCCAGTCCCAGCTCCGCTAAACTGGTTTCTGTAGCCGCGGCCTGCAGGACCTCAACCGCAGTCGGTGCAGCGTCAGCCAACTGCGAGAAAACAGCGGCGGGGTCGGCGGACAAAAGCTCAGAGGAGAAATCCAAGACTGGTGGAGGAGGAGGAGGAGGCGGAAAGATGTCCAGTACTGGTGCTGCCATGGAGACGGTTTCAACTGGGATCTGGAAATATTGATGAAAGTGGAATCACATCATTCGAGTTAGGAGGTAACTGAAGGCCTTAGATAGATGATTTAACTTCAGATGTAGTCTCCACCTGTTCAGTGATTGGATGTGCGATGCCGGGGTCAGCGGGCAGAGAGACGTGGGAGGACTGCAGGACTGAGGCCGCCATGGTTCCATCCTCAGGTGGGATCTGGCAATATCATCAAAAACAGAAAGGTACAGGTGTAACGATTTATTCAACCGGCTGCTTGACTTTGATATTTCAGCAAAGATTCGGCGCATCGCAAAATCTCACACAACAGCAGCTTTCCCATCTGACCGATCACCTGTACGCCAACTCACCTGTGAGCTGTTGTGCCTGACTGCCACGGCGTTCACCCAGAGGAACTTCCCATGTTGTCTGCGGCACAGCAGAGTCCTGGCGGCAGGACTGCGACACTCAAACACTGTGTGCAGATGGGACTTCTGGAGTAACCGCTGTTTTTTTTTTTTAACCAGAGGGACAGAGTGTCAGCCACGTACACGCTTTACAAAATAAACTACAACCTGATGTCACATGTGAGGGATGTTGCTGTGTCACATAGCATCGCTTAGCTGTGAATCAGATTGGGTTCAGCTAAACTGGAACTTTCGGTAATCCTTCCTTTTACAGTCCCCTAATCACCAAGTATTTACTCAGTAAATACATGGTACATAGTAGTGTATTATTGAGTAATCACCACTGATAAATAAGTAAGTAAATACAAAAAAACTACAGCTGAAATACTAAGAAAAGCTTTCACTATTACCAATTGAACTAAGTTCTTTGTAGTAGTGACCGGTTTGGTAATAACTCGGATATAATTGCGTACTTTATAGGAAACTAGGCAACCAATTCTTCAAAACACCTCCTCTATTACGTCTTGTGTTTCCAAGAATTAGTTGCCTAGTTTCCTAGAAAGTACGCAATTATATCTGAGTTATTACCAACCTAAACTGGTCACACATACATAGAAGTTGAGTTGTTACACCTACTCATACAATGTTTAGTAATTAAGGGACTGTAAAAGGAAGGGTTACTGAACTTTCATGGGTATAAATCGCTGCTGCTTTCTAAGTTGGACCTGATCAGAGCAGAAATAAATCAGAAACAAAAGGTTCAGTCGATTAAGCGATTATGTGACAGACATTATAAGCAAATATTTTGATAACTAGCTAATCATTGAGGTCATCTGTTAACCAAAAAGGCTCCATTATTTGGCTACAGTTTCTCAAATATGAGGACTTTCTTCTTTTTGCTGTTTAATATGATTGTCAATTGAAATCTTCAGGTTTTGTGGGTCGAACAAAATAAGCAATAAGCTCTGAGAAGTGATGTTTTTTCCCCCATATTAACTGATTAAAAACAACTGAAAGATTAATGAGATGAAAATTATCATTAGTTTGCAGTTTGTGCTGTCAGAATGAGCACAAGCTCAGCTGAACTTCAGCAAGCTAAACTGCAATACATGGCTGTATAATAAGATAAGATTCAGGAGAGATGCATAATAATGCCATATGTTTATTTTTCTTCTTTTCCTCCGTAAACAGTAATAAAGGAAATTCAGATTTTAGACTTTGCAGTTCAGCAATATCAACTGCCGGGGGAAGAATTAAAAAATACCACTGGAGCTATATACAGTATGTGTTTTATTATATATGTAACCAAGTTGCACATTTGACTGTCACAAAAATAAGATTTTGATTCCACAATACTTTAAATGCAAATGTAAAACATATCGTAGAACATTTTATTTATTATTATTATTTATTTATTTTAACAATTTATTGCAGCATCAAGAACGACTACAGTAGCATCTTCTGCAGTGGAATATCTGTCCAACAATACATCTATGATTATTTGTTTTATGTGACTTATAACCTCAGATAACAGAACAATTCGCAGGTTATCCACCTCGCCTACAGTACTGACAAACCTACCACACACACTGAGCAATTTAAACACTGTAGCTATAAATTGAGCTCTTAAGGTTGTCAGATAATCCTCTCTTGTGTGAAAAATGAATTGAGGCAGATATTATTACACAATATTACATTGGTTTCACAGTTATGCCTTCACAAAAAAAAAAACATACACAATGAAGGCTTTGAAATTTTAGAAATTAATTAAATTATCTGAGCTGTAGAAATCTAGCATTTAACCCAACTTTATGATCTAAACCTCAGAAAAAAAACAGGTGTGCAGCAGATTTAAGTTACACCTTTAAAGCTGCAGTATGCGATATTGGCGCAAATATGATTTAAAAAAGTTATTTTTAGAAAACGGCCGCTATATCGTGACAGTAGTACATGAAACAGGTAACCTGAAAAAAAATCATGTTCCTCTGTGTCCTCCTGTGTCCTCCAGTGCTCCTAACGGCATCTGAAGGATTTCACTTACCGGAGGAAAACAAGGTCCGCTGTCCAGCTGCCGTCTATGAGAGCCGGCTGTCAATCACTCGCGAACTCCGACCAAACGGTCAAACTAGGCAGCGCTGATCAAATATGAATCAATATTCTGTTACTGTAATGACTATTTCTCGCCTCAAATGTTTTCAGAATCATCTTGTAGTTACTGTTTAGCTGTAAAATTAGATTAGTTTGTGACGCCGCCGCCATTGTAAAATCTGGTTAAGGAAAGCCAAGTTCTGGTCACATGACAGGAGCACAGCCAATAGGAACGCTCTCTCTCTCTGAAATGACCTGTGATTGGTCAAAATCTGCCGTCACGGGCTAGATTTTTCTAAAGCCGGAAAACAGAGACATGATGAGGAGCAGAAGTCTAGTTTTCTCTCAGAACTCTTGAATTACAATATGCTGAAAGGTTATTATGGAATTTTTTGCCAAATTATGCCCAAAAAATTGTTGCCTACTGCCACTTTAAGTGCAGTGACCTCTGGTGGCATTTAGGTGATTTATACAGGACACAGCAGCTGGGTTAAGACTAAACAACACGGTAGTAGTTTAGGTTTAAAGCCACAGCTGAACTAACAGTAGAGCAACAGCCTCAGTATCTTTACTCCAGGAGAAATGTTGTGGTAGCTAGTTGTTGACAAAGCTAGCTAGCACAGATGTGCACCATATTAATGTCAATAAACTCCTGGTGGTCTTAAAGCACGTATATCAGGGCTTCTAGCTAGACTGCCCATGCTGTTCTTGTTTTAAAAACCTGGTGATTTAACAGCTCTTATCAAATATCGGAGGACTCTTGTCTTCACCAGAGAGGCTGCGACTGTCAAAGTCACACAGCTAACTCGCTAGCCGGCTAGCGAGTTAGCTGCTGGAAGTCGCCGTTTGTGTCTTTGTTTCAGAAGCAGGGATAAAGCACCAGATGTGACACTGTAAAGGAGACCTACGTGCTTCCATGTGTCCGAAAGGGGATGGCTGCCTCGGCTCGGTTTTCCAGTCTGTCTCAGGAAACATCTCGCTAGGCAACCCGGAGTCACCCCGCTCCTGATGGCAGCCATGTTTGAGGGAGAAAAAATCTGCTACGGAAAGCGTCAGGAGTCAAACCTCCCGGCTGCAGACTTCGCCTAAATTTGGTGTTCATGTTTGTTTTTTGTTTATTAAAGTGGCATTAGGCAACAATTTTTTTTGCATAATTTGGCAAAAATTCCATAATAAACTTTCAGCATATTGTAATTCAAGTGGTCTGAGAGAAAACTAGACTTCTGCTCCTCCTCACGTCTCTGTTTTCAGGCTTTAGAAAAATCTAACCCGTGACGGCAGATTTTGATCAATCACAGGTCATTTCAGAGAGAGAGAGCGTTCCTATTGGCTGTGCTCCGGTCATGTGACCGGAACTTGGCTTCCTTCAACAGATTTTACAATGGCGGTCGGGTCACAAACTTTCTCATTTTACAGCTAAACAGTAACTACAAGATGATTCTGAAAACATTTGAGGAGAGAAATAGTCATTACAGTAACAGAATATTGATTCATATTTGATCAGCGCTGCCTAGTTTGACCGTTTGGTCGGAGATCGCGAGTGATTGACAGCCGGCTCTCACAGACTGCAGCTGGACAGCGGACCTTGTTTTCCTCCGGTAAGTGAAATCCTTCAGATGCCGTTAGGAGCACCGGAGGACACAGTAGGACACAGAGGAACATGATTTTTTTCAGGTTACCTGTTTCATGTACTACTGTCACGATATAGCGGCCGTTTTCTAAAAATAACTTTTTTAAATCATATTTGCGCCAATATCGCATACTGCAGCTTTAAGGGTAAACAGTGCAGAACCGTTCTGTTCAACTATAATAGTTTTCTATTTGCCTTCACGACACACTAGATATCCATTAGTAGTGAAATAAATACATTTACTCGACTACTGTACTGAGCAAGTTTGAGGTAGGCCTACTTGTTGGTACTACTACTTTACTGTATGCCTATACCTCTACTTTACTATACATTTCACAATGTAATTGTCTAAAACTACCAAATCCTCAAATTTAAAATATGTTGTATCATTTTTAAGAATGACATATTCTTTGGGCAGAGATGGTTTGCGTGTTGTAATTTCTTGGTATCAAGTCAAAATATCACAGTAAGCTATATATCATGTCATCATGTCTACATTAATTGTGTATGTAGCAGGGTTTTTATTGTTTATCTCCACAAGTTTAACCCTCAAATATTTTAGTTTCTTCTGTCTTTTATTTTGAGGCGATCCCACCTTTCCTCACAAGGGTTTATTGAAGGATTATCTGAACGATATAAGAGGTTTTTAAGAGAAACAATCCTATAAAATTGATTAAGTGTTTAACAGGTAAAAACTTCTAAAAATGTTCAAAATAACATTACAGTTCACTGTTGGACTGGTGGCGATCGCCTCCCTCTAATCATAGAAAAATAATAAAAATTCATCATTGATAAATGATGAATGATATTAAGATCCTGATTTAGATTTGCTTGAAATTGTAAGTTTTGTTTTGAAATCAGTTTATAGCTTTATAGCTTTGAGTTCATAGCTTTAGCACCATTAAATCAGATGCAATTTAGAGGGAAACCAAATCTGCTGTCCAGATATCACGTGGATTCCTGTAAATGTGCCACAGACTCAAAGTGAAAATCAAATCTCAGTGCTATTAACAGTCACATAACACAGTCTACTGTATTTGTATCATCATGACTGCCTCATTCAGAGCAGGGCGGAGGCTCGCTGCTCAAACAGTTGGATTTTACTTGTCCTTCTCTTCAATAATCACCAAAATTGTTGCTTTTGGGATCAGAGTCTGGTATTGATCACTCCAATCAGTGAGACTGTGTTCAGGATTATTAGTCACCTCCCCTCACTATCAACATTTTCCCCTTGTTATTCTGGTTTAACCTCACCTGAGATCATATCATGTACACTTTTAAAGGACACTTTGTACCAGGAAATACATCTTTGAGATATAAATACTTGTCAGACAACTGTGAGTCAGAGAGAGGCTGATCATATCTGATCGAGCAGCGAGCCTCCGCCCTGCTCTGAATGAGGCAGTCACGATGATACAACAATAAAAGACTGTGTTATGAGATTGTTAAAGAGTCCTATGAATGACACTAATTACTGCAATAGTTGGGTTCAAAGTGATAAATATAAAATCTAAAGCATCTATGACATTACTCAGTGAGCACTGCAGCAATAGTTTACAAGTGTAGTGTGCAAAAGGCCTAATTAATTTAAACCTAATTAGTACTTAACAATAGAATAAAAGTAAATATCTACACAAAGACTTCCATTTGAATTTTTATTTCCTCACACAATCTGTTTTAAATCACATTAAGTGTTACATTCAGTGTCATCTATTTATATATCTCTGAACAATTTAACAATAACATTTTCAAAATAATAGGTCGATACATTTCTTCAACTGTCTCAACAAAAGACAAAAACATGTTTGATCATTCGGTCTGTGAATATGATGATCTCAAAACGACTGAACATAAATGTGCCTTGACATGTTTCATATCAAGTCATTTTCCATTGCTGTATTTACTATTACAGACTGATGCAATTAATCTAAAACAACCCTCTCTGTCTCATTAAACCTCTTACATTTGCTGCTCTTTACACAGAAACAATCCTGTAGCAAACAGGAAGTGATGCATTTTACATTAAAAGCCAGCAAAGGTGTTGATGTCATTAAATAGACTGAACCAGACTCAACAAACAAAAGAATGCTAACAACAGACACAAACTCAAACAATATACATCACACTACTGTCCATAGTTCTCTCTGGCGAGTGCAATATTGCTAAGTATCAATGAGCATCAATAAAAAAGTTAAAATATAAACTTGTGGATCACCACAATGACATGCAGTCTTGTCTCTCCTGGACAAAGTATGCATTTCGTTTTAATCCGACTCTGAAGTCTGGTCTGCATTTTTACAGCTTTTCCGAAAAAAAGGAAAACACCCAGTAGTTTTGTTGCGTTTCTTTTTTTCCTTTCTGTTTTGTTTCAGAGGGGAAGAGCGACGCCACAAATGTCTTTTCTTCTCACCTCTTTTTTTCTCTGCATGTTTTTTCCCAAGTCTTTGTGCATCAGACATTTCTTTGGTTCTGTGTTTCTGTGGCTTCAGTGAATGTGAGCCACTCAGTTTTAAATTGCCAACACCCTCTGACAATGTGACCTTTGCGTCTGTTTTTGGATCAGATTTTCTTTTAACACTTCCTTCATTACATACCGAACTCTTAATGCCACCTTGTGAAGTTCCTGCTACAGTTTCTATTGTTATGTTCTTCGTCTCGCTGCTTGTTTGAACACCACAACAGGTTTCTTCCTCAATTATCTTCCCATGCAATGTTTTGGACTGATTTGAACCACACCTTTCTTCCATTGTAACTTCATTTCTTGCTTTTGGTTGAGACTTTTCAACGCTGCCCCTGTTCTCTGTCACTCTGCTGCTTCCTGCCAATCCTGCTCGTCCAAAAGGAGAGTCCGCTTTTCTTCGATGATGTTCATCGTCTCCTTTCTTTTCCTGCTCTTTGGCTTGTTTCGCTGCATCTTTATGTGTTGAAACACACTCTGATCTGTTCTGTCTAAAATCATCTAATCTTCTGTTCTGATCCTGTTGTTGTCTCTCTGATGTTCCTTTCCTTTGAGCATGTTTATCATCCCCTCTCTTTTGTTGCTCGTCTCCCTTCACATCTCTCGGTTGCTCATGTCTAACACTTTGATAAAACCTGCTACTAATTTCTTGTTTACACCTCTGATTATCTTTAGGCATGTTCTCTTTACTATCACCACCATTGCTTAGAATGTCATCATAGTAGAGGTCAGTTATTTTCAAGAGCTTTCCGCTCCCTGATTTTCTGTCCTTGTCGACCTTATCATCTATTTCCATCCTCTCCCCATCTCCATGTTTGTCCACACTAGCAGGTTTTGGGTCACAATCTTTTCCAACTTCCGGTTTACCCCCCAGATCTTCACACATGTTCGGTCTAACATCATCTGATCTTTCGTTGTCCTGATGCTCTGCATCCCTGTCGAGGTATTTTTCTGTTCCTCTTCTTTCCAGCTGTTCATTTCCATCCTCGTCTCTATTACCCTCCATTCTTTCCTCATCTTTCTGAATGCCAACACAAACCTGCTGAGGATGCGTCTTGCTGACTTCCTGTTTATACTTCTGAGCGTTATATGACGTGTTGTGTATGTTTTCACCCTCCAGACCCTCCTGTGGTCTCCAGTGTCTAACAATATCTTGTCTTCCACTGTCACGGTCATTGCTCTCTTCAAAATGAGTTTCTCTAGCTAAGTTTACTCTCTTTTCTGCATTTCCTTCCATGTCTTCCTCATCATCCGTCATTATTTCCCCCTTATCTCTTGGTTTTTCTGAATGAGCATCTTGATCATAATACGAGTCATTTCTTATGCTTTGCCTGGCATGAACTCTATTGTCCTGATCCTCTACTACATTATAGAGGTCAGATGATATCCCACCTCCTCTAGACTCAATATTGACTATGTCTTTATTTCCTGTGTCTTCATGTCGTTCGATGGAAACAATCACTGCAGGTTCATTACCCACCTCTGCTGCCCCCTCAACATCCTCTCTCTCTCTCCTCTTTATGTCATCCTGATACTGGTCAGAGATATCACTGGTTGCAGGAGGGAAACCTCCAGGACTAGACTCCTCTCTGATGTCCTGAGTACAAGTATCTGCAGCATGCACTGGAAAGTAGGTATAAAATAAATTCAGGCATCCAATTTGAAGCCTTCACACTAAACATCAGGAAGCATAATGAACATGTTTGCCATCTTACCTGTCTTTTTCCGGTAAAACAGAAGATAAGCGCTGCCGGATCTAGCGAGAGAAATATGCAAAAGAGAGTAAGGTCATTTTTAAATACGGCTAAATGTATGGCCTGTGTTAGGGGATTTCTGTTGTGCATGCTCACATGCATGCATATGTAGGTATGCATGCATGTGAGCATGCAAAAAGGGGTACTTCTAGCATACATAAGTCCGTGTGGATACATCCGTAGATATTGGGAGATACACGTATCTGTATATTATATTTGTTTTTATTGTATTTTTCAGTGGTGATGTAGGGTAAGTAGCGTTTTGGAGATTGGGTTGGGAAATGCATAAGCGAAACAATCTGCAATTGTGGTTACAGCGTGGTGTACTTTAAACATGCTTATGGGGTATATTCAACGAACTGAAAACAATAAATTAATAATCATTGAAGAAATAATTGCAAACTCCGCCAGTCAAGTTGCAGTTTACATCCATGTCTGTCCAAAATCATTTTATCCTGTTAGACATTTGTCATAATTAGAATGAATTCTTGAGATATGGCCAAAAATGTCTTTTGTGAGGTCAAAGTGACCTTTGACCTCAGACAGTTGGAGGGACAACCCGAAAACATTATCCCTCCGGCCACGGCTGTCACCAGCACGGAGGCATAAAAATGTGTGGTGAGGATGAAAAGAAGGACTAAAACTTACTTCTCAATGTTATCCACCTGGAATGGCTGGTAATCAAGCTGTTGATGAAAAGAATAACCACACATAACATGATGAATCTTGGGTTTTTTTGCACTGTAATATGTAACTGTCAACAACACTAGAGTTAAAGTGATCAGTCTTACCAATGTGACCCTCTCATCATTGAAGTTATACCATCTCTCCTCCTCCTGAGGTTTGATTGTTGCAATGTAATGTCCACTTCTAAGATCTCCAAAATGGTCCACAACCGCGTACAGTTCATACGTCTGATTCTGATCACCAGCACAAAATATGACAGACATTATTATCAGGAATGAAAAAGAAATGTGTCAAGAATAAATAGTAAAATATGCTGTATACGTATGTACCGTTGGTATCTGTAGGGTGTAGGGAACATCCACAGTGCGGTTGATTTTGACATATGACATGTAACGGTATTCAAACTCAAACCTCTTCAGCAGCAGCATCAAAACCTCTGGATGACGCTTTATGACACATTTCTGAATGAAAAACACAGGTCGCCAACATCATCATTATCATATTGTTATAATGCCCTTATAACATCATTAACTATTAATACTGTCATTGCAAAATCACAGAGTTAAAGAGGACCTATTGTGCTTTTTCTCTTTCCTTTAGTGTGATATATCGTTTTTTGTGCATGTAAAAGGAAACGCCTTGCTTGAAGTCCCGCCTTTTCTTCTGTAACGCGGTGATGTCACCAAGTAACACATTTGCATAATACCCGTCTAGCAGCTAGTTTGGCACGCCCTCAAACAAAGCTAGTTAGAGCGGAGCTGGAGCGGAGTCTGAAGAGTTTGGTTCAGTTGACCAATGACAACAGAGTGGGCCAGCCGACCAATCAGAGCAGACTGGGCTTTTTGGGGGAGGGGGCAGACAGGAGCTCAAACAGATCGTTTCAGACAGAGGGTGAAAAGAGGTGCTGCAGCGCAGCCGGTTTAGCAAAGTAAAGTATATTTTGAACATTAAAGCATCTAAACTAGGGCTGTCAAAGTTAATGCAGTAATAACGCGTTAACACAAATTCGTTATAACGCCACTAATTTCTTTAATGCATTAACACAATCGATCTTTCAGAGTTTGTTGCGGGCGCAGTTTTAAAGCTAGAGTGAAGATACTGGTGTCAAGTGAAACTAGAAAACCTAAGGAATCCATTGGTACCAACCACGTCATACTAGCTTGTAGCGAAGCAAGTTAAATAATGCTCCGAACGTGCTACATTTTGACGAGGAAAAACTGGCATGGCCATTTTCAAAGGGTCCCTTGACCTCTGACCTCAAGATATGTGAATGAAAATGGGTTCTCTGGGTACCCACGAGTCTCCCCTTTACAGACATGCCCACTTTATGATAATCACATGCAGTTTGGGGCAAGTCATAGTCAAGTCAGCACACTGACACACTGACAGCTGTTGTTGCCTGTTGGACTTGAGTTTGTCATGTTATGATTTGAGCATATTTTTTATGCTAAATGTAATACCTGTGAGGGTTTCTGGACAATATCTGTCATTGTTTTGTGTTGTTAATTGATTTCCAATAATAAATATATACATACATTTGCATACAGCAGCATATTTGTCCACTCCCATGTTGAAAAGAGTGTTAAATACTTGACAAATCTCCCTTTAAGGTACATTTTGAACAGACAAAAAAATGTGTGATTAATCGTGATTAATCATGGACAATCATGCGATTAATCGCGATTAAATATTTCAATCGATTGACAGCCTTAATGTGAACATGTTCTCGTAGAAACCTAAAATACAAGTATGCACCTGAAAATGAGCGTAACAGGTCCTCTTTAATGTACATAAATCAGAAACATGTTTTCTCATTACTCACAATAGTTGTATCAGACTTGGCGTCACACTCGTCACAGTACATCTGGTTTTCTCCGCTGAAGACTGAGGCTCTGAAATACTCCTTAATACCATCCACCTGATAAAAAAGCACTCGTGTCATTTGCATCTCTGAAATAAGCCATTTTAACCAGCCTAATCAGTGTTCATATCTGTCTTCTCAAGGAGTTTTTGATATATCACAAATATTCATGTTAATGGAACTGATGCTTGTCTGCAAATGGCATTTTTTGTTTACTAGATATCTCATGGCAACAGAAAAATATGCGTCACAGTTTGCAGTTTCTTACCACGCTATGGTCTTCACTGTTAGAATCCACCAATGCAAGAGGAAGATGCCAAAATGCCCCGTCGGCTTCGGTCTCTGCACAACATGCAGAACATTTAGTCTTGTGTGTCAACAGTCCGTGGAAGATCTGAAAGCACAAAAACAGAGACTGGTATACAAGTATTTTTTCATACAGAATCCCTTTGATGTTGATGACGAATCTTTACCTGTGATGCCTCAGGACTGGTCAGACCTAAAATCTTCTCAAAGTACTCAGCGGCATCACGCTGTTCATACACTGAGGAGGGGAAGAGCAGAAATCAATGTGTATTTCTTCTACAAAATAAGGGGTAAAATGACCATATTTTATACTTCTGCTCAACTTATCATTTCTGCAGATAATAAATCTGGATTATTAAAGGGGTTATTATGAGATATTCTCTATCTGTGGGGCTTAAGTGACTGTGTGTTAACACTTCTAGTGCACAGGATGCAGGTCCTGATATTATTTTCAGATACTACAGTACTCCATCTAAACTTAACCCTTACCAAAAAGAAGTTTATTCAAGTGTGCTATTAGTATACTTCTTTTAAACTTAAAATAAGAGAGTATACTTTCAGTTTACTTTTTATGTACTTATCAAAGATATATTTAAAAGTATACTTGGCTTATACTGACAAGTATACAGAAAAGTCTAAGTACACTTGGCTCATACTGACAAGTATACAGAAAAGTCTAAGTATACTAGGCTCATCCAGACAAGTATACAGAAAAGTCTAAGTATACTTGGCTTGTACTGACAAGTATGCAGAAAAGTCTAAGTATACTTGGCTCATGATGACTAGTATACAGAAAAGTCTAAGTATACTTGGCTCATCCTGACAAGTATACAGAAAAGTCTAAGTATACTTGGCTTATTCTTACAAGTATACAGAAAAGTCTAAGTTTACTTGGCTTATACTGACAAGTATGCAGAAAAGTCTAAGTATACTTGGCTTATACTGACAAGTATGCAGAAAAGTCTAAGTATACTTGGCTCATGATGACTAGTATACAGAAAAGTCTAAGTATACTTGGCTCATCCTGACAAGTATACAGAAAAGTCTAAGTATACTTGGCTTATTCTTACAAGTATACAGAAAAGTCTAAGTTTACTTGGCTTATACTGACAAGTATGCAGAAAAGTCTAAGTATACTTGGCTTATACTGACAAGTATGCAGAAAAGTCTAAGTATACTTGGCTCATACTGACAAGTATACAGAAAAGTCTAAGTATACTAGGCTCATCCAGACAAGAATACAGAGAAGTCTAAGTATACTTGGCTTATACTGACAAGTATGCAGAAAAGTCTAAGTATACTTGGCTCATGATGACAAGTATACAGAAAAGTTTAAGTATACTTGGCTTATTGGCCTACTTGCACTTAATCTTTTGATCGAGATATATTTAACAACAATATAATTAAGTATTCTTGCCTTATAGGCCTACAGAAAGGTATTGGCCTACTTGGCTTGTAGTTATGCTTACTTTTTGATAGAGTAGCCTATTAAAGTGTGTAATCTGTTGTTTTGTGTGCTATCATACTGTACCGTTGTCGATGCCCAGCTTGTTGGTGATTTTATAGGTGTATGCCTTATGTCCTTTTAAGTCATCGAACAAGGACGCAAGATGACAATCAATACACTCAGTGCCACAGGTTTCACAGGTGCTACACCAAATTAAGACATAGTGGACATGAGACATACAAAGGTGCACTGTAGCCTCAATACATTTTAACTGCATTATATGGCATGAAGTTGGACTTTGTAACAAACCTTTTTACAGCCTCTCTGAAGTCTTCGGTCATGAACAGCACCTGCAGCACACTGTTCAAGTAGCATGTTGCTCCTTGGTTTAACAAGCCATGGAACTGACTGGCTGCTTGGAGGAGATGCATGTAAATTACAGAACTGTCTTCATACCATCACTGTATACAGCATGTACAGTATATCTTACCTGGAGAGGGCAACATTTTGTAGAAAAACTGCAGACCATTTTCTAAAAGATCCATTTTGATTCCTTTTAGACAGTTCTATCAGTCCACTGCTACACTGTCAGCTGCAAAGGAGTCGACAATCAGTTTGTTGACAATAAATCAATCGCACCTGTTTTGGAAACGAACACAAACAACATGAGCCTACCTTCAGTTGTAAGATTCACACTTTCAAGACATTCCCGCAGCTTGTTTGACAACTTCTCTCTGTTTATTGTCGACGCATCTTTATCTCCTGTAAAGTACAACCCTCGGTGTACTTTCTCTTTCACTTCTCACACAAACCTGCAGGAATGCTGCATTCAGGGTGTGTCGGATATGTTGTTTTTTTTATTAACAGACGGCTCACATGACTCACAAGGACATTCAATATTAGGCTATAGCACAAATAGCTCTTTTCTGATGTAGCTGTAAAATAAATCTCAAGCTACGAAAAAGCTTCTTCTCTGTCTTCTCTCTTTTCTTTACAGGAGGACTTGAACGCAGCCTATGCAGCTGCTTGAGGCAACAAAATTATCATATAGGGTGACAAATGGCACATTTCCTATTTGTGGATCTTTCAGCTTAATTAAAAATGGATTAAAGTATTTTTAATGTGTAAAACCCATTAAAATGTACAAAACAATACAGTTAACCTCACCTTAATTTGTATATTAAAGGACCAGACTTTTTCAATTAAGATGCAAATTTGAGGTTAAGTCCTGTCTACATTAATGTTGTATGTAAGAGGGTTATTATTATTATTATTATTATTATTATTATTATTATCTCCACAAGTTTAACCCTCAAATATTTTAGTTTCTTCTGTCTTTTATTTTGAGCCGATCCTACCTTTCCTCATAATTATCTGAACCATATAAGAGGTTTTTAAGTGCAACATATGCAGATACAGACTACAGGGCCAACTCTTCAGTGTCCACAATGTGTAAGTGGAAAGGCCTTTTTTTGTGGCAGGACTGGATGCTGTCAAGCTATGTGTTTGAAAGCAGTCAGTGAATGCACAGGTAGTTATAAAGGAAATTATAGGTCATGTACCTTACAGACTGTTACATGTGCATGTGTGACCACAAAAACAACTTCAAACGAGTATCAAGAAAACGAAGAAGAAAGTAAAAGTAGGCTCAGTCCCTCCCTTGCATTATATCCCGTTGATCACCCTGAAGTTGCATTATTACATCTGAGCGGCAGAGTCGAAAGCAGCGCAACAACTCGCACACTAAAAAACACAGCGCAAAAATGGGAAAGATCTACCAGGTCGTGGTGATCGGATTGATGGGAGACAAGATGATCATTGACATTAGCGACTCGGAGGAGCACTTTAAGCGCATGACAGTGCAACTGCTGAGGGAGAAGTTAGCAGAGAAGTTTCCCGCGATTGACGGTAAGAGTCAGAATTGAATTTAGAGCCACCTGATAGCAGAAAGCTTGCCAGTGAAATAATGTGATGAGTTTAGCTGAAGTAGGAGCTGAATATAGACTTTCAATTTTGGTTTTCCATGAAACAACTATTTTGAACTCTATCCTATTATCCAGTCCCTTACAAAAAAAGAAGTATACTTCAAGTTTATTTTATGATGTAAACTTAAGTATAGTTCAAGTATATTCTCAAGTATACTTTATGTAAGTATACTAATATCAGTGTACTAGTAGTATACTCATAAGTGTACTACTTAAATACTTCTTGGGACTAAATTGGCCCACTATTTAGTTTATAAAAGTATACTTTAAAGTATACTTTAATTGTAAGAGTAGTAAACTTTGAGTACACAACTAGTTTAAATCCAAGTTGTATTTTGTACTGCAACTATAATATGAACTATACTACAAGTGAACTTATAGGTATACTGTTAGTTTACTATACTTGTGGCCCACTTGTGCATGAAAGTACACTTTAAAGAATACTCTCACTAAACTACTAGTTAAGTAGTTTTTACTGCAAGTATACTTGTAAGTTTTCTTTAAGTTAACTTATAGTACTTAGCCAAATATACTTACACTTTTCTGTATACTTTTCAGTATAAGCCAAGTACACTTAGACTTTTCTGTATACTTGACAGTATAAGCCAAGTATACTTACGTATAATTTTGTTAAGTTCATCTCTGATAAGTACATAACAAGTAATCTGAAAGCACACTACTATTTTAAGTTTTAACAAAAGTATACTAATAATATATATGAAAAACATTTTTTTGTAAGGGGTAGGCATACTGTTTTCCATAGCCATATGCAGGCCTACAATCAGCTGAGAAGAAACAGATTCCCAGTCCTATAATGTATAGCCTCGTTGCAAGGCCAATATTTGAACTTTAGCTTAAAGGTACCTTTAAGTGACATATTTCAGTTTGAGTGATGTTTCTGTTATCTGTAGCCATGCGGCTGACCTTCGCAACCAAGCAGCTGGATAAAGACTGCAATCTGCTGTCTGAATACGGAATCGAGCACAAGTCCGTCATCTTACTGATGCTGAGGCTTCCTGGAGGACTGACCGCATGACAGATCTGCCACTGCTGCTTATACAATAATGACCCATGAAGACACTGTTTTATAAATTTTAGAGATTATAGCCTATATTTCAGTGATTGTTGTCGTAGGCTGTGAAATAAAAACAAGTTCTGTATTTCTAATGCCTCATGCATCTTTGATTAAGTAGGGTGAGTTGCCGTAAAGTGGGACACTGCCTAATGTGGGACACCTAAGCTCCAGTGGGTGAAGGTCTTCCTCAAACAAATAAGTCAATAAAACTATTGATATTTAATGTCTTTCTAATATGCCTAAATGATTCAAAACTATGATAGTCTTTATTCATTATTCTTTATTTATTTATTATTTATAGTCTTATTGTTTGTTTGATGTTGTTCAATTCTCCATGTAACATCCACACATAAGCCTACAGTAGGTTTTTTAACAGCAATAACATTATAAGTGGTAAAATTACTGAACATAGGATTGCACATTTAGCCTCGAGTGTTTCCTACATTGATTAAGGTGATTTTTAGGCCTTTTAACAGACTTTTCAGTGTCCCACATTTCAGACATGACTGTCCCACAATAGAAAATCAATTGTCTGAGAAATCTTGGCATTAGAGTACTATTACCATTTCTTTTATGAGTGTGATATCTGCATTTTCTTTTTTTGGTTTGATAAGGACACATCCTGGGGATTTCGGAGTAGTACTGGGTTTGGATTTAACGTATTGGCTTCATATCACAATATTTTCCAGAAATCTGTAATGCAAAAAAATGTCTAAAAAGGCCGAAGCCTAAACCAGTGGTGGAAGAAGTACTTGCATCCTTTACTTAGGCTAAGTAAAAGTAGAAATACCTTTAAAAATAGCCTATCCATTACAAGTAAAAGTCTTGAATTAAAGTAAAAAATGTTGCTTAAGTGAAATTATACATTAGTAGGCTATTATCAGCCAAATGTACTTATAGCCTATCAAAAGTAAAAGTAGGCTGCTCATTAGGCAGAATAGTGTTATATTATTATAGAATTTTCAGTTTTTATCACTAATGAATTAATGTAAGAGCAGTTTAATGTTGTAATTCATCAATGTGGAGCCAGTTTTAGATAGGCTAGGCTACTATTACTACTACTGGGTGGATTAGTAGCATATACTGCATTGTATATCATTATCATATTTTTTTTAAATGTAAAAAGAAACTTGTAATTATACCATAAGTGCCAGATAAATGTTAAGTACAGTAGATTGAGTAAATGTAGTAGGCTATAGTTAGCCTATACATCCCATCACTGGCCTATAGGCCTACACTAAAACTGCGACCATTACACAACGTACGGGTAGGTGCAGACTGCCCAATCTGAAGCATTGTAATGGTAATGATAACAACTGATAACAACCATTTAATGGGCTGATAAAATTTGAAATATCCAGCTGATGTTTTCTTACAATGTTTATCCTAGCAGACTGATGAATAGGGTCCCCCATGGGTCCCTGCAAGGGCTCTACCAGATCTACTACAAAATAAGAAACTGAAATAAACCCATGCGTAAAATCAGTTCTTTAAACTGGCTAATTAGTTTAATTTAAATCACATCAACTTGAATAATTCAATAATACATAAGTAGGATACAAATCTTTCCATACTGGGTATGTAAATTAATTTTTACCAAAAAACAACAACATTTAGTGTGCAGATAGGAATTTATGTGGATAAAGTTAAGAACTCCTAAATTCTGGATAGATGATCGACAAATAAGAAATGTGCAATTTCTCAGCCTATATTTTTTGTCGTTTTGTTGTCATAGACTACAAGTCCTCCTGTAAAGCTGCTCCATCAAATATGTCACAATTTGTCTTATAGCCTACAAAACTTATATCAGTTGCCGAACTACAGCAGAGAAGAAGCTTTTTGGTAGCTTGTGATTTATTTTACGACTAAATCAGTTGGTCATGTACGACAGAGTATTAGGGCCACATTGAGGGAAAACAAAAAAAATAATCGGAGATTACGAGAATAAAGTCATAGGTTTAAGAGAAAAAAGTCGTATTATTATGAGAATAAAGTCACAAGTTTAAGAGAAAAAAGACGTATTATTATGACAATAAAGTCATAAATTTAAGAGAAGAAAAGTCGTATTATTATGAGAATAAAGTCACAAGTTTAAGAGAAAAAGTAGTAATATTATGAGAATAAAGTTATAAGTTTAAGAGAAAAAAGTCGCAATATTATGAGAATAAAGTCATAATATTATAAAGAAGTAATTTTACGTGTTATTTTAGAGGGGAAATAGAGTAGCATCTTATACTTTAGTATCTATAGGTGTTGCGCTTTTAGCTTCGTTGTCCATCTTGTAAAAGAATCACACCGTATATGTCGTTTGGTTTGTTTATTTTCTCTTTCTCTTCACAGCACCGGTAAAACACATCAGCAGCCATGGCATGGGCAGTTCCCGCTAACATTTAACATTGCCGTAAAGTGCAGTAACACAACACGTCGTAAACAGAAAACAATCACGACAGTTACACAGGAAATGACGTCACATAAAACAGGACGTATGACTTACAATTAAAGTGCTCACCAAAATAATTCAACTTATAGTTAACATTCCTAACATTACAGATGAGAACATAACTTAACAATAGGTTTCACAAATAACAAAATACTTCATCTTTTGGCACATCAGCACCACATTATCATCAGTATCAGGACGTTGAAAAGATTGTGAAAGAAAATGCGTTTATTCTGAAGAAAGAACCACACGGACCTGATGGGGAAACTGCCTCTTTTGTGGAGGAGGAAATGCCTTTTTTTCTCGTAAAATTGTGACTTTATTCTCGTGATATTACGATTTTTTTCTTGAAATAGTATGACTTTATTCTCATTAAATTACAACTTTTTTCTCGTAATATTATGACTTTATTCTCGAAGTCTCAGATTTTTTTCCCCTCAATGTGGCCCTAATACTCCGTCGTAGTCATGTGAGCCGTCTGTTAATAAAATTCCGACACACCCTGAATGCAGCATTCCTTTATAACAAGGGAAAGAGAAAGTACACAGAGGGTTGTATTTTACAGGACATAGAGATAACAAGTTACTGTTCGTGTGAGTCGATAATAAGCAGAGGGAAGAACTTGTTGTCTGCGGGAATGTCTTCAAAGTGTGAATCTTACAACTGAAGGTAGGCTCATATTTCTCTGCGTTTGTGTTCGTTTCCAAAACAGATGCAATTTATTTATTGTCAGTAACTGATGGTCAACTCCTTTGCAGCTGACAGTGTAGCAGTGGACTGATACAATTTTCAAAAAGGAATCAAAATTAGTTTATTTGGAAATGGTCAAACCAAAAAGTCTCCCTGCACAGGTAAGATATAGGCCTACATGCTGTTATGCTGGTTTATCATCCACAGTAATGGTATGAAATCTACATGCATAATTAACAATATCCCCCCAGCAGCGTAAGTATGGCTTGTCAAACCAAGGAGCAACATGCTACTTGAACAGTGTGCTGCAGGTGCTGTTCATGACCGAAGACTTCAGAGAGGCTGTGGAAAGGTTTGTGAAAAAGTCCAACTTCATGCCATATAATGCATTTCAAATGTATTGAGGCTACAGTGCACCTTTGTACCTTTCGTGACTACTATGTCATAATTTTGTGTAGGCACTCCTGTGAAACCTCTGGCACTGAGTGTATTGATCAACATCTTACATCCTTGTTTGGTGACTTAAAAAGACGTAAGGCACACACCTACAAAATCACAAAGAAGCTGGGCATCGACAACGGTACAGTATAACACACAATCTAACAAATAACATTGAGGTTACATGGAGTACAGTAGTATCTGAACATAATATCAGGACCTGCATCCTGTGCACTAGAGGTGTTAACATACAGTCATTGAAGCCCCACAGATATAGAATATCTCATAATAACCCCTTTAATAACCCAGAGTTATTATCCACATAATAGATAGGTTGAGCAGAAGTATAAAATATGGTCATTTTACCCCTTATTTTGTAGAAGAAATACACATTGATTTCTGCTCTTCCCCTCCTCAGTGTATGAACAGCGTGATGCCGCTGAGTACTTTGAGAAGATTTTAGGTCTGACCAGTCCTGAGGCATCACAGGTAAAGATTCATCATCAACATCAAAGGGATTCTGTATGAAAAAATACTTGTATACCAGTCTCTGTTTTTGTGCTTTCAGATCTTCCACGGACTGTTGACACACAAGACTAAATGTTCTGCACGTTGTGCAGAGACCGAAGCCGAAGAGGCATTTTGGCATCTTCCTCTTGCATTGGTGGATTCTAACAGTGAAGACTATAGCGTGGTAAGAAACTGCAAACTGTGACGCATATTTTTCTGTTGCCAGGAGATATCTGGTAAACTAAAAATGCCATTTGCAGACGAGCATCAGTTCCATTAACATGAATATTTTTGACATATCAAAAACTCCTTGAGAAGACAGATATGAACACTGATTAGGCTGGTTAAAATGGCTTATTTCAGAGATGCAAATGACACGAGTGCTTTTTTATCAGGTGGATGGTATTAAGGAGTATTTCAGAGCCTCAGTCTTCAGCGGAGAAAACCAGATGTACTGTGACGAGTGTGACGCCAAGTCTGATGCAACTATTGTGAGTAATGAGAAAACATGTTTCTGATTCATGTACATTAAAGAGGACCTGTTATGCTTATTTTCAGGTGCATACTTGTATTTTAGGTTTCTACGAGAACATGTTTACATTAAGGCTGTCAATCGATTAAAATATTTAATCGCAATTAATCACATGATTGTCCATGATTAATTTTGTCTGTTCAAAACGTAAATTAGTAAAAGTATTTAATACTCTTATCAACATGGGAGTGGACAAATATACTGCTTTATGCAAATGTATGTACAGTATATATTTATTATTGGAAATCAATTAACAAGACAAAACAATGACAAATATTGTCCAGAAACCCTCACAGGTACTGCATTTAGCATAAAAAATATGCTCAAATCATAATATTAAAAACTGCAGCCCAACAGGCAACAACAGCTGTCAGTGTGTCAGTGTGCTGACTTGACTATGACTTGCCCCAAAACTGCATGTGATTATCATAAAGTGGGCATGTCTGTAAAGGGGAGACTCGTGGGTACCCATAGAACCCATTTTCATTCACATATCTTGAGGTCAGAGGTCAAGGGACCCCTTTGAAAATGGCCATGCCAGTTTTTCCTCGCCAAAATGTAGCGCAGGTTTGGAGCGTTATTTAGCCTGCTTCACGACAAGCTAGTATAACATGGTTAATACCAATGGATTCCTTAGGTTTTCTAGTTTCACATGATACCAGTATCTTCACTCTAGCTTTAAAACTGCGCCCGCAACAAACTCTGAAAGATCGATTGTGTTAATGCATTAAAGAAATTAGTGGCATTATAATGAATTTGTGTTAACGCGTTATTACTGCATTAACTTTGACAGCCCTAGTTTAGACGCTTTAATGTTCAAAAAAAACTTTACTTTGCTAAACCGGCTGTGCTGCAGCACCTCTTTTCACCCTCTGTCTGAAACGCTCTGTTTGAGCTCCTGTCTGCCCCCTCCCCCAAAAAGCCCAGTCTGCTCTGATTGGTCAGCTGGCCCACTCTGTTGTCATTGGTCAACTGAACCAAACTCTTCAGACTCCGCTCCAGCTCCGCTCTAACTACATTTGTTTGAGGGCGTGCCAAACTAGCTGCTAGACGGGTATTATGCAAATGTGTTACTTGGTGACATCACCACGTTACAGAAGAAAAGGCAGGACTGCAAGCAAGGCGTTTCCTTTTACATGCACAAAAAACTATACAACACACTAAAGGAAAGAGAAAAAGCATAATAGGTCCTCTTTAACTCTGTGATTTTGCAATGACAGTATTAATAGTTCATGAGGTTATAAGGGCATTATCAATTATTATTATTATTAACAATATGATAATACATGTTGGCGACCTGTGTTTTTCATTCAGAAATGTGTCATAAAGCGTCATCCAGAGGTTTTGATGCTGTTGCTGAAGAGGTTTGAGTTTGACTACCGTTACATGAGATATGTCAAAATCAACCGCACTGTGGATGTTCCCTACACCCTACAGATACCAACGGTACATACGTATACAGTATATTTTAATATTTATTCGTGACACATTTCTTTTTCATTCCTGATAATAATGTCTGTCATATTTTCTGCTGGTGATCAGAATCAGACGTATGAACTGTACGGGGTTGTGGACCATTTTGGAGATCTTAGAGGTGGACATTACATTGCAAGAATCAAACCTCAGGAGGAGGAGACATGGTATAAGTTCAATGATGAGAGGGTCACATTGGTAAGACTGATCACTTTAACTCTAGTGTTGTTGACAGTTACATATTACAGTGCAAAAAAAAAAAAGAGATTCATCATGTTATGTTTGGTTATTCTTTTCATCAACAGCTTGATTACCAGCCATTCCAGGTGGATAACATTGAGAAGTAAGTTTTATTCCTTCTTTTCATCTCCACCACACATTTTTATGCCTCCGTGCTGGTGACAGCCATGGCCGGAGCAATGTTTTCGGGTTGTCCGTCCAACTGTCTGAGGTCAAAGGTCACTCTGACCTCACAAAAGACATTTTTGGCTATAACTCAAGATTCATTCTAATTATGATAAATGTCTAACAGGATAAAATGATTTTGGACAGATATGGATGTAAACTGCAACTTGACTAGTTGGCGGAGTTTGCGATTATTTCTTAATTGATTGTTAATTTATTGTTTTCAGTTTGTTGAATATACCCCATAAGCATGTTTAAAGTACTATAATACACCACGCTTTAACCACAATTGCAGATTGTTTCGCTTATGCATTTCCCAAACCAATCTCCAAAAGTTACTTACCCTACACCACCACTGAAAAAAACAATAAAAACAAATATAAGATACAGATACGTGTATCTTCCAATATCCACGGATGTATGCACACGGACTTATATATGCTAGAATTACCCCTTTTTGCATGCTCACATGCATGCATACCTACATATGCATGCATGTGAGCATGCACAACAGAAAGCCCCTAACACAGGCCATACATTTAGCCGTATTTAAAAACAACCTTACTCTCTTTTGCATATTTCTCTCACTAGATTCGGCAGCGCTTATCTTCTGTTTTACCGGAAAAAGACAGGTAAGATGGCAAACATGTTCAATTATGCTTCCTGATGTTTAGTGTGAAGGCTTCAAATTGGATGCCTGAATTTATTTTATACCTACTTTCCAGTGCATGCTGCAGATACTTGTCCTCAGGACATCAGAGAGGAGTCTACTCCTGGAGATCCGCCAGCTACCAATGATATCCATGACCAGTGTCAAGATGCTGTAAAGATGAGAGAGAGAGAGGAGGTTGAGGAGGCAGCAGAAGTGGGTAATAACACTGCTGTTTCCCTTTACACAAATGAAGAAACAGGAATTACAGACATAGTCAGTGTAGGTGAGGTATCATCTGACTTCAGTAAAGAGGATCAGGACAATGACAGTGGAAGACGAGATGATGTTAGTCCAAATGTTAGTATTGATTTAAAACCGGATGTCAGTAACAAGCATGCAATACACTGTCATCAGAGCAGCGATGCACAGAGGAGAGTGATGAATGTAAAGACAGTCAAGGATGGAAAGACTGGAGAAGATGAACAGTCAGAAAAGAAGAAAAAACCCATGACAAAATACCTTTACAGGGATGCAGAGCATCAGGACAATGAAGGATTAGACAATATTAGACAGAATGAAGATCTGGGGGGTAAACAGGAAGTTGGACAAGATTATGGCCTTAAATCTGTTAATGATAAAGTAGGCAAGAAAGACAAAAATGGAGCTGATGAAAGGGGGATGGCATCTCATGAGTTTCAAGACAATAGAAGAGTTGGTGATAGTAAACAGAACATGCCAAAAGATGATCAGGGGTGTGAACAGGGAAGCAGTAGTATAAATAAAAGACATGAGCAACCGAGAGAGGATAAGAGGGATGTTAAGGGAGTCAAGGAACAAAAGAGAGGAGATGATAAATATGCACAAATGAGAGAAACATCCATGACAAAACAAGGTGTAGAGGATCAGGACAAGAGAAGAGTAGATGGTGTTGAACAGAACAGACCACAGCAGGGAATCTGTGTTACACCTTCAACACATAAAGACATTAGTGTGGAGAAACAAGCTGAAGAGCAGGGAAATAAAGGAGATGAGCATATTCGAAACAGAACAGACTTTTTTCCCCGACAAAGATTGCCAGGAAGCCAAAGTGTGATAGAGAACAGGGAAGTTGGCAGTGTTGAAAAGGTGAGACAGGGGAACTCCCAACCAAAAGCAAGAACTGGATGTAATGAAGATACAGTGAAAGAAATATGTGGTTCAGTGCAGTCAAAAACATATCAAGTGAAGATAGTTGAAGAAGAAATTAAAGAAATTCCTGGTAAGACAAAGAGCAAAAGATGGAGAAATCTTCCAAAGACTTTTTCCAATTTAAATCTGAGTGAGTCATCTTTGCAAGGGCCACAGAAACACGGAATCAAAAGAGTCATTACATATGCACAAGAGGAGAATGCGACAAACAGTACAAGTCATTCAGATACTGAAAAAAAGCAAAAAGTCTCTGGCACGCAAGAGCAGGCTCCTGAAATGAAACAAGCAATGAAAAAGACTAGCACAATGCACAATACCCAATTGAAGCAAAACAAAAAGGAAAAAAACAACCAAAAAAGAACTCCTGGCTGTTGTCCTCTTTCTTGTAAAAGCCAGAGTAATGCAGGCCAGTCTTCAGAGTCGGATTAAGACGAAATGCATACTTTATTTGTTTGTTCAGTCTATTTAACACCATTCATCTTGGAAATGTAAAATGCATCACTTCCTGTTTGCCACAGAATTGTTTCTGTGTAAAGAGCAGCAAATGTAAGAGGTGTAATGAGAGAGAGGGTTGTTTTAGGTTAAAGTGCTGATGTATTGCATCAGTCTGTAATAGAAAATATGGAAATGGAAATTGACTTGATATGAAACATGTCAAGTCACATTTATGTTCAGTTCTTTTGAAATCACATTCACAGACCGAATGATCGAACATTTTTTGTCTTTTGTTGAGACAGTTGAAGAAATGTATCGACCTATTATTTTGAAAATGTTCTTGTTAAATTGTTCATAGATATATAAATAGATGACACTGAATGTAACATCTAATGTGATTTAAAACAGATTGTGTGAGGAAATAAAAATTCAAGTGGAAGTCTTTGTGTAGATATTTACTTTTAGGTACTAATTAGGTTTAAATTAATTAGGCCTTTTGCACACTACACTTGTAAACTATTGCTGCAGTGCTCACTGAGTAATGTCATAGATGCTTTAGATTTTATATTTATCACTTTGAACCAAACTATTGCAGTAAAAAGTGTCATTTTTAGAACTCTGATGGTGATTAAAAAGCACTGTTTTTGTGGAAAGTCACGAGTTATGATGGCAGGAGAGATTACCATACATTTTCCTGTATAAGTCATCTTACAAGTTTCCAAAATCACAAAAGACAATTTTTTCTCCTTACCGGGGAAAAAGTAATAAACTTCAGGAAGGACAACAGAAGACGGATCCCTCTTATGGACAGACATGCAATAGATGTCGTGTGTGTGCAACGTAGAAAAAAATAACAACAGTAAAAAGACAAGAAAAAAGTGTATTTGATATAAATATGCAATTAGTTGCATTGGATATTATGTTAATGTTGTGTCATTTTATGAACAGCTTGATATTACTTGTCCTTCTCTTCAATAATCACCAAAACTGTTGCTTGTAGGATCAGAGTCTGGTATTGATCACCCCAATCTTTGAGACTGTGTTCAGGATTATTAGTCACCTCCCCTCACTATCAACATTTTCCCCTTGTTATTCTGGTAGACTGTGTTATGTGACTGTTAATAGCACCGAGATTTGATTTCACTTTCAGTCTGTGGCACATTTACAGGAATCCACGTGATATCTGGACAGCAGGTTTGGTTTCCTTTTAAGTTGCATCTGAGTTAATGGTGCTAAAGCTATAAACTCAAAGCTATAAAGCTATAAACTGATTTCAAAACAAAACTTACAATTTCATGAAATCTAAATCAGGATCTTAATATCATTCATCATTTATCAATGATGAATTTTTATTATTTTTCCATTATTAGAGGGAAGCGATCCAACAGTGAACTGTAATGTTATTTTGTACATTTTTAGAAGTTTCTACCTCTTAAAAACTGAATCAATTTTATAGGATTGTTTCTCTTAAAAACCTCTTACGTAGATATGTCAGATAATCACCTGAGATCATATCATGTACACTTTAAAGGACACTTTGTACCAGGAAATACATCTTTGAGATATAAATACTTCTAAGTCAGACACCTGTGAGTCAGAGAGAGGCTGATCATATCTGATCAAGCAGCGAGCCTCCGCCCTGCTCTGAATGAGGCAGTCAATAACATACAACAATAATAAACTGTGTTATGTGACTGTTAAACTGACTTGAGATTTGATTTTCACTTTCAGTCTGTGGCACATTTACAGGAATCCACGTGATATCTGGACAGCAGGTTTGGTTTCGTTTTAAGTTGCATCTAATTTACTGGTGATATAACGCTATAAACTGATTTCAAAACAAAACTTACAAATTCATTAAATCAACAATCAGGATCTTAATATCTATCATTTATCAATGATGTATTTCTTTTTATTATTTTTCCATTATTAGAGGGAGGCGATCGTAATGTTATTTTGAACATTTTTAGAAGTTTCTACCTCTCAAAGAAGGAATCAATTTTATAGGATTGTTTCTCTTAAAAACCTCTTATATCGTTCAGATAATCCTTAAATAAACCCTTATGTGGAAAGGTAGGATCGGCTCAAAATAAAAGACAGAAGAAACTAAATATTTGAGGGTTAAACTTGTGGAGATAAACAATTAAAACCCTCTCACATACAACATTAATGTAGACATGAATTAACCTCAAATTTGCGTCTTAACTGGAAAAGTCTGGTCCTTTAAGACACAAATTAAGGTGTGGTTAACTGTATGTATTATTTTTTACATTGTAATGGTTTTTACACATTAAAAACATTTTAATCCATTTTTAATTAAGGTAAAAGATCTATGATTTTATATTTTAAGGGATTGTTATCCATCCAAAATGAACGCAGGTTCACTGTATAATATGTAATATGAATGACTTGATTTTATAATTTAGGATACCAAGAAATTACAATATGCAAACCATCACTGCCCAAAGACTATGTCATACACCGCCCCATACACAACAAACTGCAATGCACTGTGTGTTCTGACACCTTTCTATCGGAACCAGCATTAACTTTTTCAGCAATTTGAGCTCCAGTAGCTCTTCTATTGTCTCGGACAACACGGGCCAGTCTTCGCTCCCCACGTGCATCAATGAGCCTTGGGTCTGACCCTGTCGCCGGGAACATCCCACAAGAGCTGCAGTTTTGGAGATGCTCCGACCCAGTCGTCTAGCCATCACAGTTTGGCCCTTGTCAAAGCCGCTCACATCCTTACGCTGGCCCATTTTTTCTGCTTCCAATACATCAACTTCAAGGACAAAATGTTCACTTGCTGCCTAATATATCCCCCCCACTGCCAGGTGCCATTGTAACGAGATAATCCATGTTATTCACTTCACCTGTCAGTGGTCATAATGTTGTGGCTGATCAGTCACTGTCAAAATTAACGCGATAATAATGAGTAAATGCAAATTAGTTTTAACGCCACTAATTTCTTTAACACATTTACACAACTTGCGATTTTTAGGTTGTAGCGGGCTCAGTGAGCTAGACTGTCAAAGCTAGAGTGAAGATACAGGTATCATATGAGACTAGAAATAAGGAATCCATTGGTACCAACCATGTTATACTAGCTTGTTGTGAAGGAGGTTAAAGAACGATCCAAACTTGTGCTAAATATTGGCGAGGAAAGACTGGCATTGCCATTTTCAAAAGGGTCCCTTGACCTCTGACCTCAAGATAAGTGAATGAAAATGGGTTCTATGGGTACCCACGAGTCTCCCCTTTACAGACATGCCCAATTTATGATAAGCACGTGCAGTTTGGGGCAAGTCATAGTCAAGTCAGCACACTGACACACTGACAGCTGTTGCTGCCTGTTGGGCTGCAGTTTGCCATGTTATGATTGGAGCATATTTTGTATGCTAAATGCAGTACCTGTGAGGGTTTCTTGACAATATTTGTCATTGTTTTGTGTTGTTAATTAATTTCCAATAATAAATATATACATATGTTTGCATAAAGCAGCATATTTGTTCACTCTCATGTTGATAAGAGTATTAAATACTTGACAAATCTCCCTTTAAGGTACATTTTGAACAGAGAAAAAAATGTGAGATTAATATATACACACAGAGGTGTAAACAGTTTGTAAAATAGGAAGTATAAAGTATATAGAGCTAAGGTGATAGGAAATAGTGGTAAAGTGCCTAAAACAACCAATGTGTCAGTCTGTATGCATTTCCTTATTCAACTTCACAATATGCTGAAATGATAACTGGAAATCACCTGATACTCCAGCAGTGTTGGCGGTTTGTTTACCAGCTGTTTCACATAATGTTTTTCAGCCACAATTAAATGTTCAATGAAATGTGGACAGGCTATAGGCCTATAGGATGTTGAGGATGGATGTGACCAGGGGGGCGAACGTGGGGGACATCAGGGACAGAAAGATCGGAGATGTATGCGCAGGGTTGAATAAGAGGGGATGAGAGGGAAGATGAATACGAATAGGGATGAGCAGGGTAGATGGATGAGAGACAAACCGGTCTCGATGGTATAAGCTGACCTGTGATGAGAGGTGTGAGGTGTGGCCCTGCTCCAAACCTGTCTTATTAAAAGCTGCTGTGATACCATTTAGCCTATTAATGCCATGGTGTCAAAACAATATGTATTAACACTGTTACAATACTTCTTAATATTATTTCGATTAATTGTTGGGGGTAACAAAAATAGTAGCCTAGGCTACATAAGGGCGAAAAAGACCATAAAACAAGGCTGTCCGCAACTTTAATGTGCTTTAAAGTAAATCAAATTCTATTATAGACGTTAGACCCGCCATCCTGCATCCACGTGACTTCTTGTAACTGCCGGGGGGAAAGTGAAAGTAATAAAAGAAAAAACTAAGTGTAAGTTGAAGGAACAGCCAGCCAGCTAGCCTCAGCCTCATTTCCCGAAGACCGAGAAGAAATTTGTCGATGGAGAAGAGAGGAGCTGATCTGAAACAAAATGACTACACAGGGTCAGAAGAAAAGATACGACCCCAAAGACACGACTCTTAAGTTTGTCAACAGACCAGATGATCTGGATTTCTCTGGAGAGGAAGGTAGGTGTGGTCCGTTTTCCTCCGTGTTCGATGTGCAGTGTATGTCGAACAAAGTTTTTCGGCAGATGAGATTTACATATTAATTTGATAATTATCTTAGAAAAATATTATATACATAAAATGATAAGGCTTACAATAATACCCTCCTTTTTATTTTTAAAGATACTTATTTTAAAACATATTTGACTGAAAAAACAAATTCGAAATTTACTAAAACTTTTTTAGTCAATTCGAAATTGACTAAAACTATTAAATTATTTAGACATTTCAAATTTATTCCAATTGTTTAACAGACCCCGAATGTATTTGTTTGTTTTTTATTGTTTGTTTTTATTCATCTTTTTCTTTCCTTAGATTTTATTTGTTGTATAATTTATTTTTATATTATTTTTTTCCTGTAAAATATATTTGCAGAATTGTAATGAAAAGTCTGAACATTAATATGAATCTATTGTATTGAACTTTTGAAATAAAGTATTATAAAAATAAAAAAAAATGTGCAGTTTATGTGACTGTGATGCTGAGTTCAATGTCCGCTCTTGTGGTTGTGCATCTCAGCTCCGCAGGAGTGTCTCCGAGCAGAGATATCCTGCGGTCATGCCGTCACCCCAGAGTCTCTCACTACATGGTGTCGCAGGCAGCTGAAAGAGGTACTTTCCACCGTGTGTCATTTATAGAGCACAAAGGTGTGTTTCCACTCAATTTTAATAGAGTAAGGTTCCAGAATTACTTTTTCTTGTCTGGAAGGCATTTTGATAAGCTTACCATGTTTATTTTTTGGCACACATAGCCTATTCCCTTCAAATTAGCAATAGGCACACAGTTGTGCTCATTTGGCGCCCTCTAGCGGCGAATGGACATTGCCATTTGCTGTGGCAAACATATTGGCTATGAACAAAGCATGTCATCAGAGTAAAACAGGAGAGCAAAATAGAAATAAAACAATATAAGAATATGCTAAGAGCACAATGATAACACAATAACAGAATTGGTAAAAGTATTGGAAAATCTAAATATACAGCCAAAACCACCAAAAGCATGACATGGTCTCATCTAATATATTTTATATCCGTTTATATATATTGTATTTTATTCCTATGTTTTAATTTTTGCACTATATCATGTTTAGTCTTAGATTATCATTTTTTTTTTACTTGTGTAATTTTCTTTTTATACACGTGTAGCATTGTTGGAGGGGGCCTGAGATTAAGGATTTCATTGCCGACGTCTGCTTCACTGTAATTGTTGTGCATATGACAAAGAACTTTGTTACTACTAAATAAAGTAGGCTGCTGCTGAGAGTCACACACTGTAAGTCACTGTACCATAGTCAGCAATGGCCAGTTAACCCAGTAAGCAAGGTCTTGGCATCATCTTGTAGCTTAACAAGAATGACACCCTGTTGTCAAGACAACACCAGCCAGGTTCTCCGCATCTTCGACTGGCAATACATAATCTGTGTTTTTCATTTCAGGGCCAGTACAAATTTACGTGCCCTGCCCCAAAGGTCGGCTCCTCGCAGAAGTGTAATGCAGAGTGGTCTTATCCAGAGGTGCGCAGGCTGGCATTGCTGACAGCCGAAGAGAGGCAGGACTTTGAAGAGAAGATCGTTCATCTGGCTGCCACAGAATACTGTGAATTCCAAACAGTGAGTGATCCCAGTGTTTTATAGACTGGTTTGACCATGAGTTTAACCGATTGATGGATGTTGTAGAAACAACCAATCATGTAGATAATGGATATAATGTCAAGGAATAGTTTGGGGAAGTGAGGTAGGTGAGGAAAAGAAGTGGAAAAATAAAAGAAAATAGGGATCTTTACAGAAGGCGTTAATATGACAGGAAGAGGGGTGGTCCTGCTCCTGAATTTCAGCTCAAACTATCTCCAAATACAAGAATGGTATCATTATTGTCATCCAAATATCTTCATGAAAGCCAATAAGCTTGTTTCCCAAAATGTTGATCTATGGATCTTGAATGAGTCTTCCATCCTTTCCAACAGTGTCCCGGGTGTAAATCCTATGTGGAGAGAAAGAACCTGACTAACCTCACTGTGCGATGCACAGTCTGCACAGCAGACAAGAATAAAGTCTACGAGTTCTGCTGGCAGTGTCTGAATCCTTGGAAAGGAAGAGCTCCACGCTCTGACCGCTGCGACAACAAGGACTGTATCAACGAGGTCCTCGAGCTCCTCACGAACTGCGAGAACTCCACCCTCACTCCGGTGGAGGGGGTCGTGTGTCCCTCCATCCGTGCCTGTCCGACCTGTGGTCAGAGGGTGGAGCACGACACAACGGGCTGCAAGAACATCAAATGTCCTCGCTGTAAGATTGAGTTCTGCTTTGTGTGTCTGAAGCTCACTCCCGAGTGCCTGAAGACGAGCTCTCACTACAAGCGCTGCAGTGATGGTGTGGCTCCCAGACAAACCTCCGTACCTGTGTGGCGCAAAAACTAAGAGCGAATCTGCACACATTCACTCGTGATGTAGCTTACTGGCTTCTTCTGCCACACTATATTGTACTTTTCCTGTTGGATTTCATTCTATGCTTCTCTTTGCAACTGAAGCCAAAAGTGTAGACATGTAGGCTTATCTGTTCATCTACAATGTGAGCATTCAAATATCTGTTGTATTTTCTCATAATGTTGTAATGTTGCCACTGAAGGCTGCTTCCTTAGAATGAATCTCTGTTCATAAGGAATCATTAATAACTGCATCACTTAATAAAGTTTCCCTTTACATTAATGCAGAATGTCTATTTGATCTCGAACCCAAACAAGTGCATGTACAGTATGTGAACACATATCCTATAGAGGAGCTGCAGCACCCCCTATAGGTCAATCCCAAAACAACAGAACAATGGTGACAAGTCTTAAGACTGGAAAAGTGGTTTAATAAATTCAACAAAGTCACATAAATTTACAAAAGAATTCCTATTTTATAAACTTTCTTTACATTTTAAGATTCAAACAATAGACCCTTAGATCTACGTACATAATGACACATTTTAAAAGTTTCTTTAGGTCTTTCTATGTCTGCTATTTGATGAGCTCACAGAAAATACTTCACATCATCAACACGCCTTTTTAAGACACTGTGGCCCAATTCCAAACCACCCCCTCCACCCTCCACCCTCTCCCTCTACCTTCACATTTCCACTCCGTTGTTGGTTATAAAACCCTCCAACAGCGAGCCTGCATCGGTGCCGACTTAACCAGCTGCCCTTACTGACGACGTGCAACACCGTTTTGTGTTCCTCATGGAACAAGCTCCAATGTCAGTTCCATGTGACTACCGGCACAAACATTTACTTGTAAACTGCTCAAACTAAGATAGACATTTAATTTATTCTACTTTATTGTCATACAGACGTTATCAACTTAAAGTTAATAGATTGTATTTAGGATCAAATATACTCTTGTTCATTTGATTGTAAAGTGTTATATACAGTATATATATATACTGTATATATATATATATATATATATATATATATATATATATATACACTGTATATATATATATATATATATATATATATACACAGTATACATATATATACACAGTATACACATATATATACATATATATATACACACACACAGTATATATATATATATATATATATATATATATATATACACACACACACACACAGTATACAGTATATATATATATATACACACACAGTATACAGTATATATATATATATATATATATACACATATACATACATATATATATATATATATATATATACATACATATATATATATATATATATATATATATATATATATATATATATACATGTATATATATATATATATACACACACACAACATATTTTTTTTACCCCTAACAGATGCTATAACCCCATAATTTATTATATCTTCAACTGTGCAATACTAATTTAACTCTGGCATTAACACTGCGTTTATTTATAGAGTACATTTAAACTAATATTCATATTTATTTATGCTATTCTTGCATTTTTACACACTTGATGATAGATCCTATTACATATAGGCAACCCAAACACCCCAGAACAAATCAGCGACTTGTTATTCAGTACAGTTGCTTTCATTCACCAAAACAGCAAAAACAGCCCACTCAACAACCAGACTGCACACCTCATTCACAAAACAAGGTGCACCTGCCTACTGGGCTACAGCTGATCTCATTCATGAAATCACAGGGTGCATCCCAAGTCTCTTTATTGCATCCACGTTTCCCTCACAAGGAAACCATGTGAGGAGAGAGGAAACGAGGAAATATGTTTTAAGAGAAATGAGACGTTGTTTCCTCTGAAGCATCACGTGAGGCGACGTCCGTTTCTGATGACAGCAGCAGCTGATCACAGCTAGATCAGCTGTCAGTCGGCTTTAATAGCTGTTTATGTCTGAACTGTACTAATACTAATAAAGACACAGTTATTATTACTGGTAAAGCAGCAGTGTTTTTCTCTGTAGCCTGTTACATGTTTAACAAACACCTGCACATGAATAACAGCTGCAGTCTGTATTTATACTGTGGACTGAGTCCTGCTTAGAGGCTCAGGAACCATCTCTACTGGCACAATATCTTTATATTATTCATTATTAGCGTCTGTATTTATTGATATTCTAGATTGTGAATTCATTATTTTATAACCCACAATATGATTATGGTGTCTTTTGAAAGCTAGAAATGATTTATTAGGATAAATGTTTCAGGGTATAATTGAAATGATGGAATTCATACCAAACCCGACGCTCAGGAATTATCAGCCTCACATGTGAAGATAAACGATGTGAAAAGTGTTTGTTGCTGACAGACAGACTCTGATACAATCTCTGACTTTGACTGTATCCTTAATAACAGTTAATGGGGGAAATAACAGATCATGAAAAGAAAAAAAATCTTTCTCATAAATGCAGAAAGTTGTTTTGGGTCCGTTTGTCATGCCACGGTGTGTGAAGGAGAGATACCGCAGGTCCGTCCGCTGCTGTTCACACCTGCAATTAACACAGATTTTAACTAGACGCTGAATCAGAAGACAACTAAAATATAAAGCTTTTAATCTGTTATCTGTCTTCACTCCGGTATGAAACTCCAGTGATGTTGACGTGTGTCAGATCAATCCGATCATCTGCAGCGTCTAATCAATAACTGATATCCAATAAGGGGGGGCGTGTCGGTCGGTAAAAGACTTCCGTGAAGGCTGCTCTCGTGTATCCTCGCTCATGGCTCCTCAGAGATCCCTCCTCTGTCCTCCTTGCAGAAATAAGAGCTTTGGGACGGTCTTCAAGATGGCGCACTGGAAAAACTTCCGTTCAAGCGAGGATCGAGGATCGAGGAGCGATGAAATGACAAATAAGAGACTTGGGATGCACCCACAGTCTCTGCCCATCAGGCCATTTACCACCACCAGAACCAACTGCACTACACAAATCTAAACCAGGTCGAACGATTTAGAACGAGCCCCCAGTTTGTTACAACCTGAAATGCTGGAAGTGACACAATTTTATAGTCCAACTGAGCCTTTCACAGTACGCCGGCTATACTACTACTATATTTGATATAATCACCCTAATTCAACCATGTTTCTGCGAGAGTGAAAACAAACTTACGTCATCCAGAACATCTTTCCCCGCCGAATGACTTCTGAGCAGAACTGCAGGATTGTGCTGCATTTGCTGTCCAGGGCCTCTCGTTAACTTCAGGAGGATGGAGACATCTTGTCAAAAGATTAAAAAGGAAAAAAATACCTTAGTGAGAAGAAAAGAAAAGGCCATTCCTCCTCATCCGCTGCAACGGCTCGAGAAAACACGCTGTTAAGGTCACCGTTGAGGTCAACATCTGATCCACCACTTCTATCTCTTTGATTTCAGGTTCCTGTTATTGTGCACGCTGGCTCACCGTCACTCTCACTGAGACACTTGAATGGAACAGAGCCATCGTTAGTGTTATTAGTAACACCTGTGCTTTTCCTGCTATGACAGGTCAAGATGTCTGCAGTGAGAGAGGCCTGTTGAACCGATGGGAGTCCAACAAAACAGAGAACAGTGTTTTGAACGGGGGCACCAGTAAGAGATGCCACTAATGAAATGTGCGTGAATACACATCTTTTTTATACACAGGGGAGGCTCTGTTATTTAAAAAAAATAAATGCTAGCACATGTGCTTTTTAGGTAGTATAATTAGTAGCATGTTAAGCTAACACTCTACGACTTCCTCCTCCTCCTCCTCTTTCTTCTTCTTCTTCTTCTTCTTCTTCTCCTTCTTCTTCTCCTTCTCCTTCCTCTTCTTCTTCTTCTTCTTCTTCTTCTCCTTAAATTAAATTAAAACACAAAGCAAAACTATATTCTACTAAACAATCCTGGGTTTGTTAAGAAATGTTTCACTCCTCTGGGTTTTCAACACTATATCTTACATTTAATATTATCATATTAAAAGCCTATAAATAAATTGTTGGGAAACCTGTACCGGATTAATTCATCTATTCGTTAAAAGAAAGACATAAATGGGTACATGGCACACAATGGCTTCCTTAGACTACTGATAATAATAATGTAATCTTTTTATGTATTATCTAATAAGATCATTTATATCACCCAGCTCTCAGCTGGGACACACAGTGCTATTGTGAATTTAAGTGTGATTAACTGCATCACATAATAAAGTTCCCTTTACATAATGATGTCCAACCCAATCAGGTGTATTTCCTGTAGAGGAGCTGTAGCACCCCCTATATAAAGAAATAACACCAAACAACAATAACAGTCTGGAAAAGCGGTTTAATAATCAACAAAGTCACACAAATGACATATTTGTTTCATATTTCTCTACAGTTAGGATATTAAAACAATAGACCTTTGACCAACATCATGACACATTTGTTTTCTTTAGGGTTTTCTGAGTCTGATATTCCATGAGCTCATACAAAATGCTTGTTAACACACTTTTAAAGTTTGTAATCTGATCTTCCCTATGGGTTGCTATAAATGGTGTTATCATAATCATAAACTGGCTCAAGGTCCAAGGTTCAAGGCACACCCATGTACTCTCTCTGTTCATAAACACTCCAAAGAGCAGGCACATACAGCACATAACAATACAATTTAAATTCAATTATCAGGCACAAAACTCTCTTTTTGCTGCTTCTGTCTATATGTCCTGCTTGTATGCGATGTTGTTTTATATGTATAAATGTTTCTACTGCTTTTAAAAACTCTGTGTGTCCTTTTACAACCTTTAAACAGCATGTCCTGTTTAATGTTTTTTGTTCTGATGTGTTCTGTAACACCTTGGCCAGGGACAACATATGAAAAATAGTCTTTTGGCTAATTCTGAAATTTTTTATACCATGTGTATTTGTTAACTTGCACTGTCCTTTCACAAATAAACTAAACTAAATCCATACATTTTTTTTAGAAAAGAGCTTTAAAAATGGGTCAGTGATAACACACAAAAGGAAAAAGGCTTGAACTGGCAATTACTGTAGTGTAGGCTATATCATCACAGAATCTTTTAAGTGCAGGGGTGAACATAAAAAAGGGAGGGGGGGGGGAGGGCTCTTCCCTACACAGGATTAGGTGATTCTTTTTCCATTGAAGTGCAGCTCTGGTGTGTTATTAAAGTGTGTCCCAGAAGGGTACAGATATATCCAGAGTAGTTTTTAAAAAAGAGAGAGCTGTTCTTTACTTCGGTTTTTGCCCCCTTTGTCACCCATTCCACCGCCTCCTTTACCCGGTTCAAACGATCCTCCCAGTAGGCGTATAACCTCGTGAATGACTGACATGTGTTGGATTCCATATGCAGACAGTGGAGAGGAGTCCTCAGTCAGACTATTTTATTTAAACTGTTGGGTAGTTTGAGTACGCTGCACACCCATCCAAACCCAGAGGGGTTTCACTTACTGTGCCTAGTGGCTCCTTTGTTTCAGGACTGTGATAGCAGTATGTTGCTGTAGAATTACAGTATAAAGTGTAATAATAATGCTACTCTGTAGCCAGTAATTTACTGTAAATTTACACTTAAAATAATGTTGCATCGCTTAATAAAGTTTCCCTTTACATAATGCAGAATGTCCATTTGATGTCTAACTAACGGGTGCATTTCATACATTTCATGTTCTGTATGTTGGACAGAGTTAAACGACAGCAAAATATTGAAATGTATCCACATGTAATATAAAATTCTAAATATCAAATAGATATTTTACATATAAACATGTAGCGTAGCTGAAAACTGGTCAGCTTTTGCCCATGTAGGTATAGAAGTGTAATAATTGACACACCTGTGTGACCTTTCATGCAGAACAAATCCTGATATAGAGTCAACTTTGCAGAAGAGGAGCTGTAGTACCCTCTAGTAAATCTCAGCATAACACTGAACGATGACACTGGTGACAAGTTTTAAAACTGGAAAAGTGGTTTAATAACCAACAAAGTCACACAAATGACATACTTTGTAACATGTATTGACATATTAGGACTAAAACTACAGATCCTTTTACCTACATACACAATAATGACACATTGTTAAACATTTCTTTTGGGTCTTTCTGAGTTTTCTGTGCTTCACATCTTCAACACTCCTTGTTAACACACATTTAAAGGGACTATATGTAAGAATCAGAAATTGCTTGTTAACAGCGACACCTGTGGCCGCAATGTCAACGAAAGTCAGCGTCTTGTTGCTCGCGCTCGCGCTTGTGCTCGCTCTACATAGACATGAACGAGCACCGGTCTAAACAGTGAGGCGACACACGTCAGCTAACACACAATATCGCTCTATATTTCACCTGCTTGGCAGTAATGTTAGCTGACTAGATGAAGGTCTCTCCATGAATCAATGCTGATCCTAATGTTGGCTTTTCCTGCTTCAGACTCCCGACCCGGAGGGAACGGGGGGGGGGAGACACCGACACCCGGTCGGGACGATAACGTAACTCGCTCCGGAGCCCCGTCACTTCACAAGACACGGGAAACCTCTGTTGGTCTGGAGGAGCTGCAGCATTTATTTCTGCAAAAACGTCCACTGCACATTCACTAGATATTCTCAGAGCTAAACTAACTCTTCTGAGGTGTGTAGTGTGCGCGCTTGCACGTGGAGTTGGAGCGAGCCGAGCGGGTGAGAACGAGCGCGGTGTGCAAACAGGCAGGAGCCTTGTGTTGGAGTCTGCGCGCTCTTGTACCAACACGCGAGCACGCATGGGACACCGACCCGGTATGATTTATACGAGTAATAAGTTACATATAGTCCCTTTAAGGGTACATTAGGCCAGTCTTTTGGCTCTTACATCAGTCTGATGCGAGTTAGACAGTTTCACAGAAATAAAGACTGACCTATCTTAAGTTAGTCACCTACCCCCAGACTACCTAAGAGCTAAGAGCCATGTTTCCATGGTAACAACTGCACTGACATTATTTACACCACTGGAGGTTTTTTTTTTATCTTGTCACACTGAATTTTCCCAGTAAAAACAATCTTCCATACACAGGGTTAGGATTGTTTAAACACTAAAATCACACCAGAGTGTCACTTGAGCAGACTGTTAGGGGACTTGTGCTGCTGAAGCGCAGCTCTGGTCTGTTATTAAAGTGTGTCCAAGAAGGGAGCAGAAATATCCAGAGTAGATTTTAAAAAGAGAAGAGATGTTCTTTACTTCGGTTTTTGCCCCCTTTGTCACCCATTCCACCGTCTCCTTTACCCGGTTCAGACGATCCTCCTCCCGGTACGCGTATAACTGTAAGAATGTGTGACATGTGCTTGATTCCATATGCAGACAGTGGAGAGGAGTCCTCGTCCAGAAGTTTGCATTTGGAATCCTCGTCCAGAAGTTTGTCTGTGAAGATCAGTCGCATGTTCTCTACACCCACACACACACAAACACACACACACACACACACACACACACACACACACACACACACACACACACACACACACACACACACACACACACACACACACACACACACACACACACACACACACACACACACACACAGAGAGAGGGAGTAAAAACACTGACAACACTTCTCCAAAACAAATCAACATTTGTAATTCTTATAAAATAATTTATTCTACCTCTTGGATATTCTTGGTAATCCACTCTCTCTATTATCTTCTCCTTCAGCTGCAGCACTGTGATGCTCTTGAACTGCTCCTCAGTGTCACACAGGTTAATCGACATCGTCTCCTTCCCTCTTAACCCAGTCACGAGAACTTGCAGAACCATTTCTGTGGTGTTGGTCTGTGATCTTCTCTTCACTTGGTGCAGATTAGTGTGTGGTATAGTTCTGTTCAACCAACACGGAAACCAACCAGCTGAAAAAACACTTTCACTTTCATCCTTAAAATTAAAGAAATACACACCAGCTTTTCACTTGTCACTGTAATATCATAATTGAACTGTGATTTTACAGCAGAGTAGGCTGATGTAGGTTAGCAGTATGCTGCTATAGAATTACTGTTTAAACTATACAAGTAATTTAACTCAGCTGCCAGTGTAATGTTTATGGTTTATGTTGTCATGTGACAGTGTTTTGTTTTATCCACGAGGGGGCGACCTTGGTTTATGGTTGTGTTTAAGGGAAGCTCACTACAGAATTCAAGGAATACTTTGCTGTGTTGGAGTGTTATTTCCCAACTTTACAGCCAGTTTACTGTAAATTTACACTTGTAATAATAAATAAAAAGTTTTGCTTTACATGAATGAAGTATATATAATTTATGTCTAACCCAACAGGTGCATATATGTGAATAAAACTCTTGATCCACATGCAAAATATAATTCATAATACAAAGTCAATAAAGTTTGGGGAAGCTGAAAATAGCTGAAAAAATACTTCATCCTTAAAATTAAAGAAATATACACCAGCCTTTCACTTAAAAGAAAACTTAAATATTTTCAAAGAGTAAAAGTCCTGTATTCAAAATCTGAAAAAAAAGTATCAAAAGTAAAAGTACCTATTTTCACGTAGCTTGAAGTGGAGCTTATTTAAACTATTTTATTTAAACTGTTGGGTAGTTTGAGGACGCTGCACAACCTTCCAAACCCTGAGGGGTTTCACTTACTGTGCCTAGTGGCTCCTTTGTTTCAGGACTGTGATAGCAGCATATTGCTGTAGAATTACAGTATAAAGTGTAATAATAATGCTACTCCGTAGCCAGTAATTTACTGTAAATTTACACTTAAAATAATGCTGCATCGCTTAATAAAGTTTCCCTTTACATAATGCAGAATGTCCATTTGATGTCTAACTAACGGGTGCATTTCATACATTTCATGTACTGTATGTTGGACAGAGTTAAACGACAGCAAAATATTAAAATGTATCCACATGTAATATAAAATTCTAAATATCAAATAGATATTTTACATATAAACATGTAGCGTAGCTGAGAATTGGTCAGCTTTTGCCCATGTAGGTATAGAAGTGTAATAATTTACACACCTGTGTGACCTTTCATGCAGAACAAAACCTGATAGAGTCAACTTTGCAGAAGAGGAGCTGTAGTACCCTCTAGTAAATCTCAGAATAACACTCAACAATGACACTGGTGACAAGTTTAAATACTGGAAAAGTGGTTTAATAACCAACAAAGTCACACAAATGACATACTTTGTAACATGATTTGACATATTAGGACTAAAACTACAGATCCTTTGACCTACATACACAATAATGACACATTGTTAAACATTCCTTTGGGCCTTTCTGAGTTGTCTGTGCTTCACATCTTCAACACTCCTTGTTAACACGAATTTAAGGCTACATTAGGCCAGTCTTTTGGCTCTTACATCAGTCTGATGCCAGTTAGACAGTTTCACAGAAATAAAGACTGACCTATCTTAAGTTAGTCACCTACCCCCAGACTACCTCAGAGTTAAGAGCCATGTTTCCATGGTAACAACTGCACTGACAATACTTATACCACTGGAGGTTTTTTTTTATATTGTCACACTGAAATTTCCCAGTAAAAAAAAATCTTCCATACACAAGATTAGGATTGTTTAAACACTAAAATCACACCAGAGTGTCACTTGAGCAGACTGTTAGGGGACTTGTGCTGCTGAAGTGCAGCTCTGGTGTGTTATTAAAGTGTGTCCAAGAAGGGAACAGAAATATCCAGAGCAGGTTTTAAAAAGAGAGGAGCATTTCCATACTTCGGTTTTTGCCCCCTTTGTCACCCATTCCACCGTCTCCTTCACCCTGTTCAAGCGGTCCTCCTCCTCCCGCTTCGCGTGTAACCCTGTGAATGACTGACATGTGTTGGATTCCACATGCAGACAGCAGAGAGGAGTCCTCGTTCAGAGGTTTGTCTATGAAGATCAGTCGCAGGTCTACAACACACACACACACACCACACACACACAAACACACACACACACACACACACAGGGAGTAAAAACACTGACAACACTTCTCCAAAACAAATCAACATTTATAATTCTTATAAAATAATTTATTCTACCTCTTGGACATTCTTGGTAATCAAATCTCTCTTTTATCTTCTCGATCAGCTGCAGCACTGTGATGCTCTTTAACTGCTCCTCAGTGTCACACAGGTTAATCCCCATCTTCTCCCCCTTATACCCATGCACGACAACTGTCACAACCATTTCTGTGCTGTTGGTCTGTGATCTTCTCTTCACTTGGTGCAGATTAGTGTGTGGTATAGTTCTGTTCCACCAACACGGAAACCAACCAGCTGAAAAAACACTTTCATCCTTAAAATTAAAGACATACACACCAGCTTTTCACTTGTCACTGTAATATCATAATTAATCTGTGATTTTACAGCAAAGTAGGCTGATGTAGGTTAGCAGTATGCTGCTATAGAATTACTGTTTAAACTATACAAGTAATGTAACTCAGTAGCCAGTGTAATGTTTACGGTTTATGTTGTCATGCGACAGTGTTTTGTTTTATCCACGAGGGGGCGCCCTTGGTTTATGGTTGTGTTGTAGTGTGTTTAAGGGAAGTTCACTACAGAGTTCAAGGAATACTTTGCTGTGTTGGAGTGTTATTTCCCCACTTTACAGCCAGTTTACTGTAAATTTACACTTGTAATAATAAATAAAAGTTTGGATTTACATGAATGCAGTATATTTAATTTATGTCTAACCCAAACAGGTGCATATATGTGAATACAATTCTTGTACGTTGGACAGGGTTAAACAGCAGCTAAATAGTCGGCTAACATTGTCACATGCAAAATATAATTCATAATACAAAGTCAATAAAGTTTGGGGAAGCTTAAAATAGCTGAAAAAAACTTCATCCTTAAAATTAAAGAAATATACACCAGCCTTTCACTTAAAAGAAAACTTAAATATTTTCAAACAGTAAAAGTCCTGTATTCAAAATCAGAAAAAAAAGTATCAAAAGTAAAAGTACTTATTTTCACGTAGCTTGAAGTGGAGCTTATTTAAACTATTTTATTTAAACTGTTGGGTAGTTTGAGGACGCTGCACACCCATCCAAACCCTGAGGGGTTTCACTTACTGTGCCTACTGGCTCCTTTGTTTCAGGACTGTGATAGCAGTATGTTGCTGTAGAATTACAGTATAAAGTGTAATAATAATGCTACTCCGTAGCCAGTAATTTACTGTAAATTTACACTTAAAATAATGCTGCATCGCTTAATAAAGTTTCCCTTTACATAATGCAGAATGTCCATTTGATGTCTAACAGATGCATTTCATACATTTCATGTTCTGTATGTTGGACAGAGTTAAACAACAGCAAAATAATAAAATGTGTCCACATGTAATATAAAATTCTAAATATCAAATAGATATTTTACGTATAAACATGTAGCGTAGCTGAGAATTGGTCAGCTTTTGCCCATGTAGGTATAGAAGTGTAATAATTTACACACCTGTGTGACCTTTCATGCAGAACAAAACCTGATATTGAGTCAACTTTGCAGAAGAGGAGCTGTAGTACCCTCTAGTAAATCTCAGAATAACACTGAACAATGACACTGGTGACAAGTTTTAAAACTGGAAAAGTGGTTTAATAACCAACAATGTCACACAAATGACATATTTTGTAACATGTATTGACATATTAGGACTAAAACTACAGATCCTTTGACCTACATACACAATAATGACACATTGTTAAACATTTCTTTGGGCCTTTCTGAGTTGTCTGTGCTTCACATCTTCAACACTCCTTGTTAACACACATTTAAGGGTACGTTAGGCCAGTCTTTTGGCTCTTACATCAGTCTGATGCCAGTTAGACAGTTTCACAGAAATAAAGACTGACCTATCTTAAGTTAGTCACCTACCCCCAGACTACCTCAGAGCTAAGAGCCATGTTTCCATGGTAACAATCATCACCTGCTGTCACTCTGCAACATGTCTGCACTGACAGTATTTATACCACTGGAGGTTTTTTTATAGTCACATTGAATTTTTAATTTTGTGTGTTTTTAAAGGAACAGTGTGTAACATTTCGGGGTTTCTATTAGCAGAAATGTAATATTCATAACTATGTTTTCATTAGTGTATAATCACCTGAAACTAAAAATCGTCTTTTCGTTAGCTTAGAATGAGCCCTTCATATCTACATAGGGAGCGGGTCCTCTTCACGGATCCGCCATGTTTCTACAGTAGACCAGAACGGACAAACCAAACACTGACTCTAGAGAGAGCCTTTCAACTTTTTACGTTACCTGAAGGCCACCGTAGTTCTCCAACACTTGTGAAACTGTGGTAACGTGAGCCGCAGAGTGCAAAACTGTGGTACCACCAGCCGCCGCCTGACTTCCGTTGCTCCTAAAGTAGTGCTATTACAACACACGTCACATACTGACAGTCACTTTTTCCGACGCAGTAAACACGAGCTATATGTTGTGAATTAAACAAAAACACTTGTTTAGGATGAGGCGACGAAACTACTTAGTTAGGTTTAGGGGAAAAAAAAAAAAACATAGTTGGGCTTAAAACTCCTACGTTTTTACAATGCAAATGTGACTTGACGTTATAAACACGGGACGCGAACGATCAGCTGATTGTAACGTGGAAGTGAAACGTAACGCACGGGACACGAACAGTGGTCTCCTGGATGAAGGCCTTGTGTTTGTTGGACCCATCCAACTCCACTCCCGCCCGCTCTGTGTATCTCTTCTGCTCTCTTTATAATTCGTCACCACAGCACTTTCCCTGTACGTTTACTGGGTGCCTTGTGCGGCGGTATCGGACGCCAACGGCCGTGACAAAGCGTCTGTATTTGACGCCCTGGGAATGAGAACGGGCTGGTTATTATGGTATAGATGGCCTCTGAGCAAGGCCAACGGCGTTACCACGGTTTTGCACTCGGCGGCTCACGTTACCGCAGTCTTGGAAAGGGAGGAGCGGTGCTGAGTTGGTTGCAATCTGCAACCACACCACTAGATGTCGCCAAACCCTACAAACTGTACCTTTAAAATGTGTCCCAGTAGGGGACAGATATATCCAGAGTAGGTTTAAAAATAAAAGAGCGTTTCCATACTTCGGTTTTTGCCCGTTTTGTCACCCATTCCACCGTCTCCCTTCCCCGGACACGACCCTTGCACCATTACGGCTTCAATCAAGTAAATGGTTGACTTGTGTCGCGGCGAGGCTAAATATAGATGATGCATGGTTCTACACCTGCTTTTATCTACAAAAGGGGCCCTGCAGAAAAGGTCATGAGCTGAAAAAACACTTTCATCCGGAAAATTAAAGAAACATACACCAGCCTTTCACTTGCTGTAAAAATGACTGTATTGAACTGTGATTTTACAGTAAAAAAAATACACAGCAAAGTACTGTGATATAGCAGCGTGTTGCTGTATAAACTGCAAAAGTAATGCAGCTGAGTAGCCAGTAATTTAATTTGTAGTTCTACTGACAAATGCACGATGTCCAGCCTATTTTATGGTGCATGTAGGTGACTGAATTTCCTAAAATGGTGCATTTATCCATCTGCAATCAAAGCGAAACATCGCTGATCACAGTCACCTGCCAACAGCGTCAAAAGAATAAATAAGCTATTCCGAGTGACAAAATCCTATCTTATCCTTATTATTTCAGCACCTCCATGGCTCTCCTTTGGTTTTGTCTCTGCTCTTTGCAGGACTTGCAGTTATTTCTCCCCTTTTCACAGTTTGTGTGCTGTCCAGTTTGCAGCTGCTGTCTGCAGTCACAACATGCTGCATTTGCTCCTCGCTGCTGAACTGACTCTGCATGTGTCCCGCCAGGTATGGATGTGTAGGTATGGAACTTAAGGAGCCATTGGAGGAAACATGAAATGACTTTAGATCAGAATCGGCCTCTCTTTCTATTCTTACCTCTGCTACTTCGTCCTTTTTGTTTTTCACAACTTTAGTTTCTGCAGGTTTGACTCTATTTCTTGGAAGGCTATTCAAATTTGACTTATGCGTTCGCAAACTTGGTTTGTAACTGTCTCCATCTGCTCCCGTGTCTGTCTGAGGCAACATCTCTTTGGGCGGCCTCACGCATGCCGCTCTCCGATTTTGCGTTTTTTCCAGTTCCCCAGAAAAGTTTGTCTGTTTCTTCCGAACCGTATCTTCGTCACGGCTCTTCTTTAATATATCGTCGTTCAAGCGCTTGAAGTTTCCTCCTCCGTTGCAGCTTCCATCCATCAGTTGACGATGGGGAACGAGAGCCTCTCCTCTCTGCGGCTCGTCGTGTCTTCCTTCAGCATCTACATCTGAAACTGCGCAGGGAGCCTCCTGGTCGCCTTCGTCAGTTTTTTCGGGATGTCTGCTCACTTTGAAGAGAAAAAAAAAGGACTTATTACTGATAAAAACAAACAAACAGCAGACCTAGACCCCGTTTCATCTTCTTCCTTAAAAGGCACATCCATTATCTATTTATTTATTTAGGTTTTTATATCATTCTATAGCTTCCCAGGGGTTTTCCTTATGTATTCAAATCAGAATATTCAAATTTTAGTCAGTGTATTAACGTTACATACAGTAACTTAGAAGGCGGTCAGCATGCTCCCAGTTTGGAGAAGCAGACAGGAGTACCGACACGGAAGCTAAGCAATGTACTGCTGTGTGGACGCCACGTCAGTTTGGATCCGAAAGTCACATAACCGATCGAGGCGGCGGTAGACTAGCAACTCCAGTGTTCTTGCAAGGTAAAATCACTGCTTTTGTGAATTTAGTCTGGTGGCTATGAAGAGAGCAATATAATGGCTTCAGTTCCCAATCAGAAAGGGCTATCTGACGGCGAGGTAAAGCCGATTTTTTTTTTTTAGGTGGCTAAAATAAAATCAGACAGCCCTTTCTGATGAGGAACTGAAGCCGTTATATTGTTCTCTTCAGAGCCACCAGACTACATTCACAAAACAGTAATTTTACCTTGAACACAGCTAACTTTGACTGAGCTAGTGCTGGAGTTCACATTATTCATGACCTCATTGATTAGCTTCGATTAGCTTACTTTGGTAGCCTACGTCACTGCTTTTTGCAACGGCTGAGTGGAAAAAAAAAACGGCACAGAATGCAGATGGAGTCGCCCTTTAAGATGCTTTTGGGAAACAAGGCCCTAGTCTGTTGCCCAACTTCATTTTGAGCAAGCAGTAGTAAAGCAGTCTTTGTCTAAATATAAATGAATAAAAATTATAAATGCAAACAGAGCCAAAGAAAAATCAGTACACCAAGAAGTAAATGCTGTACATTTGCAAACTTACCCTTTCTGTACATGAGGAGGTAAGCTGTACAAGACCTCAAAGAGCTATTTCCAGCCGAAAATAGCGGTGGCTTGACCTGCAGAATTGAATATAATTACAGTAAATTTTCGTGTTGTTGAACATTAAACTGTGTGTGAAACCGCATATAGAATAGAAATGAGCCTCCTTACCCTGTTAACACTGTCATCATTGAAGTGATACCACATGTGAGTTTCAAAAGATTTGATTTGTGCAGTATAATGACCTCCTGTTAGATTACCAAAGTGGTGAACTAAAGCGTAGAGGTCATATTTGCAATTCTGCAGAGAGGGAAATAAAACAAAGTCATCACATTTAGGAAATGTTCGATCATAACAATTTGCTGCTGAAATAAATATATTTAAAAAAAAAAAAAAAAAAAAAAAAAAAAAAACATACCCCCATGTGTAAAGTTTGGGGGACATCCACGTTGCCGTGAAGCTTGACGTAACACCTGAGCTTGTAGTTAAAGCTGAATCTCTTCAGCAGGAGGGTCAGAATCTCTGGATTATGTGTTATCTCACATCCCTAGACCACATCATGAAAACAACTGCATGAACACGAGAGAGTCGATACTTAAAGGAACAGTGCGTAACATTTCAGAGGATCTATCAGCAGAAATGGAATATAATATTCATAACTATGTTTTCGTTAGTGTATAATCACCTGAAACTAAGAATCGTCGTGCTTTCGTTACCTTAGAATGAGCCCTTCATATCTACATAGGGAGTGGGTCTTCGCCATGCTGCTCCGCCATGTTTCTACGGTAGCCCAGAACGGACAGACCAAACACTGGCTCCTTTAAGAGCCTTTTGCGTTTTCACGTTACCTGAAGGCCACCGTAGTTCTCCGACACGCTTGTGAAACTGCGGTAACGTGAGCCGCAGAGTGCAAAACCGTGATACCGCCAACCTCCGTCTGACTTCCGTTGCTCCTAAAGTAGTGTTACTATGGTAACAGGATGGCCTCTGAGTGAGGCGAACGGCGTTAGCGCGGTTTTGGAAAGGGAGCAGTGAGCGGAGGGGTGTGCAGTTGGTTGCAATCTGAATAAACGAATACAGACTACCGACGTCTGCTGGTGTGGGAAGTTATTTCCTCTCACGCAGGCGCAGAACGTCCGTGCTAACTGGCCGTCGGCTGTAGTCTTTGCGGTGTGTTCGGGTGCAGCTTGTCGGCCAAAACAGGGTCGACTTGAGGCGACGCAACAGGCGACCTTCACCGCCGCTGGTTCTCTGATGTCGGGTTGGTGTGTCCCCAGCTTAAATCAGGGGTCAGCACTTATAAGTTTCATTGTTCAATGGTGTGGATTCAGGCCTATACGTCATAATGTTCTGTTTATTGTTAAGTATTTGATTTCATTTAAGCTTGTTTTAGGATTGTATCTGAATGCAGAAGTCCTTTTCCCACTATAAAGTGAGAACTAATAGGCCCTACGGCATCTTATGTAAACTTGTTTAGCATAAAATGACTCAGAAATGGCAGTGTCCTGCGTTATTTATGGTTGAAAAGTAATGTTGTTGCTTTAGAAAGGGATGCAAATTATTGAGCATTATTAGATGTTACAAGGTCATATATTTAATGGGGTTCACATAAGCCTTGTATATACATTGTTATCAACATAGGCTTTCCGAAGAAATTATGTAAAATTGATGCAAACTAAAAAACGGGGAAAACTTGATTTAAAAGAATACTCACAAAGTTAGCATCTTGCTTTTTATCGCACCGGTCGCAGAACATCTTGTTGTCCCCGCAGACTTTTTCTCTCTTGAAGAATGCCTTCAACCCTTTCTCCTGTAAACATAGCGGATTTATTCATCCTGCACGCATTGAGAAATACATACAACTCTTATTCCCATTAAAGGAAAGCGTAGTACCACGCTGTAGGTTTGAGGATGCAAATCTTCCACCGCAAGTGGCAGAATCCAAAAAAAGCTCCTGGAATCGTTCCTCTCTTTGCACCTGAGGCACGTGGTCTTGTGATTCAGCTCTCCCTTGAATATCTAGACACAAAGATACATCACTGGTTCAATAAGCGCTGGTAGTTAGGGAGACTGCTAAAGGAATACTCCACTTTTTATTTTATAACAAATACTCTCCTCCTGTAGTACATTTACTCAAGTACTGAACTTGAGTACAATTTTAAGGTAACTTTACTTGGGTATTTCCATTTCATGTCACTTTATAATTCTACTTCACTATATTTCAGAAGGAAATATTGTATTTTTGACTACTCTGCATTTATCTGACAGAAGGGTTGCAACTAACGATTACTTTCATTGTTGATTAATCTGACGTTTATTTTCTCGATTCATCGATTAGTTGTTTGGTCTATAAAATGTCAGAAAATGGTGAAAAATGTGGATCAGTGGTTCACAAAGCTCAAGATGACGTCCTCAAATGTCTCGTTTTGACCTCAACTCAAAGATATTCAGTTTACTGTCACAGAGGAGTAAAGAAACCAGCAAATATTCACATTTAAGAAGCCGGAATCAGAGAATTTTTGACTTTCGGTTCTCAAAAAACTACTCCAGCCAATTGATTGATTATCCAAATAGTTGGCAATAAATGTAATAGTTGACAACTAATCGATTAATCATTGCAGCTCTAAAACATAAAAAAAGCACTTTTCATGTATGGCAAAAAGATAAAAATTATATAAAATAATCATGATGCACATTTTCTCACTATTTACAATTAATGGATTGATCAAGATAATAACCAGCCGATCAATTCATAATGAAAATAATCATCAGTCGCACCCCTATATGAGATAGTTAACAAAATAAAAGAGTAAATACTGCCTAAACATGAAAGCATGAGTAATTATAACCCAATGATATACTATATAATAGTATATATATATATCATTAAATATACACATCCTGCCCTATATATCCCTACCTTGGCTGCCTCTGGACTGGTCAGACACAGGATCTTCTCCAAATATTCAGCAGCATCACGTTGCTCATATACTGAAAGCAGGAGTGAGGACAAAAAAAAAACTATTATTATCAACATTCAGTACTATATGCAGCCTCTCTGATTCTGCAGGATTTTAAATCACACAAGCACCTACAGCAACAGTGTGATGTCTCAAATCCAAACTCACCATCGGTGATCCCCAGCTTTTTTGTGATGTTATGTGTTTTGGCCATACTTTTCTGTAGATCAGCAAACAGTCTTCCCAGCTGTGGGTCAATGGTTGATGAGTCTTTACAGCAGCATCTGTGGCAGAGCGAGAACAATGTGTGACTTAATAAGTGAAGTGAAGGACAGATTTCATATGTTATCCTAAAGTTGTTTTTTTTGACAAATATTAAAGGAATAGCTTGACATTTTGGGAGACATGCTACGGTAAATATAAAGCTGGACCGGTCAGCATGTCAGCTTAGTTTAGCATAAAGACTGGAAACAGGGGGAAACAGCTAGCCTGGCTGTGTGAAGTTTAAAAAAAAAAATCAGCCCACCAGGCACAAGCACCTCTAAAGCTCACTAATTAACACAAACAATATCTTGTTTGTTTCATCCACAAGTAAACCAAAATGTCAACATAACAATAGCGTTTAACAGACAGAGTATTATGTGGCAGACTCTTGGCTGGGACTATAAACTTCATAAAAAGATAGAAGACATGACAGCTCCCCAAAAGTGAAGCCAAAACATCTGGATCGCCCCCTGGTGGCTGGCTGCAGTACAGGTCATAAATCCCGCCCCCTCTATGTTAGCAGATGGGCCAAACTAGAAAGTCGAAGTACACGTCAAATACATTTTCCCAAAGATAGTTTCTGTCATTTTATGTAGTTCTTATCACGCTGATATATGTTCCAAGTGCTCATTTTTCTGATAAGTTTGGTTTTAATTAGTAATTTGATGCTATAAAATTGGAATTGTACGAGAGAGGAGATGTAACTTTAACTTTCCATAACCGTCACGAGTCTGTGTAATAGAATAGAGTCAATTTGATTAAAAAATGTAGTTTTTAGATATTATGGTTATTGTGTCTTTCTATCCAAACTGCTATCGGGGTGCTAACGAAGCAGCTAGGACGCTCATGCTAGCAAGCTGCGGCCGTGCTCGGCTCGTGATTGGCTCGGGCGGGACCTCGATACCGCGGCTCGAGCCCGCCGAAAACCACTGCGCAGGCTCTGGCTCTAAATGACGTTAAAATCTCAAGATGGCAGCTTCCGGGATATTTTGGCTTCACTTTTGTACAGGAAGGAACGAAGAGGTGGAGACGCGTCGTCCATCTATATATACAGTCTATGGCTGGGACAAGTAACTTCCTGGGCTCTTCACTGGTTGCCTGGCAACCGGTCCTGGCCGAGACATTGTCAAGCATGCAACCCGCGTAACACTATAATATGTCATTTTCATGCTTTGGTTTTTTCTTGATTGATGACCTTTAGGGGTGCTGGTTATACATTTGGACAGAGCCAGGCTAGCGGTTTCCCCCCGTTTCCAGTCTTTGTGCTAAGCTAAGCTAACAAGCTGCTGGCTCCAGCTGCATATTAACACACAAACATGGATCGATTTGAGACGACCCAAATAGAGCCGAGGTTACGAACCGTTTCACAGCCTCCCGGAAGTCTTCGGTCATGAAGAGCACCTGAAGCACGCTGTTCAGATAGCATGTGAGACCTGGACTGTTCAGGCCATGGTAATCTAAAGACACAACAGTGACATCAGACACACAACTGCCACATTTATCATAAATCTCAGAAGCACAGGAGCCACATGCCGTGCAGTTTCATTTCATTTCACTTACCGGAGACGGTGAAGCTGTCAAGTTTCTCTCTGAACATTTCAACAAGGTCATGATTCATACTGGTGTCTTTTGAACGAGAGCGTTGACATTTTTAGATTACCGAAGTTGTTTTTCGGATGGATTCAGCCTGTTGAAGCACATGAGAGAAGTTAAGAGACAACAAGCAAGGACAACCTTAAAGGCTTTTTGGTGGCCTTTTTTTTCTAAGTGTGGCCTTATTTTACACTCACTGCTTATAAAATAGACAGGTAGCAATGCAATCATTAGCAATAATAGAACAACACTGAATAGTAAAAACAGCCAGAGGATAGCATTGCAGGACTGGTTTCAGAGGGTTTTGCATGTATTTTGATACGGTTTTGTTAGCTAATAATGATGGTAGATGGGTAATTTTATTGCAAAAACCTCTATGAGGGATGGCTGTGAAAAATATACTCCTCACATGTATGAATTGTTTAGAAATGTAATAATACTGGCAATATTATGATAGCACCACTTACATTTTGATTAAGATGATAATTTTCCCATTCATGGAGTCCTTTTGATTCGTTGTAGGCTACAGTACATAGTTGGTGAGTGTACAATCGATTAAATCTGTTGCAATATTCTGTTAATAAATTCTGCATTCAGAATCCTACCTTTAAACCAGTGGTGGAACATAGCTAAGTACATTTACTTGTATTCTGTAGTATTTTTGATGTATTTGTATGCTACTTTACTTGAATATTTCCAATTTCTGCCAGTTCTACTCCACTACATTTTAGTGGGAAATATTGCAATTTTTACTTCACATTTATCTGGCAGCTTTAGGTACTGTTCACTTTTCAGATTTGGATTATAAACAGGCCTACAAAACATATGATACGGTTCTAAAATATGATGCTATGATGATTGTTAGAAATTAAACTTGCAGTATAGCCTATGTTTAATTAGCTCCACGTCAACTAGATATAACAATAAAAAGCTGCATACACATTCATGCATCAGTGATAATAATCCAATAATGCAAAACCCTTACAGAGGCCATTCTGCTGCATAACAAGTACTTTTTAAGCACATTTTTCTGCTAATACTTTTGTATAATTTCGTCTCCTTTCTGTTGTTTTGTTTTCTTTCTGTGGGATCAACTGCGTTGTGTGTAAAGTGCTGTATTATAAATAAAGTTGAGTTTCTACCGCTGTACAATTAGAAATGCAGGACTTTTACTTAAAGAGGACCTATTATGCTTATTTCCAGGTGCGTACTTGTATTTTGGGTTTCTACTAGAACATGTTTACATGCTTTAATGTTCAAAAAACGCTTTACTTTGCTGCAGCACCTCTTTTCACCCCGTCTGAAACGCCGAAAAGTCTAGGCTGCTCTGATTGGTCAGCTGGCCCGCTTTTATGATTGGTCAACCTAATAAAACTCTTCAGACTCCGCTCCAGCTCCGCTCGAACTACTTTTGTTTGAGGGCATGCCAAACTAGCCGCTGGGCAAAATGTGGTACTTGGTGACATCATCACATTACAGAAGAAAAGGCGTGACTTCAAGCGAGGTGTTTCAGGAGCAGTGTGTCTGTGGGGGAGAGTAACTCCCTTTGGTGTGGACTTTGGGCGTTGTAACATTGCAGACCTTGTACATGCACAAAGAAATACACATACATATACATATATATATATATATATATATATATATATATATATAAATAAATATAAATATAAATATATAAATATAAATATATATAAATATAAATATAAATATATAAATATAAATATAAATATAAAAACACAATAAAGGAAAGGGAAAAAGCACAAAAGCATAATAGGTCCCCTTTAAAGTAATGGGATATTTTTATAACGTGGTAAAAGATCTGAATACTTCTTCCACTAAACCTGTAAGGGAAGGAAACCTGACTATAAGAAGGCAGATCGAATGAAATTTGTCCTGGTAACTACAAGATGAATCTGATTTTCAGCCCAAACAAACACAGCAATTTGTGGAAACGCTATTCATTGAACACAAGAAGTAGCCAGTGAACGCAGCTGGTGCGTTTGGGTGTTATGGAAACCTACGCAGCTGCTCAATCCTCCTTTACCCAGCTTCTCCGAAAATCGGTTTTAAACATGACAAAAGTAAGCTACAATAACCCACTGTGAAGTAATAACTACACGTACACTATAACTCATAGTGTCCGATAACAGACGGTGACTTTTTGTTCGGGTATGTAGTGAAATGGGAGGGAAAATACTCACCGTGCAGCCTGACCTGATTAACCGAGGGACTCCTGCGTAAACTTTCACTTTCGATACCAGAGAGAGGCTGAAGGAGGAAGCTAGACAGAGGGAGGAAAACACATGCAAAGTTTGAGCCTCACTGCTGAAATTAACCTACATACAGACCCCGGAGACTTCACACAAAATCACTGGTTACTGAATCTGAATCTGAGCGAAATCATCCTCCAGAGTTTCAGGTGTGGCTGTTGCGCTTCCGGTTGAGAACAAGAATAAAAGAGTCTCTAAAACAAACTGGTAAGACACAACTTCCTCTTATAAATCTACTGTTGACATGTAGGGTTTTATTTCTGCTCCTAAATTAAAAAATAATCTGTTTGTGCATAATTGAGTATAAACAGCTCACACTTTCTAAAAACTTACCTGCGTTATTACTTTCCCTATTCGGTGGATTAAACTGTATTAAAGTGTATATTGTATTGTTCCTATTGTTTGTAAGTGCAGGTGTGCAAAATGAACCTGTTTTGAGCCTTTCAGTAACTAAATTAAGTCACTTAAAGTGTTTACTCGTTTTAAAAATGTGTTTTTCCTGCTGTGTTTTACTGTAAATAGATTTGTGTGAACATCAACCAGCTGGAAATTCCCTGAGTGCCCATTCAGTGACTCAGCTTTTATTATATCTACTCAGTCATGCAATAGGGTTAGGGTTAGGGTTAGGCTATCAATATGTTGATAGGCGAGATGTTTAGGTTTCCACTACTTCAAAACAGAGGATTTCAAACTACTAACTCAGTCAAATCTGAACATTTTATACACATATATCCTTAGATTCAGTGTGGCTTACACTTCTCAAAGATGTCTTTATCTCCGATGTACACCGCCAATAAACGTCCTTAAATCCGCTTTGAAATCCTCTCCAGAACTCGCCTAATAATCATCACATTTTTAAGTCTTTTCCAGTATTAAAGTAATCCAGTGATGGTTATCCGTACACTCATGGGTACTTTGCAAACAGGAACTACTAATAGCTAATTCGGCATACTTTTAACGGTGCCAATTTGCCAAAATGTCAACAAATATAAGCTTAAAAACGAGGCGCAAGTTGTATCCCACAGCTAACTTATATCACTGACTCAGTGGCAACATCATACTTCCTGTTTACATCCCTCAAAGCTCCCAAATTATGGGAAATGTAGTTCCAAAACGTAAAGCATGATAGGCCCTTTTCACAGCAGCCATTTTGACATTTTCGTTGCAGGGTAAACACATTAATTATGGCCCTGTTCCATTTAGGTGGGCCAGGGCCCTGGTATTGTACACACTGGCTCACTGGCTGTGACACTAAATACAATGGGACCATAATTAATTTGATCAATTACACCTGTGTTTACCCTGCAATTACATGTCAAAATGGCTGCTGTGAAAAGGACCTATTATGCCCCAAATTAAAGTAAGACAAAGCACAATATGAGTTACAAACTCCATTAATATTAACTTTTCATGTTACACTATCAATATTTATATCTATATATATATATTTTTTTACATTATTAAGGCTCATGATAGATATGATATTAAATGTGTACACTAGGATAAAGTGTTAATTTAAATCATTAGTGCCAGACCTTTTTTCCCACTTCTAGGAGAATCAAAATGAGCATTCAGGGAGAGGAACAGGTGGAGAAGAGGTACGACCCTCTGGATACCACCCTGAAGTTTGTCAACAGGAGGGACGACTTGGATCCAGTGTGTGATGATGATGATGACTGTCTCAGAGCGGAGATGTCCTGCGGCCACGCTGTCACTCCTGACTCTCTGACACAATGGTGTCGCAGCCAGCTGGATGAGGTATCTCATGTCTAGAAAACATTTAATGTAAATGTAAATTAAAGCAATCTGATCAAACTGGGAAGGATACAGTGAGTATACAAAGACAGCTGGTAGCATCTTGCTCGTGTTACACCAGTCAGTGACAACAATAGTATAAAAGTACATTACAATTACTTTTATGATTTCACTGGCAATATCATAAGCTATCAACTGCAAGTTCTTCTATGCTTACTCTGCCACCTACTGGCAAGACTTTGTAACTCTGAAACAAATAACTAAATAATTAAGTGTAATATTACTGTAAACAAAATGTTAAATTAAATGTAATATGGTATATTATTAAAGAAACTGTAGAGAAAATGTTTAGGCTTCTAATGAGCACAAATCAGAAGTGTAAATTAACAACCTACAACAAAACCGTCTGCAAACGCTGAATGTTTCCTAAAAACCAGACAACTTTGTTGGAGTTCATCATTTAATTAAGAAAAATGTATTAGAAGTGCTGCAGGGTTTCTGATATTCCTTCGTTTTCATTGTTGTTTTTTGCTTGTCTCTGTCCAGCACTTGAAAATAATGTTAAAGGTGAAATCCTTCCTTTCCCCCTCTCTCCCCACAGACCTGAGAAAGTGAGTCTCTACCTGTTTTCTATCATCCTAAACTGCATCTTCTCTTTGTTGGTTTAAGGGTAATTACAAATTCAAATGCCCTGCGGTGGTGGAGGGGACCAAACTGTGCAATGAACTGTGGTCGTACCAAGAGGTGCGCAGACTGGCTGATTTGTCTGTTGAGGAAATGCAGCACTTCGAAGTCACCATGGCTCGCCTGGCTGCTGCAGAATACTGTGAAATTCAGCCAGTAAGTGGTTTTTGGTTGTTTTGAATGTCGAATATTTTTGATATGTAAAATCACTGATTTTCAAATCCTCCTGTCCAATATTTCCCTGCACTGTTTTCCACATCAGTGTCCGCAGTGCAAAACGAGTGTGGAGAGGAAGGATCTCTCCAACCTGTGTGTCCGCTGCTTCATATGCACAGCCGACCAGAAGAAGACCTACCACTTCTGCTGGCAGTGTCAGAGGGCGTGGAAAGGTCAAGGCCCTCGATCTGACCGCTGCGACAACGACGGCTGCATCGACAGGGACCTGCAGCTTCTGCAGACATGCAAGACCATCAGTCTGCCCGCGGTGGAGGGGGTCACCGGCTGCCCCTCCGTCCGAGCCTGTCCCACCTGCGGCATGAAGGTGGAACATAGTCAACAGCACTGCAAAAATATCAACTGCCCTCGCTGCCACATGGAGTTCTGCTTCGTGTGCCTGAGACTGAAGCGTGAATGTAGTAAGACCAGTTCACCATACAAAATCTGTCCCAGTGGTGTGGCTCCTAGACAGACCTCCATCCCTGTGCGGCAGAGGAAATGAAAAAAAAAAAAAGGATCCGTCTGTACATGATGAACAATTTAACAGCACTAATATTTGTTCGGATTGCAACCCGATCAGAGTCATGCATCTCCTCTGCTCCTCTATTTCAGAAACTCCAGATTCTTACTATTTATGACATCAATATTTCTCAAATATGTATTTTGGTTTATAATATAATTTCTGGTGAATATTCCTGAACAGTTCAAGATCCACTTTAAAGCAAATTCTCAGGTCCATTTTTACTCAACTCGTCACTCTTCAGATGTTCATCCTTCTAAATTTCTAATAAGGTCAATTATCGCTAAATTTATGGCTTTTCACACCTGTCAAAAAACTTCCTCTATCTTAAAAGGTCATTTAACTGCCGTTTCATAACATGTTGTCCATGTATCTATGTTTTTTTTCTTTTATACGTTTCACTCATAGTGCCATGTATGATGGCTCAGGAGTCATACATGCACGCGCAGACACTAATACACATCACACAATCACATTTCCTGCCTTTTTTGATATATTTGTTATTATTGTTGTTTGTTTTTATATATATATATATATATATATATATATATATATATATGTCTATTGTTCTATTTGTTTGTAATCACTATTATGTAGTTATATTCTTCTCTGTATATTAATCTTGTGTTCTCTATAACACTGTGACATTTTTAACATTATTTACGTGGATGTTTCACATAAGACCAGTGGGGTTTCTGTCTCTTCCTGCACTGTATTTGTTAGTTTGGTTATGTTTGTGTGTTCTTAATCTGTTCAAAACTAAATAATTATATTACTCTGTAAACTCTTAACAATTGGTGATATATACAAAATGTGATAAATAAACATGCTGTAACTCCAATAGACGTGGAAGATCTTCTTTTTTTTTTTTACTTGTGGCCCTACTCTGCCTTCCTCTGGCTAGACTTTAAATTGCACATGACAAGAAGGTGTGGTGTTTTATTGTTATGGTGAAACAGTTTCAAAACCTGGTTAAAGGTCTTATTGATAACATTTTTATGTAGACGAATGTTTAAAAAAAATAATACATCCACAGAGCCTTTAGAAAGGTGCCAAATAAAAGTATGGCTTTTCCTGACATATTTTATTATTATATTTGTGAATGAATCATTTAAAAAATTTTGGCGGGTCCAAAATTAATGTTTTGTTATCTCTAAGAAAGATATCTGACGTTTGGTTCCCACTTCTAACAAGGCTTGTGAGCCAATAGTAATACATCGTTGGTATCACGTGGTATCTCTGGGTCGTCAGTTAGTGTGGAAAAAACGGATAAATGGTTGAGATTGAGGGTAAGTGCCTGGCAACGACTTGTTGTGAAGTAAAAGCAATGGAACAGGGGAGGGAGAATACAGCATCTAGTGATTGAATTTGATCAATAGCACCTTTAAGATTAGAATTGTTTTATTATATGACTATAGAAAAAACATATATCCAGAGTAGGTTTCAAAAAAGAGACATAATTTCCATACATTTGGTTTTTGCTCTCCTTGTCAACCATATGTAAGCACAGTTGTGAATGAGTAAGTGGATGTATTGTGTGAAATTAAGTTCAATTTAGAAGCTGTTTTGCACTCAGATTAGTCAAAGTGAATGCTAAAATCACCAAGGAGAAGGATTGAAGGGTGGATTTGGATCAAAAGGACTATGAATAAGAGCAATGACCAGAAAATGGCTCCATTGGGTAGGAGTTTAAATGTGTGACGGTCTAATAAGTTTAAATGGAAATGGCACCGCGAATAAGAGCAGCAGCGCCTCCATGACTCCATGATGTGGTTTCCCAAGTTAAGTGTATCAAGTAATGGTAATCAGTTTGAATGACACATAATCCAGGTTTAAGTTTTTGTCAATAATACATTTATTCAGATTACAGCTTTCTCTCTCTTCACTATAAACCAATAGAGTATACTGACCTCTGTGTCTGAGGTATTATAATGTATTATTAGTGATTACTATTCAGATTATGATTTTACATACAAAACATCTGATCAGTTTATAAAATATGATGCTTAAAATATATGATGATTATAGATTAAACTACCCCAAAGTACATAAAGCAGTTAAAATTACCGCACCTCACAACATTTAAGTAGCTACTATTTACGTTTTGTTGCTTCACCACACACTGCCCTGCACACCTTGATAACATCACTTTCGATTCATATTCTATCCCAACCATTTATTTTTGCTGTTTGTACTTACTCGATGCTTGTCCCTTCATGTCAACCCCGTCAAATCACCAAATGTATAATGTTGTGTCTTGTCTCACTTGTTTTGTATTCGAATAAACAGAGTTTCAAATAATAGAAATGTCATAAGACATGTTAAAGAGGACCTGTTATGCTTATTTTCAGGTGCATACTTGTATTTTGGGTTTCTACTAAAACACGTTTACATGCTTTTGTGGTTGAGTTCCTGTCTGAGAAATAACAGTTATGATTATGAAGAACCTTTTAAACAATTAAAATCAAAAAAGGTGTATTTGTATTTCATGAGATCCCAGTGTTAAAGGGATAGTTCGGGTGTTTTGAAGTGAGGTTGTATGAGATACTTATCCATAGTCAGTGTATTACCTAGTAGATGAAGGTCGGCACGCCTACAGCCTGGAGAAACAGACTGGAGCACCGACACCAGAGCAAAGCAATACAGTACTGTGGACGGGGCCGGCAGAAAAACGTGTTTTAGTCACCTAAAAGAAAAGCTCACCTAAAAAAATGATATCTGTTTAAGTGGACACTACATTTAGAATATTTTCACCGCTTTATCTTTCTGTCAGACGGCCCTTTCCTTCTCCTTTCCGACAACAAACTGAACTGAAAGTGAAACTTATCTATGCTCTCTCCAAAGCCAACAGGCTCAGATGACAAAACAGTATAGATACGTTTCACCTTCAGTTGAGTTCGCCGTCGGAAAATATTCTAAATATAGTGTAGAGCCTTCCTTTTAGGTAGCTAAAATACGTTTTGCTGCCGGCCCCGTCCACAGCAGTACATTGCTTTGCTCCGGTAACGGTGCTCCTATCTGTTTCTTGATGCTGTGGGCGCGTCGACCGTGGGTAATACACCGACTATGGATAAGTACTTCATACAACCCCACTTCTAAACACCTGAACTATCCTTTTAAATCAACAGGATCATGTCCTCTGCCACACAGGTATAGAAGTCTGTCTCGGAGCTACGCCACTGGAGCAAGGCTCGAAATATGAGGATATGTTGTTCTCATCCACGCACTCCTCAGTGAGCTTCAGGCACACAAAACAGAATTCCACTTTACACCTGACACAGTAAACGTTTTTACATTGAGTTTTGTTATGCTCCACCAGCAAACCACAGGTGGGGCAGGCACGGATGGAGGGACAGCCAGCGACCCCCTTCACATCCTCGAAGGTGATATCAGGGCAGCTCTTCAATATCTTCAGTGGGCTTTGGCACTCATCATTTGCACAGCGGTCTGAACGTGGAGCCGGACCTTTCCATCTCTTCAAACACTGCCAGCAGAACCTATAAGCCCGTCTTCTCTCAGCTGTGCACACTGGGCATTGGACACTCAGATCATGGATGTCACTTCTCATCACACGAGATTTGCAACCAGGACACTGTTACGTGAAGTAAGACAATGAGATGCTCGAATTCGTCCTTGTATTTTCATGCACAACTATTTGTTTTTAAAATGCAAACATGATCTGTATGAACAGTTTGTAAATAGTGTAATTGAGTTACTTACTGCTTTGACATCCAAGTAATCCTTGGCAGCGTTACTGAACAGTTTCTTCTCAAAGTACTCGATTTCTTCGGGGGTCAGAAGAGCCATTTTACAAACTTCCTCGAAGGGCCACTCAACATCACAGTCAGTTTGGCCACACACAAATTTGCAGTCACCCTTAAATATTATGAAGAAAAGAGTGAAATTAGCAAATTCGTAAACATCTGTCAATCTGTTACTGTTATTAAAGGAACAGTGTGTAGGATCTGGCAACATCTAGTGGTGTGGTTGCAGATTGCAACCAACAGAGTACCCCTCCGCTCACTCCTCCCTTTCCAAGACTGCGGTAACGTGAGCCGCCGAGTGTAAAACCGTGGTAACGCCGTTCGCCTCGCTCAGAGGCCATCCATACCATAATAACACTACTTTAGGAGCAACGGAATTCATATGGCGGCTGGCGGTACCACGGTTTTACACTTTGGCTCACGTTACCGCAGTTTCACAAGCGTGTCGGAGAACTACGGTGGCCTTTAGGTAACGTAAAAACGCAAAAGACTCTCTCTAGAGCCAGTGTTTGGTTTGTCCGCTCTGGGCTACTGTAGAAACATGACTCATTCTAAGCTAACGAAAACACAATTCTTAGTTTCAGGTGATTATACACTAATGAAAACAAGGTTTGTACAACTAGATCCCTCGAAATGTTACACACTGTTCCTTTAATCAATATCAATTTCTTCATTCAATTTGTTCCTTCTGTCAGTCACATTCTGTCTTTTTTTACTATTTTTTCTATAAAGTTACTATTTCATTACACACGCTGGCTCTATGCATTTGTCAGAGAAGTTTAGTCACTAAAACACCTTTGAATTTCATGATGAAGGTGATGTTAAGAGCGTACCTCATCCAGCAAATAGTAGCACCAGTCAGTGAGAGACATCGGAGTGACGGCGTGACCACAGGACATCTTTGCTCTGAGAGATTTGAAGTCATCGCACAAAACTATGAGACACACACAAGCAGATGAAGACAGATGAAAAGATGTTCAGTGTTACAGGCTATAAGCTATGATTAAGAACTTCAAATTTAACTTTGGTAAAAATAGAAACTCCATGGGGTAATTAGGCTACCAGCTGCAACGCTGGTATTTGTTTTCATCTTGTGAGTGTGTGTGAGTCATCATGGTGAAATGTAGCGGGGAATACCACAGAGGAGAGACAGATTTCGTTACCACGATAGTGTCACAACCGTGCAAGATCACGAAACTTTACAGATGTGTAGCTGAGATCCAAATGATCTCAGCTACACCCCCACACACACTTTACGCCCCTGGTCAGATTTTGGCGTCACGGCTGGTGTGATCCCATCGCAAGATAGTCTCTAGTTCTGTTCTTAGAGAGATTTCTGTTTATTCAAGTGTGCTATTAGTATACTACTTTTAAACTTAAAATAAGAGAGTAGGCTTTCAGATGACTTTTTATGTACTTATCAGAGATATACTTAACAAAATCATACTTAAGTATACTTGGCTTATACTGAAAAGTTTACAGATAAGTACTGTATATTTGGCTAAGTACTATAAATTCACTTAAAGAAAACTGTTAAAACAATTAAACTACTGAGAGTATACTTTACTGTTTACTGAGAGTATACTTTAAAGTGTACTTTCATAAACTAAAAATTTGGGCTACAAGTATATAAACTATAACTTCACTTGTAGTATAGTTCCTATTATAGTTGCAGTACAAAATACAACTTGGATGTAAACTAGTTGTGTACTCAAAGTTTACTACTCTGACATTTAACGTATACTTTTATAAATTAAAAAGTGGGCCAATTTAGTCCCAAGAAGTGCTGAAGTAGTACACTTACAAGTACTAGTACATTGATATTAGTATACTTATTACATAAAATATACTTGGGATTCTGCTTGAACTGTACTTCTTTTTTGTAACAAGTAACAAGTTCGGCTTGCGCGCCCCCTTAAAACAGACATCTCTGTGTCGGTTAGTTATTTAAGAGGAAACAAAGCTCGATGATTCGGCACAACAACTGCATTATTATTGTTTTGCATTGCATACTTCATAATATTCACCATTATAATCCAAGCTGTGAATGACAGTTCACAGTTCAGTTATGTAATTTGAGTATCGTTAGTCTAACATTGCTTGTAAAAACATTTACATTTTTAACTACATAAAAATCTGTATCCAAATAGTTCAAGAAGTTTTTGGAATAATGACATCAAAACCAAACATCGGTACAATAGCCCCCGGTCTCCCCTACTTACAGTCTAAAACATCATCTCCGTCTACAAACGTCAGAGTGGTGTCTTCAGGGTCGTAACACTTCTCCTCCTCTTCCTCCTCCTCTTCCTCAGTGGTCCAGCTGCTCTCTTCAGAGGTCCACCCGTCTTCCTCATGTCCTACGAATTGTTCGTTAACAGTTGTCTCCTCTTTAGGAGCCAAAAGGTAAACAGCCATGATGGCTTTATATTTTTCATGTCTTCTCTGTCGTCTCTTCTCTCGTCTAGCTGATAGTCTGTTTCCCATGTTGCGTTCAGGCTCTCCTTTGAAACAATGACTGACTGTGAGCCAGGTAGCCTGTTTCGTCTTTTTCCGTGAAGTCATGTGACTTGAAGACGCCACAGGTGACTTTTCTTCTTCTATAAAAACCTGATGGCCTATCGACTAGACCACATTAGGATCAGTTCACCTGAACAAACACACCCCGTGCAGTCATCACAGTGACCTGAAACAGACTCAGCGGTAAAATGGGAATCCAGCTCAAAGTCAACGGACCAAGAGGAGACGAAAAGATCATCGACCTGTGTGAGGATGAAGAGGAGATGAAGAGGATCACTGTAATGCAGCTGAAAAAGAAAATCTCTCGAGAACTAAGGATAGGTAGGTCTCTTCTTTATTTCTTTTTTTGATATATTTATTGTAATTGTTGTTATTATATATGTTCTCATTATGTAGTCATATTATTTCTGTATAATAATCTTGTCTCTAGATGGAGGCTTCAAATAAACCCGGTGGGTTTTCTCCCTGTACTGTATATTATTAATTTTTTTTGTTAATGTTTGTGTAATATTAAGTTGTGCCAAAATAAATAATAATAATAAAATAAATTTATTATGTATCATAGGCCTATAGGCTATTTTATTTTTACATTATATAAATTAATATACTTTCGTCAGAGGCAGATGTCTTTTTTTTTTTAAAACACCTATTATTAAAAATAACGGAATTTTTTCCCACAATATTTATATTTAAATTTTTAACACCATGAAATACAACATTTTACATTCATATAGTATTGCTTTGAACCCTTTATTATTGTTATTATTATTATTGTTGTTGTTATTATTCTTTAGTATCATTATTATTACTATTATTATCATTATTATAATTATTATTATTATCATGATTATTATTACTATTATTACTATTATTATTATTATTAGGCTGCGAACAGAATTCAATTATTTTATTGGTATAGTTTCGTGCTTGTTAAATAAATCTGCATTAAATTTCAGTTCATTTATTTTTCTTCTAAATACTTTTTTTATTCTTGAATCTATTGCAATTAATACATTTTGTATATATTACCATATATTAAAACATTAAAATTAAAGTTATTTTATTTTTTTTTTCTCTTTCTTTGTTTTGTGTCAATGCAGCAATTTTATGTTGTGTATTCAGATATTTGAGTCTATAGTCTAAAACATTGAGAATTGCGTGTTTTTATGAGGAAAAAGTATAATTTATATATATATATATAAAAGAATAATTTTAAACCAAAAAATATTTGGTAATGGTTCTGCACCAAATCCTCATGAACATTGTAATTCTAGGCCTACATTTTGACGTGATATCTTCAGTGAAAATATGCGTCTATTATAAACAAAATGTGTTTAATTGTGTTTAGGTGATGACATCCGGATGGTGTTCCGCACTGAGCCGCTGGAAGAGTCCTCCCTGCTGTTATCCTATGGGATACGACATATGTCCACCATCCACACCCTGCTGATGCTGCCCGGAGGCGAAGCATGACACTCAAGACTACACCTCCACAATAATACCAACATTATATTACCAACTCAAAAATAAAATATTGAATTGTAAAAACAAATAAAGTGTATATTGTCCTCATGGATGTCATCCGTCTTTATTTGTTAGGCTGAAAACGTAGGTGCCCCTATGGTAAATAAATATGATGATATTATCATGATAAAGGGTTTGGTAGGGTTTCAGGACAGGAAACTAAATGCTCCATGGTTGTTTCATGTAATTATTTTCACATTATCCAGATATTCATGTATACAGAGACCAAAATATTATTGAGCAAATATGCTAGGAAAGGAGCAAATATGATTAAAAAAAAGTTAATTTTATATAACGGTCACTACATCCTGACAGTAGTAGTATGAGACAGGTAATCTGAAAAAAATCACGTTCCTCTGTGTCCTCCGGTGCTCCTAATGACATCTACAATATTTCACAGACCGGAGGAAAACAACCAATCAGAGCCGAGCAGGAGTCTGCCTCTCTGAGCAGCTGTCAATCACTCGTGAACTCTGACCAAACGGTCAAACTAGGCAGCGCTGATCAAATATGAATCAATATTCTGTTACTCTAATGCCTATTTCTCGCCTAAAATGTGTTCAGAAACATCTTGTAGTGTACTGTTTAGCTGTAAGATGAGAGAGTTTGTGACCCGGCAGCCAAGTTGAGATCAGTTGAGGAAATACCAAGCACCGCCCACCAGCTGGAGCACACATTTTACAGCTAAACAGTACACTACAAGATGTTTCTGAAAACATTTGAGGCAAGAAATAGTCATTACAGTAACAGAATATTGATTCATATTTGATCAGCGCTGCCTAGTTTGACCGTTTGGTTGGAGTTTGCGAGTGATTGACAGCTGCCTCCGTTGAATGAACAGCCAATAGGAACGCTCTCCCTCTGAAATGACCTGTGATTGGTCAAAGTCTCCCGTAACGGGCTATATTTTTTAAAGCCTGAAAACAGAGCCATGAGGAGGAGCAGAAGTCTAATTTTCTCTCAGAACACTTGAATTACAATATGCTGAAAGATTATTACGGAATTTTTGCCCAATGATGCCAAAAACATTCTGCCTACTGCAAGTTTAATTGGATAAAGTATGTGAGACCTGGAGAGCTGTCCACTTGTGATCCGATCACTCAGGACGCATGTTAATACCAGGTCTGAACACGGTTTTTGATGAGTCACCTGTTGGCTGACTGACAGCTGCTTTGAAATACCAGCTTTGCAAACCTTTAGTTGGCTCCCTCAGCTCTTGCCTTTGCCCAAATACTGTATCACCCAAACATAATTCAATTTTAAAAAGCCCTTAACGCAAGACTTTTCTAAAATAACGTTTCTGAAAATATTTACCTACCTTTACAACTTAGTGGGCTACACTGATTTTTGTTGTGGGTCCACAATCAGACAATTTTTTTATATAAGAAGAAGTTGATGAGATAATGTTAATAACATTACAATATGGGTAAAACTACATGTACCTATGGTAAATGTAAAGATCTGAACTTAAAATTCTTCTGTTTATTTATTTATTTTTTCTTTTCAGTGAGTTTGCTGGATAAAATTACACCGAGAGTCTCTAAAACGAAAGGACTGAAAACCTGTTTGGACTGAGGAAAGTTTGGTAGTTTTACCGGTTAATTGTTCTTCCTTATTACTGTCAAGCAGCTGCTATTTCCGTTCTACTCCTCCTTGGGAATAATCCAAGTAAATTCCTCTAGACACAGAAGTGTGCCAATAAGTGAATGCTTTCGATATGTCAGTCAGAGTCACAGTGAACGCCCTGATTAAATCTTCTTTAATTAGTAGCAGCAACAAAATAACGAGTCATTTCCTTCTGTGAAATTAATTATGACCATGACACTCTGCAAGGATACACAATTTGATTTCATGAGAAACACTGAACTGAAACAAAAAATATCAGCACTGCTATCTGAATGTACAGTATGTGTCTGTAGAAACAAAAAAAAACAACAAAGATAATAATCCTGATATTCAAGAAAACTTTAAAAATGTTCGTTTTTATCAAAATTACAAGACGCTCTCTTTAATTCTGAAATACAAAAAAAAAAAAAAAATAAAAAATGAATGGCTTCTAAAATAAAAGTGGGCTACTTTAATATTCCCTATAAATCAATTGGCTCATAATGGGACGTAGGCTGTCGGGTTGAGAAGAAGCCACACCCTCCACTAACCGCTACTGATGTCATTATGTGAAGACCAGCTGTCAGTAAGTACCAGATTCTTCCTCTAAAAGCTTTACAACTAAAGTATCCTCAGTTCGGCTGTTTTAAAGTTATTCCAAGCAGCATTTTGTTTGGGAAATGTATTGTGTTTTTCTTATTTTCTGTAATCGGTGTGAACGGTCATTTACAGCTTGATTAATGGTGAATATTATGAAGTATGCATTGCAAAACAATAATACAGGTGTTGTTCTGAATCATCGAGCTTTGTTTCCTCTTAAATAACCGTTGCAGAAATGTCTGTTTTATTTTTTAACCCTTACAAAAAAGAAGTATAGTTCAATTTTATTTTATGAAGTAAACTTAGTTCAAGTATAATCCTAAGTATACTTTATGTGTTAAAAAACTACTATAAACTGGGGTGGATTAATGCACAGGCTGGCCTAGGCTGCAGCCTAGGGGCCCCATGTTTGCAAGGGCCCCGGATTGGCCAGATTATTTTTAATTATTTAAATGTACTTCAGAGGAAAGAAAGAACGACCTTTACCCCTATTGGCTCATAAGAACCATTTTATAGAAAACATGATCGCGGAGCACAAAAACAAAAAGCACAATGGCTGAAAGAACACGGTGACCAAGATCCACTAAAGAAAATCCTTAAGTTAAATTGGCCCTCTTTTTAATTTATAAAAGTATACTTTAAAGTATATTTTAAATGTAAGAGTAGTGAGTACACAACTAGTTTACATCCAAGTTGTATTTTGTACTGCAACTATAATATGAACTATACTACAAGTGAACTATACGTATACTACCGTTAGTTTACTAGTTGGAGCCCACTTTTTAGTTTATGAAAGTACACTTTAAAGTATACTCTCAGTAGTTTAATAGTTTTTACAGCAAGTACACTTGTAAGTTTTCCCGCAGTCCCAGTGAACAGGTAATATAAGTGAAACCACACCCCTGTGCCAATTTACCAGAAGTGATAGCCCAAAAGAATGTGTGCAGCCTAAACAAATAATAATAATAATAATAATAATAATAATAATAATAATAATAAATACACACTGGCTTCTGCAACTCATAATAGACTACTAATAATAATAACATTATTAATAATAATAATAATAATAATAATAATAATAACAACAACAACAACAACACTACTACTACTATTGATAATAATAATAACAACAACAGCCTAATATATATAACACGGACAGTAGGTCTGATGGGGATAAAAGAGAAAAAAACAAAACTAATTTAGAAAGAGAACCAATCTGCAGTAACCAACTGTATACAAATTCATAACATAAACAGGTCAAGTTTCAGTGATAAAATGCCACTTAATGAATTTTACCTGGTGAATTCAAGCGACAGACTCATAAAAGTCGGAGATGTAAAAGGACCTTGACCATAATAAGATTAAAATCTAACATTCAAAATCCAAATTAAACTAAACCAAATTATAAGGAAAATTATCTGCACGCACTTCTGGGTGCGGCTCCATGGGCTACTTCTTGTTGGGAAAGATCATTTTGTTGTTTGTGATACAGAATGTTTTGTTATCTAAGTGTACTCTTTGGACTGAGGGAAGTTTTGTTGTTTTACCGGTTATTTTTATGAGCTTAATACACTGAACATATGCTTCATGATTATTATCAAGCAGGTGTTTTTTTCTTTGTTCTGCTCTTCCATGAGAAGCCTAGGAATGCTGTCATTATAATCGGATGCATCAATCAACATGTTTGTCACAGGTGTTACTGCCACTTATGATCAGGTGATAGAGCAGCATCTTTCACTTTCTCATTCACAGTTCACACCCTGATTAAGTCTCATCTGTCAGAGTCATAAAATAAATATAGAAAATAAAAGTAGAACAAGGGTGTGGTTGGAAAATAAATCAAGCATGTAATTGTACTGCATCCTTCTGCTTGTCTTGTCCAAGCCAAACACACTGTGAAGGTTATCACTCAGCTCACCTTGGTCCGTTAAGTGCTGCCGTCCAGACAGTGACACAAGTTGTGAACAGTCTCCTCTGCAAAAGTCAAAGGAAAAAAATGAACAGGGTAACACCACATTTCATTTTCTTCTTACTGAACATATGCTTTCCTTAGTTTAGGACAAATAGAATATTTTGCCTAAATAAAGATAAAATATCACTTTCTTATCCACAGGGGGAGATTCAAGAGGAAAGATGAACAGCTTCAGAAAACGATACCTGGAAGAGGTGAAAGCCCCAGTGACTAAGAAACAAAGAGGAAACAAAGATGCAGGTGAACAAAAGATTATTCCAGACCACTTGGTGGATAGAAAAGTAAAAGTAAGCCCAAAATTAACAGCAGAATTGGTTTCTGGAGACCAACCATTTGATTTAATTTAATAACTTGTCCCAACATCTCTGAGACAGGAGTAATGCCACTGGTTGATGATGATACAGTAGACATTATGAAAATAAAATATATAACTATTTGGTTTCAATCAAAATCGATGCAATTTTATGGAAAAATCCTCCAAAATGAGCACTTTTATTGACTCATTTTATGCATATATATTGTCATATTTTTTATTTTCAATGAGTGTTCACAGTGTATCCCACTAGAAAACGATTATTAGATGAATTTAACATAATAAGTGTCCATACAAAGACAATAAAATTATAGCTGACAAAAGGACTTGTATTATTATATTATTTACATATGTTTTTGAATATCTATAATATTGCTTTCATTTTTGCCCATCTTAAAATCTGTTTTTACATAACAACATAGTTGCTTTTAACAAGTGCTATTATTTTACCTTGATTATTTTTGATTCCTTATGTTTTGTGTCTGTTGTTGTGCTTTATATGTTTCTCATTGTAATGCTATCCGTCCTTGTTTGTACTCAAATGTGAGACTTCCTTGCTTGCTGGCCATCTTGACCAGGACTCCCTGGCAGAGGAGATATTGCATCTCAATGGGACCTTTCTGGTTAAATAAAGGACAAGTTAATGGAGATGATGTAATGACACTGTGTTTTTCTTTGCTTCAAGTCACTCAGCCACATTATGGTCTGCGTAATCAGGGAGCCACGTGTTACCTCAACAGTGTCCTGCAGGTTCTCTTCATGACACCAGAGATCCATGACAGGTTTGAAACAGCTGCTTTCATCTGTAGAAAACACCTAATATTGCAATCAAAGGATCAATTATAATTCTTCTTTTTAAATAACACTCAATCAGTGATGATGTAAAGGTTAAAACAGGCAGTAAATACTCACCAATGAACTCTCATCATCCTACAGGTTGGATCCAGAATCGCAGATCACAGATAAAAGGCTGAGAAACGTCTTTGAAAGATTGAAAGAAACAACATGTGGAACAGAAGACATCACAAAGAGTTTGGAGATTGAAAATGGTAAGTTGGCCAGTAACAGGGAGGAAAGTCACATAGCTGCTGTAGAGTCACTGAAATGCTTCGGTGGAGTTAGTTTACTGGATTCAACATTTAATTTTTTCAGTTCATCAACAACGTGATGCTGCTGAATGCCTGGAGTTGATTTTACGTAAAGTCAGCCCAAAGGCCTCTGAGGTGAGCATGTGTGAAATCCATACCAGAATCTACCGGCCAACAAATCAGACAGCGGTGTAATAAGTGATATTTATATCTATCTCAAGGTTTTCCAAGGACAGCTGAAATACACAACAAATTGCTCCAAAGGCCACAGCATCAATGAAGAGACGAATCCATTCTGGACTCTTCCACTGTCACTAAAAGATACCCATGATACAACCTACAGCGTGGTAAGCATCCTCTTGTTTTATTGTAAGTAGTTATCAAAATGAGTGATGAGTCATATGGAGAGTTAATAGGGGGTGATATGTTGATGGAAAGAGCCAAAGGTTGTTCTTATTAATATGGCTAATAATTGATCTGTAAATGCATTAGTACATATTTTATTAATCATTAAGAAAGCCATTAATTACAGCCTAAACCCTTTATATATGGCGCTTTGTCAGAAAGGGGTACTAACATATTAGTACAGTAAAAGGAAAGCTGGATATATAAAAGTATGTTAGCCGTTACATTATCCTTTATGCCAGTAAAAGTGTCATCAGTGAAAGAACTACATTAAGTCCCCCATAAGAAGAAAAACGCAGTAATTAATCTGGTAACCATACACATAAAGTCCACAAGAGTAAAAGACAAAAGAGTAAATAGGCTACATAACAGTAAATTCCAACAAATCAGTTACTTGGAATATCGCATTATAGCAACACATTAGCCTCAGACAGCTACAGTAGTGTAATGATATAAATGAACGTACCAAAAATCAACAATCATATAACAGATGTAACTAGAAAAGTGAACTCAAATCTCCACCAGGTGTGTCTGCAACAACCGCTGCTGTTATGTTTGACAGAACACAAACCACAAGCTCTCTTAGCTCTCTTAGTCTAAGAAATAAACTAAATAAACTCACAAAAATACATATTCCTCTCTTTCACAGAACTAGCTTCATTGCCTTTTTAACTCTGTAAAATTGTAAAACACACTTCATTCAGACAGAAACAAAATTAAATTCACCAAAACCATCGTGGTTAGTATTTCCACTGTTCCAACAATCACCAACTCTGGTTTAGTCAAAAATAAACCCTTAATTCACAGAGTTAGATGTGAAAATACACTGGCTCAACCATGGACGTATAATAAGAACAGACGTCTCTTTTATAATGGTGGTCTATGGGGAAAATGCTTCTACGCTGCAATACCACGAGTGGCCACTGGGCAAAATTGCAAGCAAGGCTGAGTGGTGGCGCCGTATCCAGGTCTTGTTATACATCCATGGGCTCTAAACTCTGTTTTCCTCTCTGCCCGCTGAATCGCGGCCCTCGATCTTGTAGTGAGGAGTCAGCAGTCAATGACAGTATAAAAACAGGCTATAAAATAGGTTTTCAAAAAGTGTGAATCACTGCAACCATGAGGAGGTCCTTGAGCATTCAGTCGAGAATGAGCACAAAAAAAATATTAGGCTGATGGGTCCAGTAGTATGCAAGATTAGCCGTGGACAGACAGACACAGAGACGCACACACACACGACCGAATACATAATCTCCTGGCGGAGGAAAGGAGGACCTACAGATAACACTCTAACAAAGGGCATTTGGAGAGTAGATAAAAGATACCGGTACTTGTCGTAGCAATGTTATATACGATAGCAGCAGAATGCTGGTGACGGAGTAAATAAATAAATAAATAAATAAATGCAACACTTGTGTTTTTTCAGGACAGAGGCTTTGAAAGGATTTTCCAGCCTAAATCATTCAGTGGAGACAACATGGTGTACTGCAACGAATGTAAAAAGAAAACAGAGGCGACCAGCGTGAGTTTTCAAACACCAACTGCAGCCTGAACAGATTATATGCCGGAATTTAACTTTTACAATTACTTTGCATGTTCTTTTCCAATACTCTCTGCTGTACAAAATCTGTAGTGTTTAATAATCTTCCTTGTGCTATTTAGGGATGTGAGATGGTGGAATTTCCTCAGATTTTGACTGTACTCCTCAAGAGATTTGACTTTGACTACGACACCATGTCACATGTGAAATCAGACCGCTGTGTGGATGTGCCGCGTACACTACAGAGAAAGGTGAGGGGAAGTAACTCTGAATGGTGTTCCTTATGTTTGCTTTGAAGAACTCTTCACATATGTGACCGTGTTCTTCATTGTAGAACAACAAGTACGAACTGTATGGGATGGTGAATCACATGGGCGGTCTAAGAGGTGGACACTACACAGCCACCATCCTGTTCAATGAGGACAAAACCTGGTATGAGTTTGATGACGCTCACGTCAACGAGGTGAGGATTCAGTTAACACATATGGCCATATTCAAAACCTACAAAAATCAAACATTAAAGGTCTCATATCAGGCTCATTTTCAGGTTGTATTTTGGGTTTCTACTCGAACACGTTTACATGCTAATGCTGTAATGTTAAAAAAAAAAAAAAAACTTTATTTTCCTCATGCTGTCTGCCTGAATATGCCCGTATTTACCCTCTAACTGAAACGTTTCGTTTTAGCGTATGTCAACGGAATTGCATTGCTAGGCAACAGCTTGGGTCCATGTTAACTTCCTGTCAGCTGATGTCATTCACATACACTGCAACTGGAAACAAAGAACGTATATTGCTAAGAAGTGAAAATCAATTGTTGGTTCCATTGCAACGTCAGCGCCATTTTGGACTGAAAGCGACTACCAGACGGCGGTAAAACGTCCGCCTACAAAGTGCCGTACGAAAGTAAAACTAAATTATTTCTATTCTATTGTCATAATTTTAACGTCTCTACCGAAATGTCCTGTGTTGAACAATAAAAATATTATAAATATGGATACTATTATAACTATTTACTTATTTATTTATTAAACTTTTTTGCTCGGCCGCTTCCCAGAGGAGCATAAAGTGAGCGATGGACATAAATGGAAGTCAGAAAAATCCAGCACACAGATTTTGAGAGCAATCTTTTCACGTCAACGACCTCCAAAATAGATGAACAACAGACCACAGACCATGGATGTTTAAGAGGTTGTTTCCTGTGCTTTTGCCCTGCATGTTAGTAAATAGCCTACAACTACATTAAATTCTGTTTATGTCGTGCTACTAGCACTACTAGCTACTCGCCGATAGCCGGTTGTTTGGGAACAGAGACGTTAATACATCCACCACGGTACAGGCTTACAGCATACAGCCCATGGGTGTATTATAAGATAATAAAAAATGATGAATTACAGCTTATATATCCATTATTACAGCTGCATACAGCTAGCTGGAAGCTGGCAGAACTGGATATGTCATATGAGCGTGCAGGGCGGTGCAGTCCCGTGGGTCTGATGCACGTTCATTATGTCGAGGAAAATAACTCTGGATTCAGCTGTTAGTTCATTTTACAACTTTTAGGACATAATGGTTTAAATGAGGGTTATTTAAGTGTTCGCACTGGGAAGTTGATTTACCTCGAAAAAAAATTATCCTCTGATTTACAGACGTCTCTTTATACATCCATGGCAACGGACGCATTGGCGAAAAAATTGCGAAAGCGCTACTGCAGCGCCATCTAGCGAATTTTATATATTTATTATAACATTTAAAACTGTGTAATGGTCTAAATATCGTAGATTTGTGACATCACAAAGTTACAGAAACCCTGACAGTTTTTTTCAAAGGCACAGTTTCTGCGCTGGGTGTATTTCTCCTTAGATTGAGCGTTTCAATACTTTCACAGTATTTATGTAGCACTTAAACCTACTTTATCATTAAAAAAAAATTAAAAAAATGAAAATCACACTTCTTACAATATGGGACCTTTAAGCTGCTATTTGTTGAATGTTCTTCTTGTTTTTGTTGAATGCAGGTTCAAGAGCAACCATTTGCAAAAACCAGGACTTACAAGTACGTTTGATTAATTCCACTTTGTAAAGTCTGACATAGACAAAACAATCTTATACCACAAGGTCCATTTCATAGCTGTGCCTTCATTCATCTTCATCAGCAGATGAGATTTGCCCAGTTTTCGTTGAATTGTAAATGTTTCCCTTTTTGGAGCATTTAAGGACTTCTCTTTAAACTGCCACGAACGAGTCGTCCTTAACGTTGCCGAGAAGATCATGTGATATGATCGAAAGCTTCAGCTACTAAATGGACCTTGCTTTGTCAACTACTGTTTCAAAGGTCAAAAACGAACGTTAAATCATAAGTCTGAGATATATTCTATTATCTATCTGGACTTGTTTACTGTACGTCCTTAACTTTTTGTTGTCCTATGCAAACAAATCACTTCAAAATGATTGTCCAACAGATCCAGCACCGCATATCTGCTCGTGTACAGAGGTAGGATCACAAAAAGAAATCATTCGAGGCCGTAATATCAACAGATAATTAATTCATGTATTACTTTTGCTCCACTTTAAATCCTCAGGGAAAGAACGACAGGACGTGGATGCTGGAGATAAAGAAAACAGACAAAATCAAGAGAGTGGAGGACAGATGAGAAAAGAGATGAAGAAAGAGGAGGGTGATGCAAAAAATGAGAAGAAGGTTTTAAGCTTCAACGATGAGACGATCAAAGATGTTCCCCTCCATCAAAAACAAAACACAAGCTACCCGAGTAAACAACGCCCGGACAATTGGACAACAGCAGAGAAGAGGAAACAAAGGAGCAAGAAAGAGGACGGTGAGGCGACAAAGGGTATTAACATTTTTTTTTTTTTTTAATGCATTTTAATTCAAGAGTTTATCTGAGGAAATTAATTTCTGTCTTACTTTCCCAGCAGAGGAGAATTGTCTGCAACCCTGCAAGAGTCCAACGGACATCAGGAGGAATCCTCTTTTGATTTTTCTCATTGTTTTTGTTTGTGCGTTAGTTGTGATACTTCCTGTTATACTAACATCTCTGAACAAGTCTTGAGTTCAGAAATGCAACAAAACAAACTTGCTATCAAGGTGAAAATGAAAAGGCGATAATTTACACTTTCAAAACGATTGCTGTTAATGTTATTAATCAACTTTACTGAACCATGCCGTTCTGCATAATGAGATCTTTTACTTTTGGTACTTTTGTATATTTTGATGCTAGTACTTTTATACTTTTACTTAAGTAAAATATTGAATTCAGGACTTGTAACAGTATTTCTACACTGATGTATTGATACTTTTACTTAAGTAAAATATCTGAGTACTTCTTCCACCACTGCACATATGTATACCTGCAATCTTAATCTCAGCCTTATGCCTCTGTGTGAGTCACTGTACAATACAATAAACCTTTATTGTCTACCAATAATAAACAATTATGTTAATGATATACTGTTTGTTTTGCCATGTTTTCCCATTATGTTATTTTAGTGTCATTTATTATCATTATGTTTTGGGCAGAAAACCAGCTGATAAACGTTCAACTGGTCACGACTTTGCTGTATCTCCTGTTCAATAAGTTCAATGAAAATCTAAATTAGAATTTGTTTCAATGAATTATTTCTCTTTCACATTAAAACGATCATTTAGACTGAGAAAAAAACAAACAAAAAAAACATCAAAATCAAAGTTTCGTCAACACTAAAAAGTTTATAAGAAATGTTTTTAAAGGCAGTGTTTGCTACAGATCAGTGTGAAGCTCGGGAGCAGAGTGGATCCTCACCCTGCAGGAGCAACACTTCCTGTAAGACGCCACGGCTGCAGCCAGGAGACACGCAGCAGCAGCAGCAGCAGCAGCAGCAGCAGCAGCAGTGATGCCGAGCGCTGAGCCTGCAGTGAGCTCTGCAGGAGGTCTGAGGGGTGACCGGGTCCCGTCGTGGGCCGAAGTTAAAGTCTCATAGAGATCACTGACCAAAAAACAATAAAGTAAGGTAAGTAGGAGTTAAAGGTTACTATAAAGCAAGAGGGTGGTTGTTTAAAGCTCTACCTGCCTTGTGACAGAAGCAGGAAATGTGCTGACATCATCTGAAGGAGGAGTAACGTCAGCGTAGAGACACAACCTCCCGTCAGGGCAGCGAACTAAACCCTGGTATCCTTTTATCTGACCGGTAGAAACAGCAAAGACAGAATACACAATATGATTAAAGTTCAAATGAGAACTGGGGATCTGTGTGGAGATTTTTAAACACCAGTGGTGGAATGTAACTAAGTATATTTACTCAAGTACTGTGCTTAAGTACAATTTTGAGGGTACTTTACTTGAGTATTTCTATCTTATACTTTCAACTTCTACTCCACTTCATCTCAGAGGGAAATATTTTACTTTTTACTCCACCACATTTATTTTTAAAATTCTAGTTACTTTGCAAATTGAGATTATTGATACAAAATATAAGTAAACTAATAGGTTCTAATATCTTATTATAAGTTAAGCTAAGTTATAATGTAAGTTATCATACAAATATGATAATATAATGTAAATAATCCAGCGCCTCTTAAATGATTTCATATAGCCTATACAGTTATGATTACAGTCTCTCCATATTTTCATATTTTCTATTATTTTGAGTGCAATTCATTTGCCAGAAAAGAGACAAAACGCACAATAAACAAAGTTAAAGATGAATTTGACTGATAGCATTATTATTATTATTATCGTGAAAATCTGATATGGTGACAGCCCTAGTACCTCTAAACAACTCTATTGATTTATACTGTAGTTACATGTAGGGTCATGTTACCTGGATGGTGCCCCCTGCTGGACAGTCCACCCAGTCAGAGCCAGACACCTGGATCTGGTACCGGTTCAGTCCAGTACACCTGTGTCTGTAACAGCGTCCCTCCACAGAGCTGCTGGATAAAAGAAACTCACTCTGGTTCTAAAAGGAAGACATGTGGAGGAGGAAGAAGTTAGGAGACAGTTGAGAAAACACAGGTGACATTATTCACATTATGCACACACACACACACATACATACACATACACACACCTGTCTGGTCAGGCTGGAGAAGAAGCAACGGCTGTGATTACCAAAGATCTCCCCGCTCCAGTCCTCTTCTCTGTCATTTTCTTCTTTCCAACATTCACTCTGAAGAACGAGAGGAGGAAAAAGAGTGAAAATGTGGTGCTGCAATGGCAATAAAATACTACAGATTGCAATTGAAGGCACAATAAATCGAAATATTCCTGCTTTACAGAACTGGAAAATTGGTCCAGAGCAAGAACGTGAAGGAATGTACATCATTTTGGACATTTTGAGATCAAGTAAAAGACTTCTGGAAAAGCAAACAGAGTTAAAAAAAAAAATCATTTTATTCTATAATCTGTAGGATGTTGTTTGGTGAAGAAAATCACATGAGAAGAAATAAAACTTACTCCATTGTTGAGGGGTTTATACACTCGGCATCCCTCCAGGTATTCATCAGTCTGGCACTCCCCCTTGTGGAGGTGAAGATAATGACACCCAAATCCACTGAGAAGGAGGAATAATGCAAACATTAGTGCTGGAAATGTAGTGTGAAAAGAAAAAAAAGTGACAGAAACATAAGTTGTTGTGTAGAATAGATAATTATGAATCTACCTGCCGGTGCAGAAAAAGGATGAGGACTTGTTCTGACAGGTTGACAGGGAACCAAACATGCCTCCTTCACCTATAAAAACACATTCCTCTTATATTATCAGGCTGATTTAATTAAATTGCTGTTGTGTGTCTGCTTTCCTGTAATTCTTTTTTTGTTTTTATGATAATGATCCTGCAGATTTTACATGTATTTTTATTTATTTATTTATATTTAATATCTCCTTACCGTCTCCCCAGACTAGACTCTGTGCCCGGCTCAGGTCGACGGTGTACCAGCCTGTATCCTGTAATGCAGCCAAGGTGACCGGGTCGATCCGGACTGTGGTCGAGTCCCCCAGCGCCGCCGCCATGATGGAGCCCTGCAGGACCCGGGACTCCCAGTGAGAGGACACTTTTCCCGGAGGTACACCCTGAAGAAAGAAAGTGGAAAACATGTAAAGAGAGCACATGATGCATCTGAACAAGAGCTGGAGCTGCTCTACCAGTACCAGGTTCTCCAGCGGCCCCCCTAGCTCAGGATCAGAGGACGCCAGGTGCCTCTGCAGGGCTGAGATGACAGACGGGGTGAAAATCCTCATCTGGCCCGATCCATCGGAGTGAGTCACTTTGCCTCGAGGAGAACAGCCAGCAGACGCTGCAACGAAAAGAAAAAACACATGAGAAGAACATTTTTATGATCTTTAATGTGTAGTGGACTCATATAGTCAAGACATTTTATAGGAGTTGGCTCAAGTGCATCATGCATGCGTTTATTCCACTCTTTTTTTGTCTTATTTTATTGTTGTGTATTTCTGTTTTTGTACTTTTATTTCCCTGATTTTATTTGATTGTTGGGCTTAAATGTTTTACTTTAATCTTTACTTCCCATTTAAAGCACATTATAACCTTCCGTTTCCTCATCCAGGGCTCCACTGTTGCACAAAAGATTCTTGATCTCAAAGTATAAAAGTAAAATAACAAAGGCGCAATTCAACTACAGACTGGCTCAAGTATCACCACAATAAAGTCACACAACCCACAAGTAGATTCAGCTCATTTTACACCCTTTTACATTTGGCTAAATTACACATGTGGAACAACACAAATATGAGGCAATGACACACTATTATGTAATAATGTCCTACCACATAAAGCATTAGAGTTTAATACAGTGAAATTAAAAATATCAAAATGTGTTTTAAAAACCTTGAGAAGTGGAGGAACAGTCTCTCCAGGTGTGGAAGAGATCTTTAGAGAAACCAAGTGCATGAAGCAGCTCGTGGATCACAGTCTGGAAAACAGGTGAGTACACACAACACGTCAACACACACAATTAAACAGTATTATTATTACTAATAATATTATTATTCGTACCTGTACAGTAGCCTGGTGGTTGTATGTGGCTCCTGTCAGTCTGTCCCTGCAGATGACGACCACCCCGGCTAAAGGTCGTCCACGAGTGTCCGTCTGACAGTGGACAGCGTAGGCCGACACATGTGGCTGAGAGGTGAACAGGATGTAAGAAGAGGTTAACACGAGGAAAGTAACAGCACTGAATGACACCTTTTAAAACGTGACATTTGATCCTAAGCTTAAAAAGGTGAAAGTATTAATCAAGCATATTTTATTTTAGTATATAACATAGGTTTTATTATTTTGAAATCTATCATCACTGAAGTGACCTTTGCTGTTGTAATAATCTGATGTTGTGAAATGTCTCCAAAGTACAGAGAGTGATGCATTTTATGTTTTAATGCAGAAACTTTTTGTTTGTTTGTTTGTCTGTTGTTGCTGTTTTTTTGTAAGCAAAATAAACTTAACTTAATGAAAATAATACTGTTCGCAATGTTTGACAAGTTATCTCTGAAATCAAAGCAGTCAGTGTTTAAGATGTGAAGAAAATTAGAAGACAATAAAGAAATATTATTATTTTAGAAGCTCATAACACAGTAAAGTTATCTTGTTATTTTAGCCTTTTTTTGTTTCTTATTCTATTGTTTTACTGTAAGACATTTTCTTTCTTTTTTTAGATATATAACTACATTTTATCAGTAATTGAAATGTCCACCTTTAAATATTTACTTTAAAACGTGTATGTTTTATATGTTTTAATATCAAAGATCTGAGCGTTGTCGGTGGGTCTTCACCTCTGCTCTGCACTTGTCAGTGGCGTGTACGTGGAGGTACAGCAGGAAGTCGGCGTCGGGGAGTCCAGCGCCGTCGGGACGGAGCTCAGTGCTGCGAGGTGAGTCAGCCTCCGTGTAGATATCACATCCTGCCAGATGATCATCTGGGATCTGGTGATGACAGACAATGCTTTACATGTTTGTCTTTATGTGTACAGGTACATGCTGTATATGTTGGAATACAGTAACACAATGATTCAGACTGATACTTACTGTCACATCCAGACAGGTCTCGGTTCTGTAGTTGTTGTTGGCTCGGCCGCACCTGAAGGGAGAAAACTGTAAAACTGTCTCTCCTTTATTAAATAGAGGAGACACAACTACTACTAACTACCTGCATTTAAATGTATGTTAGTGCTGATATTTCTACTGAATGAAAGAATGAATAATTCATTTTCGTGTCTGGTCGTTTACATAACCCATCCCTCATGGGATTATTGTTATAAACAGCACAACACACCAGCATCATCCAAACATTCGTATAAACATCATCCAAACATAAGCGTAAACATGAACATCCCCACAAATAATGCTCCAGGATATATCCCACAATGGAAATACAACAAATATTGAATCACAAAGATACACACACAGCCCCCTTAGGCACAGGACACATACACAAATCCAATCATGACTAAAAGGCATAAGAGTCTGAGGAATTCATCTGTCCTATGTTACTTTTCTCCTCCTAAGATATTCAGAAAATACAAAAACATTATCAAAAAGATATTCAGTTAAGGCTCCAGTCTCGATACCTATCGGATCTAAACCATGAACACGAAACTTTTAAAATAAGAAATCATGATATAAAGGACAAATTCAAATGAAATGAATTTCGTTATCTACCTCATTTAGTTGTTCTAACTTTGACCTCGTTTCCAAAAGTGATGAGGACGTTCGACTGTGACTGCTCGTACCTCTGATTCTGGTGATTTTCACGTTGTAGCATAAAATGAAGTTTAGATAATCTGAGAAGGTCGTACGACCTTCCTGTGATTTGCAAAAATCAATTCAGCTCCTTTGGATAAACTGGTAAATGAAACTTCCTTCAAATGATCATTTTAAGGAAGATCATCTTAAAGACAGAGCAGAGTCACATCTGGTCAAACACACATACTGTATCAGAGGTGGGACCAAGTCAGTGTTTTGCAAGTCACAAGTCTTTGCACTCAAGTCCCGAGTCCTACACTTTGAGTTTTAAGTCCTTAACATGTCATAATGTGCTCTTCACCAAATGGAATTCCATTTTAACAACAAAGTAATAATATATTAAATTTACAAAAAGCATGAATGCTTTTGAAAATGTGTATTTATTTGTTAAAACAAGAACTGAACTTAATCATAAAAACATAGTGTTGAAATGCACTTTCATAGCATATAAATGGAAATGAATTAATTTGTGGCACACTTTTTAAATAACATACTATTTCATCTTTGGGTTTAGGGGAAGTTATCAAGTATTTTCAAGTCAAAAGGTTCAAGTCCAAGTGAAATCATGAGTCATTGGTGTTAAAGTCCAAGTCGAGTTGCAAGACGTTTTTGATTTTGTCAAGTTGAGTCTAAAGTCATCAAATTTGTGACTCGAGTCCAAGTGAGGCTGTACACACACCTGTTGTAGTTAACAGTACTTGAATTCCTCCAGAGAAACTTGCAGTATTTGTTGACGTCTCTGCTGAGCAGCAACGGACCGGGTACTCTGTTCACTATGGAAAGGTCAACAGTTCATGAAAGTACATGTTAGCCTGTGTGTGTGTGAGGGTTCCTAACTTATAGTCCAGTAATAATGTAACACAAATTGCAACAAAACATACAAGAAGTGTTAGTGAATAATCTGAAGGGAAAATCCTGAAATCTGGGAAATTCAAAATGGTGACGATGTTAATTCATATATGAAAAGTTCAAGGTTCTTTATTTGTCATTTGTCAATTCCAACAAAGCAGTCATTGGAAATGAAAACATTTGATCTCAGGTTCCTTCAACATTGCTCATAAAATATGTCTATATATAAAAAAAGGGAGTAACAGGAGAAATCACACATGTAAATGTAAAAGCTAAATGATAATCTAAGGCATACAACAGTGCAGTTAAGAGAAATATAAACATAGGTAACTATAAAAGAGCAATAGCAATGTAAATGTAAATTTGTAAATTTGTTGCCAACAGTATTTCAGATGGGAAAACTGAATGTAAATAATGTAGTATGTAATAATGAGAACTACTAAATATATATATACAGAGGTGTAACAGTTGTACAACAGTATGTAAAGTATAAAAGGTAAATAAGGGAAAGTGAAAGGGTTACTATCAGAGATGGGCAGTATTTCTGTCACTTGTACTTGAATTTTAATTAATTATTATTAGTAGTAGTAGTATTGTTATTGTTATTATTATTAATAATAATAATCTTAACTGCAATAGAAATCTGGGTAGAATCAGACCAGAACAAAGATGTGATCTTAATAAATTATCAGAACTGATATATTGTTTGTTGTTGTTTTTGCTTCAAGGAAAGAAATACAGTTTGGTCAAATCTAGCATGCACAACAATGTAAGCTTGAATAGTCACCGAAATATGGCGAAAAAAAGGCGTTTTGGTAGGATTATAATTAGGCGATTTTCAAAGCTTTCCCTTCATACAATTGCTGAGGACTTTGTTTCTCTCATTCAGAACATATTGAGGAAACAAAATCCATTGAGTTTGTTTTTGTTGCATTGTGTGTGAAGTTGACAAATTTTAATGACTTTAAAATGCCTGGATTATTAGGCTGCCCTCGGGGACACATTTAAGACTAAAGACCAGTTAACTGTCCAATTGGGGATAAAAGTTAAAAAATAAAGCAAGTCTATGCAATGTCTCTAAAAGTAAATATGTGTGTATATGTGGTCCGCTTATCACCTGACAATAAGGAAGACACCATCCACACGGCCTCCTCCACCGCCGCCTCCAGCCTCTCTTTCTCCGTCTCTGATAGGTCGCCGCTCTCTGCTGGAATCCAGGTCCGGATCCTGATTGGCTGTGGAGAGGCAGGAGTGGGCGGAGCCATCTTTCTCAGGCTTCTCCTCTGAGTCACTGACACGGGGCCACGCGAAGGTGACGCCCTCCGTCCTGGACGGTTCCGGACGGTTCGCTGCCCAGAGGTCGGCGGGTGCTCTTCGGCTCCGAGTCTGGGCTCGCTGGGTGGGCTCTCTGGGTGGACGGCTGCAGCTCGGACCACCCTGGCCCGGGCCTGGACCTCGTCGAAGATGCACTTCTGCAGGGCTCCGGGGAGCTCCGCCACCACCGCCACCATCACCACCATCATCCCCACCCAGACTCTCTGGGGTGGAGGTAAAACCATGATTATAGCTGTGACCTATTTCAGGGTCACAGCGAGGATGAGGAGGAGTTATTAGACATTTTGGATGAGCTGCAGGATACGTTCATTCAAAGCAACAACGTATGTTATAGTGACACTCAAACTAATGACCAACAGCCTGTAGGGCGGGGATTCCTGAACAGAAATAAAATGATGGGATGCTGCAGACAATTAACAAACATGTCATACTGAGGTGCAAAATAATGTTCCCGATTCCCTTTTTATTGCTTATTCCATGCTTCAAGTCAGCTTCATCCTTTGGGCTTGGCCTAGGCTTATTGTACGTCACATTTTAAATGTTTAGCATTAGTCAAAATGGTACACAGTTTGCAATTCATGTCAAATTATAGTTTTCAATCATTTATATGGTGTACTTTTAAGAGCCATTGATGTTGCTTCACAAAGCAGAGAAAATATATCAAAAACACAGTAAGTTTTCCATCGTCATCCTCCAGGTCCAATTTAAAGGTTATCATGGGCATATTTTTGGCTTGTGAGCTCCACAGAATGACTCTGCTAGGAGGAATACGGCCATGCTGGTAAAACATTGAGTTGATTTCAGCTCCAACAATCAATTTCCAGCAGCATTAATCAATTAAATCAAACGTATTCATAATAATTACCTTGCCATGGCTGTGTAGTCTCAATCCTCGATGGCAAACAGCTTCATTTTCTCCCCTTTTATCCTGCACACCGGAGTGATGATCTGCCTTTCTTCCAGTCAGAACAACCACTGAAGAGCTCTCTCGGGAGTCTGTGAATCTCTAAAGGACTTTCGAATACAGAGCACAATGCAACAACTCTGTCACCCCCCCCCCACCCCCAACACACACATACAAACACAATACCCAACACCTAAAAGTGCAAATCGTTTAATCTCAGCCACATTTTTACTTATATACAGTGAAGTTGACCCTAATAAAACCATAAAATCACTTTCTCTCTTATTTACCTCATTACATTGCAAATTTAAAACTTCCGGCTACTCCGCATCGACCCAAATACATTCAACAAAGCAAAAACAGAACAACTTAAGAGAGAGAAAAAAACAATGTAACTTGCTGAAATAAAAACACCATAAAATGTACAATAATACAAATGGCACACCACGAGTCTGTTGTGTCAAAATGTGACAGATCGATTTCCCCTCGAGGGGCAGATTCAAGTTGAGGTTTGTGAATTCAGAGCCCCTTCAGGGCGCCTCATCTTCCCGTGCACACTACACACACACACACACATCCTAAAATCAGGCACCAAAGAGATTGTCTTTTGACACATTTGCTTTTGTAGATTACATACATTCACTTGGGAAGGGTACACGACGTGTGTGTGTGTGTGTGTGTGTGTGTGTGTGTGTGTGTACTCAAATCAGTGTGTGCACTAGAACAGGGGTCCCAAAGAGTTATTGCCAGCTTGCAGAGTACATGCATTTTTTCACGTTATAATAAAGCCGCTGATGTGTCGATGCGTGTTATGATGTGAAAAAAACACAGACTGTATATAAACATATATAAACCACATGACGGCTCCCAAAAAGTGAAGCCAAAACATCTCGGTCGCCCCCCCGGCTCTAAGTAAGTAAGTATATTGCTAAGAGGTGAAAGTCAATCGTTCGTTCCTTTGCAACGTCGGCGCCCAGAAGCAGAGTTACGCCTCCGCCATTTTGGACTGAAAACAACTACCAGACGTTCGTCTACAAAGTGCCGTACAAAAGTAAACAAAATTATTTCTATTCTATTGTCCTCATTTTAATTTCCCTACCAAAATGTCCTGTGTTGAACGATACAAATATTATATATATGCATAGTATTATATTTACTATTTACTTATTACATTTTTTTGCCTGGCCGCTTCCCAGAGGAGCATAATGTGAGCGATGGACATAAATGCAAGTTAGGAAAATCCAGCACACAGATTTTGAGAGCAATCTTTTCACGTCAAGGACCTCCAAAATAGATGTCCAATAGACCACGGACCATGGATGTATAAGACGATGTGTCCTGTGCTTTTGCCCTGCGTGTTAGTAAATAACCTACAACTACATTATATTCTGTTTATGTCGTGCTACTAGCACTACCAGCTAGTGGCCGATAGCCGGTTGTTTGGGAACAGAGACGTTAATACAGGCTTACAGCATACAGCCCATGGGTGTATTATAAGATAATTAAGGTGATGAATTACAGCCAATATATCCATTATTACAGCCGCATACAGCGTGCAGGGGGCGGCGCAGTCCGGTGGTTCAGATGCACGTTCATTATGCCGAGGAAAATAACTCTGGATTCAGCTGTTAGTTAATTTTACAACTTTTAGGACATAATGATTTAAATGAGGGTTATTCAAGTGTTCGTACTGGGAAGTTGATTTACCACGAAAAAAAATGATCCTAGACGTCTCTTTATACATCCATGGCAATGGATTCACTGGCGTTTTCAGTCCAAAATGTTAATGCTATTGTCAAAAAAGCACCGGAGTTTCGGCCTCTTTGCTTCTATACTCCTTGCCCTGGTGGCCGGCTGCAGTATTAGGTCATAAATCCCGCCTCCTCCATGTTAGTGGGCCAAACTACAAAAGTCAAAGTACACATCAAATACATTTTTTTCCACGATTTTTGACCTCGATATCGCGGCTCCACGTGCGATCAGTACTGCGCAGACTCTGGATCCAAGTGACGTGAAGATGGCAGCTCCCGTATCCGGGATATTTTGGCGTCACCTCTGTACAGTGGGAGGAAGTGGAGACGCGTCGTCCGTCTTTATATACAGTCTGTGGATGAAACATGTGCCTCCGTGTGTTTTGGTGTGCAGTGTGAATCTCAGGAACCGACTACAGGAAACTCCTCAAAAAGGCACTTAAATAGGGGGATTTTTTGTCTTTTTAGAATTATCTGTGATACAACACGAGATGCAAGTGGCAGAAGTATGTGGAGACAAACATACTCCACTGTCAATGTAAGACTAAAAATGCAAAAAATGCATTCACACGGTTGCAGTCATACAAACACAATGTTTCCCCATCATGTCATCTAAAAACTCTAATCACTCAATCTGACAGTAGCCTGCCTCAGTTTCTGGATAGGGAAGATTCTTCTGTGCAAAGTTTACCTTCAGTGTGCAGCCTAGCGTTAAGTAAGTGCACATCCAATACTCACCTACACTTGCTGTCAAACATACGGCAGCCATGCTTTTCGTCTAAAAAAAAGTGATATTTTCTCAAGGAGGTCTTTAAAAAAAAAAAAAAAAAAAAACAAGGTCAAATACTTGATTCCATTAGTCAACAACTCAAAGCAATTTCAAAAAGGCACCAGACTTGCACAGTGCGGGTGAGTCTCGCTGTGGGCACTCCTGTGCTTAAGTTCAAACAACTGTGGAAAGACTGTTGTGAGTGAAGGAGATAAAGGAGGGGGGTGTGGGGGGAGTACTGGGTGGGTGTCATTCAGGTGAGCATGGGCACGTCGTCCTCTGAAGTGGTGTCTTCGGACAGGGGGATGAGCAGCACCTCGTCGTCGGAGGAGGACGAGGAGGAGGAGGAGGAGGAGAAAGACGGGGAGGCGGAGAGGCGCATGGAGTTGCTGGAGGAGGAGGAGGGCGAGGACCTGAAGAGGGAGATGCTCAGGCCCAGCGTGTGGAAGATGGAGGCCAGAGAGGGGCTGCTGGGGGGCACGGCGACGGGGGGGGTGTGGGGGGTGACCGGGCTCGGAGCCGGGGGAGCGTACGGAGGAGGAGGCGGGGAGGCGACAGACGGGAGGGGCAGCGGCAGTAGAGGAGGCGGCGCTTCCTGCAGCTGCTGCTGCTGCTGCTGCTGCTGCTGCTGCTCCGACTGAGCCAACAAGCCGAGTTTCTGAGGCACCGGCTGGTTGACCGCCTCCACGGCCGACGAGGAGCTGGTGGGAGTGGAGAGAGCCGCTTCCTGTCCGGAGGGGGCGGCGTCCGACGGCTGCTGGCCGGAGCTCGACGCCTGACTCGGCCTGGACGGGGGCCTGGGGATTAGGCCCCACCTCCTCATGCGGCGAACGGCCCGGCGGACGAATCGGGGCCTGCGTCTGCGGTGCGGGGAGTTGGCGGCGTCCTGACGGAGGAGCTGGAGAATTCCCCTCAGAGAAAGAGACGAGGTCTGTCGAGGAGGAAGATGTGAAGAAATAGAGATCAAATCAGTTACAACACCTTCCACAACTCTCGCTCGACACCCTAAAGTGGTATTTTAAATTTGAAAAACCAAACGTAGACTCAGATCCAGGTTTAGGGAACGAGTAGGTAGCAGGCCAAATCCCATCAGACAGAGCGGGCTTTGTTTCACACAGTTAATCCCTCCGCCTCCACTACCTCAGCTGTCCTCACCAACTAATAATAAAGCACCTCGGTGTGGACCTGCACGGTAACAGCACATTAGCTCCATCTTAACACTCTTCCTACTTCAGCCCACAGCCTGCTGGGGATTAATAAGGCTGTTAAAGTGGAGCGCATGACTTAAAGGCAGATAAAAGAAGGGCGACTATAGATTACAGTATAGTGTGCTCTGTGTGGTTAAAGTTGAGGGATGAGCAACACAGCGATGTGGCCTCTTTTCCAAAGAATGAATATATTGTCAATACGCTCCGTTTTCAGTTTTTTTCATACTCCCTCTTCAAACTTTAAATCTTTTAAATTATTTGTCATGGTCCTTTACAACTCTCAGGGAGGTGTTTATCATGGCTTTAAGTTTGGGGTATTTCATGCTACTGTAATCTGCCACTAAATAACACACTTCTCCCACCAAAATTGGCACATACAGTATATGCTGGGTTTTTAAACATGGGAAAACCGGCTAAAAATAGGCCATAGACTCCTTTCCCATTGGGAGTATGCCGTGCCGTTGCAATGGCCTTTCTGTTTTTTTTCCTTTCGTGTCACGTTCGACGTCGGGGACGCAGCGGAAGCAGGGTTAGTAAACAGTACAAATGTTACGGCGGTTACTTCTTTTTTTTTATTTCGGTTACTTGTTCAGTCTCTCTTTCAAACTCTCAAACCAGAGTTGGTGATCGTTGGAACAGTGGAAAGACTAACGAAGACGGTTTTAATGAGTTTTATTTTGTCTCCGTCGTGTTTGAATGAAGTGTATTTTACGACAATCGGCGAGGTGAAATCACTGTTGTCTGACTGGAGTCTGGTGGCTTTGAGGAGAAGATATTAATTGTAAGATTTGTACATTAATACATTTTAATAATTGTCCAAATCCCTCTTGATTTTATTTATTATATATTCACTTCCGATAAATACCTGTGACCAGTGACGTGAGTCATTTGTCTCGGGAATAAATGCCGATTGTAACCTTTCCCATTGAAGGCAAAAGCTAGAGGTTAGTGTTTTTTTTGTCCATTGGGAAAGGTGCTTAAGTCTCTCTCTTGGCGTCCTTAAAATAAAAAACTAATTCCAAAATGTTGCAAGCTGTTGCGCTTAACAGTTTGCTCTAGTCTAGACCCCTTCAAGAGCTCTAAAAGTATAAGAACCAGCTGACGTGACCGTGGAATTATTGATCATTACATGGCAGTAAAAACACTTTCAACACTGTGCATCCCTGCAGGCAGTTTCTGGTTCTTGTGGTGCTCTTTTTCCTCTCACCTCATTGGGGTTTTCTGTGGGGAAGTCCTCCACTGGGGGGATGATGCCCTGTGCAATCAGCTGGCCGTAGGAGGGAGGAGCCTGCTGCTGGATCAGCTCCGCTTCCTGCCGGCTGATTGGTGCAAACAAGCTGCCAGACACAAACAGACACGTTAGGATGCATTCACTATCACACATTTTCGCTGTGAAGCGTTTGGCAGATGCATATACAGAATACAGTCACGGTATATCTTCTAGAGCTACCTTTTACAGTCCATTACCACCACACATTGTTTTTGTTATATTATAGTTTAGCAAGTTTAGTTTTTTTAGAAGAGCACACATGACATAACCCACTCTGGCTGAGACAAATTGCACGTGGGAGGCTGACTGTTTACAACAACCACTTGCTAGTTCTTTTTTTCTCTCATCATCAAGTGTACTGGCTGTGTTGTGAGACATTCTGCTGTGTGTTTGAGAGGTGTTGTCCGGTAGCGCTGGCAACAACTGAAGCCCGTAGTCAGAAAACAAACTCGTGACTCACCGTGTCAGATTATTAGCACAACTCTATCACTCTGAGACACAATTAAATCCCTACTATGCTGCTTCAAGGGAGCAAAAAGATATTGGAAAAGAAAGCTAGTGTCCGGAAGTGCAAACGTGCTTTGATTACATAACTAAAATATGATAGAGTAGAAGTGGTGCTAAGGAGAGTTACCTGTACTCCCTGGTTCTGAGCGAGTACAGTTTACAGGTGCAGCCCATGGCGATAACCAGCAGAAGCCCACAGACCAGGCTTCCCACTGTTGCCGCGGTGATGACCTTGCGGGGCAGGATGACGGTGCAGTTGAGCTCGTCCGTTCCGTCCTTACAGTCCACCTGGCCGTCGCAGCGCCAGCTCTCGAACACACACCTGCAGACGGGACAATGGGCCATTTGTGCGTTAGAATGTCCAGGAATAACTCAAGCCAGAGACTCGGTTTCACATGAAGTTGCATCCCGAGGCGTGCGGAACGAAACCAGACTTTAAACTTTAGACTTACGGCACATGATTAGATACTGTAACAGTGTATGAGTCTGTGTGAAAAGATGTTATGTATGAATCATTTATAAGCTTAAGAGTTGAAAGAAGATGTTGAATCCAGTACATTTTATTTAAATGTTGTTTACGAATGCAGTGATGTGGCTCTTGAGCTGAAATTATGTTTCTAATAGTTTCTTTAATATCGTAAATTTCTGATTTTTGCGTTATAGATGCTCTAAATTGGTCAGATTAAAGTTCCTACGTTTGCAGATATATATTTATTACGCTGAATCCAACAATATACCGAAATTGGAAACATGAGTCACATTCTCAGTGTAGAGCTGCAAGCATTGGTCGACAGACAAATAAACGCCAACTATTCTGATAATCGATTAATTGTTAAAGTAATTTTTTAATGCAAAAATGGCGGAATATATGGAGATTTCCTGCTTCTCCCGGTTTTATATCATATTGAACTGAGTATCTTTGGGTTTTGGACTGACAAAAGACATTTAAAGACATCACCTTGGACTTTAAGAAACTGGAATTTTATAGACCAAACAATTAAACGATAATGAAAAAATAATTGTTAGTTGCAGCCCTAGCTCAGTGATTATCTTTGGAAAATTTAACATGACTGAATATATGTTAAAGTGCAGATTATTTTAAATCCTTACAACCCAAGATCATTTCAACTGTAGAATACACCGAGTTTAGGTCCCATACTTCAAAAAAAGCAATTAGATGGTCACACACACCCTCTGACTCACATACTTGCGCTATAATAACAAAGACACACCCAGCACTGATACTTGGCTCACCTGACCACAGGGAAGCAGTTTTAGTAAACTGAAACTAAAATGAAAGTAAGCAGTAAAAAATATTTTGAATAAACTAAAACTAAATAAAAACTAGATCCTTTAAGAAAAACTAAAGTGAAACGATATTGCTTCGTAAAAAAAACAATAATAACAAAAATTAAATAAAAATAAATGTAAATTAATTTCAGTTTCATTTTTTTAGCTATAATATATTGCTACCGAAAAAATGAGACGGCATGAATTTCTGTCAAAGTTTGTGACATTGAACCACAGAAATTGAACGGATGTGACCTTCCAGGAGATGGTCACATCTCGGACGCAATGTCGGACGCAATTGCTTCACGTCCGACATTAACGTAGCACGAAGACTAAACATTAAACATTCTTACACAGTTCTCCAACCATGTGTTTTTTATGTATATGTAGCTACATACTTCTGAGACATTATACCTGGCCCTAACTAAAGCAAACTAAATATATAAAAACTACAACTAAGCCTTTCTGAAAACTAAAACTAAACTAAAATGAAATCGAAAAGTCAGAACTAAAATGACATAATTGAAAATTCAAAACTTTTATAACCTTGCAGGGAAGACACAAACCATTTCGCCCATTTGACAAAACAATCTATATCGATAGGTGAACAGCTACTAAATGGACCTTGAAGAGAGACTGAAAATAAGCCTCAAACAAGAACTTTGAAGCCAAAACGGATGAGAAGTACAGACCAGCTTCTAACTGGAGCTTGAGGTGAGATTGTTTTGTCAACTGTTGTTCCCAAGGTCAAGAAGAATAAACAAAAATGACACAACCGTCCTCTCCGAGCCAGAGAGACAAACCGGTTTTTCAGTCTCTCGCGCGCACTAACCTGTCGCTGTCGCAATGAAAGGTCCCCGGCTGACACACGGTGCAGTCCCTCTCGTCGCTGCCGTCGGCGCAGTACAGCTGGTAGTTGCATCTCTCTGTGACCGGGTAGCACACGGGCCTGCCGGCGAAGTGACCGGACGCCACCGCCCTCTGCCCCGCCACTCCGCAGGCGAACTGGTTCACGCTGCAGCCCCTGCACCCCTCCTCGTCCTTCCCCGTCTCGGAACAGTCCCATTTCCCGTCGCAGTGTTGCTCCTGGGTAAAGCAACCTCCCGCCGCTCCCCCGCACCGGCCCTCCCAGGGGGGGCAGTAGGTCCCGACGTGGAAGGTGGCGTTGAAGCCGCTCCCCTCCGAGCCGGGAAGAGTCTCGTACGTCATGGACAGCAGGCCGGTGTGGGATTCAACTTGGACCGATTTGTAATTGGAGGCGCTGGTGATCTGCAGGAAGGGGTCATCGTGTTATCAAAAGCTTGAGTGTTTAAAAAGAGTAGATTATGTAAACTGTAAAATGAATGTTTGGATACATTTACTCACAATTTTAATGATGTCTCCTTTGCCTTGCTCTTTATTGTACACGGTGAGTCTGTCCCCGGGTCCCAGCACCAGCTGCTGCAGGTCCAGTCTCAGCGGCCTGGAGTCCTGCGGGTCCAGAGTCCAGACGCAGAAGAGCGCCGGGCCCCGGATGGCCGGAGGGGAGAAGGTCCCGTAGAAGGTCTGGAGGAGCCCCCCGCAGGGCCACTCGATGGGAGCGGGCGTCACGGCGAGCTCCCTGCGAGCCTGAGGCTGCTCTCGATCCATCCGGGCCTCCTCCTCCTCCCTCTCCTTCAACAGCGCCCACAGATCAGAGTCCCTATCGCGGTTCTTCTCCGTGTACGCCTCCGCTTTGGCCTCTTCCGCCCGCGTGCTGCCGTACTTCGGGGGTTCCGGGGTCTCCGCTTCAAAACCACAGCCCTTTTCGTCGGTGCCGAGGCCCGCGCCTTCGCCGAGACACTCCACCTGGCCGTTACAGCGCCAAGAGAGAGGGAGGCAGCGGCCGCCGAGGCACTCGAAGGATGTGTCTGGGCATTCGCCAGAGTCTGGATGTGTAGGGATAAAAGATATAAAGAGAGGAATTAAGATTAGATTTTGACATGAAGAACTGGAACTTGCAGCAAAAATGCAAAGCCACATTTAATACTGATGTACTTATTTCCAAAAGCCGATATATTACTACATGACAGTGGTGGAAGAAGTACTTTACTTAAGTAAAAGTAGAAATGCCACAGTCTAAAAATACTCCATTACAAGTAAAAGTCTCAAATTCAAAATGTTACTTTAGTAAAAATACAGAAGTATTATCAGCAAAATGTACTTTAAGTATCAAAAGTACTTAAAGAGTTATATTTTTATCGAATATTATATTATTCTGTTTTTGTCACTATCACATACATGAAAGAGCATTTTAATGTAGTTCCTCAATGTGGAGACAATTGTAGATACTTAGTGTACTACTGGGTAGATTTGAAGTATAGTACTGCATCATAACACATAAGAATATAATGTGTTTTTATGTAAAAAGTGTCATATAAATGTACAGTAAAAAGTACAATATTTCCCTCTGAAATGTAGTAGTAGTAGTAGTAGTAGTAGTAGTGGAGAAGCAGTATAAAGTAGCAGAAAATGGAAATACTCAAAGTACAAGTATGTCAAAATTGTACTTAAGTACAGTACTTAAGTAAATGTACTTAGTTACATTCCACCACTGCTACGTGATACACCTTGATTGATGGTGCAGGGACTATACGAATGTTTGAACAAAAGATATTTAAGAAGACAAAAAAAAGCACCGTGCCATCATACCTCTGGCGTAGCTCAACAGAAAAGACGACACAGGGAACAGATGCGGCAGGAAGTGGTGCATCACTGTAATATTTCCCCCGGGGAACTCCATTGGTTGCGGCAACTTGGAGCCACAGAGGACAAGCGGCTCGCCGCCAGCTGATGATTTTATAGACACCCATTCCTTCCTGCACCGCGCTGAAAACTGTGAAAAGCTGAGAAAGGATTTAGAGTAAAAAAATCAGTGAACGCACAATCTCACTTATATAAAAATACAAAGAGATGAGGCAGCATTTTTGAGACAAAAGTGTAATATCTTTAAGTGTATTAGGACATTATGGACAATGCTGCAAATCATTGAGCGGGGCAGCTTTATGGCAATAGTGGATGTTTATAGGATTTTGGCATCAATGTGATCAGGTTATTCATCTGTCAGGTGTTTAATATGCTGGATTAGCCTTTCTGTCTGATTATTTTATCCAGAAACAGTTTCTCAGTTGCTTTTCCCCCCCTTCCTAGGCCATTCAGAACATTACATCCTCACCACACAGGGTCCCCTATATTTTCTGTGTAGAGACATTCAATAGATTGCACAGCACATCTCATTCATATTTACATGGAATTCAGTGTATTATCATCCCAAATGGCATCTGATTTACAGCAAGTAATTGTTTACCTGAGAACGATAGGTTCTCCTTCCGAACCCTTGATGATCCAGCAGTCATAGGTAGAGCCGAAGCGGTAGGACCAGCTGTGGTAAGCAGAACTCCTGATCTCTCCCACTTTACTGTCTAAGACTTGGAGGGCACGCCCACAGCGAGCTGAGAGACAGCAAGACAGAGGGTAAAAGGTTAAGAAGCCAAAATAGTTCCTATTTTTGAAGCTTTAAGTGTTGCTACAGTATATGGTGTTAAGCCAGTGAGGTGTTGAAGAAAATCTCAGCAGCCTGACTATTTTTGCTCAAACCTTAATTTCATTACACCAATTGAGCTTAAAGGGATAGTTCGGGTGTTTTGAAGTGGGGTTGTATGAGGTACTTATCTGTCATCTACTGTTGGTAATACACCGAATATGGATAAGTACCTCATACCACTTCAAAACACCTGAACTATCCCTTTAATGTTATCACCTACTGTTGAAAAATTGGGGAAGTAGCGTGACACAAAAACCATAAAACAAGTGAAAGTACTGTTAAATATGATGTGCTCATTGTAGGCTAGAGAAAAGTATGTAGCCAAGATGTGACATTGAAAAACCCTTTCCATGAAATCCACAGTCACAACATGAGATTAAGTGCTGACTAGTTTGTTTCCTTACCGGAGCAGAGGGCAGGCTCAAAGCGGCTGCATGCTGCAGATGAAATAAGCACAAACAGAACGAGTCGGGCAGGTGTTTTATCGCCACGGCTGACAGATTGTAAATGAGGTATGACTGACATGAGAAGAGCAAACACGACCTTTGCCTGATAAACATTTAACGATAGATACACAGTCAAACACACTGAAGAGCGCGTATTCACTCACCTGTTATGGTGAAAACTAGGAGGGCACAGAGGCTGTAAGTGACTGTCATTGTGGTAATGCTCCTCCTCTAAAATGTTGGAAATTATATAAAAACTGAAGACTTTAAAAGGGTAAAAAAAAAATGTCAGAGAAGCGCCATATTGGGAGGTTTGTTCAGGAAGACTTCATCTGTAAAGTGAAAGAGGAGAAGATGAATGAGAGGTGTGTTAAATGTGGTTGTCAGCCATAAAACAGCCTCATAATGGTATTACTCTACAACGATGGCAACAAATAAGCAAGCTAACACATACATCTAAACATTTGATTTAATAGTAATAATTAGGGCTGAAACATTTAGTCGAATAACCGATCGCGAGGAAACCTATGGTCAACAATTATGATAATAAATTAATGATTTAAGTCATTTTTTCCAAAGAAAAATGCTTCTCAAATGTGATTTTTTTTTGCTGGTTTCTTAGTCTTCTACGATATTAAACTAAATATCTTTGGGTTTTGAACCATTGGTCGTACAAAATAAGCAACTTGAAAAAGTAAACTTGAATTGTGGAAACTTGTGTCGGGCAAGTTAGTTAGTTTGCAGTTGCTAATTTCAATAAGACCTCAATGTAAGAACTACACATATTTTATTGAATAATATCAGTATTTCTTGTATTTTTTCAAATAAATTCCCTTTACTGCTAATTCATTTTGTAAACTGCAACACTAGAGATAAATATCTAGAGAACACACAATATAAAGAATATATTAGAATACACTATAAGTATACCAGACTACTACCACTAACATACAGTATAAAATATAACAAATATAAACATAGAATAACAGTAGTATACCGAACCGATGTGCAAATTCAACATGTGCGAGGTATTTGAAGGAGCAAAACAGAATGGAGTATGGTTGAGACTGCTCAAATGCTCCTGCTTTAAACATTTTAAAAATATATTTATCAGATTGATGAATATAAATGTGACTGATTGAGTCGAAAACTGAGATATTTTACTCAAGGGCAAAGGGCTTTGGCCCCAAAAAGTGAGCATTTACTGTGACCCAAAAAGTGACCCATTACTGTTATAAATCCGGACAGGAAAACAATATATGGTTTAGCAGGGCCTCTGCTAAACCATGTATTGTGAATGTATGCATGTATGTATGAAAAATTGAATTTCCCCTCTGGGATTAATAAAGTGCCTTTCTTCTTCTTCTTCTAAAAACACAACCTGACCTGAAAACGTTCAATGAAAAGGTGAAACACTGGCTGAAACTAAACCAAACCTGCGATCACTGGTTATTTATTGGGAACATACATATTTAAATTGATTATAATGTACGATGTTGTATTATGTGATTTTATGTATGATGTGCTATTCTGTATTTTCTTTTTTATTTATCTTCTTTTTCTTAAAAGCCTAACCAGGGACAAGGTCTGCAAATTAGCTGTGGCTAGAAGTCCTATATACGTTGCATCGGTTTGCACTTTAATTAAGTGTAACAATGCCTATGTATTGTCCCTGTCAAATAAACTAATAAATAAATAAATAAATAAATAAAACTGACCTTATTTTGATTTTGAACAGTGTTTACACACACACACACACATTTATAATTCTTATAAAATAATTAATTCTACCTCCTCGATATTTTTGGTAATCCACTCTCTATTATCTTCTCCTTCAGCTGCACGCACACACACGCACACACACACACACACACACACACACGCACACACACACACACAGCTTACTTCCTTTCCCATAATCTTCTCAACAGTGACGTCAGCAACGCTTCCATTTCCGAGTCGAAATCCTCGCCTCACAAAAATATAGTTTGAAAGACTTTCCATTATTCCCAGCAACGTCAAACTATCAGGATCTCGTGTTCTGATCGAGTAACACCTCATTTAATTTCCTACGAGTTTAGATACCGTCCTGAGATGAGATAGTTTGTGTTTGAAGAGGTAGAAGGAGCAGTTTGCGAGCTAACGGCTAACAGCTAACATCCTGACTTCTGTCTTCGTTTAAACGCTTTTTATAGGCGGCGACACCACGAGATAATGTTACCGAGCACGACACCGAGGGTTTTAGCACACTAAGAAACATCAACATGTAGGTTAGAGGTGGTAAAAACACAATAAAAATGCTAAAAGAGGCCAAGAGCCGTACGTTACCATGTCAGGCGGCCCTTTCTTGTTGACAAGTTCTGATCTACTTCCGTATATTTTAGCTCATGACAGAAGGGGGCGGGGCTTAACTGGTGTTTTTTTTATTCATTCATAAAACTTTACGTTTTTTCTTCACATTAAACGCTTCACACTGAAATCTTTGTCACAATACTGTACATTTATATATTCCTATAAATATATTCCTATATGTCTAAAATGAGTGAAATGTTTCGCCTATTTCTAAACACAAGGTGTCAGTGTCGGCCCTTATAAATATACATCAGTTTTAATTCACAAAAATGTAGTAGGGACCTCCTTAAAAACACTAAAGTAATTTATTTATATTTATTTATATCAAGTACAGTGTTTTCATTTGCCACTTAACACTTATACTCCACCATATTTCAGCATTGGGAGAAAAAGTATTCAGATCATTTACATAAATGTCTCCTCCAGACATGTTTTAGGACATAACAAATACTATATATAGGCCTTTCTATGTATTTTACGTTAGTACATTTACAAAGGATTTCAATACTTTTTCCACCGCTGTCCTGCTTTGAATATTAATGTGGGTCTGATGTGTTTTTTTTCATTTACAAAAGTTCAATTACCTCATTGAAAAATCCTAAAATGACATCTACTCCTCCTCCCTCAATGAAAAATCCAGATATGATGCAAATATTTTCCTACTTAACTGTTAAGTTCATTCTCAGTGTGTGCAGGAGATTTCCATATCACACTTGCGTAAACTGCATATTGGACCACGATTAGCTTCCAAACTGATTGTGATGCTACAAAATCATCTTGTACATCTACGTGTTAAAGTCAGATCGAAGGTGAGTACAAATAAACTTCCCTCCTCCTGCACATGAATGTGCAAACAGCCTTCTAGTGTGAAACATTGCACATTTTTTATTTAACCTTTATGTACATTACATTACAATGGCGTCAATGACATACATCATTCTGCACAGTGAAGCTCAGACATCTAAATCAAGTAAGTAATAAGCAAAATATGTGCTTGAGTGAGTGGGGAAGTAAAAGTAACAATACTGCAGTTTAAAACTACTGCAAAGGTCATGCATTTACATTTTTACTTACTTAAACGTACACAAATGTCATCAGCCAGATGTACTTAACAAATCTAAAGTAAAAGAACAGAATTTTTCAAATAAATCTGCTAATTCATTTTGTAAAATTATTTGTGCGGCACTTGGTTTCAGCCAATTTTTGGTTGATAGATAGATAGATAGATAGATAGATAGATAGATAGATAGATAGATAGATAGATAGATGGATACAGTAGATAGATAGATAGATAGATAGATAGACAGACAGACAGACAGACAGGCAGACTTTGCTATGGGTTAAAATACAAGAGATAAAGAAAAACCAAAAACTAAGTAAGTAACAGCCTATGTGGGCTAAACGGTTTGGATAAAGGCTAAAATATTAACAATTAATCCATATCTTAAATAGACATCATTAAAAAAAAAAAAAACAGCTTCCACTAATATCTAATAAAATCATTTGTTAAGTAAGATGACAGATGTGGTATAGTATAACATCTGTCTGTGTATCATTAATCGGTACATTGATAAACCTGGTCAGCCATGATAAAGATGACGTCTGCACATCTGGAGGAGGATCCAGAGGAAAATCCATCTCTCTCTCTCTCTCTCTCTCTCTCTCTCTCCCTCTCTCTCTCTCTATCTCTCTCGTGACCACGTCCACACGCGCTGCAGACAACCCCACCAGAGGACAGGAAGCCTAACTATGAAGCTTTAGTGAATTTGTCACAGCCACCTGATGTTTTTAGCATTTCGCTCCGTGTTTTCAACTCAACTCTGACTTTAAAGGAGTCGCTTTTTGCGCAGAAAAAGCTGTCCGGTGCGCTCAAAGTGTCCATGTGGATACGAGAAAAAAAAGTTTTCTGCCACGTTTTAAAAGCATAACGGATCGATCCAGTTTGTTTTTATTTTTTATTTATATTATATTGCTGTCAGGACGGCGGGACTTGTGTAGAAAGTTAGTTTCCTGAACTTTTTTTTTTTTTCTTCTTCTTCGGGGCAGTTTGCAGATAGAAGAATGCTGCCCCAGCTCCTCACCCTGGCCTGCTGCTTTGGTTTTACCTCCGTCACTGCTAATGTACTAAAAGCTGAGGTAAGTAATGGAAAACCATTCACTTTAAACAATGCAATTTTAGAGGATGTGAAAGTGTGTCATACAAGCTGTATTATGTAAACAACTTGAACTTTCCAAAGTTTTTTTTATTTTAAATGTTTTTTTTTAGTGGTTTCCCAGTTACAGTTTTGCATTTTATTTTTTAATATCTTATTGTGACACTACAGGGAATTGTAGTTTTACTGATATCTGAGTGTCTTTCTAATGTTTATAGGTTTTCTCTAATCTTGCAACAGCCAGGGAGGAACTGTTTATGTTCCCATGTTTATTCTGCCTCCCTCCTGACGTTTATCTCTCTGTACTAAGAGCTGTTTAGAAGACTCCATCTGTAACAAGAGATGAAACCTCATCCAGAGGGGAAAAAATGTCATGAGTTTAACTCTTGTGGCTTTTTGAAGGAGGAGGAGGAGGAGGAGGAGGGGGAGATGCAGCCGTGCAGGGGCAGTGCACACAGTTTGGAAACCTCAGCTGAGCTGCTTTGTTCTGAGAAAAAGGGGTTGGTGGTGGTGGTGGTTGTGGAGGTACGGGGGGGAGGGGGTTAATGATTTTCATCTGCCTGTGGAGACGGCACAACAAGTCGGACATGAGTCACTCCATCTGGGAGACTGTAGGCCTGGAGACACTAAAGTGCAGTTTAGCCGTCAACTAAACAACATATTGTGTCACCGGGTCACATGCAGCTTTTGCAAATGATTGGGTACGAGCACCCACGGGCGCCTCCGGCTCTCATTTGCTCTGGAGGTCGTTCCTCCACAGGTCATGCTGGTGTTTGATGTGCTGCACCTCATCAGTGTTTAGTCACACTGTCAGGAACTGCACACACAAGGTGTAAAAGACAGGATGCACCAGTAATAGTCACAGGAAATAATTCACAGAGCAAAAAAAAGTCCACTAGCTACGACTTCCTTAAGATATACAAGAGTGTGAGCTGTAGTTCTGAGTGGACAGGATGCACGAAGGAGGACCTTAGTCACTGACCACAAGCTGCTGGCGTGTGAGTCAAGCCAGACATGGTGGATAACTCAGACAGTTTATAAGACGCCACAGGCGGCCGCCCTCCTGTGGCGAACGCACCGACACAGTGATGAATGTCTGCAAACAAAGGCTGTTTATAACACCTCTAATATACTGTGTATATCACCTCGGTGCTAAAATGATAACGGTGCAGGATTTAACGGGAGACACATCAGATGAAGATGCTGGTTGTGCTGTCAGACAGTCCTGATGCAGAAAGAGGATAAGAAGTAATTATGGGTTCGGGATTACATCACCTATATGAACCCTGTGATCAAAAGATAGACTCGTCTGTGTGGAGAAAGCAGACTAACAGCAGCAAAACAACAACTTTAATTAATGTTTAATTGATGCTCCTTTGAGGGGGTTGAGAAAGCAGGAGTCAGACAGAGAAATTGAGCTAAGAGGAATGTTGTGGTTTATCAGCGTTGCTCAACATCTGAACATCCCTTTCTGACAAAGTTATCCCATGTTGAGTGAAAAGAGAAGCAGCTCCGTGCATAAGAGAAATAAGACTTCCACTATTCTCTGAAAATGACTTCTGGTGAAGTTCGAGTACCTTTGCGGCCTCCGGCATCTGTTTTCATTCACCGCTTTTGCCTTGTCTAACCTTTCTTTACTTAAATAAAAAAGCTTAGAGGGACCTTGTGAGCGAAAGGAAGTGGGGCAGCAATGAAAACAACAGCGTCTAAAACAGGATCTCTTCTGGAGATTTCCCCGTTGCCATCTGGAGACACATGTCTCGTGATCCCAGCAGAGGGTTACAGATCCGGTCAAAACACACATCTGGGTTCAATCCTCTTTATCTCGACTATTGGGGCTGTTGATGTAGCATCAAAGCTCGAGATCTGGCGCACGCTGCTCCGACGGGCGGCGGTTGTCACTTAAGAGATGTCAAAATAATCAGCTGGATCGGCCTTAATGAGAAACCGATGAGCTTGAAAGGGAGAAAGGGAGTTTGTCTTTGCCCTACACCCAAGAAAATGGTCCACCTTGTTAAAACACAAGGCATCAAAGAGAGGACGTTTCCACCATGATGTTAGAAGTGCAGGTTTTGAAGATAGATGCATTTTTATCATAAGATTTTAGTCTTGAGTCAGCTGGTTGGATTTGATTAAAGCTGAGGGCCAGATGTGCTTGGTGGAGAGACTCTCTTTGAAAAGACTCCAGGCAGGGGTGGAAAGTATCTAAGTACACTTACTGAACTGTACTTATTGATTTTTACAGTATTTTCATTAGAGCTGCCCCCTCTTAGTCGAATAGTTGACTAATCGGTCGTTTTGGTTTAAGTCTGCCAAGATTTCTTTACTCGATTAGTCATTTTTTATGTTTATTTCCTGCTGAATGACTTATTTCCAAGAAACGTATGAGCACATCTCTGGTAAACACAAGATTTAAAGTGACGCTTTTGTGTGATTTTGTGTGGAGAAACTCAGTTTTACAGATCTGTTGATTAAATGTTATGTTAATCGACTCAGGATTTCTTTGGTCGAGGACAGCCCTCATTTTCATCTTATGCTACTTTATACTTCTACTCACTATTTCAGAGGGAATTATTGTACTTTTTACTGCACGACATGAATGATTACTGTATCTTATAAAATATGATGCATCGTCATAATCTACCCGACAGCATATAAAGTAGTTACAGCTTGTTATATAGAAAATAATTGTCGTTGGACCTGGTGGCCTAGTGGTAAATTTACTAGCGCTGTCCTCGACCAAAGAAATACGATTTTGTTAACTAATCGATGACTTGATTTAATGGACAGATGTGTGAAACTGAGTTTATCCACAAAGAATCACACAAAAGCATCACTTTAAATCTTGTGTTTACCAGAGATGTGCTCATAAGTTTCTTGGAAATAAGTCATTCAGAACGGGAAAAAACATAAAAAACGACGAATCGACTAAAGAAATCTTAGTCGACTGAGACCAAAACGACCGATTAGTCGACTAAGAGGGGGCAGCCCTAAAATGTACATGATCACCTTCAGAACAGTCGTTTAAATGCTGTTTATTCTATAACAATGCATCATATTTTATAAGCTCCTTTTATATTTGGTATGTAAAATATTAAAGTAACTAATTAAAGCTGTTAAAGGTAGTGCAGTAACAATATTGCCTTTGAGTAGAAGTATAAAGAAGCATAACATGGAAATACTCAGGTAAAGTACAAGTACCTCAAAATTGTGCAGTACTTGAGTAAACATACTTTCCACTACTGGTCATTTTTAGTGGAATTACTGCCATACAAGCAGTGTCCTCTGATATTTATCACTCCAGCTGCATCACTTCCACCATAGAAAACGTATTAATGTACCAGTTACTGTTGGCTTAGTTGCATCACTTAAATAAGGTTTCACTAAAGCAGAAAAGGTGATTTTATTTGACCTGACCCGGTAGAAATGTAAATGCAGAAAAAAAAAACATTGCATGGCGCTGCTGTGAGTGCTAACTGGGTCAGAGACGCCAAGAAATGAAGGCAATGTGAGATTCAGCCACTCATGAGCAGAATTCTCAGTTTTTTCCGTTGGCACCGAGCGAGAGGAACAACTGACTCAGTCCCTCAAATTTAAATTCAGCCGTACTCCTAACCCCTCTCTCTCTCTCTCCTTCCACTTTTCTTTTACAGATCTTCCTTCTAATGTCTTTACCTCTCCTTCGCTAATGTAACTCTGCACTTTAGATCATCTTCTTCTGTCCATTACCCTCCCGTCTGTCCGTTTTCTTCCTTCATTCCTGGTGAAATTAAGTATCCAACTCGTTTGTCAGGCTGGAAAAAAACAGATTCACAATTACATTAACTGCAGTACTAAGTGTATACATAGTTAAACATACACACATTCTTATCCCTATTTAATTCCTAGTTTCTTTCAGTATATATTGCATAAATACTGACAAGCACCCACATGATAGATGTTCAGACGCAATGACGGTTTCACTTCCCAAGAAAAATGTCATCATTCTTTTGTTTTTTACCACAGCAGCTATAAATGCACAGGGGAATTTTTTTCTATTTTGTTGTCGGAACTTGTGGTTGGCATTTTTGTTATATATATATAGTGCATCCGGTAAACAAATTATCACTCAGTCTCATCATGTGAATGTGAGTAAGAGAGTGTGTGACAATATGTGGCACCCACATGTCCTGTGATGTGTGACGGGACATTGAGACATCACGTACATGCTGCCCCGGCATCGCATTTTGTAATTGTTGTGAAGTACCGACTGGGCAACTTCGCAGGGGCCCTGAAAGCTCCAGGATGACTGTGTTTCAACTGCTAATTTAATTGAACATTTGTACCCAGAAATCAGGGCCCTTAAAGAAGCAGGTCCTGCTGATCTTGAGGCTGTAGCTTGAGGAGGATATCTGTGTTAAAATCTACTTTTAAAACCTTTACTAGTTCAAGTTTGTCCACCGATTACGACCACACACAGGGTCTTCATCAGGTCGGATGTAGTAAAAACAGATTGGTTACACCTGGTACTCTACTGTATATAGACACGCAGTAGACCAGTAATCAAATTACCCCACAGCAAACCTTGAACCATGGGGTGCTGTTCTAGCTTAGAAAAGTTATTACACAGAGTTTGGGAGGAATGGAGGGTTAATGGGGGCCCAGCTGCTCATTGTTGCCCGATGCAGGGCCCCCTTACAAGTCAATACAGTCATGATGAAGTATGTTTTTTAGGATTTAGTTGCCAAAAGATTTACATTTTATGTTCTGATTTTGAGAAGACGATGATTGTCAGCTGATTAGACTGTTTTCAGGCTATTATATATAGGCGTTATCAGTCGCTGTATGCACCATAGATGTGGGTCAGTAGGAGCCTACTACACCCACTGGTAGGTTTTATCATCTATTCACATGTTAGATCACCAAAATAAGGTATTAAAGAACACAACAGCAACCTCTATCGACTGTAGTTATTATAACAGGAGCAGAAGTGGAAGTAAGGTGCTGTATTAAGACAGCGTGAAACTACATAAGGGGTGTAGGTCAGGGACGATGGATGGGACACAGAAAACACAGGATGGGACTTTCACCTAGGAGACTGGAGTTCGCATTCCGTGTGACACCAAAAACGTGTAGTTTTGTTTGTGTTCACAAGCGTTAAGTTTCACTTTCACTTTTGAAACGTAGTTATTTTAAGACAGAACACAATGTTTTTCTTAAACTTAACGAAGTGATTTTGTTGCCTAAAGAAGCTGTTTTTTTTGTGTTCAAAACGTAACATTTCATTCAGTTTAACATGTTAGAACGTGTTGCCTTTAAGTTTCGCTTTCACTTTTACAACGTAGCAGGCGTAGTAGGCCCCTACTGACCCAAATCTATGGTGCTTATAGTTAGTAGAATTTAAGACAAGGAAAAGCAGCATATTTGCACATTTATCCGCCTTTATTGCTTAAAAAATGATAATAGACTGTGTGCAATGTGTAATTAAATAATTGTTTCAACTCTACATATGATAGTAAGGTCACAGTAGGGTCACACAATCCATGTATACATCCCACAGCTCCACTGAAACAACCTCCTCTTCCACCAACTTTACATCACGCTGTTTCAGTGTCTGTGCATTATACCTTTAGACCTCACGTCACTACGCACACACTGCACACACTCAGGGGTGTGTTTACCAAACCAGCAGCCAGCCCTTTGACCACACATGGCCGTGTAGCGAGCAACCTAGCTACCCCCGAGGCCAACAATACCAGCCATGTACAAGTCTCAATAAATAGAAGCTTTGATGGTGGCTGCTGGGAGTTCCAGGGAGGAGGGGTGCATGCTGGGATACCTGGCGTCTCAACCGGAGGTGGTGGTGGTGGTGGTGTGTGGAGTAGTTTGGGACTGAGAAGTAGAGGTCTTGACGGTGTGGGGGGGAGACGTGTTTTTATAGAAGCAGACGCGTCACCACACTGGAGCCACAGGACACACTAGCAGCAGTCAGTGGGGAGGCAGAGAAAGTAAATTTGGTTGGTGTCGCAGGCAGATTTACTCAGATTTACTCAGAGGATAAATTAGATTAATGCTTAAATAATCCGGAGAAATCTTGAAGAAAGTGTGAGGGGGGATATGTGCAGAGATGGAGAGAAGGGGGATAAGTTGCCCCTCTGCAGGTCGTCATAAGTGAACCTTGTTCTCTGGCCTCTCTGACCGGCACATGACTAACAGTAGCTGTGTGTGCCCAGGCAGTATACGGCCAGGTAGTCCGGCCCATGCAGTTGCTACGTTTCCATCCCCCCCTGCTTTTCCCTTCACTTGTCGGAGGAAGGCTTGAAGAGAAAAACAGCACTAATGGTGGAATAAGAGAGATATCTGAGGTTTAGATGACGCTAACGGAGGAATTCAGAGGGTAATTCTGCCGACTTAATATGTGGCGGAGATGAAGACGCGTGCGTTAACTCTCTGTGGGCAGACACATAAGTGGAAACATAATTCAAGATGCACTTGAGCTTCGACAACTCCAACAAAGGGGGCCAGGAGATGAGGAGATCGACACCACTCTCACGTTTGTCCGTTAAATACGGAGCTAAAGCCCACAGTTAGCTTAGCTTAGCACAAAGACTGGAAACAAGGGGAAACAGCTAGCCTGGCTCTGTCTAATGGTTAAAGTATATATGGATACCAGCAGGGTCTGTCACACCTAACCACACTGTAATATATTATTAATAAGTATGTTTTCTTTAGAGTATAAACATCTGAAAATAAGAATCGTTAGAATGAGCCGTTTATATCTACATAAGGAGCGGGTCCTCTTCACAGAGCCGGACCACCATGTTTCTAAAGTAGCCCAGAACAGACAAACCAAATTCTAGCTCTAGATAGGAACATTCCCATTCACACGTTTTCACGTCTGCCACTGTAGTTCTCCTATGAGAAAGAGAAAGAAGACAAATTTCAGTCGCCAAATCCTACGCTCTGCACCTTTAAAGCACGACTATGTAACAATGGCGTAAATATCGACGGTGCAACCGGTGCAGCTGCACAGGGGCCCACAAATCACCTTCCTACACCGTGTCCTAACAGCAAGCGAGCATCCAACTATAACATCGGACGCTCTCTGTCCACACTGAATCCGTTACTATGCACTTCTATTACGTCATGTAAACAAACCGCGTAGAGTCAGTAGGCTACCTATCAGCTGTGCGCTCCAGATCAGACTGGAGACGGAACCACTTATCATACGTTTGTACAGAAAACACACATTTTATATTGTGATATTTACTGGAAATGACGTACAACGTAGCCAACAGCAAGTAGGAAACTTTCAGGCGATCTCATGGTGATCTCCCTCCAGCCAGCTGCCACCTTATTTAGGTTTTTGAAATGAGGAGGTATCGTATAGATAACACCTCGTTTTGACTTGCGCACAAGCGTGTGCTTGTATTTGGGACGAGGGCCTGAGGTCCTTATGTTACGCTGCAGCTATGTAACTTTTAAAGAAAAAAATGACATCCTCTTATGAATGAAAATAAATAAAAGACCCTTCAACTCAATATGTTCAGGGGTTTTTTTTTTCTGCTACGGCCTGGTCTGGTTTGACAGGTAGTTTATGATGGCTAATGTTAGCAAACTTTACATAGATGTTGTTCTATAATGGATATAATGGACTCTTCTCTACTTCTGCTACAGTCTTTATGCTAAGTTAAACGTCACATTTCAATGGTGTCAATCTTCTCATCTAACTCTCGTCAAGAAAGCAAATATGTTGAAGTATTCCTTTAAGTCTTAGACCACCACCAGCAGCAGCAGGCGGTGGAAAGAATAGGCTGGCCTTTCATGTGTAAAGATAAATAGTGGTGGTTTTGGTTGACATGAAGGGAGACAGAGAGAGGAGGAGGAGGAGGAGGAGGACAAACACAGACAGTGGCAGGGGGATCTTAAACTTTGAGGAACCCAAATGTTGCTGAAAATGTTACTTTTTCCAGCGTTATTATGACCGCCAGTTGTCTTTGGCTGCGATCGTCTAGACAGCCTTCTGGGTCATCGTGACTAAAATGACATCAGTGTTTTCAGATTGTGTGTTTTATTTGGCTTCCAGTTCCTCTCTCGTCCCTCCTTATGACCCCACAACAAAGTTCCCTCTAACGAGCTCAGCATAAATCACGGGGGCATGCGAGGATTTGGTGTTGGCTTTTAAGAGTTCATAAACGGGATAATGTCACAGTCACATGAAGAAACGACAATAAATTCAACATGCTGAGTTGCCTCAGTGTGTGTTGGCTGCTGTAGAGGAGAGTATGTAGCTTAACAAGGCACACAGAAACCCCCCCTACACACACACACACACTCTGTCTCCCTTATTCACCATGCAATCTGTGTGATGAATCTGAGCTCAGAGACGCAGGTCCAAACAAGCCCTGAACGGTGACTGGAAGGAGATAAACAGCCGCAGGTACACACAAGAGAGTGGCCAAGCCCTTCCTTTTTTGTTGACTAAGATGGTTTTTGTGCTGTTTCTGGCATGTCTGACTACGAGAAACTCACAGAGAAAGATATTTATTATGTGTTGCAAAACTCCTAATGACTGCCTGAAGTATAAAATGAAACAATATCATTGTATTTCGGCAGATAAATATAATTTTCCATTAGTTTTTTTGTTGTCTTTTTGAAATTAAAGAGTCCCATAACAAAGCACTGTATACTTAAAGCAACAGTGTGTAACATTTTTGGGGATCTATTAGCAGAAATAGAATATAATATTATTTTTATTGGTGTATAATCAACTGAAACTAAGAATCGTTGTGTTTTCGTTAGCTTAGATTGAGCACTTCATAACTACAAAGAGAGTGGGTCCTCTTCACGGAGTCCACCATGTTTCTACAGTAGCCCAGAACGGACAAACCAAACACTGGCTCTAGAGAGAGCCGTTCACATTTTTACGTTACCTGAAGGCCACCGTAGTTCTCCGACACGCTTGTGAAACTGCGGTAACGTGAGCCGCAAAGTGCAAAACCGTGGTACCGCCAGCCGCCGTGTGACTTCTGTTGCTCCTAAAGTAGTGTTATTATGGTGAGGATGGCCTCTGAGCGAGGCAAACGGCGTTACCACGGTTTTGCACACTGCGGTTCACGTTACCGCAGTCTTGGAAAGGGAGGAGTGAGCAGAGGGGTACTCAGTTGGTTGCAATCTGCAACCACACCACTAGATTTCGCCAAATCCTACACACTGTACCTTTAATGTAGCAGCCAAAATAAAGTATTGTTTTTAGGGTTTAGGTGTTCCAATATTTAGATTTTGCTGTTCGGACATGAGAAAGATGCATGCAACTATATGCGGTGGTGTTTTTGAGGCAGCAATCCCACCTCCTTCTCTGCATAGATCAAGTCTCCCTATTAATTGGTGCGTCAATAAAATGTCACAAAATAGCAAAGAATTATCATTTCTGTGGTTCAAAATCACAAGTTATGTATTAAAATTATGTATTTTAGTAGTTTGGAGTGTGTTGCATTTTTGGAAGAAGAATATTCATATATAAGATCCTACATATTTGATATGTTTGTATAAGTTTCCACTTTAGTATCTCATAATGTTCATATACATTATGAGGTTATTCGTCATGTTTTTCTAAATCAAAATAATGATGTAAAGATACAGGATGCCAAAGTAAACACTGTAATATTATATCAGGCACTCTATCATCATTTGGTTGTTTTGTGGAGAATATAATGAATATTTATGTGTAATTTGTAGTTAAAAATCCTACAATTGTATATATATTTATGCCTTCAATTTGGTTATTTTTTATCATTATGTTGCTCATTATGCATGCATGGTCAACTAGTTGGTCTGGAAGGTTTATTTTGGAGTAAACAAGAAGTTGATGGAGTGTAGAGCTCCAACAATTAGTCATCTAATCGATTAGTTTTCATTTTCAGCCTTTCAATTATGGAGATTTCCTGTTCTTTTCTGTTTTATATCATATTAAAGTGAATATATTTGGGTTTTGGACTGACAAAACAAGACATTTATAGACATCACCTTGGACTTTGAGAAACTGGGATGGACATTTTTCACTATTTTCTGACATTTTATAGACCAAACGATTAATCGATTACTCTAGAATATAATCAAGAGATTAATCGATAATGAAAATAATGGTTAGTTGCAGCCCTAATGGAGTGAAGATTTAAGACCTGGATGAGAGCATGTAGACGGTATCACACTAAAATACTCAAACTAACATAGATGAACTTTTTGAGGTGCTTTTATAGCTTCTTGAAAAGCTGTTCACAGGTAGAGGAAACTGTGTCCACCTGTAAAGATGACGTGTGATCATCTTCATGACATTTCATTTTTACCTGTATTATGGTGCTATCTGTTTAGCTTTGTTCAACAGGAAAGGAAATCATTTCAGTATCAATCAGTGTGTAAATATATTATTTTCTCTCTCCCTCTCTGTCCTGTAGGGTTGGCTACAGCAGTATGGCTACCTGCCTCCAGGTGATGTCAGAGCCCAGGCCATCCGCTCACCAAAGTCCATTGAAACAGCGATATCAGCCATGCAGAGGTTTTACGGTTTGACTGTCACCGGCTCCATAGACGCCAACACGTTAGAGTGAGTTCTGATTGACAGCAACGTTTTTTTATTTGGTTTCAAATGTTCAAATCTTCACTGGAGAGTTTCAAGCTGTCAGATCATTTGATGATTTGAAAGAGGAGTTAATAGAGTCTAAAGGTTACTATGTGAGGGATTATGTACAGCGAGCTGGTCATTGTTGTGAAATAAACCCAGACAGACATGGTCTTGTATCGCCCTGAAGGGTTTAATTTCACAACAATGACCCGCTAGATGTACATTATTCCGCTTTTTACTCAGCTACTTACTTAAGAAATCAATAATTTGACACAAAAATTGTCCGCCAGAGTCTGACATCAGAACTGCGGCCATAGCAACGGTCTGTTATACATAGCAACGGTCTGCTATAAAGAAATAACAGACCATAAAAAGCCATGATTGACCAATCAGAATCGAGTATTCAACAAAGCCGTGTAATAACTATAAATATTGTGTCCTTCAGTGGAGTCTGAATATTTTACATAGTAAAAATTGGGAATTTTATTTTGCTGTTGCCAGGGCGATGAGCCGGCCGCGATGTGGCGTCCCAGATAAGTTCGGCCCGGAGCTGAAAACCAACCTGAGGAGGAAGAGGTACGCCGTGCAGGGTCTGAAGTGGGACAAGTCCGAGGTGACCTTCAGGTATATAAACACGCTCATCGATATTTAGGCTTTTGCTACACATGTGAATATGATTTATTATGCAGGTGATGATACACAACTAATGATTTTCATTATCGAGTCATCTTTAAATCATTTTCTTGATTAATGAATTGATCGTTTGAGCTTTAAAATGTTAGAAAATGTGAAAAGTTGAAATATTCATATTGCTTGTTTTGTACAGACAGACTGATCTACAGTCACGTTTGATAGGCTTTTAGTGTGAAGCATGAAGTTGCTTTTGTTTTGAAAAGTGCTTTACTTGCTTACTTAGTTCCTGTAACAGTGTGTAACATTTAGGGGGACCTATTAGCAGAAATTGAAAATAATATTAAAGGAACATAAAGTATGTTTTCTTTAGTGTATGATCACCTGAAAATAAGAATCGTTGTGTTTACGTTACCTTAGTATGAACCGTTTATATCGACATACAGAGCCGGTCCTCTTCACGGAGCCGGCCGCCGTGTTTCTACAGTAGCCCAGAACGGACAAACCAAACACCGGCTCTAGAGAGGGCCATTTGCATTTTTTTGCATCAGCCACCGTAGTTCTCCTAAAAGCTTGGCGCAAAAGTTTAATTTGGTTGCAATCTGCAACCTCACCACTAAATGCCGCCAGATCCTACACACTGCACCTTTAAGTGTATTGAGTCGGCCTTAAATCCCGGTCCCTCTGTTCTCTCTGGCAGCATACAGAACTACACCCCTAAGATCGGAGAACAAGGCACATATGAAGCCATCAGAAGAGCCTTCAAGGTGTGGGAGAGCGCGATCCCGCTCACCTTCAGGGAGATCCCCTACAGCCACATCAGAGACAAGGTCGACAAGTTCGCGGACATCATGCTGTCGTTCTCAGAGGGTTTCCACGGCGACAGCACGCCTTTCGACGGCGAGGGCGGCTTCCTGGCTCACGCTTACTTCCCCGGACACGGCATCGGCGGAGACACACACTTTGACCTCGCTGAGCCCTGGACCACCGGGATCACAGACCAGGGGGGTAAGAGAAAGAAGATTAGACGGTGATATCCTGGGAGAAATTAAAACAAATAAACTAAATGTTATCTCTCTCTCTCTCTCTCTCTCTCTCTCTCTCTCTGAAGGTAATGATGTTTTCCTGGTGGCCGTCCATGAGCTGGGTCACGCTCTGGGTCTGGAGCACTCCAACGACCCCTCTGCCATCATGGCCCCCTTCTACCAGTGGTTTGAAACTGAAAACTTCCAGCTCCCAGACGACGACCGCAGAGGCATCCAGGCGGTCTACGGTGGGTTGTTCTCCTAAAGGCAGTGGGAATTTATTGGATATATTCGCAGTGGTGTTCCTCTTATAACATCCACAACCTTTTAGCCACCAATGTTCCTCTCAAGGGACATTAGTACTAAGTGGAACATCCACATGTACTATGAAACGTTACATGAATATGAACATGTAACATACTGTATGTACTGATAGACTAGACCTTCACAAGAGAGTCTGCAGCCATGCTAGCAGCTCTGTGCGTTGCTTTGAGCTAAATGCTAACATGCTGATGTTATAATATATATTGGTATATATGGTATATGGTATGGTATAAATGGTATAATGTTTCCCATTTTTCCCATCTTAATTTAGCATGTTGGCATTAGGGGTGTAAGAAAAAATCGAAAATATCGAGTATCGTGATATTACGTTTTGTGATACTCTATCGATTCTCAAAAACAATGTGTATATTTTTAATTAATAGTTTACATGCAAAGATTAACTCAGTAAATACTTCATGTCATTTGCAAAGAGATGCGTTCTCTCAGTGTATGTATGACAGTTTTCCTAAAATTAGATTTTAAAATCTGCTACATATCGCCTCACTTACAGTATCGCAATATATCGTGATATATTGAATCGTAACCCCTGTATCATGATACGTATCGTATCGTCAGATTCTTGCCGATACACAGGCCAAGTTGGCATGCAAACATTTGCTAATTAGCACTAAACACAAACTACAGCTGAGGCTGATGGGAATATCATTAGCGTTGTAGGTATTTAGTCATAAAACAAAGCATCGAACAAAGTAATATTTTGACCTGACGATGGTGCCATCCGATAGTTGTTGAGACGTTTCACTCAAAACCCCCAAAGTGAACCCGATGGTGGCGCTAGAGGGAAAAACAGAGGAGCACGAAAGTCAGTAGGAATCATCATCTGGGAACAATGAACGTGTGTACAGAATTTCATGTCAGTCCATTCATTAGTTGTGGAGATATTTCAGTCTGGACCAAAGTGGTGGAGTTTTTTGGTACATACATACTTTAACATATGTTATTAACCATTTCACATCTTCCCCACAGGAACCAAGTCTGGGGCTCCCCCTCCTCCTCCTCCTCCACCTCGACCCACGAAGGCGTCCACCCCCGAAAACGGCCCCGACATCTGCGAGGGACACTTCGACACCATCGCTATCCTCAGAGGGGAAAAGTTTGTATTTAAGGTACAATGTTTTCTCAAATGATGTCAGACCAAATTACTGTAGAGGGCTTTCTCACAGCAGACGTTTTGACTTGTCATAATAGGAAAAGCACACGTGTTAGTAATAACATTGACGACGGCTCCGTTCCACGCAGAAGTGTCCCACTAATGTGCATTATTTCTACTGTATTTCTGATCTAGGACAAGTGGTTTTGGCGTGTGCGTAACAACAAGGTGTTGCCAGGTTACCCGATGGCCATCAGTCACTTCTGGAAGGGCCTGCCCTCAAACATCAACGCCGCCTACGAGAGGGATGATGGGAAATTTGTCTTCTTCAAGGGTACGTTCCATCTGAGATTAGATTGAAACCACATTTTGGGATGGTGGAGTCGCTGCAGCTGCTCGACTGATGGACTTCATGTGTTGACTATTATGACTGTCTTCTTTCATCTCTTTTCCTTCTGATGTTTCTGTTTTCTGTCTCACCCTTCTGATCATCGTCCTGTTGTTCTTTCTCACATCTCCAGGCGACAAGTACTGGGAGTTCAGTGAGAACAGCATGGACAAGGGTTCCCCCAAGAGCCTGAAAGACCTGGGCACCGGTCTACCCAAAGACAAGCTCGACGCCGCTCTCTTCTACACGCCGACGGGACAGACGTACTTCTTCAGAGGCACTAAGTGAGTCTGTCCTCAATTCAGGGTTCACCACACACATCTTAAAAGTATGGTGACCTTTTTATATCTGATCTGTTGAGTCAATATTACACCGTTGATGATGTTTTTTGCTTGCTTTCCTGCAGCACTCGTGCATAGATTGAATCTCTTTCCCTTTTGTCCCAACAAATACTACTCATACTTTTGCACAGTTGTGGCAACCTGTTATAACTTGTACTTTTACTGTGCTTATCTGTGAACTTGCTGTGAAGGTAGCATCCCACATTTCAGCTCTCTGACTCACACTTCCTGTCTTTAAAGGAACAGTGTGTAGGATTTAGAGGGGACGTATTGGCAGAAATGGAATATAATATTCATAACTATGTTTTCATTAGTGTATTATCACCTGAAACTAAGAATCGTTGTGTTTTCGTTAGCTTAGAATGAGCCCTTCATATCTACATAGGGAGCGGGTCCTCTTCACAGAGTCCACCATGTTGCTCCGCAATGTTTCTACAGTAGCCCAGAACGGACAAACCAAACACTGGCTCTAGAGAGATCCTTACGCGTTTTTACGCTACCTGAAGGCCACCGTAGTTCTCCGACATGTTTGTGAAACTGCGGTAACGTGAGCCGCAGAGCGCAAATAGATGTCGCCAAATCCTACACACTGTACCTTTAACTCAGTTGCAGAATATTACTGCATATGTGAAAAAAGAAGACAAATGTTTATTTTTCTCTAAATTCAAATATATTGAGTCTAAAATATGTCAGCCTAAAAACTACTATGTACATTTCTGTGTAATTGTAGAAAAAAAACACATTCCCAGAACAACAGTTCCCCTACAGCCTCTACGAATTAATCACCCAAAGCTGTTTCTTCTTCTTCTTCTTCTCACACTGTGGATCTTTAATGGTTTTGTGTCTTCGTGTCATTTGCAGGTACTACCGTTTTAACGAGAAGACTCGCACCGTGGACAGCGGCTATCCGAAGCCGATCAGCATGTGGAGCGGTGCACCGGACAACATTAAAGCTGCCATCATGAGTGAAGACGGATGTAAGTTTTCCTCCCCATTAAACTGATGACATCATGTGAATGTCTATAATCCAGGACAGTCAGAGACGAAACAATGAGTCGGTTATTGAATAGTCGGACAGAAAAATAACTGGCAGCTACCTTGACAATCGATTAATCATAATCTCAGTTCCAGCTTTCTTAAATATGAGGATTTGCTGCTTTTCTTGGTCTTGTGTGATAGTAAACTGAATATATTTGAATTGATGAGGGTTGATCAGACAAAATTAGCATTTTTAAGGAAATTGTGGTGCATTTTTCACAATTTTCTGACACATTGCAGACCAAACAATTAACCAGTTAATTGAGAAAATGAGTAGTTGATTAATCGATAGTGAAAATAATCATGTGCAGCTCTATTGTTGAAGCAAAACTCTTTCTCTCCACTCTCCTCAGCTTACACTTACTTCTACAAAGCCAACAAGTACTGGAAGTTCAACAACCAGTACATGAAGGTGGAGTCCGGCTACCCCAAGTCCGTGCTCAGTGACTGGATGGGCTGCGAAGGCGAGGAGCCCAAGAAGGGTCGGGAAGAGGAGGTGATCATCATCGAGGTGGACGAGTCGCAGAGCGGGGCCGGGCCGGCGGCCGTGGTGATCCCTCTCCTCCTACTGGTGCTGGTCGTGGTCACTCTGGGAGCGCTTTTGTTCTTCAGGAAGTACGGCACGCCTCGACGCCTCCTCTACTGCCAGAGATCCCTCCTGGACAAGGTGTAGACAGAGCGACGACGGGGGGGGGGATTGACAGACTGCCACAGAGGGACAGAAAGAGAGGGAGAGAGAGAACGAGGGCCGGGTGAAGATGGAAACTTGAGACGGGGAAGAGAGGAATGGAAGAGGAGGAGAGAGCAACTGGAGAAATGACGGGGGATAGGAGGGGGACGATGGGTGGTTTGTATGTGCCACAAAAGAGAGAAAAAAGGCTCTAGAGACTGAAATCAGGAAAATGTGTATTTGTATGTTAACTATTTACATGTACTGATCTGCGTTCAGAGATTAACGACATACCCAAAATCTCACATAGAGAAGGGAAATTTACAAAGAGACTCATCAACGACTCCCCTCCCACCTCTCCTCTCTCACGTCCCAGGTATTAAAACAAGAAAATTTCCTTCCTCTCCTTTAACTGGACGACTCCAGCTGAACTGCTGTCTGATTCATTTTTAAGTTCTGTGTTTCACTTTGGGTTTTACTCAGAAATTCATCATCTCTGTCAAAAGTGTTTTGCTCTGAAATACATTTGCTGTTGGGGTTTGAAATTCATTAATTTCAACGTGACATTTTCGCTCTTAAATCCACTGTTTTGGCAAAGTTTTGATATTGGGCAATGCAGTATTTCCTGTGTCTTTATTAGATTTATTCTACCACTAATTAGGGCTGGGTATCGGATCTCATACTTCTTTGGTACAGCCTGATATGTGTCTACTGCCACCTGATTAGACTGTTATCATGCTATTAAATAGGTGTTATTGGTCGCTATAAGCACCATAGATGTGGGTCGATAGGGGCCTACTACACCCACTAGTAGGTTTATCATCTATTCACATGGTAGATCACTGAAAGAAGGTAGGTAGCTAGGTATCGATACCTAGCCCTACTACTAAGAGGATTATCTCCCATCTGCTGAACACTAAACATGACCATGTTCAGTTTTAGTTATGATCACCGTCCTCATGTTTCATGGAGCCGAGTATAACAGCACGTCCCTTATGCACAGTGTTAGTATCGATCGATGCAGACTTTTGAACATGCACAGATAGGATTTATGATTAACCGGGAAGTCAGACTTAACATGATGACAAGACCTCCAAGAACAAAGATGGTACAAAAACTAGAATCCTTTTTTTATAATGGGTTTTAACTGCAGCTTGATTCACAGGCAAAACTCTTCTTTCAGTTCAAGCAGTCAGACGGGAAAAACATTTTCTTAAAAAAACGTGACGTTTTAACTCACGAATGACAGTTTTCAAACATTCCAGTACATTTTGTTGTTGAATAGGAGCAGAGCTGCTTGTCCAAAATGTGTCAGTAAGCGGTACAGTTTCCAACAATATGGTGCAATTTTTTAATTATTATCGTTGTTATGGGAAATTGTTGTTATTATAAGTATGGTTATTGTTATTATTGTTGTCCTGGTAAAGTTATAGGGATTTTTTTTTTGTTGATTTTGTACATTGTCATTTGGAGTCCTGCTGGACAGAGGCGTAACGTGACAATGATGGAGATGAATCCCAGTTTACACTCAGCATGTGATGAATCAGATCAGATCAGGGGGGTAAATGTGAGTTCAGGGAGTTTCTTTTTATTCTGAAACACCCGAAAATACGGAGATGTTGGCACAGAATTACAAGCAATGCTATTTATGATATTTCCTTTGATGGTGCTCAATGATTTTTTTTTTTACACAAATCAAAATTGAAGGTGAATTAATTTAGTTAATAACAATGATAATGGTAATGATATTTATAATGATGATCATATCAATAAAATGGAATGAGATTTTTTTTTCCTGCCTGTTTTCACTTTTGTATTTCATTAGATAAAGTGAAATTAAACTATTTTCTACGATCTTGTAATACATTTCTTCCATGCTTTCAGATTCTCTTCACCAGTGGTTGAACACACACACTTTAACACCTGTAGAAGCCAAACACATCTTTATATCAAATTTGTCTTCCAAAAAAATTAAAAAGAAAAATCTTGGATATGAAATATTTACCAGATAATAGAGGGAAATGTCACTGTAACACACAACTAACAAATTCATTCTTCTTAAGTTTTTAATTTTCATAAAACTCTTCTGAAGGAAATTTTGTTTACAGGTGCTAAATACGGGATTGGGAGCATTTCTATTGCCTCTGCACGGCTCTCAACATGGCGACGGCTGAGCCGGTGGCTCCCAGCTAACGGTGCTAACAGCGCTAACAGTATAACAACGGTAACAGTGCTGACAGAGCTAACATTGTTAACCTGGGGGGGGGGACCGGAGGGAGGGTGCTATACTAACAGACAATAGCGTCGTTGGTCGGGACGGCGTGCAGTGCAGCGGCCATGAGATAGCTAGTGGAGCCAGCGGCGCCGGAATGAGTTTTGAAGTGGGGGGACTTCCAGTTTTGGCTGATGTAATACAGTGTTTCGACAGGATTTTGTGAGACTGTGGTGGGTGGACCTCGGACCCTCTACATTTTAAAGTTAAATGCATCAATCTGGGGCCCTTTGAGACCAAAATTAAGAGGCTAGATCTATAAAGAACTTTGTGCTCTAGTAAACAATTTAATCATCAACACATTAGTGGTATATGAATGGTGATGACACGGCAAAAAGTCCCAACCACAAAGCATGGTAAACGAGACAGGGGTCTGTGTTTCAAGACGGGTGGGTTGCCGACCTCCCCGCAGACCCTTGACGCACTGAGGACAGTCCGCCCCGGTAGCCCCGTTACTACCCGCAGGGAGAGAGGGCGCATTGCGCAACGAGCACTGCACGGCCCCGGGAAGCGGCGAGGCCCGGCGAGGGAACTCCCAGTTGGAGCCGCGAGCCACCTTCACCCCAGGCCTTTCCAAGCCGACCTAAAACCGGTGCACCGGAGGAAATGCGACGTGATGGCCAGCCAGCGCCGTGGAGACATCTCGACCCGCCGAGTTGAATCCCCCCCGGCACACTGCGAGGACCCCACCCGTTGAGAAGTGTAAAAATATTTTGGGCTCATTATGAAACTGTGGCAGTCCTACCTAGACTGTGACGAGCTGGATGTCAGAACACTTTGATTTCATTTGAATGAGGCTACACAATGGTTGACTATGATTGGATAAAGGTCCAACATGTTAGACGCCATATAGACATTATCGCCAACGTTCTATGACCTTAATACCCGGCTTAGACGTTACCATTTTCTTACCATAACACCTGAAAGTGGTAAGCTAGTACTCCGGCGGCCAGCCCGCCAATGTCAACAAAGCACAGAGAAGCTCTGATTACAACACACACAGAGGGAGAGCGACTTCATTCTCTGCTCAGGTAGACATTCCTCCTCTATATCTTTACAAAGATAGCAAATAATTGTTTGCTGCTATATTAATGCTCTGAATATCGTATAGAGCACCTTTAATTATAACATTTTTGCGATGTAATTAACAAAAAACATGGATGCAACTTAAGATTTGGAGATAGACGTGTTTCGCTTTTAGCAGGGTCACATAATTACTGTATTTCCTGTATTCTGCTTGGGTGACTTTAATTGAGTCCGTTTCCCAACTCTATGCTACATGCTTAAACTATTAAGCACATACTATGTTGTAATCTTCATAATGTACTTTTTATTTTGGCATTTAGTATCCAGAAACTAACACAATGTTGTGCTTAGAAGGAAAAATCACTGCCATTTCTTACCAAAATGTGTCAAATGTGTTAGGAAGACAGTTTGTTTGAGATGATTACATCATTCCACTTCATTCAGTTTCAGCTTGAGCTGCTGCCAGATTAACATCTGTTATTTTTGACATTTTTTCAGTTGGGAGTGCTCGTCTTTTTCCATTATGTACTCTCGCTCTGTGGGAGAATAATGCCAATCAGTGACATAACTCATTGTTGTTGTCATCTAATTTTTAACAGGTAGTTCTATTCAAACTAAACGTATAAATGTAAAAGATCGATCATTTCATGTCAACACTCTGGCCATTACCTGCACTGTGCACAATTACTCAGTAATTAACAAGCTATGCAGTGTTGGAAACAAAGACAAGTGATACGTAGCATTGTGAGCTGCTGGAAGGGCCACAGATGGAGCGGTCCGGATACAGTTACACCACCGCTGGTTGTTTTGGACGTGGAGCCAGCGGTCATGTGTCGAGGAACGAGTCGGAAAAAGTGATGGAACGGTCACATTTTTCAGAGAGGTGCGATCCAGCTGAGCATCTGGTATTCTTGAAACATCTGAACCTCTCGGCCAAGCCCAGCTGCATGTGTGTGTGTGTATGTTTGTGTGATTACACTAAAAAGAAAAGTTTACGCCCAGGCTCTCTCTGAAAACTAATTTAAAAAACGTGTAGAGAAAAATTGTGTAAAAAGAGAGAAAAGGAAGAGAGAAGGGCAGTAAAACAGAAATTATTTCATAGGGTTTGGGATGCTTTTCCCTCAGCACATTTCTATCCCAAAAAATCCTCCCTCCATCTCCTCCCTCACTCTTACTGCAAAATTGTTCTTTTTATGAGGCTTCAGTCTCAAACCACTCCTCCTCTCACCACAAGTATCTCTGGTCTGTTTTTGCTCTCTCTTTCCTCCCCCCCCTTCAGCCTCTTTTTCCTCGTGCTCTCCGTTTTAACTCTTCACATACTGTCGGTGTGGCGGTAAACAACAGCAACCACAAGGTCACGGCAAACAACCGCCGACATAAAAAGAAAATTGTTGAGAATCTGGTCGGCGTGCAATTACGGTTTAGTCTCTGAAAAACCCTATTTTCATGTAAATGACATTTTCCAGAATACATGACCTTTGCCTTTTTCTACTTTTTAACTGTTTCCACTCCTGTCTGCAGAGTGCTTTGTGTTACATTACTGTATAAAAGAGCCTTACGAATACAGCTTTAATCTTGTTTTTGATTTGACCAGTGGAGGTTAAAGTGCCCTTGAGCAAGCGTTCAACAGTGATGTCACAGTGTACCGACACACCCTGAAGTGCACTTTTACACCACCGCAGCAAGGAGAGAGGTTAAACCACTGGAGGGCAGCAAAACAAGATTTCCAGCTGGTTTGAAGTTGCTCTTTGAAGGTCGGGTCCATGTACGTTCTTTTCCACTTTTTTTTCAAATGGAAACGTCCACTCAGCCGTTAGCAAAACGCAGTGGCGTAGGTTACCAAAGTAAGCTAATCAATAAGGTTATGAATAATGTGAACGCTAGCGCTAGCTGAGTCAAAGTTAGCCGTGCTAAGTTAGTTCGAATTCTTTTGAAGTAGGGTTGTATGGATACTCCTGCGTTCTGCAAGGTAAAATGACTGTTTTTGTGAATGTAGTCTGGTGGCTTTGAAGAAAGCGATATAACGGCTTCAGATACTCGTTTGAAAATATATTTTCCCCACCAAAAAAAAAATCTATATCAGTTTAAGTGAGCACTATATTTAGAATATTTTCACCGCTTTATCTTCCCATCAGACAACTGAAGACGTTGTATCGCTGTCTTCAAAGCCACCATACTCCATTCACAACAACAGCAATTTTACCTCACAGAACATGGACGTTGCTGGTCTACCGCTGCATCGATCGGTTAGTTAGTTTGTGTTATTGTGTGACTTTCGGATCCGAACTAACGTGGCGTCCACAGCAGTACATTTCTTAGCTTCCGTGCCGGTACTCCTGTCTGCTTCTGCAAACTGGGAGCGTGCCGAGTTTCCTTATTACAGACTTGATAATGAGCTTGATTGGTTAAACTGAAAGTAAACAGATCAGGCTTCAGCTATATTATGTCGGATAGTGAGACACTAGAAGAGGCATCGTTGCACTCCGTGTAGCTTCTGTAGACTTCGTGAGTATACTGTACACTAACCTGACTGATCCCACCTTTTCTATTTTTTTTTTCTACTCACATCTGTTCATCCACTTGCCTCCTTCCACTGGCCAAACTGTCTCTTTCTCTGTCTCGGTCACCTGGTGTTTCCATTTGTCTCAGTGGATGTCTCTCATGCACAATAACTGTTTTGACCGATCCATCTTTCTCCACTGGACGTAGATGCTGCTGAAATACAGTATAATACAGTAGTATTATTACCCAGGAGAGAGGATAAACACCAGCCAAAGGGATATACAACCAAAGATGTATTCTTACTGATGGTTTACTTACAACACATCTAGACAGATGTACCAAATGACTTATTACCCATTAATAAAGTACTTAGTTATAACATACAGTATAAAGCCTTTGCAAAGGATGCTGAGTTTATTCACAAAGAGGACGAAGGAAATATTGAAAGACTGCAGTAATAGGGTGAGCAGAGAAATTTCTGCAAGCGTCTTTGAGCAAAACACTGAATCTGAATCAGTTTCAGAGCTGCTTCTGTGTAGCCGACCCTGACCTCTGACCTCCAGAAAAGAACATTTTGTCTATTTCATAACAAGGTCATAGGAAGGTTCCCGGAAAGAACTGTTCTGAGAAAGTTATTTGAGTCATTTGCAGTTGAAGATTTTATATTTCGGGCTACTAAAATCACTTATTATTATAACTTTACTCTCCATCTGTGCAGTGTTTGTACGCTGCTGCTGCTGCTGCTGCTGCTGCTGCTGCTGCTGCAGACGGATTAAAACACTCTTTAGGTCAGCGGCTCCCATCCTTTTAGTTTGTGACGCCTTAAAATGAAGCAATGTCTACTTGGTCATGGGTTATGAACAAGCCGAACAAAAAGTGGGTAATTTTTTAGGCCTGAAGACAAAGAGGCGATATTATCCAGTAATTCACTAGAAAAAAAAAAAAAAGCAAAGATTCGAGGAATTCCAGAGAAACATAAATTGAATGTGTGTGCAGCAGATGTTTTTTTTCTGCTTTTCTATCCTGTTAATTGTCTCTCAACCCATTTGATTTATTGGATGACCCTTTGCGATAGGTTTTTGGGATTAATTAATTGGTGGTATACCATGTCTCAGCCAAATTACATTCTGTAGTTCTTCCCAGGGACCTTTATAAAGATTTACAGTTTCTTTCTAGGAAATGATTAGGAAACTATGGACCCTGTAAAGTATAATGCTGCCAGAAACCTTCCTCTGTGCCTCTTCTCTTTTGCCCCACAGCCCTGTTTAAGATTTTTACTTTTAAATTGTGTTTGTGATGCCGTTTTTGTAGGAGTACACACAGCGGAGCAGTCAGAGAAGATATACAGTATAATCATGTTTAATGTTGTAAAAGATGTTGCTACCAGGTCTATCTGCCAAGCATCTGCTCTCCGTCTTGTCTTGTAGGTCACGGACAGGAACGCAGATGAGACCTTTGGCAGCCATGTTGGCTTCTATTCCTCTTCCTCCCCCTTTCTCTCTCTCTCTCTCTCTGTCAGCCATTTTAATGCTGAACTCGTACAGTCTGGCAGGGCGGTGCAGGAACAACCATCGAGCTCAGCACTCCTTCTCCATGCCAGGCAGGAAGTGGCCAGGACAGCTGCTTGCAATTCAACCTGAGACTTTGTTTGGGTGACCTACATTATGGCACCATTTGCTTTCTACTGTAACTTTTGCTTTTTCTCTTCATTTTCTCGTTTTGCCTGACTTCCAGTGCTGGAAAGTAACTCAGTACATTTACTCAAGTACTGTACTTAGGCACAGTTTTGAGGTTCTTGTACTTTACTTGAGTATTTGCATGTTCTGCTACTGTATATTTCTGCTCCACTACATTCCAGAGGTTGTCTGCTTATCAGACAGCTATAGTTACTGACTACGTTTTTTTTAATTCATTTTTAATTAACATATAAGCTCGTAAAAATTAGTAATTCCCAAACTTTTTGGCTTAAGACCCTCCCTCCCCCTTTATTTCCCCCCCCAAACTTCTCAGATGCTTTCATTTACATAACTGTTTGAGGCCCAAAGAGGTTAAATTATCCAATATTTCTCAAAAAAGCAAAGATTAGTCCAAAATACTAATACAAATATGTGAAGCAGAGCTTCTTCAATCTTCTTTCCTCTTCGATTAATCATCTCACAACCCCTCATGTGCCCTCCCAGTGGAGAAAACATGATAAGGTGCTCTCTAGGGTGGCCTTAAATGTAGAAAACATGATAAAGTGCATTCTAGGGTGCCCGTCCAGTGGAGAAAACATGATGAAGTGTCCTGTAGGGTGCCCTTCAATTGAGAAAACATGATAAATTGCCCTCTAGGGTGGCCTTAAATGGAGAAAACATGACAAATTGTCCTCTAGGGTGCCTTCCAGTGGGGAAAACACAATAAAGTGTCCTCTAAGGTGGCCTTAAAGGAGAAAGCATGATAAATTGCCCTCTAGGGTGCCCTTAAATTGAGAAAACATGATAAAGTGCCCTCTAGGGTACCCTTAAGTGGAGAAAACATGATAAAGTGCCCTCTAGGGTGCCCTTAGATGGAGAAAACATGATAAAGTGCCCTTTCGGTTGCCTTCCAGTGGAGAAAACATAATAAAGTGCCCTCTAGGGTGGCCTTAGATGGAGAAAACATGATAAAGTGCCCTTTCGGTTGCCTTCCAGTGGAGAAAACATAATAAAGTGCCCTCTAGGGTGCCCTTAGATGGAGAAAACATGATAAAGTGCCCTTTCGGTTGCCTTCCAGTGGAGAAAACATAATAAAGTGCCCTCTAGGGTGGCCTTAAATGGAGAAAACATGATAAGGTGCTCTCTAGGGTGGCCTTAAATGGAGAAAACATAATAAAGTGCCCTCTAGGTTGGCCTTCCAGTGGAGATCTATCATATATTTATCATCTACAGAACAAACTCCCACTTGAGCAGAAGCATTTGAACAAACTGACGTGAAACAAGAGTGAAAATAATCAGGCCTGATGCCAAAAAATACTAATCCAGATGGCTAAAAATCAGACAAATATCCCGCGTACCAAGGAAGCCACGTGGTTTACTGTCCAACTAGCAACAAACAAAGATAACTGCAGCGTGCAGTGTGTCACTTTAAAACGTTCAGGCTGTGTACAGTAGTTTTGTCAAACATGCAACCCAGGGTGCCCCAGGAACACTCAGGTCAGGAAGCGGTCTTTGGGAACAATAGTTGCTGAATCAGACCCTCTCCAAACCCCCCCGACTCTGCAGCGGGCCGACGCTCATCCTCCCGCACCCCCCGTCCCAGTCACATCTGCCAGGAAACCCTCCCTGTTTCTGGTCTGCGGGTGAAACTACAGATGCCCGTCAGCTAATCTCCAAAAGCAGCCACATCTGTCTCAACCTTCGCCCTCCAGCCGAGCAGACTGACCTCACCTAGCGCCCCCCGAAGCACCCCACCATCCCACCAGCGCTGACTTCTGCACAATAAGCAACATCTGGTTCTCATTTCCCCCCCACCCCCCCCCCGAAAAACCAAAACAACACGAGGAGGAGAGGAAGGGGAGGATGGGAGGAGTCGGGAGGAGAGGTTGTTGAGGAGAAACACACTCACAGAAAAAGCAGGATGTGAAAAAAAAAACGGTGCGTCAAGAGAAAGAACGAGGAGTCACATTTCTCACTGTCGGTGCAGTTGGAGGTCTTTGATGGTGCAGGTGTGAGGATGTGCTTGTGAATGAAAAATGTCGCCTTGTTAACCGCTTTTGACATTTCTTACAACACTTTAACGCCCTCTGTGGCCTTTTCAGTGTCCTCCCACACAACAAACAGTCAGCTCCTTTGGTCAACTGTATATAAAAAAAAAAGTTAAGACAAGGAGAGGAGGGGGGGGAGAGGGGGAGAGAAAACTCCCATCTCCACAGAAAAGAATCTGCAACTCAGCGGCTAGCAGCCCTAATTACAGTGGGGCTTTGCTGAAGTCTGCAACAAGACAAAGAGAGAGAGAGTGGGGAGGAAAGGAGGCAGAGAAGGACGTGAGGAGGAAGGGGAGCAGAAAGCAAGAGTGAAGGTTACCTCATTTTGTAAAGAGTCTGTTTATAAGTCAAAGTCACACTAAATTAGTGCTGACTTTACAAAGGCGCAGCTGCTCGGCACCTTTGCGAAATGTCGCTTCACACCATAAACGCATACGACAAAAAGTGTTGTTTTTAAAAGGAGGTACAAAATCCCTGCAGAAGCCACTTAGAAGAAGAAGAAGAAGAATTAGATGTCATTCTTCACAGCTGATTTATGTTTCCCTGCTTTCAAAATCAAGTGACGCTAAAGACGAGCGTTTCTGCAGCTCGATTAAGACTTCGCCGAGCTTCAAATTTGTGCCGATACCAAGAAAATATCACTCTCTGTGGGATGCTTAACTTTCTGCCAACTTGGCTGCAGCAAGCTAATCATCTTTCCAGACACCAGGCTGCAGTACGACACGTTCAAAATTCAGACTTTCTCCTCTTTTTTTTTTTAGGTAGAGATGTCAGAGAAACACCCCTTTCTGTCCACCAGCATCAATTAGTTTTTATCTCGGAACAGATTCGTCTTCACACTTGCTACTAAAATTGTGTAAATTATTCTGGCGTCACCCATTTCCTTTTTTATTGCCTCTCCACTTAAACTTAACTAAGCTGCTCCACCGAGGTGGTCTTGCGCGAACGTTCGTCATGTATTTCGAGTAATAACGTTGAGTTACTGCAGCATGCCAAGGTGTGAACTCTCTTTAAACACACACACACTCGTACACAGCGAGGTCCTGAATCAGAGCTACTTTATGATCGCCAGCTCCTCCCTTCCTCCGCCTGCCCAACAAAACTCCTCTCTGAGCTCCCACACCAGACAAAATGGCGTTTGAGCCCTTCACACTGCCTCGCTGAAGGAGAAATGCTGCATTCTAGTGGAAGCTGAGAGACATTAACTCAGAATTGTATCTATATAAATCAGAGCGTTTATTGCAGAAATCCACGAATAGTGGAAAAACAAATTGTAAATCAGAAGAAGGACTAAGGAAGTTCAGAATAAGGAACCTGATTACGATGATAACATGTTTGTTTTAGCTTTTTTCTTCATTAAAGACTTCCCTTTAGGTTTGAGTAAAAGAGACTTTTTGTGCTCCTCCATTCTCTTGGCCGCTTCCTGCTTTTCGTTCCACGCCTCCATTCCACCGTCCACCTCCGAGCTCAGCATCACGATGCGTCTCTGTGGGAAAGAGCGCGACACAAAGCGTGTTAAGAAACAGAAAGGTAAGAAGATAAATAGGAAGGTGAAAGTAAAGGTGCCGATACTCACCGCTATATCTTCCCTCTCTTGCTTCCTTCTCAGCTGTCCCTTCATTGGAGGTGCTGGTCTCCCGTCTGTCCAGATACACAAACAAGAACACACACATAGGAAATTACAAAATGTGCTACAAGTAGATCACAACATGGTCACTGTTTTCTCCAACTATTGCAAGCAGAATTTAATAAGATCAATGTCAAGTGAACTCAATTACCCTACATAGAAATAAAATAATTTAGGCCTCTGTTGCTTGACAACACCTCCTAATATCTGTGACTCAAAATAAACAATACCTGCAAACGACCAATCAGGCAGATCTGTCAGAGGGCCGTATTCTGTGCCACTTCGGGCGAGTCCATGTCTGGAAGCAAACACAAACGTTAGGAAGGTAGAAACAGAGAATGGGAGCACTTGTGGTTAATAAGCTATTTTTTTGCTCCATAGCAACCCGGTCGTGATGTACAAAAGTTTTTTTTTTTTAAAAAGGACTGTTTGCTGTAGTATTAGCTAGATCGCACTCGTCGTTATCATGGTAACCGCAAATCAACCAGGAAGAAATCTTAAAAAATAGAGTCCTCCAACGATTTTACATTGTCGGATTAGCATTTTAGTGCCGTCTAGAACACTGTCGGACTCACAATGGGTAATATTTTTTTTAAAAGTATCAAAATCAATGCAAGAGAACCAGAGATTGTATTTTTTTATCCCACACTTTCTTCTTCCTTGTCAAAAAACAACTACATTACCCACAATGCAACTCAACCACCTATGTGTGTGTGATATCAGTTATTTAAACTATAGTGAAAATAGAAAACTTTGGTTATAGTGGTTTATATATTATTATATAATCATATACTTTAAAGGACCAATATTTAATATATTTACTGTAATAAATCATAAAATGACCATGGTATGTCATCAGAGATTAAAGAAACATGTTAAATTGAAATACTGGCTTTTCCGACAACAATGCTACAGCCAGTATGTTCTCCTTTGAAATTTCCATTCAGGTCCGCAACGTCTGTTTTTGTTTTGGATGTATGTGATCCCGTCCGCGGCTCATTTCGACACCCCGTTGCCACATCGGAAACAAACTGGCATGCAAACACATCCTTCTGCAGCCATGGAAACAAGCTAACGAACTGGATCAACAGAGATAACGTTAACAATTCTACCCGACCTGAAAAGCACATCGGCACATCTCTCTGTGGTCCGTGTGGCAGCTGGGTTATCAAGGCAGCGAGCATTTGAGACACACAGCCGGTGAAGTGATGCTAACACACGCTAACTGCTATCAGTCGCACCAGAGTGGACGAGTCACGGCTCCAGTGTTTTGAATTTGGACTGCTGTTACCCATTCTAAATGAGCCGTCACTGCTACACATTGCTCCTTTAAAGTGGCAGTAGGCAGTATATTTTTGGCATCATTGGGCAAAAATTCCGTAATAACCTTTCAGCATATTGTAATTCAAGTGTTCTGAGAGAAAACTAGACTTCTGCACCTCATCATGTCTCTGTTTTCAGGCTTTAATAAATCTAGCCCGTGACTGGAGACTTTGACCAATCACAGGTCATTTCAGAGAGAGAGCGTTCCAATTGGCTGTGCTCATGTAAGCGGAACTTGGCTTTCCTTCAACAGATTTTACAATGGCGGCTGCGTCACAAACTTTCTCATTTTACAGCTAAACAGTACACTACAAGATGATTCTGAAAACATTTGAGGAGAGAAATAGTCATTACAGTAACAGAATATTGATTCAAATTTGATCAGCGCTGACTAGTTTGACCGTTTGGTCAGAGTTCGCGAGTGATTGACAGCCGGCCCTCATAGACAGCAGATGGACAGCCGACCTCAGATCAGCTCTGACTGGTTGGTCTGTAAAATCTTTCAGATGCTGTTAGGAGCACAGTAGGACACAGAGGCACATGATTTTTTCCAGGTTACCTGTTTCATGTACTACTGTCACGATATAGAGACCGTTTTATAAAAATAACTTTTTTTAAATCATATTTGCTCCAATCTCGCCTACTTCAGCTTTAAAGAGCACTAGGAAGAGACAGAGGAACATGTTTGTTTGTTTGTTTTTTTTTGTCTCATTGACTACTGTCAGGATATAGTGACAGTTTTATAAAAAAAATAACTCTTTATCATATTTTTTCAAAGTTACCAACTGCAGCTTTAAGGATTACAACTTTAATTCCTCTTATCATATCAGTTGATTAGGTGTTGTAGAGGTTCCCAAACTAAATGTCAATTGAATTAGGACAAACCACACAGCAAGGGGAGAGGGGAGCTTCTGGGGAAGTTGCCTGCTTTGTCCAATTGCTAATAGGACATTCAGGACATTGAAAGCACAGACAAACAGACTAAAGAACAGTTTTTTTTGCCAGAGCCATAACTGCACTAAACACAGCAAAACCTGAACATCTTGCAAACATCACTGTGCAATAATGATACGAGTCGTGCAATACCTGCAGAATGTGAATGCCTTGTGTGTGGTATGTGTGTTTTTTTATTTTTTATTTATTTATTTATTTATTATTTATTTTTTTATAGTTTTTAGAGGCACGTTACTGTTTGTTTCTTGCACTTTTTAAGGATTGCATTTTAATTTCGTTGTACTTGTACAATGACAATAAAGATATATTCTATTCTAATACAGCCTCGGTGTACATCAACAGCACTCACACAAAATCAACCATTATTTAGTAAAAAAAAACCCGTGTGTCAACTTACTCTTTCCTCCACTTCTCTCCAGCCTGGGCTCCACGTGTTGTGCTGAACTGCCTGCTGCAGTGTCTCAACGCTAGAAAACAATCAATCAATCAAACTTTATTTATATAGCACCTTTCAAACAAGCCAAATGCAATTCAAAGTGCTGTACAGACGATTGACAAAAAAAATGCGTAATGTTAAAAAATGGACCTAGAGACCAACGCAACACCAAAACAGACAACACAAAAGTTCCTCAAATATGAAAGCAACCAAAGATGGGCATCCCAAAATAACAAAAGATAAATAAAAAAAAATAAATAAATAACAATAAAAATAAATAAATAAATAAAAACCGTGAAACTACACAAAGTAACCAGATGTTATTAAACAATGAAATTCCAGAATAGTAAAACAAAGGAGTAAAACAAACACCATATAGATGATGATAAACAAAATAAGTATAAACAATAAAAACCATAACATTATAAAACACTACATAAAAGCCAGACTAAATGGATGGGTTTAGTAAAGGACAGAAACACAAAAACACCCTCTGATATCACCTGTAGACACCTGAAATCTACAGGATACACTTTGACCCACTCCATTATGATCTTACGAGCAGATACAGATCTGTAGACAATAAGTTAAACCTTGTATTGTGTGTTTACTTTGTCTCCTCAGCTGAGTATGATGCTAACTGTTAGCATTAGCTGTTAGCCTCCACAGTCGCTCTTACTGTATTTATGAAGGTTATTCAAACAGGCAGCTGTATAAGAGGCAGCGACAGGTACAAGGAGATCTTATTTAACAAGGAGGCTGAACTTTAAGGTTTTAACGGGTCTCACACACGACAGGTTTAGTGAATAACCTTCTGGCTCACCTGAACAGCACAGCATCCTCACTGGGGCCGCCATCTTTGTCTGCGCAATTCTGTGTTTGACCACCAGGTGGAGCTAAAGATGCGCCGAGAGGGCTGCGTGGAGGATTTAATATAGTTTGTGACTGAAAAGGGGATTTTATTTTAACTAAAAAAATAAAAATAAAATAAATAGAATAGAATAAAATAAAATGAAATAGAATAGAATAGAATAGAATAAAATAAAATAAAATAGAATAAAATAGAATAGAATAGAATAGAATAAAATAAAATAGAATAGAATAAAATAAAATAAAATAAAATAAAATAGAATAGAATAGAATAAAATAGAATAGAATAGAATAGAATAAAATAAAATAGAATAGAATAGAATAAAATAAAATAAAATAAAATAAAATAGAATAGAATAAAATAAAATAAAATAAAATAGAATAGAATAGAATAAAATAAAATAGAATAAAATAAAATAAAATAGAATAGAATAAAATAAAATAAAATAAAATAAAATAGAATAGAATAGAATAGAATAAAATAAAATAAAATAGAATAGAATAAAATAAAATAAAATAGAATAGAATAGAATAAAATAAAATAAAATAAAATAAAATAAAATAAAATAAATAAAGCTCTGAAAGTGACAATAAATCATCTTAGTGTATTCTCACGTTCATTCCATGCATGGTTTGTTGTTGTTAAAACTGTTTCCCCTCTCAATTAGTCATTTAAACATGTTTCCATTCATTTTTAAAAATGTAAACAATGAACAAACAATACAAAACAGTACGGTTGCATTTTCTCGTACTGTATTTTATCCTACACGTTACCTGCTGTTGCTGTATGCATTTTTTTATGTAAAGCACACTGAGTTTACCTGTAATGAAATGTGCTATATGCATAAAACTGTCAGCCCTGTTTGAAGGAAACATGTCGTCTGATAGAGTACATGTCCTGATTATCTGCAGTGAGGCTACAGTGGAAAGGAAAGAAGCTGTTAGGGGCTTCATTAACACATTAAAGGAGCACTCCACTAATTTTACATGTCAAAGTCAGGTGACTTTAGCCTTGAGGAGTAGTTTACAGCCAACAGTTGTATAACATCTCCTGAGGCTCCAGGTGTGCTTTGTCAAGTAAAGATGATGTCACAGTGATGTCATCTTAACCTTTTTCACTTTTGACCCCTTTAAACAATGTAATGTCTACTTGTGACTCCAGTTTAGCCTATTAATTTGTTTATCAAGGATTTTTAGAGGTCTGAAGAGGTCACAATATCCAAAAGATCACAAGAAAATTTGGAGAAAAACAATTTTGTAGTTTTTTTCTGTCTTGTTTCATCCTCAATCACACTGTAACCCTCAGATTTAATTTGGGACCCCTTGGGTGATTCACCACTGGGTCTAATGAAGGATGCTTTTGAGTTGCCTACGATTACATTAGCGTATAATCCAGGTTTTTTTGGCGCTTGACCAAAGAGCGTATATTGCTAAGAAGTGAAAGCCATTTGTTTGTTCCATTGCAACATCAGCGCCCAGCAGCAAAGCTATGCTTCCGCCATTTTGGACTGAAAGGCGGACGGCGTCCACCTAAAAAAGTGCCGTACAAAATTGAAATTCTACTGAAATGGCCTGTGTTAAACAATGAAATACTGTAAATATAATAAGCGTTTCAGTCCAAAATGGCGGCAGCGACTGTTGTCAAAAAACACTCGAGTTCCTGCTCTTTGTTTCTAAAGTCTTTGGCTTGACCCATGCTTTGGGTATGAGAGTCTTTTCAAATTTGACCATCATTTTTCTTATGTCTCTCAAATTTAAAGAAGTGCAGTGGAGTGCTGCTTTAAGTTTGGGTAACACACAGTTTTCTATTAAAATCATTCAAAACAAGAAATGTCACATTTCTCCACAAAAATTAAACAGATAACATCTGTGTTTATGTTAAACGTTGTGTTTGCATGTCTGCCCTTTGAGGAAATAATTACACAAATACACACAAGTTGGAAAGATTGAGATAGCAGGTGGAGAGGACTTCATATAGCATCTTTATGTGGTGATATTAGGCCTGTGACTGTGGAGCAGACATGCAGACAGAGCCCAGCCGCTCTCTGCAGCTCTTCAAAGTATTGTTTTTGTATGAAGTGCTCCGCTGCTAAGCCCAGAAGAATTTCTCTGTTAGCTTTTTCAGGCAAGTTCCCACTCGCAGCCTGTGAGGTAGAAGTGTGCAGAGGCTGCTGCTGCTGCTGCTGCTGCTGCAGGGACTCCGGTGAACCGCAGGGGCCATGAGAGGCTCCATGTGGAGGGGGCTCCGGGGCTCCGGGGCTCACAGACAGCCGAGCAGCCTATTTAAACACGGGCCAAACACAGTGACTTTATCGGGGGCTTGTTGTCTTTTAGGCGTGTCCGTTAACTGCCACAAAACGGCCGGAATCGGGACTGCCTAGTGCCGGCCAGTCGTTAAACAGTAGCGGGATGTTTACCCTGTGTCCTCCTTGGAGAACTCAGACACGCCGAAAAAATTCACCAGCCGCCTCACCACCCGCCGTGTCCCTCCGCGCATTCCACAGGCTGGTGGTACAATAAAGTAGCGCCGTTGCCTAAACGACGCAGTTTTGTTTTTATGATTTGACTGTAATGTAGAATAACAGCGATTGAAAGTGTTTTTAAAATAGTTGTGGAGTCAATAATAAGATTTTAATTTAACTAAAATTAGCAATATGTGAAAATACTCTATTACAAATAAAAGTCATGCATTTAAAATTTAGCTTAGTGTAAGTATGCAGAATGGCTCCTGCCATGGTGTTATATTAATATATAGTCATACATCATATAAATATTTTCAGTATTAGTATTTTCAGTATTTTTCATCAGTACATCATATAAATATTTTCAGTATTAGTATTTTCAGTATTTTTCATCAGTACATCATATAATTATTTTCAGTATTAGTATTTTCAGTATTTTTCATCAGCACATCGTATAAATATTTTTGTGTTGGCACCATTTTAATGTTGTATGTGGAGCCGGAGCTGATTTTAACTAATTTATATGCTGTTTATATGCATATTTAATAAGATGATCATATGTTTTGTGTGGAAAATCTTAATTTGCAAAGTAACTAATAAATATAAGTGTTAAGTAAATGCAATGGAGTGAAAAGTATACAATATTGCCTTCTTACTTGTAGTGGAATAGAAGTATAAAGTACCAGAAAAAGGAAATACTCCTGTAAAGTACAAGTGGCCTACCTCGAAATTGTACTTCCAGTACCTACTTGAGTTACTGTATTTTCTACCACTGGTTTAAAAACATTAACGTTTATAGCCTACATTAAGGTTAATTGCACAGAATCAAGCAGAATACATTATTAAGAGTGCAGCAGACTTGGTTTCGGTTGTGATTTGGGGGTTACAGTTATATAAGGAAAACAAAATAATGGATTTTCTGAAAACAGAATTGTTTATAGTGGTGGTTTGGCTTGGTGGTCAGTTCAGCCTTTAAGCTCGTGCCAAGCCACGGCCACATGAATACATCTGTATCCAGTGCTCAGCTCAGTCATAATAAACACGAACCTAATGGTTAAAGGGGTTTTTAGGAATATTGAGGTATTGAGTCAAAGCAGCAGAAGACAATTCTGACCAAACACCAAATCAAAAAGTCACATTTTTCTTTGCTTTGTCATTTATTGTAAAGCACTTTGTGGTGTCTGAGCTAGAACGAAGCTATATGAATCATCTTTACTTACTTTACTTTAATTTTCTTGCATCAAAAATAGTCAATTGCACCATATTTGTTTCTTTTTGTCCTTTTTCATAGTCATCAGTCAAAAAACCTAATACAAAGTTTCTCCCCTCAAAACAGACACATTTAAAGACCTTTTAAAAAAGTCATAATGTCAAAATATGTGACTTCTGGGGACTCAAACCCCAGTGGTGGAATGTAATAAGTACATTTTTTTTCCAAGATCTGTACTTAAGTACAATGTTGAGGTACTTGTACTTGAATATTTCCATTTTGTGCTACTTTATACTTCTACTCAACTACAGTTCAGAGGGAAATATTGTAGGCCTACTTTTTAATCCAATACATCTATTTGGCAGCCTTTAGTTATTTTGCAGAAACCAAATATTAATACCCAATATAAATTAACTGATGAATTATGACATATTATAATAGATTAAGCTACCAGGCAGTATATAAAGTAGTATAAAGTATACTTTACAACATTAGTGATGCTTACACCTTAATGCATCACTTATAATCCTGTGATATATTATTGTTTTATATAATGTTGAGCTGTACTTTAAGTATATTCTTATGCTTAGACTTAGTAAGATTTTGAATGTAGAGCTTTTACTTATAGCAGAGTATTTTTAAACTGTGGTATTACTACTTTTACTGAAATATCTGAAGGAATACTTCTTCCACCACTGTCACACCCCTACCACATTATGAGCTACTGAAGACATGACCTCAGTTGTAGCTATGGCATTGCGTAGGCTGAAGTCTAAACTCCGTGGAAACATATTTATTTTGGTTTGACCATTGTTAACTCAAGATCCTGTGGCTGCAAGCTCTGGAGAAACCTAGTGAGTGGATATTGGGTTATGTTTCTCCCCTAAACTACTAGTGCAAACCTTAAAAGTTTGCATTAAAGCATCATTTCTTATTAAACATCCTTATTTTGTTGCAGAGAGCAGGTTCTTGGCGGAGAGGGCACATCCTCTGGGGGAGTTTTTTTGCGTATGAATGACGAAACAAGCCATGGCTGATGGAAAGGTGTTCCGGCCCTGTGTGGGGGGAAACGAGCCGCCGCTGACTTGATAAAGGAGCAGTGATGCGTCAAGCTCAAACAAACCCACAGAACGCGGAGTAACGCGACCTTCAAAATAAAAGCATAACACACAGTCGCTTTCGAAAAGGAAGTGAATACATAACCATTTTGGGGACTCGCTAACTATAAAACAGTGTTTAAATATTAAGCGAGAATATAGTATTATACACGAATCGGAAACAAAGATGTAAAACGAATCGTTTAAGATTTTTAATTCGTTTAAAATATAATGGTGGCCAGTGAGGGAGTTTATTTTGAAAAGGTGTAACCGGAACTAGCTCCCTCCGCCGTGGCTAGCTCGACACATGTTGTAAAAAAAAAAAGAAGAGGGGGGAGGTAAGTAATTATTTAGGGGGGAAGAAAGAAAGAAACAAAGTTGTCGACCGTGCAATGCAACACGGGGAGGGATTTTATTTATCTCCGAGCGACTCGTTTTAGCCCGGCACGGGTCTGCTTGGGACGGGACGGTAACGGGAGAGCACCGGTTTCCTTCTTCTTCTCTCTCCAAACTTCTCCGCTACTCTCTCACCGAGTCCCGGACCAGGATCTCTGCTCTGAAAACAAAAACGGGGAATGATAAAAGCAGTCGAGCACAGGCGGCGGATGGACCGAGGAGTGTGTGTTTATCTGTAGCCCGAGTTTAAAGTAAATCGGGTTATTTTTTTAATGAATGAATGGGCTCAAGTCGGGTGAGTCGACTCTCTGTGCACAGACGGATCTATTTTCTTGTCTACACTGGACCCACATGAAGCGGTGAGAGCCTGCATCCCGCTGAACCTTTGTGTTTTTAAAAAAAAAAAAAAAAGGAAAATTCAAAAGGAGAGACACCCCCACACCGCACTGGATAACCACGACATAAAACCCACTCTGCTGAAGTGTTTTTCACACAGTTTAACTATGCAGATGTGGAGCCACATGAGGGTCCACAAAGGAGGCCCTCCGCGACCATAGGTCACACCAAGAAGTGTCCTGGATGTCTCCTGTTTCCTGCCTGGATTGACTTGGAACTATCAGTCTAATAATCCCAATGGATTCTTCCTCACCTACCTGCTGTGCCTGTGGGTTTTCCACATGAGGGCGAACCGGATGACTCCGAGGACTTACCTGTGACCACCCTGAAATGTCTTAAAAGTCTTAATTTATCTGATTTGTATTTATTGTGTGTATATATAAGGGTCCTTTTTGTTTTTTAAAGCTTTGTGCTAGTTTCATGGCCAGTTTCTTAGTAAGAATTTGCATTTCATCTAAAAAAAACTTAACTTGAACACCTTTGTTCCGCTGTGTTGTCTAATCTACCCACACTGTATTTGAGCACATTAATCTGTTATTTAAAAAGCGGGGACTTGACTTTTACCCAGACAGGTAAAAAAAACTTCATCATGGACAGGCCGATAAGCAAGTTATTGGAGAAGTTAAAGCTGACGGACTCGGGCAGTGTGAAATTCAACAGTTCAAAGAAGAAGCACGACTCTGCCAACAACTCTAATAACAGCAACGCCAACACTGGCATCTCCGGAGGCGGCGGTGGGGGCAGCGGCCCGCCGCAGGCTCCCGGCTCTGCAGCTGCCTCGCCCTCGAGACCCGGCCAGTTCTCGCTTGCCTCTGCAACCACAAGCGATGCATGTGTTCCAGCGAGTGGGAGAGGAGGAGGAGGAGGAGGAGGAGGAGGAGGGATGGGAATGCCACCCCCTCAGCTCCTCACCCCGCCGCCGTCTTCCTCCTCGGTGGGTGCCGTACCTCAAGATGGCGAGCAAGCCCTTCACCCTTCCACCCTGGCGCCGCTGAGGCGTCGCTCCCCCCAGCAGCGAGCTTCCTGTTACCTGGGCGAGGGCGTGGACTCCCACCTGAGGCGCGAGTCCGGCCTGGGCCCCGAGTGCGACCCGTTGGGGGCGTTCGGCTCCAAGGCGTCCCTCAATCAACGCCGCTACTCCCTGGAGCTCCAGCAGCTGGTCAGGCGACAGCAGCTCCTCTCGGTTCCGCCGCCGTACCCGTCGTCCTCCGCGGGCTATGGCTCGGCTCCCAGAGGCGGCGGCGGAGGCGGAGGCGGCCTGGCGGAGCCCGGCTACCTCTCCGAGCCCGAGAGGCACAAACGCCTCTCTCTCCAGGAGGCTCTGTTCTACAAACGCCTGAGCACGGGCAGCGACCTGTGGGAGAGCACCCGGCCCGCGTCCCTCTCTCATCCGCCGCATCGCACGTCAGATGTGAGCGGCGGAGGTGTCGGCTTCTTTTATCCCCCGGGACCCACCCTGAGCCCGTGCTCGTCGTTCAGCCTCCAGGAGTCGGTGCTGGTCAGCCCCAGGTCCAGCTTCGCCTCCAGCACGGCCAGCGGCGGCGGCGGAGGGAGCCCGATGGGGAGCCGCTGCAGCAGCAACCGGACCAGCGGCATCAGCCTGGGCTACGACTCCCGCTACTCCGCCTCCGGAGGCCTCCCCCCGCAGCAGCAATGCCCCTCCATGCAGACGGGGGGCTCCGCGGCCGGTTACGGAGTCCCAGGCAGGCCCGGGGTGACCCCCGTGGAGGCCTGGACTCAATACCTGGACGGCGGGATGCGTCCGGGGGCGCACGACAGCCGTCACTCCTACCCGCCTGCCGTCGGAAGTCCGGGAGCGGCGTGCTACCAGGCCGGCCCAGAGTGGTGGGTAGAGCAGCAGGCCGGAGTGAGAGGCAAAGACGGGGGCGTGATGGGAGACAGGACGCGGTACTCGGACCTGCCCGGCACCCGGTACCAGGAGGAGCTCACCCGGCTTCTGCTGAGAGACGCGGCGCTGGCAGGCGGCGGGCTCCTGGAGGGCCTGATGCTGAAGGAGCAGTCCCTGGCCCTGACGGCTCTCTCCAAACCCAACACGATAACGCTGGGGCCCTGCTCAGCGGGGGGGCCGGGCAAACCTCAGGAGGATCCGGGCGTCGGAGCCGGGAGGGAGGCCGCGGAGAACCGCCAGGAGTTCTTTGGTAAGAAACAGTAGTTTTTCAGGGTGCACGTTGGAAAGCGAGGAGGAGAAAGGTGGCCAGGATAAACACAATAGCACAAATTGTAAGAATCACATCCCTAATTTGAGCCGGTGGCGTCACCGTTCGTGCGCGGTATATCCCACGCGTTCACAACAGAGCGCCCGGCGTCCGCCCCTCAGCGTGTTTATTATTGTCCTCCTCGCTGCCTGGTGTCAGATCACAGGTTCCTCTCTAAAATGAAAGGCTTGGCTCGGATGGATGGATGGATGGACGGATTAACAGTTGAAAGAGAGTGTATGGATGGATGGTACCGCGGAACCTGCAGAGACATGCATGGTCGTAGCATGCAACGCGTAAAGGGAGGAGAAAAAAAAAAATAAAAAGCTTCAGAAACTGATCCAGACAAGTAGATTTGTTTGGCTGAAGAGAAGAAAGAACATGTAGGACCGATACGTATATACTCCTTCAGGTTCACACCTGTAGCCGAGACGTCGGGCTGACGTCAGCTGACGTTTCGGGGGGGGCAGGCGTCGCCGATTCGCAACAGCGTGGTGCACATGGAGGGGCTAATGCGGCGTATCTGCACGGCCGTTAAACTGCAAAATTCTGCTGTAACACTCAGACGCAAATTACATGGTTCCATATAAGCGCCGCTCCGACCATTACTGTGAGTCACACAAGATTAGGGCTCAGGATCTGTGTGTGTGTGTGTGTGTGTGTGTGTGTGTGTGTGTGTTATGGTGGCTGGATGAATGTGTGTGTGTGTGTGTGTGTGTGTGTATATTGTTTCTCTGCGGCAGGGTGTGTTTTCCCCCCCGAGTGACTTCAGGCCACAGTAACGCAGTGTGAGTGTGTGAGTCATGTGTGCATCCTGGTGTGTGTGTGTGTGTGTGTGTGTGTGTGTGTGTGTGTGTGTGTGTGTGTGTAATGCTGCCTTGGCGTGTGCATGGGCGGTGTGCTGCAGCCTGTTTTTCTGCTCAGGTATGCGCGCCCGGAGGGGACATACAATACTGTACTCCTCTCTGCCATTAGGGAGAAATCACAAGCTCTGAGCCGTGAAGACAGACGCTCTGAGCTCAGCAGACGCACTGTATTCAAGTTTAAGGCTTTAATTAAGTTAAAAAAGAAAGTAAAAAATGAAAACGAATGCCCCATAAACCAAGAAACAAAACTTTCTGTTGATGATTTTTGACCCACAAGTTTACAAAACTACTCGGGGGAATTATGTCTTCTTGTGCTTCTTAAATTAGTACAGAAATGTACAAATATTTGAAATCTCATATTTTTCTTCATTTTTTTGTCTTCAGCTATTGTGGCCCCCCAAAAAAGTCCCCTGAACGCCACCCTGCATTCACTTCTTCTATCCCCACGTTTTCTATATGTAGCAGCTCAAGACATCAAATTTAAAGCCTGCAAGTTGGGAGTCTCGGTTTCCCCTTTTTTTGGTTTCTGGCTTTGGCAGAGACTCGGCGCCCGTTCCTAAATATCGAAATGACCGTCCGAGAGTGTAGGAATTCTCGATTTGCGTGGCACTCCCTCGGCCACATTAGAAAAGGGAAAAAAAACAAAAAACGCAGGCAGGTCCTTAAATAGATCACAGAAACGCTGCAGCTCGGACCACCACGCCACTTTTCCACTTTACATTCAGTGCCCCGAGTAGCGCTCAACCTGTACTTAGACTGAAATGTATTCTGTTAGATGAGAAGCTGGCTTTAGGTGTGCACTGTAGAGGTGTTTTTTTCTTCTTTTAAAACTATGCTGTTATGTTAATTGAGCTCTTATATCTGACACCAAACTGAAAAAAAAGGAACTGAAAGGTGTTCAAATTTGGCCAGAAAGTGGCAATTAAGCATTTGTTTCATTGACTTTAAATGGGGGGGGGGAACCATTATCTTCCATTAGATGACTTGAAGGGAGCAGCAAAAGTGCTAATGTGTGTACTAATCTAGTTTCCTGAGGTAGTTCAGGCTCCTAACATCAGGCAATCTCATTTAATCTCCAAATTGCTCCAATTGTGGGGTTTTTAAAGTCAAATTTAAAGGGGAAAGAAAAGAGTCGTCTGTTTTCTGGAGCGCCTTAAAAAGATCCGGTGGAGTTTCCCTTTAATAACAGAGCACATCAACAGTGGATGAGCAAACAGGCCTGAGCTTTAACTGTGTGAAAATCCCCTAGGTGGTGCGAACGAGAGGATTTACAAGTGTTGACACTTTGTGTTGGAGTTGGATTTCAGACACATCCTCCTGGAATGCGTCGTAAACGAAGTGTTAAGAGCCGCCGAGCTGTTGCTCTCCACTAAATAAATGCGTGTTGTGTTTCTCCCCCCCCCCCATTGTGCTGGCAGGGACCTGTGTAAAGTGTGGGAAAGGCGTGTACGGGGCGGATAACGCCTGCCAGGCTCTGGATAGCCTCTATCACACACGCTGCTTCACCTGTGTGTCCTGTGGTGAGTACCCCCCCACCCCCCCACCCAGACACAACAATGATTTAAAGGTCCCATATTGTAAAAAGTGAGATTTTCATGTCTTTTATATTATAAAACAGGTTTAAGTGCTCTATAATTACTTCTAAACTATCAAAATGCTCAATATAAGGAGAAATACACACAGCCCGTATTCAGAAATTGTGCTTTTTAAACAAGCCGTTTGGATTTCTGTCCATTTGTGATGTCACAAATCTACAATATTTAGACCATTACACGGTTTTAAACACAAACATTCTAAATGTGTCCCTGTTTATTTCCTGTTGCAATGTATGTAAATAACATCAGCTGACAGAAAGTAAACATGGACCCAAACTGTTGCCTAGCAACACAATTCCGTTGCAATTCTGTTGCAATTGTGTGTTGAAAATGCACTAAAACGGAGCGTATCAGACAGAAGGTGAATACAGGTATATTCAGACAGACAGTATGAGGAAAATAAAGGTTTTTTTTTTTTAAATTACAGCATGTAAACATGTTCTAGTAGAAACACAAAATACAAGTATGAACCTGAAAATGGGCATGATATGGGACCTTTAAATACCATCACCGACACCTTTTCTAAACACCTTTTCTATTAAAACGTATCCTGCTGAAGTCCAACATCTCTCCCCCCCCCCCCCCCTCCTCCTCCTCCTCCTGCAGGACGCACCCTGAGAAACAAGGACTTCTACAATGTCAGTGGCTCTGTGTACTGTAAAGAGGATTACATGGTAAGAGTCAAGGTCGAGGCGTGTTTTGTCATCCGTCCCGCGCACACAATCAGAGTCAGAGGCTTGATTTTTTTTCTGCTAATCTCTTTGTTGTAATTACAGTTTTCAGGATTCCAGGCTGCTGCTGAGAAGTGTAGCGTGTGTGGCCACCTTATTCTCGAACAGGTGAGCGGTGTGTGTGTGTGTGTGTGTGTGTGTGTGCATGCTACACGAAGAAGCGCATAAATACGTCTAAAGCTAGATGTAAAGAAACTTGTGTCATTTGCAGTCACTCGCATTTCCCAGAATGCCCCAGACGATAGAGAAATTCAGTGACGTCTGTCCGTTGGCTCGTCTTCGGGTTCCCACGGCAGATTTTCAGTGGAATGTTTGCCTTGGGATTTTTTGATAAATAAAGAAATAAGGCTCTGTAGTGATTAGCTTAAAACTTTTTCTTTTTTTTACCATATTTGAACCACATCAGACCCATAACATAAATAGAAAGCTCGCAGGGAGTGTGGGATCCGCAGGCTTCGTTTTCTTGCATAATTTGAACCACATTCAAGTTTTTTAGGACTACGAACATTTAACTGTGTTTCCATCATCGTTTGTAGCTGAATTGATGAAATGTTGAAGTTGTCTATGGCCAGTCTGAAATAATAATAATAAGAGGAAAGTTTATTCTCATATTTTTCTGGTGCGATTACAAACTAAAAGTAAAGGATGTTGGTAAGACCGATGAATCGACTCATACGTTGTTCTGTGTGATGGAGATTTCCAGTCGATCTACTTCGGGACACCGCGTTTGAGAAATGTATTGATAACCGCTCTGAAATAAATGTAAGTCAAGCTAAAAGCTTACAAAATATGGGAGGCATTCAGGGTACACAACAGCGTAGGAATTATTGGCTAAATTGCGGCAGATTGAAATGTTAGTAGAGCTGTAACGATTAATCGATTAGTTGTCAACTATTAAATTAATCACCAACTATTTTGATCAATCAATTAATCGGTTTGATTAAGTTTTTAAGAAGAAAAAAAGTCTAAATTCTCTGATTCCAGCTTCTTAAATGTGAATATTTTCTGTAAACTGAATTATCTTTGAGTTGGGGACAAAACAAGACATTTCTGGACGTCATCTCGGGCTTTGGGAAACACTGATCGACATTTTTTATAGACAAACAACTAATCGAATAATCGACGATGAAAATAATCTTCAGTCGCAGCCCGAAATGTTACAAAATCAAATTAGGTTGCTGGAAATAGATTTTACAGCTTGTCAAACGAAAAAGACCTACAAATTAAGTTTATTCTTTACGCCAAAACCAATAAGATCAATCGAACAATAAAAATTCAGATACTGTAGGTAATAAGAACCAAAAAATAGAGAACGGACTAATAAATTCAACAGAAAATCCGATTACAATCGCACATCTACACGTCTATACACGTACACTTATGCATACCTATGTACAGATACGTACAGTCTAAGCCAGTTATCTGCGTAAAAATATGTTTGAAAAACGCACCTCATAAAGAAAAAATGTGACCAGAAATGTTTAAAAAAAATCTTCTCGGTCTTCCTCCCCAGATCCTGCAGGCTCTTGGGAACTCGTACCATCCGGGCTGTTTCCGCTGCGTGGTGTGCTCCAAGGCTCTGGACGGGGTGCCGTTCACCGTCGACCATCACAGCAACATCTACTGCGTGTTAGACTACAACAAGTGAGACGTTCAAACGCTTGGTTTCGAAAAGGGAATGACCCCCGAGATGTTGTGAAATATAGTTTTTGCATGTGTTAACATTTGAAGTTATGTCCCTACTTCCTTCACTACTCATCTGTGTGAGTGCTGCTGGTTTCTACACTAAAAAAAAAACAACTTTCTCCTGTCGTCCTGCAGGACTTTTGCCCCGAAGTGCGCCTCCTGTTTACAACCCATCTTACCTACTGAGGTGAGTACGAGTGTATTTAGCCCCGTTTCCACCGCAGGAACTTTCCCCCCGGAACTAAAAACCTTTTGAGGAACTCAATGCGTTTCGACTGCGACTGGGAGCAGGGTCTAAATTAAGTTCCGGTGGACATTTTACCCCCAAAAGAGGCCCTGGTCGGGGGGGTAGTACTTTCTAAAAGTACAGGAACTTTCGGGGTGGAGCTTGCAGGGATGACCGTCGCCGATTGGTGAAACACATACAAGGAAGTACTCTAGTATCGATTTAGGACGAGGGGAGATCATTTCTCTTTGCTTGATAATATTAAAAGTAAAATTGAAGTAAAGTTAAAAAAAAAGACAGAGATCGTGCAAGCGAGTTAAGAGGGCGAGCGGTAGAAGAGAGAAAGAAGCAGCGCGGCGGTGCCGTGAATGAGAGAAGGTATTTTCTTATTGTTTCCCGGCGGTTACGTTCTAAAGCACAAATAAAAAAACAATCAAACAGACGCACTTAGTTTCATTTTCCTCTGCTGCATTTCACCCATTGCATCCAACGTGCAGCAGTAAATATCGTCGCAGTGAGACGAAACCTTTTACGTTTGTTTTCCAGCGTCTTTTAGACGAAACTGATCGGCACACTGAACCAAGTGCGTTCACCGCTGCGACCACCAGCCGCCCTCGTCTCTTGTCATGTTGCTTTTGTCATACGACAGCGGACTAATTTGCCCAATCTTCGCAGGTCTTTAGACCGTGGTGAAAACACAGACCACCTTTTTAGTTCCTTGAAAAGTAGTTCCAGGGACTAAAAGTTGTGTGTCCTCCATGCACGTGCAGACTGGAGGCGTTTTCTTATTTATTTTCTCTTATACTTTCTCCTAATCAAACCTTTAGAACCAGTGTAATATAGAGGCAGCAGTTTCAGGCATTTCAATATCAGTTTATTTAGCATGTGTTTGTGGTGATTCACACTTCTTTTTTTTCCCCCTCCGCAACTGAGTGTTGTTTGTTTTGTGTCTCAGGGCAGTGAAGAGATCCTCAGGGTCGTGTCTATGAACAAGGACTATCACTTCGAGTGCTACCACTGCGAGGTGAGCCCGTCCCTTTATTTACGATGCGACTTCTGTCGGCTGACCTCACTTCCTCTGTGTGTGCATTCCTGTCCTTATCTGCGTTTTTTTTTCTCCACCCCCTCCCTCTCTCTCTCTCTCAGGAGTGTCACAAGCAGCTCTCAGATAAGCCCGGCTCGCAGTGCTTCCCTCTGGACACTCATCTCCTCTGCCACTCCTGTCACATGAGCAGAGCGTGCCCCACACACAACGTTCCCCCTCACAACAACAACACACACTGATGATCGGCGCCTAACGCGGCCGTGGAACGAGAAAGCCGGCCTCAAAACGCGATGTCGTCCTCTAATGTGCTTTTTGCTCGGCCTTTTTTTTCCGAAAGATGAAACTGCTGATATCCAGACATTTCCACCGATTCACTTTGTCTCTGGATCGGTCCCCCCTTTTGTCACACGTACTGCCTGCTGTACTTCTTGTACTATTACTGTACCATAGTTATAAGGGAACGGGAAACAAAAACTACTGCTTTTTTTTTCTTTCTTTTTTTTTTACCCCCAATGTGGCTACTGTTTGCTGTAGAAGAACAAGGGATTTTGCTAAACTGTTTTGTACATATATTATCGCTAGCAAACATTTTGCACTTAAATTTGACTTTACTGTAAGAGATTTGTTACGTGAATCTGTACAATTTGGGGAAAAACATTACTGTAATTTCTGTATGTTGTAATAAATATTTTCATTTTGTGTTCAGACAAACTTGTGTTAGGTCGCAAATTCAAACCTTTTCTTTTCTCTGCACTTCAAATACTTTAACAATACATTCATTTAATGAGTCAATACTCATCAGCTCGGTGGCTCACAGCCAGGTCACGATGCCTCTTTGTGAGAAATGACTAAGCAAAAAACATCCAAACAGAACGGCTGATAACCAATTTAAATTTATTCATTTTTTGAAATTCTCGGTACATTCAGCACTTGCAGGAAGGGGGGAGGGGGGAAAAAGCAACACTAACTGTTTTGAACTAAAAATCATAAAATTAAAAGTATTAAAATTGTAACCATTAATCTATTAGAAGGTAAACTTCTTATTTGTACTCCCTCTTAAATATATATATATATATATGATTGAAGGGTCAGAGGAGGGATTTTCAAACGGAGATTTCAGTGCAGCTTCCTGTAATTATTACAGAATAAACCACTTGACAAGACTTCCCCCCCCCCTTTCTCAACTCCAAAAACATCCACTAAAGACAAACTGGGGCATGTGCACCTCTCCTGCATCATCACCACAACACGTAATATCACGGCTCTTCCTATCGCACACTCTTCTAGGTTACAGTGTTGAGACTTCAGTACCAGTTGCATCTTGGTGGGAGAGAGGGGGGGGGGAGATGAAGGTTATTACTCACACAAACATCACCTGCTTTAACGCACAACAAACCTCCGAGGCTGAAAACATGATTCATAAAACTTCCAACAGAACAAAAAATCCTCACTTTGACAGAGTCAAATTAAGTCGTTTATAAAAAAAAAAAAAGAAAAAAAGAAATAAATCCCAGTGCTGAAGAGTAGAACGCTAAAACTGATCCTAGAAAATATTTGAAGGTCGGGGATCTATTTTGGACTGGTTTTTATTACAGGGCTCGGAGGAGGAAGGAACTGTGCACCCGCAGAACTAAAATAAAGAGGCGGTTCTCCCCAAACCTCAGAGGGACAAAATGCCGAGGCGAGCCAGAAAAACCACCGTCCCCTCTCTGCTTCTCTAACTACACGGAGACGAGGAGGAACGCTGCTCCCTACAGACGGAGAGGACGCACTTTTTGCTTCTGGAAGACGGAGCGAGAACAGAAAGAGTGGGGAGAGAAAGCTAGATTAACTGTCGGTTTTTACTATTATAACGTGTAATGAACATTTTCTGTGTAAGTTGACACGGACGAGGCGGGGGGGGGGAGGGGAAATGGCAGAAGTGTGTGGAAGACAACGCTGGCGTCAAAAAGTGGACGAATTAAAGCACGGCGGGGGGGGGGCAGGTAGCGAGGAGCAGACACAAGTCCTGAACTTTGAGGCAGGAGAATCTCCAAGTGGAAACACTCCCTCCCTCCCAAGACTTCCTGTCTGCTGAGTCCCTAGCTACGCCGCGTCCCTCTCTCTCTCTCTCTCTCTCTCCCTCTCTCTCTCTCTCTCTCTTCAGCTATCCCTGCAGCCACTCAGCGGCGTCTATCCCTGGGGTTGCTACGGCTACGGGAGCGGCGTCCGCTGCCGGCGCCTACCGAGGGGCGCGCGGGCCGTTGGCTGCCGTCCCTCTTCTTGTCCCCCTCTCTGTCTCGGCCGCGGTCCCTCTCTCGGTCTCTGTCGGCGGCGGCTCCTCCTCCTCCTCCACTTCCTCCTCCTCCTCCTCCTCCTCCTCCTCCTCCTCCTCGCCCGGCCGCTCCGGCGCTCGCCGTCACGCCGGCGTCCTTCTCCCGACCCTTCAGCCTCTCTTTCCTCTCCTCCTCCCGCTTCTTCTCCTCCTCCTCTTGCTGCTCCTTGCGCCTTCGCTCGCGCTCCTTTTGCCGCTCTGTGCGGTCCAGAAGCCTCTGCGCCGCCTGGTGGACACAAAGCACAGTTCAGTTGGATGAAATGAAGTCACCGCGACAGGAAACGTGTTTTTAGAAGTTAAGAGTGTCGGTGACCAACCTGCTCCTCAGAGAGGGGGAGCCAGTATATACACGGAGCTGCTTTGGTCTTCAGGAACAAGTCGTCCAGCAGTTTTGCAGGAGGTTCATCTCCTTTCTCTGTTCGTAGAAAACAGAAACATTCTTCAAACGGTGGGACACAACTCAACCCGCATGTTAAGATTTACAAAAGAATGGCTTCTTAACAGAAAGTTTAACTTTGAACTTAAGTGGGAAATATGAGGTTGCATTCCAGTATTTGTCAACTTGTGTGTTCTGTGTCTCTTTAATCAATGCAGCCCGTTTTGTGCGGATATTCCCAATAATTCCCAATACAGTGTTTCTTGTAGGGCTGCAACTAACGATCATTTTCGATAATTTTCTTGATTAATCGATCAGTTGTTTGGTCTATAAAATGTCAAAAAACGGTGAAAATGTTGATCAGTGTTTCCCAAAGCCCAAGATGACGTCCTCAAATGTCTTGTTTACTGTCATAGAGGAGTAGAGAAACCAGAAAATATTCACATTTAAGAAGCTGGAATCAGAGAATTTTGTTAGTTGGTGATTAATTTAATAGTTGACACTAACCAATAAATTGATTAATCCTTGCAGTTCCATTTTCTACTACTAATCTTTAGCAGACTGAGATGTGGAGATAATTTTGACTTCCAGTGTTCTGATTGGCTGGGTACTGAGGGTGGATTAATATTTGTTTTGTTCAAGCTTTTCTAGCTTTATTGGCATTTCTTTATAGCTTGTGACGCCGTGGCAAAGAAGCAAACTAAAAACATGTGACATGGATGGCTATCTATGAGCTGGAGAGGAATGAAGGATTGAATTATATATTTTGTAAGTGGATCTATTGCACCAGCATGCTTTTGTTTAAAATCCCTTTTTCCTTCTATTCAATCACAGCGAGGTGCGTTACCCTTCTTGTCCGTCTTCCTCTCCTTGCTCTTGGCCCTCTCCCTCCTCTTCCTCTCTCTGTCCCTGGATCGAGATCGGGGTTCGTCCTCTCCCGGTCTCGCGAATTCCCGGACCTTATCCCGGTCCCACTCCCGCTCGCCGCGGGCTCGTTCCCGGCGCTCCATCTCTCTCTGCCGCTCCGCCCACAGATCGCGCACTCCCGCCACGCCTCGGTCTCGTTCATGCTCCCTGTCCCGGTCTCTGTCTCCGCCCCGGTCTCGCTCAGGCATCAGAGGGGGCAGCCGGTTCTGAGGACCGCTTGGCGGGGCAACGTGGTCCTCCTCCATTTCCGGCTTCAGGATGCCTTTGTGAACGTCCAGCTGCAGGAAAAAAAAAGGATAAAAATAAGGAGACAAATGCCAGGATGTTAAAGTTTGAGTTTGTGGAGAGCAAAAAATTGAAAAATAACATCTGAAATGATTCAAACAAACCTATTATATAATATTTCACTCATCATGCCTTTTACTGTGAAAAGCACTAGTTGCTCACTATTTGACATCATGTATAATAATCTAATTTTCGTGTTTGAGTGGTTTAAAATAGCCTAGACAGTAAAATCATTTTGTTACTCCAATAACTGAGACTAACAGACAGTTCACTCCTCTCTTTATTTTCCTCAGTAAAGCAACAGTGAAAAATGGTCATTTCGGGCGTTCATTACCTCGTTCTGCTCACAGAAGTCGACGCTGAGGACCTTGGGGTTGCTCGGAGGCCATTTGACCCCGTGGAGGGCGGCTCTGGTGGCGACCGCCTCCTCTGTTGTAGCGTACTACGAGGACGGGAGAGGAGGAGAGACGTTATCGGGCTGAAAATAGTCCTTTTTTATAAAGTGTAATCACATCACTGCAAAACCAGACTGCTGCAGGAACAGCTGGATGAGAACACGGAGGTGACGGTTTGTGAGATAGAGAGACGATAATCACATAAATGCTTCTATTAATTTCGGAGCTCAAATGCGTCTTTCTCAAAAAAAATAAAATAAAATAGTTGAGCATTTGGTTAAAAGGAGAATATGCTTCAAATTGGCCAGTTTTGGATTTATACCAGACAAATTCCACAAGTCAAGTCAATTTTATTTGTACAGCCTAATATCACAAATCACATATTTGCCTCAGGGGACTTTACAATCTGTACAGGATACGACACCCTCTGTCCTTTACAGTACGACCCTCTCATTGGATCAGGAAAAACTTAACCCAAAAAAAACCCTTTTAACAGGGTAAAAAAATGGAAGAAACCTCTGGAAGAGCAACAGAGGAGGGATCTCTCTTCCAGGACGGAGAGACGTGCAAATAGATGTCGTGTGTACGGAGTAACAACGTAATGAAAACACAACATAGACAATCCATATCCATAATCAGCTGGTTCAACACGTCCAGCGAAACAACACACTCGACCGATTCGTTGGTACTCACTGTGACGTAGCAGTGGGACTTGATCTTGTCGATCCAGAAGCCCTCTTCCACCACGCCGCCCGTCCTGTTCAGCAGCTCTTTGAGTTGGCCCAGGGTGAAGGGTCGCACCTATGGGATACACAAGGTCAATCGAGGTCAACTGTCATCCACAGCTGGAGTGGGTCAGTTTATGTAAAGCAAACACGAGATGAGATAATAAGAGACGAGCAGAGATTATCTGGTTGTGTATCAATATAACAGACAGCGTGATTATTTCTAATGTGCTCAGAGTTTAAGGTGGAATCAAGTACAAAAAACATTGACAACTAGTGAATGCATTTGCAAGATATTTACCCATATTCCTATTTTCTACTATATTAATCCTGATGACTTTGTGGACGCCCTGACATCATACAAGTCCTAATTTGACTTATCCAACACTTCATGACATGATAATTTCCAAACTAATGACTGCCTCAGCTGGCTGTATTTTGAGAATAATGCTACAGTATATCAAACAGAGATGTCTTGAGGAAGAGGATGAGCCCTTTTCGTTTAGGTAACAACAATGACTATGTTTACTTGTACAAAATATTCAGTTTTTCGCCCTTATTCCCACTAAGCGGTTTACATGGCTAATGAAAAGGAATATTCCACTAACGTTCCCGTTAACATGCAGCCGTGCACACTCCGATTAACGTTAACATGTGGAGGACGTGTTCGACCGTGCAAATACAAACTCCCTCTTTCATTCCTTCAACCACCTTCTTGAAAACGTTGCGATATTTGCGCATATCCAAACACATGTCGATATCCAGGTTTTTCATAATGTTTAAAAGTAGGTGTGTTTCTCCTTCCGACCAGAAATGTGGGCTTTTCTTTGAGCATGCATCTCTGCAAACGGTTGGCTTTTTTTTTTTTTTTAAGTATAACAAGTTATAAATCCCAAAATAGCATGTGTGTACAGTAGGGCGGAAGCAGCACTGTCCCAGGCACTGAAACAGGGGCAATGGAGAAAGACAGAAGGACATGTCAGCCTGCTGTTCGACACGCAGCTTCGAATCCCAAAGCCTAAAATACGGTAATCCGGACAGCCCTACTTCGCAGAGCTGGCCGCAAACATGTAAGAGGCCCTGTGATGCAAACTGCTGTAAAAACCCCAATTGAGACGCATATTCCTAATGCGCTGTATACATGTCCAAAGAATGCTCCTACAACCTCAAAATACCAGTATATTCCACACGTCTTGATCGCTCCATTCAGAGTAAGGCCTAACTCAGAATATCCACAAGGAATATGCTGGTTAGATGATCCGTATCAAATTCAGTTCAATTGTCATATGCGGAATGTTAGTGTGCATGTAAACATAGTCACTGTCTTTCCTCTGACGCTTCCCTCAGGCCAAACTTCACATGTTTTCGCCCAACTGGTGGTGAGGATCAAATAATAGCAAAGTTGTTTCTACATTTTAAATCCACCAGTGTTGTTTTCTGGTAAACAAAGTGGCGACGCGGAGCTATAAACCTTTAGTCTTGTTTGTTTGGATTCTGTGTTACTGTAGTCAAACAGCTCACTGAGGCAGGGTGGCATCAGATATCTGGTCGTCTTTGATCCACGTGTAAATCTGGCTTCTATGACGCAAGGAATCTGCAAATGCTAGTCATTAAATGCGTAATGTCTAGTCTTGTCATAGTCTAGTTTAGTCATGCAGTGAGCCCCGAACTTAAGGTGATACTTGACTACAGCCATAATACCTGGGTAAGTGTTCCTGACTCTAATTATGGGAGTGATGGTGATTGCACACTGGCATCAACACAATATGCCTCATTCATGAAAAAAAAACTACATTTGGAAACGCTGGATTTTTTTCTGTGCAATCATTTCCCTTCTACATAATTCTAGTCTGTGGGGAAAGTTTAAAGCCACCAAAATACAACACTTTTTTTCACCGTACTTCGTAAATGCCTTGTGATGTAATGCACCGAGTTACAAACCCACCAGGTTGGTCACGTGGATGATATTCGAGACTTTGCCGTGAGGCGGGGAGGGCTGCCTGGCTGCGCGGACGGGGTCGTCGATGGTGACGGACACGCCGGACTTCTGTTGACTTATGGAGCGACGCACCAGGCTGTCGCTAGGGGTAACTGAGGGAAAGATGATGGAGAGGGGAGATGAGTGAGTGGGATGGGTGAAAAAAAAAGGAGGAATGTCTATAATCAAGGACAAAGAAGTGCTGCCACAGGGATGATGTTAGAGAGAAGGCAGCAAAGAGATTCGTACCCAACAATCTACTGCAATTAAAAAACCCACAAGCTTTACAGCGTGGCATCACCTTTATTTGCCTCTCCGTCGAGCTTGACGTGTGTCTGCGTTTCCGAGGCTTCCTCAGAAACACTGTTCTTCCTTTTGTCTCTGGAAGTCCTGCGTTGTTTTTCTTTCTCCGTTTTCTCCGCCTCCTCCTCCTCATTTGTCTGTCCGTTTTCCTGGCTGTCAACCGGGACGACCTGGGGAGGGATTACAGGTGGGAAAAAACTGAACAAAACCACCGACAAAAGACTTGGGGAAGAGCAGCATTTCTCGAGAATGGCTGTTCTTCAAATTAAGTCATCATTCATAATTGGATGTAGCATGTCAGATGTAGGGACGGGCATCGTTAGGATTACCAATACTCCTTATCGGTTCGGGCCTTTAATAAATTCAGAACAGGATTAGAATTTGTTTATATTTTAAATAAAACTAAAGGTTGTTTCTAGAGCAGCGACTATAGGCCTAATGTTTACAACAGCAAAGTCACTATCAGGGGTGTCGCGATATGCCGGTACTGACGCAACTGTGATAATTAAAAAAGTAAATATTTATATAATGTTAATAATACACATAATAATATTGTGTAAATAATCCAGCTCCTCTTAAATCCCGCTATTGTACAGTTATGGTTACAGACTCTTTCTCCACCTCCCTACACTTGTATTTTCAGTGTAATTCATTTGCCAAAAAAAAACAGTCAAAACGCACAATAAACAAAATTAAAGAGGAATTTGACTGATATAATTATTTTTTCAAATACAAATACTTTTGGCCGCAATAATCGCGTAGTGAAAATCTGATATAGTGACAACCCTAGCCACTATACACTAATAATAATAATAAATAATATCTCACTGGAAACAAATCTAATATGTCAATAAAATAAATAATAATTCCTGAGTGAAGTTTATAAAGAATGACGAACACAGTTAGTGAGTAGAGGGGCTGCTTTGTCACGGCCAGCAGATAAGTTTTACAAGAATTTGCCATATTAAAGATACGTAGCAAACTAAGCTAAACTACATATAGACTGCTTTTGTTTTAGCTTGTTTGTAACAATTCGCTATAAGCCGAGCTAGCGAGCTGTGCTCGTGTGAAACATAGCAGCGGTGGATAAGAGAGTATAGACAGAGCAGATTGAAATATCGCTTTTCTACACGTTTACATCATGTTTACGCTTGTTGAACAGCTGTATTGATAAAGTATTGGCTTTTTACTCGCATTGCAGTCACATTAACAAGCGAGTAATCTTCGAGTTCGCTTCTCTCGTCTCTCTACAAACAGAAACCTGAAGTCTAGTCACTATTAGAATTACAATGTCTTCATCTGACAGCAGTGATACAGTGATCCTCTCCTGACCTGTGTGACGGTGCGTCGGATCTTGAGGCCTTTGTCCTGGTCGTCCCGGCCGGCGTCCAGGCTCTCCTCGTCCCCGGACATGTGCAGCTCCTCTGGGTGCAGCTCCACCACGGCCTCCTGGTTCACTTTGATGTCTGGGATCAAAGACTTGAAAGACAGAAATACAGACAGAAGATGATGAAGGAAAAGGAAAGACAAGGGACAAGAGAGGGAGAGAAATATTTTAACTGCACGTGACGCACCGCAAGAAAAGATCGATGGCGGTTTTGTCTTCCCTCAGAAGTTGTTTAAATAATGAGCGTTTGATTGTTTTCAATAAAATCCCCAAATTTCTCCCAGCTCACTCGTGATGTTTTGAAACTCAGCACATTTCACAGTTGAGTTTCAAAACATTAACACGGAGCTGGAAGGAAATCTTGTGATTTGGGCAAGATGTAACCAAGCTGTAAAGATGCCCAAAACGTAAAGATGGTTTTACAAAGAGGGTCACCAAAGTATGTTAACAAAGGCTTTCACCCTGAAACATAAAACGATCTGAAACAGCAAAGTCCTTGTCATTTCGTTTCATTTAATTTTTGGTCTGCTTTTTGGCATGAAAATAATCAATCAGCTAAGATATCAGCTTTTATCTAAAAATATTGCCACAGCTAAAATAAGCTGTAATAATCCACATTTTTCCCACGCCTGCATGGACACCTGGTCCGTGCCAGTTACCTTCAGTGAGTCAGTGGTGATGCTGATGGATGGTTTCTTAGTAGTGACCGCTGTGCTGGAGCCCCACCGCCTCTTCCTCCCCGCTGCAGATCCCGTCTCAGCATCAACTGCTCCTCCATCTGTGGCGGCTGGAGACGTCTTGCTGCCTGCGGAGGAGTCAGATAGATGTAGTTCATCATTGAGAAGAGAGAAAACGCTCTCCCAGACGGATTATTTCCTCTCTACTGAACAGAAATTCTTGAATTCACAAGTTTCTGCAAGCTCATAGCCTAAAAGCAGAAATAATTGCTTCTTAATAACCCAGATTTGTTTTTGCCAACAGTGGCAGTAACTAATTTAAGTTTACAGAGTTTATAAATGGAACTGCGTGATTAAATAATTTCAGTAATTGCTTCCCAATATCGGTTAATTTACAACAATATTCAACGTGTTGTTACACATTCGTTGGTAGCTATTCTAAGAGCAAGGCTCATGTGAATTGCTTTGTACAGTACAGTATGCAGTGGAACATAGTAGGAACCAGTAAATCAATATAGTGAGCACTTGTGTAAAGGGTCACAAGCATGGACTCATGGGGTCCTCGCTGAATTCAATAGCAAGAAATACCGTAGCTTGGTGATTTTTAATGTGTTGTGGCCCAAACCAGCACATCAATTTAAGTGTTTTGTTTAAATATCACTTTTAAACACATTTTTACACTAAAACAAGTGCATATATGCATTTTTTAAACGCGGGAAAACCCGTTAATAATAGGCAATAGACTCCTTTCCCATTTCCAGTAGACCAGCAGTAGACGAGTGTGCCTTTCTGGGTTTTTTTTTCTGTGTCACGCTCAACGTCACGAATGCACCAGAAAACAGACACTTTCACTTCCAGTTTGTAGCATCCGTTGTCCAACTATGTATTGATAACACGGCGCCGATACGCCAAAATGAACTAAATGGGTTTTATTTTTATAAAAAAAAAAGCAAAACGAAGGTGGGGCAGTGGGCAAGTAATGTTATCGGTGTGTGCCGGAACACCATGTAACACCGGTAACACCGACTACCGCGGCGAGCCTAGCGTGGATTCATTGTTATCTGCTGCCGAATTTTGACTCATTCTGTGACAGTTCTCTGCTTCTTTTAAGTCAAAAACTTTATTCTGCAGCTAAAAATATTCTATTGCTTAGAGTAGGGCATTTCCTTTTTTTTTGTTCTTGTTCCACTCTCGTTTCTCCTCACGTAGGACGAAAGATGTAACCGGTATACTCACTGGTCAAGGAGATCTTGCGAGCAGCGAAAGCCTTAGGAGTGGTGCTCTGGAGGGAGAGACAGAGAGAGAACATACAGAAACCCCAGGGGTGCGGGGCGAGATGAGAACCAAGAGTCAAAACCCAAACAGGCAACAACAGAGAGGAGGTGAAACAGGAAAAGTGGAGGAGGGGTGGGGGGCGGGGGGTTAAAGTAACAAGAGGCCTGGAGGGCTCCAATTGTAGCACATTATGGAGAGAGTTGTTGGTCGATACAGAGAGACTCCGGACACATTTCCGCCTTCCACCTCTGCTCAAAGACACTGAGATGAATCATTATGCTACTCCTCCTGTGTGTGTGTGTGTGTTTGACTCAAAGGACAAAGCAAGTACATGACGTGCATTAGGACACGAGTAGGCCTGTGTGAAACTCAAACCGGGTCGTATCTCAGTGCGGTAAGTTATTACAAGATAATGTCCATCAGAGGACTCTGAGATTAGAGGGAAGAGGGAGACTAGAAAGTGTCTGTCAGTGTGTTTGAATGGTCACTTTACAAGACTCGCGTCCCATTTGAACTGGATTTATTTTCTCTAGAGGAGGTGTCTGTGATTTTTTTTTTACCTCTTTACGGCAATAATTACTTTACTAACACTACCTGTTTTTTGGAGAATTCGCTGGTCCTCCCATAACTAAAATCCAATCCAGAGAGGTGCATTTTAAAAGTGTATTTAGAGTTTTTATGCATAGCGTTGTGTTAAATGTTACTGAGTTTCGTGAGCTTGAGTGAAAAAAGGATTTCGCTAACCTACTAGATCACTCGTTAACTCTCACAATGAAGCGAAAAATAAAGGTTTACATTACGAGACCATCAAATGTGATGTTGCGATGTTACGCGACATGGGACTGTTGGTTTGTGGATGTTGTTCGTGCTGATGAGTTCTGATGAGCAGAGGTGGAGAACCGAGTGTTGAAGACTCAAAGATCGGTACTGCAGTTTACATTCACCACATTTAACAACGCACAGCCGTAGACCAGCAGTGTTTGTCAAATGTACGATGAACACTTTCATCTTGGTGTCAAAATATCAAATTATAAACTGCAGTACATGTGAAAAAAAAATTTGCACTAAAATTACAAGGAGGACAAAAATAATTCCTCTTATTTACAAAAAAAGATGTGGAGGAAAGATATTTTTTTTAACAGTTAATCCTTTAAAATTGTATACATTTTAAATAGAGGAATAATCACAAGTCATTTCCTGGTACCATTTGACACCTGATTCCTTACTGGCTCGACTATGGCCCAACCGCACGACAGTGTGTACTGTATCTAGGCAACAAGGATCCAATCAGAGAAGGCAGAGGAGTGAGGGCGGGGCTCGATTTGAGTGTGCAGATTAGCCACCAGGCAGGAACTGATCACTGGACGGGACTTTTTTTCTTGATTTGTTTCAGTCTTTTGGGGAGCAAAGAGTTTCAAATGGCCTTGTGATGGATTCTGACCGGGGCGGGGGAGGGGGGGGGGGGGGTTGACGTAAACTTTGTTAGAGTCCATGATCTGTGAGGTACATCTGGCAAGTAAAAAAATCCATTTTGTGATGCTTGAATTTATAGTCTTTAATTCTCCGTATTCTTCAATATACAGTCCCGAAAGACTTTGTGAATTTGTTATCTGAAGTGTTTGTTGTCCTGTTGTTCCGGTTTTTAAGCGGTTTCCGTAGACAGAAGGTTTCGCTGAATAGTTCTGGAGTTTGTTTTTTCTTCAATGACACAAATTAGAAAAGTAATCCAGAAGAATCTTTGTTAGATTATAATCCAGGGAAGCAGTCATGAGTCATGAGAGGGCATCATCTGGAGTATATTTTGCTGGCATGAATGCCTCTGCACTCACAGGAAATCACACGAGATGCGAGGGACAAGTCGTGGGTGTAGCGAAGAGGATGGACGTAGAAATAAATAAACAGTCGTCCATCTGTCTGGTCCACAGCAGAGGCAGGATATCGTCATGACTTCCTGGTGAAATATCCACTGAGTCACACTTTGAGTTCACTGACAGTGTGGCTGCAGAGGAAGGGGGGGGCGGGGGGGGGGGGGGGGGGGCGTTGAGTATATCCAGCTCTCGGTGTGGATGATCAATGTCACTCTGAACCCACAAATATTCTTGGTGCACAATGTGTGTCAGATTACTTGTCCTTGGCACCACGTCCTTTGAAAAGTCTCTGTTACGGTGGAACTGGTGCACAGTTCAGGGGGAACTGCTCTCTTATGAATGGCAACATAATATATATATGCACAGCTGAGTGATGGAAGTCAAGTCAAGGCTGGCCAGCTTGTCAAAAGCAGAGGATGATGATTGTTGGCCTTACAAGCTCAACCAATAATAGTGTTCAAGATCCTTCAAAGTGTGAGTAAAAGTCCAGGTTTTATCCACACATTTTTCCCCATAAAAAAAGTTCCATAATCATCACTTCCAAGCAGATTATTTCAGTAGCTCAGTTAGCTTAAAACCCCAAACAGTGATCGTATAAACGCTCATGTCCTGATCACCGTGTGGGTTATTGCAGGGGTTCTCAGTCCAAAGTCATTCCTGCAACCTGCAGGCAGGGGGCAGTGTGGGATTAGAGCTGGAGGTAAAAACAAAACAGGAGAGCTGAAGAGTTTTGTCTTTTCTCAGGGCTGCATCTGGCTTTTGGAGGACGGTCGGCATGGATTTTGGAGGGCAACACTTTGAGGATGTCCTCAAAATGGCAGATGGGGAAACGCGGGGAGAGGCGATACATTGCGGTAGACAACCCTCCCCGTCCCTTAACGCCATCATTCATCATCACCGCTCAGCGCAGTACAGTCCAGTCCGGTTCAGATCAGCGAGCAGGCTTTCCAAACCCCTGAGGCTGGGTTACCATGGCAACTGTGTGCTGCTGCAGTTACCATGGCTGCCGCTGCTGCCGGTGGTGGTGGTGGTGGTGGTGGTCTGAAGCGAGCTCCAGTTCCTGCTGGCTCAGCACGCCACTGCAGGGCTACGGGGGCCTTTACTCAGTGCCAAGGGGTTGCAGACTCTGGGCCTAATTCAGGTGCCAGCGACGCACTTGGGCATAGCGGGACAGGAGTTGTAGGAGTAGGAGGAGTGGAGGAGGTGTTGGTGGTGGTGGTGGTGGTGGTAGTAGTAGTAGTACGCAGCAGGTACCATTAGGGGCAATGGAAGAGGCATGGGCACCTTCATAACAAAGCAATCAATGGGGTTTTAAACAGCAATCACACCATAAATATATATAGTGAGAGAGAAGCGTTTCATGATGGGATACAAAGGCAAAAGATGGAAAGTAAGGGGAAAAAGAGGGGGGGAGAGACGGTGAGAAAGAGAGTGAATAAAAGAGAGAGAGAGAGAGAGGCAGTGTGAAAGCGAGAGAGCAGAGAGATGAAAACAGGGTGAAAGAAACAGCAGAAACAAGCCCTGATGCATCTCTACACACACTGTCAGGGTCAATTAGTCATGCAAACGCAAGGGGGAAACACACCCCGCAAACAGGAAATAAAAAAGACATGCTGATAATAACTTCAATCACATAGCAGCTCACCAGTACATCTAAATTAGGTAAAGTCTGATGCCTAAAATGTAATACAATGAAGGCTGAAGGCCACATCTAACAGTAGCTTCATAATGAGCTCCAGTAAGGATTCTCTATGGAATAATTAGGTTGTAAATGTGAAATTGTATGTAAAAAAATTTAATTTAAAGAAGGGAAACTGCTTGTGATACCATTAAATACAATACCGTGGTGCGATATAATAAGTCTTAAGACCCTGACACACCAGCGTGCAAGAACTAGCCGACTGAGGCAGACAGATCAAATGCTTTTGGACTAGTTTCACCCGAATACACTGCGACAGGTGACGCTGGAGGCTGAAGTGCATGACTGCAGGAGTACTGATCGGTCTTTTTTTAACAGCATGGAAAATTGAGAATATGTCTGATTAAAAAGTTGCAAGAAGCAGATAAAGTGAAACTGGAGAAAAAAGCAGTGAAGATGAACAACCAGTTGAGCAGTTCCCGCCAAGCTGCCGCTGCAAACACTGCCGTCATGAAAAAACGAGGGTCCAACACAATAAACAGCGATCGATAATCGGCTTGGTGTGTCAAGGCACTCAAGATTTTCTTTCTCACTTCCTCCCTCCCTTACACACAAACACACACACATTAACAGTGAGAAGCATGCACTTCCTGCAGCACGGATGGTCTAATCTAAAACACTATTACAATCACTACTTGCATTCCAGCAGCATCAACACTTAACATCCCTCCGCAGGCGCCAGACAGACGAGGCAAGTGTGTGAG